>CM074186.1:36316605-36916605 GCA_037179385.1 Holothuria scabra
AGAAGTTCAAATCCAGAGATAATCAGCTATTAAACATGATTTGCTAAGAACAGAGTCATTTATCCAACAGGCCATTATTATGACCGGTCACTTCTGTATTTTCCTTTGACCACATGCCCATACTGGCTGGTTGTGACTCTTGCAGGCTTAACATGAAACATGAAACTCTTATCTCTTGTTACGATGCATTGTGCGTGAGCTTTATTGAGAAAAGCTATCGTTTAGATATTCAGTGTTGCTGTGTAGACGCTATTCTGTTTTCTTCAATGATCTTTCTTAATAGTTATTTTTTCAAGCTTGGCACAACAGACAGAAATTGTATGTGAGCTTCAATTAAGGATCACTACCGCTTTAGAGGTGTGCTATAAAGTGAAGTCAATAGGATATTTCCAGCAAATCGCCAGAGGGTGATCATATCAGCGGGGGTCTTAACGAAAATGGATGACTTTCTAACCTGTTTAACATAAAGTTAATTGGATTAATATCACTAAATGACCTTTATTTTGGATTTTTACAGCTTCAACTTACTTTTTGTTACATGTTGGAAAATTCCTTTTCTAAATAGGTCCAAAGCAAGAGAATATATATCTTTCTTTATTTGCAGCACATGCTGCACCTGCAACACATGTACATGCCATGAAGACAATTAGATCCATACTTTCAACAACTCCATCATACTTCTATTGACAGGCTGAAACAGAAAAATGTCAGAAAAATATTTGTTCTTTTGATGTCTACCAATTTGTGACTTCATGCAGAAACTTTAACGACCATACCAAAACATGACCATTACACTTTTATACAAAAAACTTTGTGAGCTGTGCACACATATGCACAACATCAGCCCAGTTCAGATCATCAAAGAGATTTTTGCTCTGTTAGGTTCAAGATTTCTGTTTAATCATTTTTTTTTTTCATTTACTGTGGATATAAAAAGCATTGTCATATTTTCCATGTGTTTTAGCCTCCATAAATAACTTCTAAAATATAATTATGTAAAAGGACATTAAAACAACTATTAACAATTTTTAGGTTTGGAAGTGACTTTAAAAATAAAAAACATCAATAAACCTGCTTCATAATATGTGAAAAAGTTGAAAAGAAAGAAACATATCTATTGTATAATATCAAAAAATGCACACATGTTTGAGATTTGTTCCAATATGTCTAAAGACTGAAAGAGGCAACTTATAAGAATTATTTCTCTAAAAACTATATGCTAAGCATACTAACAACACATTACAGACTTGAATATATCTATTATGGTATTACAACCATATGACTAATACACATCTATATCTCTACATGATGGTTTAACATTTTTTTCATCTTTATGCTTGAATGACAGGTTCACCATTTAGTCTCTCTCACTGTAGAGTTTGAGGAGTGTAAGCGGTACAAAACAGGAAGCTTAAACAAACACTACTTCTTTAGGTTTTACTTTATACTACATGCGATGCATTCTCCCTTCAGTGATGCTCTGTTAGAGCAAGTAGGGCAAGCCGTCACTGAAATCCACTCTGCCTCTTCCAATTTTTTCACTTGCCCCTACAAAACTGGCAGAATATTGGATTTTGTATTATCCCCACAGCAGCAATTCAACAAAGCTATTTTTTAGCATACCATATGTCCTCATTGAATGGACTGAGATTACAAGATTGTTGCATGAATTGAATAACTGCATGGAAGAAATCTTTAAAGCTTCTTTATTACAGCCTGTAAAAATCATTATAACAGATAGCATTTTGTCTTCCTGTCTTCCTTGCCTGAATTTATTTAAAATCACCAACAACTCTTCTTTAATCACCAGAATATTACTTTTCAGACTATCCTTACCGAAACATAGAAATGTTATGTAAAGTTTAGCTGAAGGTGGAAAAATAATGATTCGTCCAGTCTGCATAAAGAAATGAGTACAGTCAAGAAGTATGTAAAATTTTAATCAAGTCTGATTGAGTTGAGGGCTGTACATAGTATAGTAGGTAGCAACATGAATTTCTCTATGCATTTTATACTTAACTGCCAAGCTCTCTAAAAAGGTGCTAATGCATGAGCCTAGAATGATGCTAAATAATCATCTCAACAAAAACTACTGTTTTCAAGAATACCTACAATATTTCTGCGCTGAATTACAACCTAGACATCAACTTCATCCTCCTGTCTAAAGGGAAAATTCCAGGAGTTTATTTTTAATACGATGAAAAAGTTACTCACACATTTCACAGATATGTGAATAATTATGGTTAGAAAGCTTTTCAGACTGGATTGCTTTCTAAAAATACCTGATCTTGAATGCACCGTACAATGTAATCAATCGAAGCCAGCAGCTTCGGTTGTAGGAAACCAACTCGTTCATTCACAGGGTTTGGGCCTTCGTGGCTGCTCGGTGGGGATGAATATTATATCATGTTCCGTTTGGATTAATATTGCAATTGCACGCTGTTCGTTTGTACAGCTGGATACAGCCGCGTTACAGTTATGTTGGATTGTTCCGTAGAGGGATTTTCAACAAAGTTTAACTATTTCTTTATAAGACTGGATTTGCCTCCAAACAACTCCTGTATGGTAAAGGTGGTAATGTCATGCAAATCCTAAAAAAGTAGTTCCACATTCAAAGGTATTGTTCTGCATTGAAGGCTTCCTCTTCTGGTTGAAAAAAGGTGTAAATATAGTTTGAAAACAATTTATACCTTTCAGGGATTTCAAAAATAAATTTGAAAGGCTATGCGTTTTCCAACATAGGCCACTTTGTTTTGTCGGAACTGTTTCATCACAACACTTAGTCGACAACCGTACTCAATTCAATGTAAGCAAGTCAGCTAACTTACGTTCGATGCATATACACATGCCCCAGCTAGCTATATTATACAGTGCGTACATACTGTGCATGTTTAGATTAACGTGATTGCGAGCAGTAACCTACAAGCGCCAGGAACGATCCACCAGCATTATAAGGTGGCATTAAATTTGTCGTTGATTTCATTACCCTGCGTGGGTTGTAAATGGCTTCTCATGTAGTGGTATTGTTATTTTCAATGTTTGAAACAGCAGAAAAGAGCAGTCTTCCCACCGGTTGTTGTAGTTCTCAGTGAAGTACTAACGTTACCTGCATCGACGGTCGCCAGTAGTTGCTCCCTATACATTTGTATAGGGTGCCATTACGCGACTCTCCATACATACTGTACTGTAGTCCTTTACTTTAGGCTTTACAGAGGACAAAAAGTTGTCCAAGTCTTGCCCAAACACAGTTATGAAGGCCTAAAGCTTAACGTTACCAGAACAAAACAACTCCTAACATTAACAGTTGATGGTCGTATCCTAGTACAAAAGGTGCACTCAGCGTAGGACTAACTTAGACATCAAGTGCAGCTACTACAATCTTGGACAAAAATTTGGTACTGGGACACCCGGCTCCCTCCTTCCATTCCAGTGTTGACCACTGTTATGCTACATTCACGGCAAAGAACCTGTTCTTCTCTGAAACAACATTTGGAGGGGAAAAAGGGGGTTTCAAGTGTCAGGCTACTTCAGGGTTTCATGTGCTTCAGCCCTACTTCAACTAAGAATTCTACGAATCAACATGTGAAGTGTCCCAACCTGCAAATGGTTTTTTTTGTCCAAGATTGTCCGAGAATTTCGAGAAGTCAGATAGGTGCGCTGCACACAGTAAGTAAGTGACGCTTTGCCTATGGTTATTTGGTTATTTTATGACAGGTAAATGATATGCTGGTCATTAGCTGGGATTATTTCCAGGACTGGATTTAGCTTGTGGAGTCCTGGACCCAGATTATTTTGGACCCTTTTCACAAAATGTTAGGAGTGAACCTAAATAAAGAAGAAGAAAAGGACCCTGGGACTGGGCCCAGGTAAAATACCACCAAAATATGGCCCGTCAATACTTCAATTCTTCTGTCACATCCCTTCTTTTGAGCAAAGGGACCTTATTAATGATATTGTCCTACTTGCCTATTTTAATTCTGAGATATGGTTGTGTCCACTGCCTATATGCCACCTTGACGAGGTTGTGGGTGTAGGCTTAATTAAAACCAAACAGTCTAATGTTTGTTTTGGAAAGCAACTTTTAACTCAAAATGTTAAGAAAAGTGCTTCGGTTAAAAAGAAGGCATAAGAAATTTTTACCAGTTGAAATACAATGTGAAAAATACAGCCTGGAGATGCAAAAATTGGCTGCAAAAAATGTGTCCCAAACCAACCGTTGAAAGCCTTAACGATCTACTGCCAAAGTTATGAAAGAAAATCTGGCTGGCAAGAGTTACTTTCTAAAATTTTATGGTTACTTTCAGAGTAGAGTTACTTTCAAAATTTTATGGTAGATCGTGGGTCTTCTCTTTCTATTAATTTCTCGTCTCCAACTATCTGTTTGGAAAAGAAACGACTCTTCTATCCAGGAAGAGAATTATTCCACCTGTTGCGATTGTTGATTTTGTACATCTAAATAATGCATACTTTCCGTTTGTAATGTAATATATATCCTCATGGTCGCTCCTTAATTTGTTAAAATCCTCCAAAAGTATATAGTTAGCTTCTTGGAAAAAGCTCTGAAACAACTTTCTTAGCACACTCAAAAATTAAACATTTGTTTGAATTCGGTCTCAAAAAATGTATCTCTTGGGACCCAGATAATCTTGGACAATAACTTGTTGGGACACCCTGCTCCTCCCTTCCAATGTTGACCACTGTTATGCTGTTCACGGCTAAAGTGCCATGTTCTTCTTGGACACAACATTGGGATGGGTAAGGGAGTTTCATGTTAGCCTACTTCAACTAAAATTGGACGAATAATATGTAAAGTGTCCCAACAGTTTGTCCAAGATTGTGGTTGCATACTACTTGTTAGGAAAGTCAAGTTAGTCTAGGTGTTAATACTTTTGCATAGCTGCTAGGCCTGTGTCATCACCAGCCAGTGTATCACAGCCAGTCTGAGGCAAAGTTTAACTAGGTACAAAGATCTTTGGGGCTTAATGTTACATCCAGAATGGGCAACTGATTAAAATACTAATACTGTAGCTTATCCATATTGTTACACCCAGGTGAGTACTTTCATTTAAACATCAGTAGAATACATAATGTTACTGCTTTTTTCTCACATATCACCTCCTCAAACACAGTTACAAGGAACAATGCCCCCTCCCCCCCCCCAGCATGTGTGAAAAATATTCCACTTTTTGTCGGGGGAACCAGTTCCAACAATATGCTTCATTTTGTTTATAAGAAAGTCCCAAGTGTGCACATTTTCAAGGCTTCGATTAGTACTTCGCCATGCCAGTACAATTGTCTAGTTCTTTTCCAGTAATTTTCATCCAAGATTTCAAAAAGAGTTAGAAAAATCCAAATTCTTTCTGGCAGGGCCCATGTTGTTACCAATCATGCAATGTCTCAGCTCATATATTTAACTGCAAATGCATGTGTGCGCATTAAGTAGGAAATTACCTTGGATAAGTAGCAAATCATGAAAGAAAGTAGCCAACAATAAGCAGACATAAACGATTGATTTATGCAATGGCTGGTAAGGACAGGATCTCATGCAGGTTACTCCCTGGAGAGTAAATGGGTCAAAACAGGACAACTTTTTACCAACATATGCCTCTAGTTTATGAATGTTTCCTTCTTCTTCTTCAGACGTTCTCAAACACATTTTCAAGATCACAAGAAGCACTTCCCCTAATCTGGCAATATCAAGCAACAGAGAACTTGCCCTACATTATTTTTCACTTGCCCCGTTAAGCAATGGAGCAATTGTTAGTGTCGAGGCTCCAGCCAAACTACTCTTAAGTTGCTTCATACACTCAGAGATCTGGAACAGTCAACTGAGATGAAGAACCTTGGTAAAAGCAACAAGTGCTAATTAAAGGGAAATTTTTCATCCCAGTTCAAGAAGGAGGAGGGAGGAAAAATACTAATTGTTTTAACTCTGCAACTTGCAGCTGCTCTCCTAACTGTACATAAAAAGCACCAGTCAGAAACCTAAATTATTGCTTGAGGTTATGTCCTGGAGAAACATACAGGCATGAATGTATAATTCAAGCACTCTCTCTTCCTCTTCTTTTTAAATTTTTCCAAATTTAACCCCGTAAATCCAAGAGACCTGACCAAGAGAGAATTTTTATAACACACTGAATATGTATTTTTTGGGGATGATGATAAAATGGTATTAAGATACAAAAGTAGATTTTCATGACATTTCTTAAAACATCTGATTTTTAGCAGGCTCATCTACGCTTCTCACAGGTTAGAGAAACTAAAATCCTGCAGGATGAAACTCCACAAACTATTATTGAAATTGGACCTTGTGTAGGAATTTACATTGTTTTGGAAATTTTGTGCATACTCATGTGTTTATCAGCTGAATAATGGAAGAGGTACACTTGATCTAAGAATATGGATTGCATTTCTTCAATGAATTTCTCCATAAGTCATATACAATGCAAAGAAGACATCATTTTGTGTTTTCTTGTACTGTAAAAAAACTAGCACCGACAGCTGGAGACTAGGTGTGGCATACTGCTTTGTGTAATGTGTGCATATTTGAAAATAAATAACACTAACACTGTTTATATTGTTTAAAACTTCCAGCTATTGTAACACAAGCGAAGATATTCAGCTCACACATATAAAAGCCAAGCACCACCTTTCCCATGTGCAAGATTTCTCATGCCATTGCAGGTAAATTCACAAAGGTTCCAACCTTTTCATATTCTTACAAAGCAACACTTTTACAGGTTGTCAGAGTGTCAGGATATCATAACGTGGAATAAAGCAGCAAAGGAATTTTCTAGATTAATCCCCAAATGCCTAAAAAAGAGGAAATAAAACTAAATAAAAACAGGTTTTCAGAGTGCCTATAATAGCAATTTTCTAAAACTTTCATTAGTTACATCTCAATTTTCTTAACCTTTGAGATAACAATTTCTTGGGACCAACACTCATGCTAAAAAATACTTTCGTACTCAATTTTATCCCCACCCCTACCTCCCCATTCACTTGACTTATCATGATCTACCAGGAATAAAGTCAACAAAATCTAATCCCTAATCTTTATTGACACACGTGACATCCTTGTTATTCACCATTACCTTTACAGTCTTGTCTACCACTTTCTTTGAGTCCACTTTCATAATAACCTGGAGGACATGTACACTTGTAGGATCCAATGGTATTTTCTTGGCCAACTTGCTTCATTGACACATTCATGTGTACCCATCCTCACATTCATCAGTATCTGTAGCAGGGAAATCACAATATGAACATCTTGTTAACCATTTACAATTATTTGTAGTCTAAAGAATGATTACACATTCTCACATGAAAGCAGAACAATCGGACTAGAGTGTCTTGGGCATATCGAAAATCATAACACTACAGAAGCATGCTCTTCCTAATGATAAGGCATTGATTGATATGTTACATTAGTAGAAAAGGAATTCCAAAGATCTCTTTTTCTGGATCACTTGATGTTCATTGGTTTGCTACAATAATACAGTATTCTGACTTAAGCAAATAAGCCACATCAGGGTTTTCCCTGAGCCTTTTGAACAATCGCACTCCGCGATGTTCAAGCTTCAAAACCAAAGGAGGCTGCAACGTTCAAAAACAGGCGATTGACGTTCAAAATTGCTGCCAGCTAGCCTCCATAATTTTTCTTCTTTCTGTCAACGACTGCTTTTGTTGTTAATACAATAAACGACAAAATCATTGACTTATTTGTAAAACTGCAACTAACTTTTTAATTTCCATGCATATACCACTGCATTCGAAAAGTCAGAGCTCTGTATGTATATCCCACAGGGGCCTACTACTGAACGAGTAAACAACACAGTAGTTATTATAATTAACTAGCCTCGCACTTGCCCTCGTAGACTCGTATCAGGAAACTGATGTGCTTCACTCGGGAGCACAGTAGCTATGTGGCACACAACACGACTTCAGCATGACATTCATGTTAAACACATACGCCCGCATCTTTGGCAAGGTTAGAAGCGGGGCTAATGTCTCAGATTTGGGAAATTATCAATCAAATGAACAGAAACCATGTTATTGTATCTTTTACTGAGTGCATAATCCCACATATTTCCCTGTTACCTTCGTTCTTAAAACTTATATTTACACAATGCAGAAAAATCAGAAAATGAAGTCGTGCAGAACCTTCACTGCAGTGTAAACCCCCATTAACTACTAGCCTACATCTCTGAATTGTTTTTGCCCGGCTACAGCCAAAGTTTGGGAAATTTGATCGTTAGCAAAAATGCAATGGGAGTATTAGGAATTCTATGCGAAGACGAGTTGGTTTCTACATGTTTTTCCCTACACAGGTAAAAATGCATTGACGATAAGTCACAAGTATGATTGGCTGATTAAAAGCAATAATGAAGTTCAATCACGCTGTTTTTAGAGGGTAACTTAAAAATAACTGCAAGTATGGACCTTATGTGTATGTCATAAGAACCCTTTGTTTTCCCAACATGTTTTCATGAAAAAGATCAAGGGACACACACAATCTGTGATTGCCTGCTAGCCACGTGCTCCATTGCTTTTATAAATTCTGGCATTCACTTGATCATTACTCCTGGATTTATTTGCAAACTGAAAAAGGGGTTAAAATATACTTGAAACTTATGCCCTTAGTTTCGTTAAATTCCTGTAAACTCAATCCTTTTAACTTCCCGCCAAAAACTAGATATGCATTGATAATCACAAACGTAAAATTTTACCTCCTGCCATGGAAGTGAGTCGTTTGATCGGCCACTTTTCCGCTATAACTCCTGTAGTATTAAATGGAATTAGATTTAGATGTGCATTCAATGTCTCCTTTCCTTGCTTTCTCGCAGAAAGCGTAAATAAGCGTGGTGCTGTACCAACTGTTCTGCACAAAGCAAAACTATCGAGCTGCAGATGTTTTGCCTCTTTTTTAATCCCAAAGCTTAGCATACATGTCTGTGCACATTTTTGTACACACGTTAGCTCTTAGAATCTTGTAAGAGTCCGGTGATTATTATCTTGGCATAATTAACGTAATTCCCAGCATTCCTTCCGTAATGTTATTTAAAAATTAGGACTTGTGCTATGTTGTCATGCAAACACGTCATTGCAAACAAAAACCGTGAT
This sequence comes from Holothuria scabra, assembly GCA_037179385.1. Classification (NCBI taxonomy): domain Eukaryota; kingdom Metazoa; phylum Echinodermata; class Holothuroidea; order Aspidochirotida; family Holothuriidae; genus Holothuria; species Holothuria scabra. The sequence goes on from CM074186.1 coordinate 36,325,729, forward strand.
GCACGTGGTCTCATGGAAGCAAGAAATTCTTGTCTCCGCGCATGCAGTAGACTTCCGTGCATGTCCGTTTTTCCGCCAAACCACGGCATCATGTTTTGCTTGGTGACATTATATGCATACGACCCATTTTCAAAAATTTAAATTGGTCCCTGCATAAAGTGATTGGTTCAATTGCATTGATTCTAGCCAATCAATCACAACTACTTCGCCCCTCCGATCTATGTGATTTAGTGTGTGAAAATACTCCCATCTCTAGAACAAGTTTTCCACGTTGAGTTTGTGTTACGAACGATTGCACTGCCAATGCTTATATAGCCGGCTAGCGAAGCAGGAGTGAGCCCCATGCCAAATTCACCATGAGAAAACGGCACATCACAAATCTCTGCATACGTACGCCCCTTGGCTCTTCGCCAAAGAGTCGTGGGGACTTTTAAAAAAAAAGACGTGGATTTTTCGGGGTCTGACTTGCGTGCATTTCAGTTGCAGATTCTTAATCCTAAGCAAGACCGTAAGTTTTGGACACAGAACTGCTTAAAATTTCCAGGGATGTTTATACCCGAAAAAGGAACCATAAGATAGTTTATCGGGTGCAATTGTTGGCTGCCCAGAACTGCTAAGATTCTACTTCTAAGATTATCATGAATGATTGCTCTACATGGGGTTCGTAATAAAGCAGGAGAGTGGCTTTAGTATATTAAAAGCAACTACAACCCAGTGCAGAAAAGGAATGCAAATGTTCCGATTTATGATTGGTGGATGAAAAATAAGAATGAGCATGATGTTGGCCTAAGAACTAAATTATTAAAGCCTGGGGCATGTAACATCTACTGCAAACAAATCTATCATATTAACAGTTGATTTACAATCTCACACTTTTTGAAGAATGAAAATATTACGCCTACAAAATGATATCCCCATTCGTGAAACAAACGGAAATTTTCCCAATATTTTCTATCCTGAACTGGTAATATTGCAGGCCGGCCCAATCACTTGTTAATTTTTGGTGAGCAACGGACTAGCCGGAAATAACGGCCAACCGGGGGTAAAAATCTTCCGGTGCCATTGTAATAAAGGCCATGCCGATGAACCAAAACTTTTTGAAGCAGAAATTACAGTGATACAATGCCCAATGTGTGGCCGCTATTAGTAGATCAAAAATTTGTACGAATGTGAGTTTCGGTGCTAATATTTTTTGCGTCAACTAACAGAAATTGTGTTGACTAATTTGGCTCAAAAAAATTGTCACCATTTTGCGCTCTACGGACTTGCATAAGTCTGAAAATTTCCAAAAGGGAGGGGGACACCCCACTCCCATTATACCCCTCCCATTATACCCCTCCCCCGGCCGGCGATCCACCAATGGAGGACGCATCAGATCTGCTTGTGACGTTCAATTTTAAACCCAGGGAGACCCTGAACATGATTATCAAAGAAACTTAAACTGTATTTTTAACAGAAAGATAAAACATACATTGCATTATTAGTACAACATTTCTCTTTAATAAAGTATAAATGCTATAACAGCTTTAATACACCCCTTTAAAAACAGAATTGTTATGATAAAAGGCACAGGTTATAATATTGCTCTTGTGGAAGACAAACATGAAGACTTAAGTTCTTTTGTAAAATTAGATTAAATGTAATTTGTAAGCAAGGTCCACCTTGTTGATAAAGAAGGTACAAGAAATTCATTGTTTACTGTTTACTGTTTTCATACCCCTTGACTGTTTTAAGGTTACTGACACTGATACCTTCCAGAACCAGGACACCATTAACATCTAAACAAAGCATAATTACCTCTTTTTACTTGTTTTAACTTTTTTCCCACCTTTCATTAACATTACCAGTGTATGCTATATCATACCTGTTTATCTTCATGCCTTGTCCATTTCTTTTTCTGTGACAACTTTAATCTGCATGTTGAATACAATGCAATACCAAACATGGAACAAAAAGACAGGAATAATGTACACACTTCTGACAGGAATAAATAACACTTACCAACACAAATTGTTGAATTAGTGGGAGTAAAGGGCCCAGAAGGAGAAAAGCCTTCATTGCATTTACACTGGATGCCATCAGTGATATTTTCACAGGTTGCATTTTCTCCACATATGCCAGGATTCTCTTTACAGTTTGATATTACTGGCAGTAGAAATGACAGAAAGTATACAGTAACAACAACAAAAGCCAAACTTGTTTCTAATGAAGGTAGATATTTATCATACCAGTTATAACAACTATAAATGCTACAAGTTAATTTTGAATACAGATACTAAAAACATTACACTATTGTTGCAATAAAAAAAAACTATCTTTCAAAGTACTTTTAAATGTCTATATTCAACAAAAATAAAAATTTTGTTACAATTTTATTAAAATTCACTAACTCCAATATAAGATGACACACTAGTGATAAAATTACATTTTGTGCAGTTGAAACAACAGTACAATATAACTAGTTACATCTAAGTAGAACCCCTACACTCACCACATCAATTAACCTACTAGTCTTCAGACATGTCCTGCCTTTTAATAAATAATTATGCATAAAGTAAAGCCACCTTTATTTTACTTCCAAATATAAGCTTTTATGTTTAAAATGATAGGTAAATATTGGGTTACTTCGAATAATAACTTGCAAATCTTAAGCAATTCAGGCGAACTATTTATGAAACAGTCAAATTCAAGATTTTTAAATGAAGTCCTGCCCGCTTGACTCATGATGCCTGCATCAAACAATACAAGGCAACTCTAGGATGACAAGTAAACAATCAACATTAGATTTCCATCTACTGTAAGAATTAAATTTCCTTCTAATGTTATTCAGACCTGCATTTTAATACAATCCTGTCAGCTTATGGATAAAAAAATGACACTATTCATGAGATATGTACATTACACTTTGGTAGTAAAACCTAAAAGAAACTGGAATCGCTACTACTTTAGCTTTGCTGCTCTCATTAACGGCATGTTACTTCAAGTCAACCTGCTTGTTGACTTACATGTACACAAAAAAGGAAAGAAGAAGCACAAACAGACTTGTAGTGTGAGCACAGTTCCATAAGTAATGAATACAACCTTCAAAGCCACTGCTTGTGAAAATGAGTACACATGAGACCATAGTGCACATGAGACTATGAGTACAGAATTTTGTATCAAAGGCCTAATGCATAACTCCTACAAACTGGATGTACAAGGCTGTTCTTGCAAATTCTGATCAAAAAGTTTACTCCATGCATGGCAACCTATCTGTTATTTATGAGACCATTATGCATTACTTTCTACAATTGTTGTTTACAAACTGCATGTGAGGACATCACATACAGACAGTATTAAATCTATGTATATATTGCAGGATAGAAAGATTTATCCTCCCTCATTTCACAAATGCTCATTTGGCCTCTTTTTTTTCGGAAACTGCTCAAATGGCCGCTTACAACCCACTTTTTCCTTCAGTCACACACAGCATTCTGGATTGGAAATCTTTCTTTGGCATCACAGAAACCTATAGAGACCATACTGAAAGGGGGGCTGAACATGAAGGTCCAGCTTTTAAAGATCATTACACAAACTGCAAAATATCAGGCTGAAAATGATGCATTGTTACATTGAGTGTAACGATCCTAAGAGTAAAAAATGTAAATAACTTCAACTGGAATACATGTCCTCTTGCAGTGATTCTTGAAGTTTAGTAATGTTTAATAAAGGTTCATACATGTAGACCTTAAATAAGTTATAATCTGCAAAACTGACAATAACTGTTTGAGCATGGAAGTACCTGAGAGCTATCAATGTTTCCTTAGTATTTTGTACTATTTTGATCACATTTCTTTGGTTAAAAAGCAGGAAAGGGTAACATCTTAACCTCGACAGCAACAAAGTTTGCCAATCAACAGAAAATAGGTCTTTTAAGATTGTGGTAACAATAAAACACAATTTCCTTGAGAAATTACAGGCACTGACAGCAATCTTGAAAGTAATAAGGTACTTGGTTTCATCAATATATTTACATTTATCCTGACGAACTAGTAAAAATGATCCATATACTTGGCTTCTACGACATAGAATAAATCAATGGTATTACCACTAATATTGCTGGGAAATTTTCACCATTTTCCCTAACAGTATTTTGGTTTGGCCTTGGTTCCCTTTCAAATGCATTCTCTCACATGTTATTTTCAGGTTATGAATTATAAGTTTACTTCAAGGCCACTTAAAAGTGGTAGTAATTACTACAATTATTTCCAGAGTAAAATTAATGTCATGAACAGCCTTTAATTAGACCACTTACTCTCCCCCTTCTCCCCACACTTCCATCACTCATCTCCTAGGACTACTTGAGATCTCTTTCCTTTGTTTTGTAAAAAAAATTGTCATGTAATGGATAACTGTACTACTTACTACATAAATACAAAGTAAAAATTACATGAATGGCTGCCCATAGCACAAGAAGAAAGGCAAACAAAGGAAGCATCCTCTCTCCATAATTTTTCAAAGTACTAGCACATTACATGATTAAATGAAATGTCCAGTTTATTTAATTTCCAACACTGTTTCAATGCAACCAGGGAGACATCAAAAAAGTTACGTCGGACATATCTGAATAGCTTATTTGACAGTTTCTGCTAGGGACAATAAACCCAAGCTGGTGAAGGTTCTCTGCTATAGCCTGTCACTGCTGTTTCAAATAATTAAAATTTTTAAAGAAGTGTCCAGAAGAAGGTGTTAGTGTATAAAAGTAGACAGAGGTGGATATTAGTAAATGAAAGAGGAGGGATGGATGTGACTAGAAAGACGTGAACAGAACATGTAAGTAGACACAACATTCGAGGAGAGAAAAGTGTTTATCGCAAGGAAGAGTTAGATGAGGTTTTACGACTAAGTTTCTTTTTTAACTAGTTTAATTCAGGCAGGGCCATGGCATCTTTTAGTTATGATTCACTAGAAATATTATTAAGGTAGTATGTAGATATCAGAAGGAAGAATTGAATTAAGGTAGTAAGTAGATATCAGAAGGAAGAATTGCACAGAAGAAGGTGTTAACAGATACAAGTAGATGTGAGTATGGAGAAGTGGATAGAGTAAATGAAAGTAGATGTTTGTAGAAATAAGTGGGTTTGAGAAGGACGACATGGATGGAGGAAGATCGACTCATGACAAGTAGATACTACAGTAGGCCAAAGTAGATGTTAGTTAATAAAAGTGGATAAGAATAGGAGTAAGTTGGCAGAAGGAGATATCAGTAAATATAAACAGAATGGGTTAGATGTCTTGATGAGTGAGATGAGGTTTTATTTATGGCTCAGTTTCTAACTATTTGGTAAATTTGGGCCAACCACACTTTTTTCAAGTTGCAGCTAACCAACTTGTTTTTCCTACTCCACTGCTTACGCAGGGCACCAAGGAAAATGGCAGCAGAGTCCATTAAGTATGACCCCAGATACAAGTAGATATGGACAGAAGGAAGTGCAGCAGCCTCAAAATAGGAAGGAAGTCAAATTCAACATACTACTGCTGGATTTGGAGTTGTAATTAACTTTGCAAGATGAATTTACATGGAGAGAAGCAAACACTTTGACATGATGTAGGTGATGATGGATTGAAAAATAATTCTTTTAAATGGGTGCTGGAGCCTGACATATCATGATGATATTCAACTAAAAAATGTATTGACACGAGAAATGTATCTTGAGTACTTTGAGAAAGTATGAATGCCAGGTTAATCTGATGAATATGTAACATTTTGTTCATCAACTTGATAAGAACTTTTCCCACCTGGTGTTGTAGGTACAGTACTTGGTAACAGTGTTGTGTCTAAATCTAGAAAATGTATGAGTACAAAAAAATATATATATAAAAATTTGATCCAAGTGACACATTATCCTCCTATGTTTTTGATACAAGACCTATATGATGACTTAATCTGTAAAGTTTTTGAGAAAAAATATCAAAGTTTTAGCATGACTAGTGCCATTTTAAACAGTCTGGATTGCAGTATCACATGTCCACCTATCATTAAAGAAGTTTCCATTGTAATCAGCAATCAGTGAAAATTTATTGCCTTGGCTAAAAGTTATGCCCATCAAACAAGTATCTAACACATGCAGTTCTTGTTTGTACATGACATGCATGTATTGGGAAAAGCCTGGATGTATTTATATTGCTTTTTTTTTGTTTTAAAATCCATGAAAGACTGCAGATGAAATAGGGCAATTTAAGCTTCGTAATGTTGACAGGAATGCATCCATAGGCAAAAAAAAAAGGTCTTTTCCTAACAAGGAAACTTGAACAGAGGGGTAATGTGCAAGAATGCATCCATGGTAAAAAACAAACTTCTTTCCCTTGCTAAGAAACTTGAAAAATGCTGTACACAATCTCTCCTAATCTGTTCCTTTAACCACAAGTTGGCTTTAACTCATTCTATATTCACTGACATGTACTGACCTTTGACATCACACCCTTGGGCTTGAGTAACCTCAGTACAACATACAACTTCTTTTCCCCTTTCTTATTTATGCTCATTTATTTATTTATGCAAGTGTATTAAGGCAGTTTTGTTCTTCCATTCCAAAGAAAATAAACTGAACATAAACTTGAACTTCCCTGTACCTTTCAGTTTCTATGTCATTTAGTATCATAACTTGTTTTATTAGCTCATGGGACACCAGACAAATGTTTTTACAACATTATCAATAACATGAATAAAAGCTCAAGTAAGATAAATTCCAAACAGTGTTTTCTGGTGTATATTTACCTTTAATTAAAAATTAGCTGCAAGGGATAATACACAATATTATTTTCAATTAAAATTTCTAATTTTGCATCGAGTTTGAAATTGCTTATTTTTCTTTTCTGAATGGCAAGGATACATATCAGAAGCCTCTTAAAAAGTGGCAAACCTTCCTCATATTGATGTTAAGATAAAGTGCAATGTGGATTTTACAACATTAACTGGGTTTTTCAAGTCTTCTTGGGCTAGTTTACATTACTTCCAGTCCAGAAGTATGGAATATGTCTTTGCAGATATGAGCAAAGTTGTACCTACTTCTACTATTAAAGTAATTTCAAAATGTAATTCTTTTTGGGATAAACAATGAATGACAGGACCCCATTTTCCCTTCATTGATTATCCTCTAAAAGTTAAGGACTCAAAAGCACTAAGGATAGGTTAGTTTGGATGCAAAACGATCACATTTAATCTTATGAGGAAACTTCTGTGTGATTCAAAACCCACAATGAATAAATCCTACATTGTGTTAATAAGTGTTGCACATGATGCTACTTTTTTTTAAGTACAAAAGGACCTTAAATTTTGTCTATTTATGAAACCTTTCAAACAATAGTACAAGCTGGGAAATTTACCTCTTCCCATAGCAGTTTACTATAAAAAGTTGAAAACATTATTTTCAAGGATATGACCAATTTAGCCTACTTCTATTCAGGAGTTTCAAAAAGTACTGTAATTCTTCTGAGACTAAACAATAAACTTACAAAATCATATTTCTCTTCTTTAGAAACTCCTCTACAACTCCAGGATTTGAGGGTATTTTACAATGAACTCCAATATAATTTTCAAAAAAAAAAACAAGATGTGGCCATCATAATTAGTTTAAATTAGTTTGGATGCAAGATGATCACATTTGATCTTATGAATCACCTTCTGTCTTATACAAAAACCACAATGAATGAATCCTGCATTTGCACTGAAGGTGTTGCCCATGATGCCGCCTGTCACTGTTTTCCAGAAAATACACATATTTCAAAAAATACACAAAAGCCTCAAAAGGACACAATTTGGTGTCTCATTTATGAAACAATTTTACCTTTGGATTGGCATTTTTAAAGCCTATCATAAGACAGGTCTCCATGTTTATTGATAAAATATCAAAAAGTTGAAAGAATTAGATGCAAACAGCTTTACAACATTTTTGTCTGAAAAAAGGCACAATGTGATCACAACAAAAAAATTAGGGAATGAGGAAACTGATGGACTAAATAAAAAAAGGACTGTCCCACATGGAAATATGATTCAATGAATGTAACATGAAACATAGGCACATCAATCTACTTTGATGGTTTGAAAAACTTTAGAACTGCATTGTTAATGCAGAGGTGAAACAGTAACAGCAGCTCAGTATCTAGGGGGCCAACTCCCACCTGATGTTAGACAACTTGTACTAAATTCTGTAAGGTGTGGTTGTAGGAAGGAACACAAATGCAACCAGATGATGTAAACTAGAAAGCCAACAGGCTTAGTGATTCCTTGCCATATGATATATCATAGCAACCATGGAAACAAACATGACACGCATGAGATCCCATACAATTATCCTACTTAATTGAGATATCATAATAGTAAGGCCAAAACTTTTTGACCTCATGTGACCCAAAATGACCTTTCGACCCCTTAAAAACAATAGTGATCACCTCACCAACACGTCTATCATCATGAGCAATTCAAAATTAAGCTTAGTACAGTATGAGTACGGAAGTACTACTTCCATGGTATGAGATCCCTCACAGTTATCCCCCTAAAAATATTATGTCTAAAGGGTTTTATCTTTTGTCACCTCAAACCTTTGATCTCCACAAACAAGAGGAATTTCTCACACAGCTTTAACATGCCAGAAACTTGTTTTGTCTCATTACTTGATAAAGCAGTATTTTGAAACCATTTTTATCAAAAGTTTGATCAATGGGGACAGCTCTCCATCTGAAGTCTCTATGTTCCGATGCCTCTATGTTTCAAAAAGTCTGCATTGAGGTTAGTGTTTAAACAACCCCTCATCCAAACACTCTCCTACATGCATTGGATCAAATACTGTGTTCTCACATACCCCACGCTCGAGGTAACACTGTGTTACCTCACGCTTGAGTAACACAGGACCGCGGGTTAACGTGGGGTCAATGTTTAAATTTCGATCCACCTCAAATCGAAGGGTTAAGCAGTTTTAAACATCATGTTTGTTTTAATCAAGCAAGTTCACAGGTATTTATGGCACTGATGACAGGTATTTTCTTCCATTTTACTGTAATCGGTGTGTGAAATATTTGACCTCGTTACTATGGTAACACTATCCAATCAAGGAAACACTGGGTACGTGAGAACACAGACTAGAAAACACGGGGTTAGCCTGCGGTTTTGTCTGATTGTAAACACAAGTTAACACTGGGTGTTGCGGGGTATGTGAGACCAATTAAGCCTAAAGAGACATCTGAACACAGATGTATAACCTTGGCTATTAGTGGCAGCAACTTTTGCTTTATGGGCAAAATGCCCCACCCATTGTCTATGGTATCCTTTGCAAATTAACAAAAGCTGATATCCCTATTAATCCATAATTTAACAAGACAAGACAAGACAAGACATTTTTATGCAAGACACAGTACAAGTTTTCCTTGTTTCATACACAGTATACAACATTATGCTTGCTCTTATTACCTGAACTAATTTTAAATGACAGCAGCAATGCAAAATAAAATCTTAATACTTTTGAAAAGTGTCATTAAGGGTAATCTTGCAGCAATGGTTCTATGCATTAAGCTTAATGATACACTTTTTCTTTTTTGGGGGGGGGGGGGGATAGTGACATCGATAAAAATGAAATGTGAGACAAGAATTCCCACTCGATGATGATATTTGACATAACTATAATCCTTCACACAGGGGTTACTTTTTTGGTGCGGTTATCCAGATATATGCAGAGATGAAGCAAGTTGTATGCTGATACATTTTATGCTATCAAAAATTTAAAACAAATTCTAGAATGAAACTAAGTGATAAATAATCACTGTAGAGCATATTGAAACTGTAAAGCAGAAGCACCAATCTAGATAGACACCAATGTTTAAAGTTGTGTTCAACAAAAATCCTAATACAAATAATAATAATAATAATATAACAGTTCTTATATAGCGCCTTACACAAGAAGTCTCAAAGCGCTAAACACACTTTCTGTTCAATTCCACCAACTTCTACTGTATGTAAAGGACACTATTTCTGAAGGGTGTCAAGCTACAGTATTTCTAAGATGACTTTCAGTTTAGAAACTTGATCAAGTGTACATGAACTTCTCCATCTCCAGACAATGGCTAGGCAAACAACTTTTATTTGTGGTCAGATGAGACAAGATAATGTGGACAGTTATTTTATGCTTGATTTTGCAGAGGTGTGACTTTCATGGAGGTCTGACATTTTGACCACAAATAGAGTACTAAATGCCTGCAGTGAATGGCAGGAAATAGGAGTATATACAAACAATGGGCTGTCATGATTGTTATGTACTGAGATAAAAATAAGCTTTCTTCAGAGGGTTTATAAGAGTCAATTAACACCACTTATACAGTAAAAAGCTTAAGTCAATTGAGCTGTATGTTTGTATGAGGTAATTCTTCAGGGCACTGTGGGGATAACTGGCAGTCAACTGTGAAAAATAAGACCAGATAACTGTGACTAAATGGCAAAGAATGGGTCAGTCACAATTTGATTCACTCTATTAGGCAATGACAGTTCATGTGCGCTGAAGGGTATTTGATACCAAATGATCAGTATACATTAGGTTCTTTTTTGTAAAGCTAATTAACTGTGGTATATCTAATTAATCAATTCCCATTTCCAATTCATGCATGCTTGCATGTGCATGTCCTCATGAGGGCAGTAGGCACAAGGATTGCCAAATATTAGCACTTTTTGCCACTAAATTTAATGTTTTCTTCAGGTTTTCTTAAGGAAAAAGCAATGTAGGTATGTTATTGAAGAGATTCATCACAGAGAGTACTCTCTGTTCAAAGTTTACCCTTATGAAGTTCCACATCAGTCATCTACTTAGTGTGCATAGAAGCATCTTCTAATATTTTCAGACTATGTCCCTAAATGACCCTTATACAGACTATTTAAACTCACATGTTTAACATCTGTTTCATGAAAATCTATTTACTTGTGGCTGCAAAATCAGCATACCCATGAGCACTGAAGCATGTATGCCAGCCTGATGAACAGATTTTGCCTTTTAAGATCTTTTTTTTGCTCTGCCCACTTTTTCATGTATTAATACTTGGAACTTAATGTAATAACAGGGCACAATTTCATGCCAGAATCAACATACTGTACAGTAACTACCATGTGATGTGCCTTTTTGTGCATCTAAGACCTTCTTCCTATGAGTTTGCTTCAGTACTTTACAAATACATTTTCAAAATTACCTCACTTAAGAATTTACACAGTGAAGTTAATAAACTGTTCCAAAAAAATTATACACCTATGCCTATTACATTACCCATGCCAAATTGTTCTTACCCTTTCACCCTAACAGCTCATGGATATTAACTTCAACAGTTATATACTTTTTTGAGATGTAGTGTTTGCAAGGTTTAGATGTTTTGAACTCTGATGACCCCAAATGACCTTTGACATCAAATAAAAACAATAGGGGTCATCTACTCAAAAAAGACAATCCACTTGGTAAATATGAGATTCCTGGCAGTAACCTTTCTTGACATATGGTGTTTACAAGTTTTTGAGCTTTTCATCTCTGATGACCCCAAATGACCTTTGACCTCCACCAAAAATTATAGTGATCATCTACTTAATATGGGCAATCCACATGCTATGTATGAGATCCCTCACATTTACCCTTCTTGAGATACAGTGTTTACAAGGTTTTTACCTTTTTTCCTCTGGTGACCCCAAATGACCTTTGACCTCCATCAAAAACAATAGGGACCATCTACTCAATATGGACAATCAGCATGGTAAGTATGAGATTGCTCACATTTTTCCTTCTGGAGATATCGTGTTTACAAGCAATTTCCAAGGTATTTACATTTTGACCTCTGGTGACCCCAAATGACCATTGACCTCTACCAAAAAAAATAGGGATCATCTACTCAATGTGGACATTCTACATGCCAAGTTTGAGATCCCTGGGGGTTACCCTTCTTGAGATATCGTGTTTACAAGCAGACGTCACACACACACACATACACACATACATACACACATATGACATCACCATCGCATAGATTCCTTGCCTGCCTTCGGCAAGGAATCAAAAATAAAACATGGCTCAAAAATAATTCTCAACTTATCTGGGGAAAATGGCATGCAGGGCTCAATTTTTATGGTTGTCTGGGACAACTAAAATTGAATTAGGATAACACAAAGTTAAAAATTGGTTGTTCGATGGGCATCCCTTTTCTCTTAGTAAGGATTCAACAAGCAGCCTGTTTTTATATGATTGAAGAATACTCAGCTGACTAATCAAGTCCTTCCACTCCTTACATATCAGTTAGGAAGCTGACTGTGACCTCGTGGTCATCAAAATATATTAAGCTCTGATGACATCACACAATTTTGTATTTTACCCACTTATGGAAATGCACACTTGGAGGAAACAATGGCTGTTTTATTCTGTATACTTTCAATGACCTAGAAGAAAACTATGAAACATACCAGAATAACTTTGCAAATTATCATATCATCAATTTCAGGCCACATTGTTGGCTAAAAGGCGCAAGAATCACTGGGAAATTTTAAGTCACTCTTTAGTGACGGTTGGTGAATGGTTACCAAATATACTTTACCACATAGTTGGGTTGATAAATTATTCCACTTTCCCTGAAGATGGTCAGTCCTGCTTTGTTTATGCTACGAATCTCTTTGTCGTACAAATATTAGTAATTCAGCCATCTTGAAATGCATGAGGTACTTAGCATATTGCAGCACTGTTTTGTAGTGGTTTGAATATTTTTTTGGAAAACCAAAATTCTTTGTGAACAACTAAAAATATGGCAATAGTTTCCCCATGGAAAACCATAAATTCTTCTAAAAATTAGGGCCAGGCATGGATGTAAAAAAAGTATGCAATCACACTCACCTTAGAAAATGTCACCTACTTATTGTAGTTGTACATGTAATACCATGAGGAAGTATAGTGATATTTTGAACTAATTCACCATCACTTAAAAGAGCCTTTGATGAATATGAAATGTTTGATTCATAAGCACTATACAAGAATGTCATTTTATGAATATGCAATGTTCCATTCATCCATAGTGTAATGGACATCCAATTTGTATAATAGGACATGCATGCTTTTTAGCTTAGTTCCATCAAATATGTTGCATGCACAAAGGTACAAAGCTTGTAGAATATCTATCTGTTCTGAGCCTGAAATCTGACAATTGTATGCATAAGTGCAATAGGATGGCATTTCATGACTAATGTTAGATAAATAAACAAACAATGTTTGGTACATTAGGATAAATAACATGTCCCACCTGGTGTCACAGGTACTGTACTTGGTATAAAAGGTGTTGTGTCTAACTCTGAAAAATATTTGAATACACAAATAGATAAATGAAATTTGTTTGATACAGCCACATAAAGTATTTTTCCTAGATGTCATCCACCTCAAATTCTATCATATTTATACAGTGTCTTCCCTAGTTTTCAGTGCCATCTGGATGATTACACACTCACAGCTGTAAAAATATGTTTATATACCAAGTTTCTTTTGCATCAATACTGTACAGTATTGTATGTTTTGATAAAGTCAGATTTATTGCCAGCTGGTACATCTTCATGGTATCGATGCTTAAATGAATTTGAAGATGGATTTCACCATAAAAACTGGAGGCTTTTACCTCTTCCTTAGCTAGTTTATGCAAAAGTTTAGGATGCCTTTTTAAGTATATGACCAAAGGATATGACCAAAGTTATGCCTACTTCTATTCATAGCTTTCAAAAGTAATTCTTCTGAGACTAAACAATGACGTTAGAGAGGTATATTTCCTACACTTGTGAATAGTCTGCACTTTACGATAAAATGGAAATTTACAATCAACTCGTAATTAAATAGGAAACAAAATAGAGCAGGTATGCTGCAGAATCTCAATCCTTTTATGCATGATCAATGGTAATCATGAAGCAGTGGAATGATATGTGTTTAAGTTTTTCATGATACAACAGAAAAGAGCAAACAACCTTTTGGTGATAAGGTACAGTATCATACACAGAAATGAAATATGACACAAACTTTCCATATCACATAGTCTACAGTACAGGTTGGTTAAGCTATTGTGGTGCACTGTTGTCATTCAAATATTTCTAGCAGAGGTTTATAATATCCTGATACTGTACATTTTTATGCTAAAAAGTGAAAACGTTATCAATTAAAACAAAAAAATCAATAAATGATACTTTTATACTAAAAATGATCTTTGTGAAGCACACTAGCACTACAAAGCACAAGTAATTGTCCAGCTAGATGGACATCAGTCTTAAAAGAACAAAAAAAAATTCTGACCAATTCCAACAAAACAAGTTTTTCTACTACTTTCCTACCTATTTTTCCTAGCATCAAGTTTGTATCTCTTATAATCTCACTGAAACCTCTTGGCAAAGAGTAAGGTTGAGAGCTACTGGCATCCTGTTTGAAAACTCAATCAACTTTAAATAAACTTCTCCATTTCAAGACAATGGCTGGGCAAACATCTTAGTCAGTCAAACCAGACAAGATCATCTTAACAGTTACCCTATGCCTGACTTAACAGAGGCTTGAAGCCAAAGACAAAATAGCAGACTAAAACACACACAACTGCATGGTGGAAAAAAAAGGAGTAAAAAACAATGGGCAGAAAAGAAACTTTTCTTTTTGCACAACTTTTTGACCACTTGTCAGAAAAAAATAACTAAATTATCAACCTATCAGAATAACAAGTTAAAATTCTGACTGGATAAGTAATTGTTCAAAAGTATGCTCTACAAGATACTATGATCAAAATGTAAGCTCTACCAAACATGGCCATGCATGCTGAATGGGATTTTTACAGCTAGCAACCGGCTAGTGTGGCAGTATCTCAATACATGTTATGTATTGAAATAAAAATGATGTGACAACCACTAAGACTTCTGGATATAGTGTAATACAGATAGACATATCGTGAAATAGAAGGCTCAAACTACACTGTCACAACAGTTGGCTATTATGAGTGAACAAAGTGCATCAGAATGGATGAAAATTTGACCATTGAACACAGGACAACAGGGGAAGCTACACTTAGAAAGATGGCAATATCCATGACATTGAACCTCCCTAAATGAAGTTCTGGATGACTATTCTTCATTACATTGACTTATGGAAATATCAGAGCATACCAGTGCAGACAGGTATTTTGCTTGGTAATGGCCACTTGTAGGCCACACTAATCAATGACCTGGCTGGGTAATGTGTGTAAGAGGAACACAGCACTTCCAGAAATCTTTGAATACATGTAAGAACTCTGGAATGGAATCTGTCAAAGGAATGCAATTTATAGCACTATTTAAAGGCACTTTTCTTGCCCATTTCAATTTTTCTAAAATTTTATGTGGGGCCAAGATCTTTCTAGCCCCTCACTCTGGCTAAAACCATGTGCCAAAACAGTACATTACAGAAATTTGCAAACAGCTTTACAGGTTGAATTTAATTGTTTCATGCAGAGAAAAACAGCACAATCACATTGAAAAATTATAAAGACAACTCAAATTGTTATTAATTGGAAAAGAACTGACTCACTTGAAAAAATATATTCAACAAAAGGAATATGTCAAAATATCAGTTAAATTTGATGATTTAAGAACACAACCCTAATACTACGAATGCACAGTTAGGGCAGTTACCATATGGCTATACAGCAGAAGTGATTCAATATGAAGAGAGTCAAATGACACTTGGTGTTATTGGTATTGAACTTGATATGTAATTAATTCTGTGAGATGTACTGATATGAAAAGACACAGATATTGTCATTGGACAAAAAAAAACTAAAACATGACTTGAGAATTAATTCTGCATTTTATGACGAGAACTTGTAAAAAGATTATGTGATCACAATCAACTTAAAGAATGTTTTCCTGTTGTGAAAAGATTATGTGATCACAATCAACTAAAAGAATGTTTTCCTGTTGTAAAAAGATTATGTGATCACAATCAACTAAAAGAATGTTTTCATGTAAGTTATTTCTTTAAAATGATTTGTAGAAAATAGTACTGTTTTGAAGACATGCACCAACAACAATAAGAGAGCACTTAAAGAATATGCAATGTTTGGTAGATCAACACAATAATATAGGGCAGCATCTGATGAATATGCAATGTTTGGTAGATCAACACAATAATATAGGGCAGCATCTGATGAATATGCAATGTTTGGTATATCAGAGCAATAGTAGGATGTTGATTGATGAATATGCAATGTTTGGTAGATCAACACAAAAATATAGGGAAGCATCTGAGGAATATGCAATGTTTGGTATATCAGAGCAATAATTGGATGTTGATTGATGAATATGCAATGTTTTGTACATTGGCACAATAATATAACTCTTCCCACCTTGTATTGTAGTTAGTATAACAGGTAAAGAAGTAGTTTCCAACTCTGCAAAATGTTTGAGTACAAAAAATAAATATGAAAATTTGATCCAGTCACATGAAGTATTCTCCATTAGCCTTCAATACATGAGACCTAGGTGATGACTGGTTCACACCCACAGAAAAAGTGTGCAAACTCAATTTCTTCTGCATGCCTTAATCATATTTTACTGTCACATGTTCAAAACATCACAAAACATTAACAAAGTATTTTATTTTCCTTGCTAGAGATATACCCCATCAAGCAATAGCTTCTATGTAGAAACTTTGCAAAATATTACATAAGTTTTGGCACTGCAATATTTCAAATTAGGAATCAACTCAAGTGTTACAGGTATTGCAGGAGATGGCCATTTATGTACTATACCTTTGGCAATTATCATATTCTGCATGCAAAGTCATGCAAAGTAAAAACAAATAAAGCCTTTTTCTGAAACTTGAATACTGCACATGCAGTAACATGCAAGGCCCAAAAAACAATGAGACAATAATTCTGCTACTGCGTAAAGAACAGAACCTTGAAACATAACAAATGTTTGAATAGTGGACCAACACAGGACAAAAGGGGAATCTACCTGTATACTTTGATAGATAGCATTCCAGGCCTTTAAAATTATGTTATTGCTAATACTAATATGGGTTTGTTAGTTTGGATGCAAAGCGATCACATTTAATGTTATAAAAAAGAAAAAGAAAAAAAAAAAGGAGAATACATGTGAACATTGCACTTAAAGATGGGCTTCTTTGAAGTCTATCATACACCAAAAAGGTTTTTAAGTCAACTGATGGAATATATAAGAACACTTTGAAGAATATGCAAATAGCTTTACAAACTAAAAATTCACCAACTAATTGGAAAAAAAACACTTAAAATAGTACCTAATGAAATGATTACTACATGTTAAGAATTGTTTTAATTTGATGATTTGAAACACTTTGATAACAGTATGAATGACAGGTTGGGTAGCATCTGACATAAGTAGCAATATTGTTCACTATGGGTCAAATACTTGGACTTCCTATACATGGACAGGGCATACTGCACGTTAGATTGTCACTACCGTAAGTGTGAGTATAGGCATAGCAAGACGGCTGTCTGCTATGGTTTTGTGTGTGTTTGAAAGTATAGACTTGCTAAAGTAGTTCAAATCAACAGATTTTGCAAGAAACTTGAAATATTTTCAAAATAATACAAGGTACGGTACACGTGCAGGAATACATTTATCCCATTCAAATTAAACTTTTGTTCAAAATATTACAGACTCGTCTTCAAATCGTAGAAATTGTAACTTCATAGCAACCCATCTTGGTGGGCCTATTTTGTCCTAGCCGGTAGCAACAATCTACCGATAGGGCATACACATTACATGCTCTGCCCATGTGAAAACATAGTCCATCATCAACTCCCACTGGGTGTACCTAACAGGAGCTGAACATGATATTGTACTTAAGTAACGGCATATTTTGGGGGCTTTTCACGTGGGTCTTGTAAGAAAAACAAAAATAGTCCACACAGCTCAAATCCTGTCGCAATACCCTTTTCCTAACTCAAGATATTTATCTTTTAAGATTGGTTATTTTTGTTATTGCAAATACCTCTGCTTTTTCAACAAATCGAAACAGAGTTATGTAAAATGTGGCCAGATTGCCTCAGATTCTTTTTTTGTTCTTTAGAGTTGAAAATCTTATTTGTCCTTAAAATTTGATGCCAATATCATTAAATGTGTTGTAGACTATAAAAGATGACTTGCAAAATAATTCTGCATTTCATAATGGTAACTTGACATGAATGTTAAATAATATGTTATCACAATAATCAACTTACAAATGATGCCATCTTAGTTTATTATTTATAATGATTTGAGGAAAGAGTGGTGATATTTTGTAGAAATGCACAATCAATCAGACAGCATTTGATGAATATGCAATGTTTGGTCCATTGGCACAATAATTGAATGCTGTTTTGATGGATATGCAGTGTTTGGGTACATCAACACAAAAATAGGACAGCATCTGATGAATATGCAATATATGGAAATTAGCAAAATAACAACTCTTCCCACCTGCTGTTGCAGTTATTGTACTTGATAAAGGTGTTGTGTTTAACTCTGCAAAATGTTCAAATACAAAAAGAAAAATGAACATTTGATCCAGTCACAAAAAGTATTTTTCCTGGTCTTCAATAAAACCTTGATGATGACTTGTTTACAGCTATAGAAAATGCTTATATACCAAGTTGCTTTTGAATAAATACTTTATGTTTTGATTGTTACATGTTTAACATTGCACCATATAGTATAAAAAAACCTTTCATTGCCCAACCTACAGATATACCCTATCAAACAATTATTTCTATTGTGAATTACCCTTTCCAATCTGCACACTACCAATGTTTTAAGTATAGCACCTTTTTTCTAAAAGTCCCCTTCACTCTCTGGCCAAGAGCCAAGGGGCGAAAACCAAATGATTACTCCCGGAGGAGTTCTGCTCCCTTGAGGAGCTAAACTACGTCCAGCTCTGACTAGGCCTACATTTCGGTCGAGCCACATTCCGAAAGATCTAGCTACTTGTACGCATGTCTGGTTATGTAGCGATGGTGTCAAAAAACCCTTACAGGCACCATATTCAGGGCCTTATTGAGTCCTTGACAGGAAGGACAAGCATTTTACTATTAGCATCGATGGACATCATTCTACAGTAAGTATCGATAGGCCTAAGGTTGGTTATACCGATGATTTCAGTAACACTGCTGATTCTGACCAGGCGATGCCTTCACCAACACCTACCCCACCACCTGACCCAGCTGTTTCTACACCTCCAGTGGTGACGCGCCCTGCATCTGACCATAAGTCAATTTTGAAAAAGTCAGATGATAAGACCACTACTACTCGGTCGGGTAGGAAAGTACACTGGCCGAAAAGGTACCTACAGATTGTCCAGTTTAAGTAAATTTTAACTTTATTGATGACCTTCTAATTCACAAGTCATCTAGGGGGGGACTAATGTAGCACTTGCACTTCAAATAATTGCATTCGAGTGCAAA
This sequence comes from Holothuria scabra, assembly GCA_037179385.1. Taxonomy (NCBI): domain Eukaryota; kingdom Metazoa; phylum Echinodermata; class Holothuroidea; order Aspidochirotida; family Holothuriidae; genus Holothuria; species Holothuria scabra. The sequence continues at coordinate 36,345,187 of CM074186.1, forward strand.
GTAATACATATTCATAGGTTGTCCCAGTGCAACTTGTTATTTGCATAAGCTACGTGTGCAGTGGACCAGACTGACCAATCACGCGTACGACTCTTGTGGTGAGCAGGCATGTAATGGTCAGGAGGTCCTCACTAGCATCAAGTCAGCGACGCAGGAAAGACGTGGACACCAACTCCGTCGAAGTTCCGAATTGACCATCCTCAACTTTGACAATACAGTACTTACTGCACTTGGAATTACCTACCAAAATCTCAGACATATCTACAAGAAATTATTCGTCTCACCAACACATCAGTCCTGTGTAGTCGGGCAGCAGCTGGCAGCTCGACAATTTTTGCTTGGGACTGAGGTGTTGAGGTGTTTTATAGGAAGAGAGCCAAATATTATCATGTGGCACAAAAATTAAAACATGACTTGAAAAATAATTTTGCATTTCATAATGAGAACTTGGCATGGATGTGAAAGGATTATGTTATCCCATTTAAATGTTGACATCTAAGTTACTTTATTTATGATTTGATGTAGAGTAGTGATATTTTCTAGAAATGCACTATCAATAATTAGACAGCATTTAATGAATATGCAATGTTTGATATATCAAGCCAACAAGGGGAAGTTGTTTGATGAATATGCAATGTTAGGTACAACAGAAAAATGGGGTAGGATCTGATGAATATGCATTGTTTGGTAAATCAGCACAGTAATAGGAAGTTGTTTGATGAATATGCAATGTAAGGTACAACATAAAAATGGGGCAGGATCTGATGAGTATGCAATGTTTGACAAATTAGCACATGATAAATCATCCGACCTGGTGCTATAGTTACTGTACTTGGAAAAGATGTTGTGTATGACACTGAAAAATGTTGTTTTGTTGTTATGTTGACTGATGAAATATCAGAATGGTTTGAAAATATGCAAACAGATTCAAAAACTGAATACTATTAAACTAATTTGAAAATAACAAACTGAAAATAATATTTAACAAAAGGATTGCTAAATCTGTCCACACTATTTTAATTTGATGATTTGGGAAACTATGGTTTAAGTATGAATGCAAAGTTAAAACAGCATCTGACTGCACCACATAAGTATGAAGTCAGATCCCACCTAGTGTGGAAGGGTTTGTACTTAATTCTGTAAGATATAAATGAAGAGACACAAATACTATGATGTGGAAAATAAGTCTGCATTGTAAAACCAGAAAGCCAAAAGGCTAAGTGATTCCTTGCCCAAAAGGGGTGCTTTGTTGTCCTCATAAACAACTGAAAACGGTGACCTCAAATGACCTTTGACCTCTACCAAAAATGATAGGGTTCTTCCTCTCAACATGGCAAATCTATATACCAAATATGAAAAGTGTCGGTCATTCCTATCTCAGGATATCGCAATTACAAGGTTTTCGGTCTTTGATCTCTGGTGACCTCACATGACCTTTGACCTCTACCAAAAACAATAGGGTCCTTCCTCTCAACATGGCAAATCTATATACCAAATATGAAAAGTGTCGGTCATTCCTAACTCAAGATACCTCGATTACAAGGTTTCGGACCCTCTTTGATCTCTGGTGACCTCAAATGACCTTTGACCTCTACCAAAAAATGATAGGGTTCTTCCTCTCAACATGGCAAATCTATATACCAAATATGAAAAGTGTCGGTCATTCCTATCTCAGGATATCGCAATTACAAGGTTTTCGGTCTTTGATCTCTGGTGACCTCACATGACCTTTGACCTCTACCAAAAACAATAGGGTCCTTCCTCTCAACATGGCAAATCTATATACCAAATATGAAAAGTGTCGGTCATTCCTAACTCAAGATACCTCGATTACAAGGTTTCGGACCCTCTTTGATCTCTGGTGACCTCAAATGACCTTTGACCTCTACCAAAAATGATAGTCTTCTTCCTCTCAACATGGCAAATCTATATACTAAATGTGAAAAGTGTCGGTCATTCCTATCTCAGGATATCACAATTACAAGGTTTTCGGTCTTTGATCTCTGGTGACCTCACATGACCTTTGACCTCTACCAAAAACAATAGGGTCCTTCCTCTCAACATGGCAAATCTATATACCAAATATGAAAAGTGTCGGTCATTCCTAACTCAAGATACCTCAATTACAAGGTTTCGGACCCTCTTTGATCTCTGGTGACCTCAAATGACCTTTGACCTCCACCTAAACATGGCAAATCTATATACCACATATGAAAAGTGTCAGTCATTCCTATCTCAAGATATCGCGATTACAACGGTCGTCACAAACATACATACATACATCCACACAAACACGAGCACACATACACACGACATCACCATCACATAGATTCCTTGCCTGCCTTCGGCAAGGAATCAAAATTGAGATAGCTTGGGACTGATGTAAATATTTATGTGATCAAATTCAACTAAAACTAAGAAAATGTAGTCATCCAAGTTTAAAGAATTTGATACTTTGAATAAGTGTGCTGATGTTTTGCATGATCAACTTTAACTATACAGCATTGGATAATTATGCAATGTTTGGAACATGAGCATACAAATATGGAACAGCATCTGATGTATATGTTTTCTAATGAGCACAGTATTTGGACAATGTCCAACAAAAATGCAATGTTATCTAATGAGCACATTACTTGGACAACATCCAATGATTACGCAATGTTTTGTACATCAGCACAATAGCAATGTTTCCCACCTGTTGTTGCAAGTACTGTACTTGGAAAAGGAGTTGTATTTAACTCTGAAAAATGTGTGGGTACAAGAAGTGTAAAGAAATGTGATTTTGGTAATCTTTTATTTTCGAGTGTACAATACAGTATATCAGGGGAACAAACATATTTTTGCTGTCAGGCCACATTCTGAAGAGTAAAAATCTTACAGACCACAAAAGGCCCATAGATCTACTCACTTTAAAAATGATCACATGACACTAGAGGAAAACAAAGTCCAGGACAACAATATATTATAAGAACAAGTGAGGCCCCGAAAGCTCTTTTGTCATTACAACAAATAGTACAACTGAAACATACTTAAAAAAAATCCACTTGAGGTGCTTTAAACTAATGATTGTAAGTTACTAAAACTTGACTATTTATGGCAAAACAAGATAATGATTAGTAGATCAAATGATCAATATTTTGGAAACACATTCAGGGCATCTACCTTTGGTGGTTCTGTCAACTTTGTTTTTACAATTGTGGATTTGTTAAAGTTTCACTTACACAACCACAAGAAAGATTTTTCTCTTACAGCAGTTTGGTTTGTAAACTTTTGAGTATGAAAGTTGGGATTTCAGACTTTCACAGCTCTAATTTTCCACTTATCAGTTTTAACTTTAAGATAAGTGGCATTTCCCTAACCTTATTTGTAAAAATGTTGAGGCTTATACCACTACTGAAGTTGTTACATCACATTTTACTTGCCTACATGCTTACAAATATCTAAAATGATACTAGCTATTGTATGAAAAATTAACTTACCATTTATAAGGGTAGAAGTATTTCTAGGGGAGGCATTCATACACTACTTAACTGCTTTTTTGCAGTTACCGATTGCTATGGACTGTATTACAACAATGATGAAATATGCTGGGCGAGTCAAATTCTAAAGTACAGTACCTCAGTCAACAATCACTCATTCACCCAAATGCTAGTGAAGGCCAAAACAGAGCAAATTAGCACAGTTCCTAGTATTGACAATGATAGTCAAAATATTTTTAAAGGGTTGCATGTAGGCATGCATTACAACAGTAGCAGTGAGTCTGTCTTCATGCAATATTCTTGAAACATAAATTTCTTAGAAGGATATATCTCATCAAAATGGTAAATTTTATGCATCAATTCTTTAACAATTTTTTGCTTTATGTATTAAAGGCATGGAGACTTTTGTGACATACAAAAAAAAAATACCTGGAGTAATGCAAATAGTTGGAGACTAAAATCTCAAACAATAGCAAATCCATAACATTTTAAACTACCACATACTTATTTAAAATGAAAGTGTGTTTGAAATTATCAAAAGTTCTAAAGTGTGTTTGAAATTATCAAAAGTTCTAAGACTCAAAGCAACTCACATTCAACAGATTTATGGTTGTACGTAAACTCTATGTACATCTAAGAAAACTGAATGCTTTATGAACCTTGCTAACTAGTTTGGATCAAACCCAGAAAACAGTTAAAAGGACAAAGGTCATGGCCAAAGTACTTCCTCATAAAATGAAAACATATTCATGTAGAAGCTGTAAAAGACAGTTCAGGAAATTAAATGGATATAGATGGATACACAATTTCACATACATATGATATAACCATCCTGTGACTTCCTTCTTTCACAAATCAGTATTGACTCATCATATCGGCCAAAAAACAAGATACGAAGACTCATAGAGGAATCCCATTAGTCAAGTAAGATGGGTTTAAGTTGGCCATTACTGGGATCCATACGCTTTAATCTTTCCAATTCTTTGCTTCAGTGTACCAAGGATGATTGTACACTAAAATATTTCTTAATTCTCTCACATTCACTGAATATGAGGGTTTAGCACTGCATGTAGACAATAAAATTACTAATTACTAGATACCTTCACTTGCTGCTCCAGTTTGTCTATACATGCACATCAAGAATGAACCAGATACTACTATGTATTGCAATTTTCACTATTCAGAATGGACAGTGTTAAGGTTTTATGATGCTTTTTAATGAAAGTCAATGGAGAGTCACTCATGTATACACTGCATCATGACTATTTACATGAACACTCCCTGCTAGTAAATATTTTGTCAACATTGAAAAGCTAAACCAATGATGCAGTTAATTGTCTGATACAACATTGTACAAAAGCTTTGACAAAAATTAATATGACATGGATTATTTTTGAAATACTTTCATTATCATTCTGGGCACACGATAGTATACAATAATGCTAACAGTAATTTGTAATGCTAAAATAAACAATGTAACATATGATATAACACACTAATAGTGTGTATTAGTGTTTTAGAAATGTGACCAAGACCTGAAATATTTTCATTACGACTTTGAATGAAAAAATGGCTACGCTTGGCTGGAGGGCACACTACACCTGCAAAATTTGCTTTGTAGTGGAAAGATCACGCTTTTAGAGAGTGTTATTACAGTTTCATTGTTAGAGAGATCTGATGATGCTTCAAGTACAATGAGTCAGTTTAATTATAGTTAAATGAAGCTTAATGGCTCAGCTCTTAACCAACTAGTCTAAATCAGGCCTTTTTTATATAGTTGTGGCTTGCTGGCTTGTTTTCCCTGCTCCATGTAAATATAATAAGCACTCAAATCCTGCCTAAATTTGATGATAATATGGTACATGGTATTGAAAAAGGGCTTTTCACGCTGTAGGAAAATGCACAAAATACTATCTTGTACATGGACTATATGTATTTAATGGAGTAGTGTTAGTTGGTTAGTCACTTAGATGAGATTTAATGACACAAGACAAATGTGTTACAAAGTATGAACTAGATGAAAAAGTGAAGCTAAATACCAAATGCAAAACAGTTAAAGTACAGTTTGGATTAATATAGTTCAAGCACTTCCCTCTAGATGCCTCTTACAGCAGGCAGAATTAACATGGCACATAGAGTGCTACAACTTAAGCCCACAGGTGGCTAAAGGAGAAGTCCTCCCACAGTCTATGTTGCATCACATCTATAGACCTATTTCCAAAGAGCAATTACAAAGGATTGTGGGATAGAGTTTTGGTGTTTGTCATTTTTGTCAATGGCATTTTACTGTGGTTAAAATTGACGCACACCAAAAAATGTACCCCACAATTCATTGAAATTGCTATTTGGAAAAAGGTCTATTTCATGGCTGCTAAAAAGAATTGTCAAGGATAGTTCTCTGAATATACAAATGACTTAAGCATCTTATTGTCTGAAGGTGATGATGAGGTATTGTCTTCCAATGATTGTAAAAAAAACCAAATTTGGTTATTCAGCAAAGTAATTTGTAAATAATGTTTTTAAATGACAGGAATATATAATTCTTGATAATGGTTTAAACTTAGTACAAGAATATATGGTGATGGTATGAACAAATATTAAAGACTCTTCATCATAACTGCAGCATTTTTGCTATTATATGTTCAAAAAGTCTTTTAAATGATAATTGCTGGAATTTTCCATGTGTTGTTTTGGGTTCTGTGGCAGCACTAAGGGACAAATTACTCTTTAAGGTAGAAGGGGGTAATGCTAATGCAGGGTGATGTGATCATTGTTTAATTAAATATTATGCATTCGGTTAGTACAGTGAGCAGCAGTGGTAGGTTAGGTTATGAAAAGTAAGTCATGATATTTCTCAATGATGCTATGAGCAAACAAAGGATTAATAGATAAATTCCTGCATTTTAAGAACCTTTCATGTGTGATTCTGATCTCATTAACTTGCAGAAGGAGAATTATTCAAAATGATGTAAAACAATTTATCTCATTTCTTGATAAAATCTAGTGCAGCAATAGTCATATATTTAGGTCCATATGTTGACAGTTGAACAATTTTCGTAAGAAGAGTTTATGTATTAGCTAAGCAATTCCAAACGTAGGCTTATAAGAGGCATATACATCCACTGCTTCCATAAAACACACTACACTTATCTGCAAAAGACTTCCACTTAGTTGTGAAGTTTTTCTTCCCAAAAGCAAAGAAATGAGATTTGCCAATGACTTTTCTAAACCAAACTAATATCAAGGAGGCCCCAAGTGTTTGTTTTATGAAGGCAGGTTATGGCCCAGTTAGGCTCTGGAGAATTTTTGTGACAACTCCTCTTCCCAACTTGCAGTTGTAATAAAAAAGGAGGATCTTGCTATTGTGTTTCAGTATTATAACAAAGTAGTGAGCTGTCATTATGTGTACAGAATGTCTTGAATCTGTAAATTCAGACAAGCCTTCAAGCAATTCAATAAATGTATAAATGATAATATAATAAATGTATAAATGATTTTTTGCTAAGTTGTGAAAGAACCACATAAATGGAATGAAATGAAGTAGCAGTATTTTAGTCAAAAAGACATTTCTCCACAAAACCCATAGCACTCTGCTTCTCTTTTAAGTGATGTTTGAAAGTGATGTACAGATCACCTAATGCATTTCAATGAATTGAGCTGGTATATGTTGTTTCATTACAATTAGTAGAGTTAATAAACCTAAAGAAATAATTTAATGAGTAGAGCTGGCAACTGAGAGCTTACAATGCATGCTGGTCATCCTTTATTCCATAACAATGAGTGCAGCTGATTTACCCAATTCCATGTAATGAGTATAGCTTGCATCCTGTTAGCCAATGAGCAGAGCTGGTAATGCTACTGCAGTGTGTCAATGAGTAAAGCTGATACCTATTGCAATGTAAATGAATAGGGTTGACAACCTATTGGCTTTCAATAAGTAGAGTTCACTTATGCACTCAAAGCATATTATGTGTAAAGCTGTGTGTAATGGTTCACCAAAAGCAAAATCCCCCTATGGAGAGCAAAGAAGACATCTAGCATGCAAATAAAACTCCTGTTCTTTCAGGTTGCACTATCATAGTCTCAGCAGTAGATGCAAATGGAGACATAATAGAGAGTTGCTATGCAGATTGGAGGCAAAAGGGTGTCAAGCATTGTTTTGGACAAAAAAAGGGCAGGACAGGGTGTTAAACACAGGTACAGAAGCTTAAATCTCATTTAAAAAACCAGAAGTGTGGGACATGATCCAATTAAGTCACTTGACAATAATAAATGTACAGGATCATGGGTTGAAACAGCTGGAGCACAGAGAGGTTTCCTTTCTGGAAATCTCACCAATGTGGAGGAAAATTACCCTTTCTTGCACACAGAAATACAGCTGAAGAATTGCAGAGAGTTTCACTCCCTTCCTGGAAATAAACATTTCTCCCAGCCCTGCATGGTAAAGGAAATTTAACATTAGACCTTCAAAAGTGAAGCTTCGAAAAGGTTGAGTGTTAGGTTAGTATGAATGCAGAAAACTGTGACTGCTAACTACAGTATTATGCAGCAGGGCAATATTTGAAATCAAATCCCACCTGTAGTTGTCGGTGCAATACTTGGTGTTGTACCTAATTCAGAAAAATGTATATATATATAGATAATATAGCTACACCAAAGGCAGAAGATAATATCAGTCTGTAATATGTAAGGTTTTGATGCAGATGTGTTGAAAATAAAGATTTTGTGATATAACAGAGCTTTGTTTCCAGTTGCCAAAAACATTTTACTACAATTCACAATAAACTGGAGAGGAATGAAATTGTTATCAAGTTACAGTCAGTAATGTTAGTCACTTAAAATGGCATTAAATGTATGTGACATGAAATCCTAGGTGGGCATTTCAAGTTAGTTGAGCAAAGAGAAGATGTACTGTATTTATATATGAAAACAAATGTTAATCAGCATCCAATGAGCAAGCACTAGATGAGGTAGCAGCACAATAAAAACTAATCCCACCTGGTGCTACAGTTGTTGTAGTTGTAACTGCCATTGCTGTGGTACTGATATCATCTAAAGAAATATATGGATATATAAAAAATAAAATGTGATAAAAATTATCACAAATGATAATCCACTGCTCTATAATTCTAAGATTTTAATATCTATTGCAAAGACTGTAGGTGTACACAAGCTTAACGGTTTATATTTTGTGACTTTTGTGACTAAATTAGAACTGCAAGGTATTGATGACCCTTGAGATGTGACCTTCAAATTTAAAACAAAAATGAGTATGGAATGAGCTCTGTAGTGAATTATTGAACCAGTGTATTGTAGTTCCTAAGAGATGATATGTCAGCAACACTCTGCTGGTCCATTCACCACAGATAAGCACTGGTCCCAAATGTTAAAAATCATTGAACAACTTGGTCAGTTGCCTCACTGCATGTACTAGTTGCCATCAACTGTAGAATAGATCAATCCTAACACTAACCTCATCACAGTGAAATATTTCTTTGAATCTTACCATTTTCAAAAACTTTTGACTTTTCATTGGAAACACTAGGAACCTTGTAAATATGGAATGTTGAGCAGCGGATTCATTTTTCAGCAGTGAGAACTGTTTCCATTAAGCAATAAAATCCATCAAGAAGAGAAGTAAAAAAAATAAATAAAAGAGCAACTTCCCTCATACAGTTCATTTATCAAAATGGCAGTGTTATACACGAATCCAGACAGCAAGTGATGGACTGATTTCAGTCAGCCATAACTGGGGTCCGTCACCTTTAAATCTTTCGATTTCCTTGCTTACCTCTATCATAGATGGTTGTACACTAATTTGTATCTTGAATTCTCCAATTTCACTAAATATGAGGGTTTGAAATTCATGTAAACAATAAATAAAGGCAATTTTTGGCTGATGGACCCACTAATGGCAGCCTACATTCACTAAAAACAAGCGCTAATCGGATTCGTCTATACAGAAAAAACAGTGCCAATGTTATCATTATAATAGCAGCTCATTGATCAAATGAATAGGGCAAATACACTGTAGGTATAAACTATACTCTCATGCACAAAACATATAGGGTAAGATGTATGTTAAAATAAAACGCACAACAGAAGATGAAACCAGCATTATTCTAATAACACAGACTTCAGTTAACAGGAAAAAAAAAAAAAAGCCAGAAACATAACAAGCCACATGGTGTATTATTCTTCCTGCATCACTATACTGTTACAAAAACCATTCTAGATTTTTGAAAAAATTTGTTCCCTTCTTTTTCCCCTCCCTCTTTGATGTTTTCTGTCTCTCATTTTTTAATCTTATTCACTTTTTATAAGAGCATGTAAAATAACCTTTGAAAGAATGTTAACTTGAATTCTTGAGTTTAATTGAGTGCTATTGGAATCCAGTGTAAACTTGAATTCTTTTGTTTAGTTGTGTGCTAATGGAATCTAATTCATTCCCCATTTTCCCCTAAAATAAATATCCAATTTAATTACTAGAGGGTTGAGAGACAGACCTAAACACAAAATTACAAAAAATCAACTGACTCTCCATTTTCAGTTCACGAAAGGATGGGAAAGTGGTAACTAACATTGACAACACTGTTATATGTTAAGCAAACAGAAAGCACTGACTGAATATTATATGGATGGTTGATTAAACCAGGGAGGTGTTAGAGTGGAGACATAACGTTCTATTGACTCTTTGAGGCAATGTTTGTTGCCGACAATAATCTTCCTTTTGTTCACAAATATTTTATCTCAATACCTAGACCAACTAGGACCAGTGATGCATTGTCAAAATTCCAGTGAGAGGGTATGCCATTACGTTGTATCTTGTTAACTTTTCGTTGCCAGCAGTCATGAAAACATATGATATTTTACACTTTTGCCATTATTCCTCGCAATAAATCCAATAAATGTAATTTCTGTTTATTTCTTTGGAAAATTTTAATGCTATTTATGTTTGGAGTGTATTAAGGAGTTATGTGGAAAGTTGCAAAAATTGGGTAAAATGATTTAGTCTTTAACAATGCTTACAACAGATGACTCATTGAATTTGTTGCAAAACAAAGAAAGTAAACTATTTTAACTTTCATTGACAGTCGTTTAGCTAAAACTTCTGATTAGAGTTTGAAACCTGTCAGTAACAAACCTCAGATCAAAGAATATTTTAACAAAGACAATTGTTTAAGGATTACTTGGGTGTGAAAGAGGCAAATACTCTTAAGCATGGGACAGATCAACAAGACTTAGCAATAGGAACAAAGAGACCTGTCAATCAAAGTTTGATGCTTGAATGGGAATTACTATTTTTTAAGTACCTATTGTGTGACAGATAAGGCTGTTGTGTCTCCCTGGAACAAACTGGCATTACTTGATTTTGTACATAATGGAAACTATCGTAAACACAAATTAAGACTTTCACACCATGGGAAGAAAAAAACTGATTGCTAGTCATATTATAAAAGCAAGATGGTTGGAAACTGTAATTTAAAATCAAGAGGTTGATATGATGGTCACAGCTGCATGACAATAGCAATCAAAGAACAAAAAACTAGTATGCATGCTGTTAGTATTTAGAAAAATTCCTGACATGATGTAAAATAGCCCTTACTCAAATCGCTAACTACTTAGTCTAAAACCAGACCTTTGGAAGCCAAGGCCAGTTTTTACTTGACGAAAGGACCCACAGTTTAAAACCGCCTCAAGGCTTATTAGATTTTACCACATTTTTATTGGTTTCAGCATTGAAGTGGCTATAAGCTAAGTACAAACATTAAGTAGAGACACCAGTTGCCACCCAAGAGCCCTGTTTTAGTCTGTCAGTGGTAGTTGATTTGAGTAAGGGCTTTTTGACATTATGGATGCTAAAATGTAAAGTATCAAATTAATTTGTGAGTCTTGTGACATTTGAATAAAATGGGTTTGTGATGCTTGAGACTGAAAACAGATTCAATCCTAGACAGTGTAAATGTGCAAAAGTGTAAATGTAGTTTATGTAATATATGCAATGTAATCTTTACGCAGGTTGTTATGTTTCAGCTAAAACACAAATAGCTGTACAATAAGCTCTATGCAGTTAATGATCCCTAGCATGGAGAATGATTTTAATGTCTGTTCAATGAAGCTTTCTTAAGACTTAATCTTTACAAAATGGCAATCTGGATATTCCATATCTTGGCAACTGTTTATGAAGCTTAACGTGGAAAAAAAATTACTGATCATGGGAAATCAACTCGAAATTGAGAAAAAAAATACACTTCCATCTCTGCTACTACCAGGTAAATTTTCATGAACATCACTGCAGTGCATTTCAAATGGGATGTTAAATAAAAGCAAAAAATAAAACTGATGAACACCAAACTACAGTATATGAATATCACCATAGCACTTAACACTTCTATGAGAATGTCCACATTTACCACAGTATGTGTTAAGTCATGCATTTTTTTAACACAGAGAGTCCTTGGGTGTATAGGAGCACAATTTTGGAGGGTTTTTTGGTGATATCACATCCCCATATTATTAAAAAATCAAAAGAATTTTCTGCATGAATGGCATGCTTTTGGTAATACCAAAATTAGGTACACCAATGCAAACACCTATATATGTGGTTCTTAATTTCATGTTAATAATTCTAATGCAATAATCAGTTGCAGGATTAAACAGGGCCTCAAATGATTAATGGAAAGATGCTCCAAATAAATATAAATAAGGTATTCATGTATATTTTTTCCTATGCAAAGAAAACTTTTAGGGGTTTTATTTATCTGGGATTGGTTTCCCTGATTTCAACAAGAACGTAAAAATCCCTGCATAAGTAAAGTACAGTAATCCAAGTCTGGAATAGTATTTCTATTTTACTTAATACTGTACAAGAAGAAGCAATATTAGACAAACATTTTCAGATCATTTAGGCAGTTGGTTGTCTCTTGCCTGATTCTGAATTTTACCATACACCAGCCTGGACATCAATCAGCAGTCACAATGCTCTATTTACAGGATATGTTACTGCATTTGATATGACACTTTATGGAGGGCTAAAATAATATCATTGGGCAGAGTATGGTATGGTATGGTATAAATTGCTTAAGATCACAAATAGCGTAAATGACATAATGTAAATATATGTAACTTGTAAATGAAATGTTATGGTGTGGACACAAAAACGTTGAAGCACCTTATACAGTTAACATGCATTTCAATTGTTATTTTCTGTAGGCTGCAATATGATCCGCTTATAAGATAAATACGCATACAGCTGGCATGAAACAGTAGCTAGTGACTACCTCACCTGTTCCATAGATAACAGTTGTAAGAGCTGTCTCTGAATCAGGTATCTCTACAATTTAAATGATACATGCCATGAAATGTTATTTTAAAATATAGATATATATATTATACTGTCTGCCCTTGGCTAAAATGTGTAATTAAGCTTAGAAAGGAACTCAAGCGGAATTTTTAACATGCCCAATACATGATTAGAAATAGAAGTATACTTCTACACATCAATCCAAGCAACCACCAGATGGTAAGATTTGTCAACCATTACTGGAGCCTACAGCTTTAATCTGTTCATTTCTTCTGCCTGCTTGTACCATGAACAGTTGCACCCAAATCTAAAACCTGCACTTAATCTGTTATGTTGGGCTATTTTATTATTTGCTTCTATCCATAGTACAAACAAAGCTTAAAAAAATTAAGGCTTTTTGGTTCCAGTTGTATCGGCCATTTTTCTCATCACCACTCTGTTGATTAGAGTTCTCTATACAATGCTTCTTGCATTCGACCTATTGGCCTTGTTTTATGTTTGCATGACATCCATTACAGGCAGTTACAACTTTACTGACTTGAGGTACTAGCCTCCAGTGGACTTATGGACACGTTCATTCTTATGTCTACTGAATATGCACTGAACACAGTTTTGGAAGTTCTACATCAAAATGTAGGCATAGTTATTTGCTAAAGCAGTGTGGATATGGAAGGTGTTATTAAAATCGTATAGTTTGTGCTCATGAAAAATAAATTACACAAATGCCTGCTCTTATTACAATGAAGAATGAATGAATATATGTATACATATTTTGTAAACAATCTCACAGATGTTAAGAATCAGCATATTCATTCAATGGAGTGGGTGTATAGTTTGAAATAAAAGGAGAGTACAATGACAAAACAATGAAGTGCCCTTTAAGTTGTGCATTTGAGCTTTCAGCTCACATATTAATTGCCTACAAAGAAATGGTTTTTTTTTTGTTTTCAGGAATGGACATCTGAAAGACTTTAAACCTTAAATCAACATCATATGGTGCTGCTCACAAAATGTGGTCAATATCAAACAAATCCACTCATAACTTGACAAGATCTTTTTTTTGGCAAATTTTCAGAAAAAGTTGACTTAATTGTTATCTTTGACCTTTAAGTTCAACTCTCTTTTACTGCTAGAAGAAAAAGTCTACACTTTGAACCTAACAATAAAATGATAGTGCTTGCTGAAAATGGGCTGAGAAACTTTATTTTCAATCAGAAACCACACATATCCATCAAATGATTGGATACACCAAACGTCAAATCTTAGAATAACCTACATGAAACTATTACATACAGATTATCATGATCAACAATTAACTTCAAAAGACTACTAAATGACCTTAGAAACAAATGATGTAAGGTCATTCCAATACATTTTCGTCTGCAAATCATAAGGTTGTTACGAATGATGTACAAGAAGCATGATAACATGTGTTAAAGTGTACAGTACGCAGAGTAAAAAAAAAACCAAAATTATAAATTAAACAGCATGGAAAACAAATTTTAACAGTCCAACTGTTATCTTCAAGGGACATTTCTGAGATGAGATATAAAATGATGACGTTTGTTGACTCAACTCACACTGATATATTGTGCAATAATTTGTAATGTCACTACTGTACTACTCAAATAATAATCTTTGTATTTCTTTGTTTTTCTGAATGTTACTACACCTTGCACCAAGGTGTTATAACATTCTTTTTCTTATGGGATGATGTAAATAATTAAGCCCTCATTGTGGGAGTTGGACTGTTAGAATTCAATTTTCAACCTAACATATTTTTTAAATTTTTTAAATTGAAGTATTCTTTGAGGTATGGTGACAGAAAGAATTGCAGATGTATTTTCACTTGCCATGTCCAGTTGTTTTATCCCCCACTTAAATATTTGTTAACAGTATTTCAATATTGTTTCCCTTTCCAAAATACAAAACTTTAAGGGTTTGAAAAAAATATATGGAGCTATTCACCTCTAGTGAAAAAATAATGATGCTGCAGTGTTAACATTTGTTAACCCTTTACACATTCCTTCTTTATACGTAATCAGATAGTTCACAGATTGATAAGTGATACTGACATTTTTAAAAGATGGTTTTTTGACTTCCCAAATAAATCCCTCCATCACTATATTGTCCATACTTGGTGCGTCAGTCTTTAATGTCAAAAATTTATGTACTGAGATCATGTTTATCAATCACATTGGTGAAAGGTAAGAATTTCTCTGTGAAATGATTAATATATATATTTGATCAATTTTGAGAGGCATTGCTACTATTTTTTGTACTTACAGTGGTCTTCCACAATATACAGTTTATCATTTTCATGTCACCATACCTTTCAGTAATAAAGCAAAAGGCAAGCATTGACACTAAACTGCAAATATTGAAGCACACACACACGCAATATGGTGGTTAAGTTTAGCACTCAGAGTAACGACAAAAGTTTCAGGAATACAACTATAACATTGAACAATGAAAACATAAATGTAAAAGAGGCATTCAATGGCAATATTGAAATTACATAGGTGAAAGCAATGAATTAACAGTGATGAGTATAAACTGTGGAATCCAATCTGTCCAAATACAGGAATATAACTACATCTCTAATGTTGCAAATTTTAAATGGAAATGTGGTTAAACAATGAATTTAAAAGGATTGTAGCTCAGTTTTCAGAAGAGAATAAAACTAAAGACAGCATTTTACCATTTTATACATGCCAGATTCTGAGTTGTATGTTGTATTCTAAGTTTGTACACATTTCCATGTTGTAAAGTCAATTTTTGTTTTGTAATTCATACAGTAACTTACCAAATTTAAAACTATATTCATGAATTTTGCTGTTATTAGAAATCCTCAAGCTTACAGCTGTATTTACCCTTCAACATTTTGAATTTTGAACTTTGGACTACACATAGTAAATATGTGACTGCACTTGATAACTTGAAATCAACATGCCAAACAGTGCAGTGAACATGTGGATGTTCATAATGCAATCATTACATGAAATAGCCCTTACAAAAACTGTCTACCACTAAATGGTTTTAAACCTGACTTTTGGATGATGAGTCAGGTTTTTACTTGATGTTAACATCCTCAGTTTATAGCCACTTTGATGCTTAATGGGTTTTATCATATTTTTACTGATTTAGGGGTTGGAGTGGCAAAAACTGTAGGTGTGAAAATCAAGTAAAAACCCGACTTGGATGCCTCAAAGTCGGGTTTTAGACTGTTTAGTGATGGTCAGTTTTAGTAAGGGCTATTTCATGTAATGTATAGATTTGAATCGTAGGCACAATACAGTACTATGTTGTTTACTTTGTGCCAAGGGTGTGCTTCAAATCATCAACAGATTGATAGCTGGGAAAGATTGTACTCAAAGATCCCCAAATGAAAGCCACATGTGGTTGTTACAGAGCCTTGTATCACAGATAAATTGACTAAAATAGCATGCAGTTACTCATTTGAAAGTTATGAAAAAACCACCAATTTAGATATTTTGGATCTACTCTTGATTTCTTTCTTTTGGGAAAGGTTTTCTTCTCCCTTGCTTACATTAACATTTCTGTGTTCTATCTCAAATTTTGTGACTTTCTTTTCCATTTTCTGTAAAATGGTAAACCACTCTCTTCAGGCAAAAACCTACATAATGGATATTTACTCAATATGAACTAAAGTTGAAGAAAATATCCTTTCCACTAATGATGTCTTTCTGATGAAAATAATTGTAACAATTCCCCTCTTGGGTTTCTGCAAATTGTCTTAAAGAGACAAAAATACTTGATATTTCCTGTTTTAAAAGCATGCATTTGAAATATAAATATGTGCCATAATGATGGGGTGTAAAGCTGCATTGTTAGGAACATCATTTGTGCATGTTCTTACCAGTTTCATTACTTGGTCCATTTGCAGCCCGCTTCACCCTATTACCTAGTATTAAAACTGAAGTATTGGAAACAAGTCAGATGTTAAAGATCACTTAGAATTTTAGTTCCTATATCACATCTTATATTCAGGTGGATTTCAGTGTGACTTCATGACACTGCTGTACAACAGCCCTCATGTACATGCACACTGACTTCACCTCTCATACAACTAGGCCATTGGTATAATTAAATAACCGTTGATCCATCTGAGAACAAGCATAATGCATGAAAGCTGTAATGTAAATTACTATTAAGAAAACTTCTAAGTAACTAATACTTGAGTCTTGACTGAAGTACTAACTAAATTTTTTCAACATATACAGCATGATTCACATTGTTGCCATTGACACTGATGTCAAATAAATGGCGATATATACATGCCCTTAATTGCTGGAAATTGAAATTCCAAACTTTACTTCACCCACAAATCACCATTTCCCATCCTTTAAACAGAGTTGTAAGGGATGATATACCAAAGCTTACAAGATCAAATACCAGACTTTCGATCATTTCAATCATTCCTGTCATTGTTACTCCTCACTGTGACTGCTAGTTTAGGATAAGGTTTAGTAGGGAGACATGTCAATATAAATGAGCAAGAAAAGAAAGTATAACAACCCTCCCATGTATGTCAAATTAGGCATTTCACAAATCTCGGACATTTGACAGCACAGATGGTCTCTTAACTTTATTGCAAGGGTGATAATTCTTAAAACTCCCTAGTTTGATGCACACTTCATATGAAAATATATAAGACTTGCTTTAATTTCCAGGTTTGAGACTGGATTTCACATTACTCGTAAGACCCTCAAGGTTTACCATTTTGATGTTGGCAAGTCTACAGAAACCTGGCATGTGATACAAGTCTTATCTAGGCACAGCTTTTACAGAAAGACATGTATGGAAACATGCAGGATATTTTTCTCAAACTTGAGGAAAGAGATGAGGGGGCAGGGCTGGCTGGAATAATCCAAAACGCTGCATTAGAGCTAACAATAAAAACCCATCAATAAAAAACCATCTTAAATGGACATCAGGACTCCAAAATTATCTGGAAGGTTTTCCTTGCACAAGATATATATATGAGGCATGTGTAAAAAAACTCCAAAGTAATCCCTACACAATATTTTTAAAATCTCTACTTCTGATATTTTTAAGTACGACCCTTGTTTTTAAGAGCTGCTTGCACCAACACACATGCCATGCTAACATGTTACATGTATGGTTATATGCTATGATGCTAAGCCTAGCCTACAATCTTAATCTCAGGACACTTTGAAAGCAGCCACAACCAAACTGTTCAGAGAAATATGGTGGGTCACAACTGTAATCATGCTCTCAAAGCACAATGTAACCACACTGTGCAAAACCTGTCAGTAAATGCAACAACAGTTGCAGTATTTTTCGCAGCCCATGAAAAAAACATACATAATGCATAACTGCATTTTATAGTGTGTATGCACTTTATGGAGTGATTTTATTGATGCATCAGGAAAAAGTACACACATTTTAGAGAATGGATTCGAATCTGTGTAGGAATTCCCCATCGACTTTTTGGGTTGAAACTGACTCCTTTTGTGCAGGATTCTTGCAATCCATCTGCTAATGCAAACCCTGCTTTATTATTAAAGACAGCTAGTCTTAAAGAACAAAACAAAGGGGAAATTAAATTGTCTACAAAATTGTGGAAAACACACTCATGCTTTCCATGGTTGCCATTCAAATGGCATTGTATGCATCCAGACCACAAATATGATAATTTTGCAATGTTACTCAGGGGAAGTCTTACATCCAGGCAGCTTGACACAAAATTAGTAAGACTAGTCTGGATTGGAGTGGCTCTGATACAAAGGGCAAAGCTGAGTAATCACACGGAAGCTAGCTTTTATTCTTTCGCTTAAAATATAATGAAGGTAAAAATGACACTACACATAGATGTTTCTACACATTATTCACCTGTTTACTTACCTGAAACTGTCACCTGGAAGACACAGTTAACATTCCCATCTGATGGACAGACACATCTTCCTGTTTGAGTTGTTTGTATAATGTCTCCAGATCTGGGAGAACACTCTGATGTTTCTACAAATTGTCCCATAATATTGAAGCAAGAAGGAATGGTTAAGCTTAGTGTAGACCCAGCAATGACATCTAAAGTACCTGGACATGTTCCAATTGTTGTAGCTGGCCCTAGAAGAGAACAAAGCCAGTGAAGGGTTTCATGACAGTAAGTTTTAAAGTAGTCTTAACTAAGCAAATCAACACAACTTTTTATGTACCCACAAAAATATTAAGAGAAACCTTTATACTTGTGTCAATATTGAACTCTTACAAGATATGATTCAAAAATAAATAGAAGTGCTCTAGCCAACACAAAAATCTGGGTCATTAAAAAATTACTTCAAGTAGCGGAAGCAGCAATGATACAGAATCCGAACATTTCTGAGTCCCTGAACACTTGGCACTTTACTGAAGTTTTTCCATTTTAAATTACTTGAAATTGTAAAAGGGCAAAGTGCCTTCATATTCTATGTATTATGCACTAGTTGACTTCCACACTGCCACAGCTTGGACACTGCAAGCTCCTTCATACAAAAACTGTGGTCATTTACCATGGCCACTTCCTAAACAAACTCAGGCATCTCAGCCACACAAGTTTATTCATCAAGCTCAATAATTGGAATGCTCCATTTTAATATGACACTGGATACACAACGAAGTCAGCACTGTCCAATCATATTACTGCAGGTCAAATTATTTGAATGCTTCAATTAACAATGAAATATTATGAAAATTTAACAGGGTGCAGCATGTTAAAACACTTAAGCAAGCTTCAGTGGAGAGACTTATTCAAACAGATTACTGCAAGAATCATTTTGGGGCAAACTGACACAAGATTTAATGCATGTTGCATTTTGTAACTTTTCATGAATATTTACCGTGACAGGGCAGTCATATCTTAGCAAAATTCAATTGTTAAAATTGGCATTGAAAATCAGAATGTTCCAAAAGCTAAAAAAAAAAAAGGTAAGAAAAATAAAACAATGAAAATAATAAAAGAAAAAAAATCTAAAATTGGGAACACCTAACATGAAACAGAAATCTAAGCAGACAAGTTAAACAATTTCACAGAAACTGGGTAAAAACTATCTTTAAAAGACCTGTTCCCTTTAAAAGTGCAAAGACAATGATTAGATGGCAAAAAAATTAAAACAGCCATAAGCAGGGTGGCTCCGATCTTTCATAATTTTTCCATTCTCTCAGCATATTTCCCCTACCACCCCTTATTCAATGCTGAGAAAAGAAGAGTGCACATTTTGCAAAAGCACCCAAGTTTTATTCACCTGTTCACCCTCAAAACCAACATTGAGATGGGGCAAGGGGATTTTTCCCAGATAATTTTGTCCAGGGTTGTCTGAATACCTGTACAAAGGTACAGGATAAGTCTCATTTTGACTTTTAGGGCAAATCTCTCACTGGCAAATGAGAACTGTGCAGCTGGACTGGACCACAAGGCTTTTGTTTATTTTGTTGGAAGAGGAGGGGGAGGGGTGAAGGGTGTTATAAGAAAATTCTTGGACTTTCTTGATAAGCAGGAATACGTGGAATGTAAAAAAATAATGATGTTCAAGTTGTTAGCAGCTATATATTGCTGAATAGATGGATGCAGTTTAGGAGTTGAAAAATTCAAGTTTGGTCAGTCAGGGGTTCTAAGGAAGTATGATGTAGAACCAATACACTGCGGAGACAAACTCACAGTTTAAGGTCTATGATTACAACCCAGAAAACAAGACCACAATTTTAATGTCGGAGCTGGGACTTGAACTCAGGACCTCATGACTGGAAGATGCAGATCATTACCACTGTACTATGCTCCTGTCAGTCAATATATATAAGTACAATGCTTTACTTTTCAACTATTCGCCCACTCCTTTCACTCCCCCTCTCCGACAACCCATCCAATGCTATGCACTGTTATTATCCATTTTTTTCTGCCCTATACCTTTGTACAGGCCTTAAGAATATCCTAGACAAAAATATCGGCACACTTCCTGACCTGTCAAATATTTTGATATATTGGGACACTTCCTGATCTGTCACATTTTTTCAGCATATTTGCCCTGCCACCCCTTATTCAATGTAGAGAAAAAGAAGACTGCACAGTTTACAAAAGATTGCAAGATTCATATACCGATCACCCTCAAAACCAACATTGAGATGGGGTGTGAGGGCTTTGTCCCAGATAATTTTGTCAAGGATTGTAGCTTGCATGCAAGATCATTTGTTGCACATACTCTTCTGTTGCAAACACTAAGCAACACTTCCGCTTTCAAGAACAGGCCATCGACTGATGAAAATTTCAACTTCAGAAAAGGAAGCACATCAGTCAAACAACTTTCACACTTAGACATTTTTAAGGTGCTCTCTTCATTCTCACCCTCAGTTATATTTTCCAAATTGACAAATAATTTCAGTCAAAATAGAAAGTAATGGTAACAGTGATTTCTTTTGCCTAAGTATTTTTTAAGATTCACATAGTAGAACTGGGTAATACTGTACGCTGGCTGCAGTACTGTAGTATAACCTGTACAAACAAACACTAGTGCTGCATTCTGTAACTTCAAAAGTAATCATGATTTAGAGTTATGCCATTAGTATAGCAATTTCGAATTCCTGATATACAAGTGATATGGTTATTGAGAAACAGAATTGTAAGCCAGCTTCTTTTGATCAATTCAGTTACCCTTTTCAACTAATCGACAATGTAATGCTATCAATAATGTGTTTGTCCTAACACAACCCAACACAACGATGTCAGCATTAAATGCAGTACCATTGCTACGATGTTATTTCACCTAACAAAAGACTTGGGGACTCCCCTAATATATATATAATGCATAACACACCTAACATTCACTTTATTCCAACCTGTACTGTAAGTAATACCATTGTATCAACTGAATTCAGTAACAATATCCCTAAACCATAGAATATGACCAAGTAACTATATTTGGAAAATGGAAAATAATTTGCTAATATTTAGAAGTTAATCAATCCAAACAAGGAAAAATATTTAAAATTTGGGAGGTAACAAGGAAGTCTTGACAAATAAGTAAGCATGGTTTGTTATGAACTATGAATGTGCAAATGCCCCACTGCTTTCATTACAATTCTGCACATATATGAAGTGACCCATGTAGTTGAGCTACTTACATACATGCATATAGGACTACATTTAGGCAGCATAGTTTTACTCATTTTAACTATGAGAATGATGGATCCTGTTCAAGGGCTAAGCTATATATGTGCTTGAACTGAGGAACAAGGTAAACTAATTAGCAGTAGGCCTAGTAACATTTCACTTTGGTTCAATGTTAGAAACACTCCTTAGTTCCTCAAGACTTGTCATATTAACACAGTTATTACAGCTAACAATAGAACTTATCGCATGTTTGAATCCCAGCCTTACATGTAAATTTAAGCTTCCGTTGTATGAGAGTGGCACTAGCACTAAATAAATCTTAATAATTGATCTGAATACCAAATGCTCTCAATTGGGAACAAACAAACAATAATAATCCTGACTAAGACTTATTTTTATGATGATTAGTTTCCTTCAAAGTTGACTACATACGTGTTTCACAGTTTGTTCCAATAAAGCCTGTTGCACACTGACACATGTAACCATTTTTTCCATTCGAACAGCTTCCTCAATTCTGGCATGGTGTAGAATTGCAAGGTTGACTGACAGTTTCAGTAAAAACCATAAGGTGCTATCTTACAAACAGACTAAAAGGAGATGATTTTAGAGTTAAGCTAGCTATCTTTAATCCGTCAATAACCTTTTGCAGTGAATAAATTTAAGGTATGAACAGGTTTATCACTATAAAATTACCAGCTTACTGTTTGTGACTAATATTACCAGTTGAAGATGTTCAAATCTTCAAGCATGTTCAAAAGGGTCTTCTCAGAAGCAGCTAACCAATGTATATTTCTAAGTGCTAGTGGCTACCTACAGTGCAGAAAATTGCATATTCCACAGTTAATTGGTTAGTGTAACAATTTTGAACTGGTTTTGTTACATACTGCAACATACTTGATATATTTCTGTTCCTTGCCATCTAAGTTAGTTTGGAAGCGATTCCACTTTAATATGATTTAAAATTTGCAATAGCAACTTGTCTTCCAAACTTAAAGAAATATTTCTTCAAAAGAATAGTCTAGAAAAAAAAAACTGTTTGAAATGCTAAAGAAGGAAGCGTTCTGGTGAGACTTCCTCTCATTTCTCATGTTTAGTTCTTAAGGTATTAGAAATAACAGTTAACAGGCTCTATGAAAAGTGAACTTGAAGAAAGCAGGTATTATGTCATGGATTTCCATTCATGGCACACATTTTGTTTTCCTTGACTTTTCATCCTACAGTTTTGCCCCTGGATTGAATAAAAGAATGCTATCGTGAACCAAAGACAACGATAATTTTAGATTAATTGTAGATGTTTGAAACTCATCAAATCTCTTAAAGTATGTTCAAAAGGGTCTCCTTAAAAAGAGCTGCATATTCTTAAGTTAATTGAGTCACTCTAACAGTTTTGAAATGGTTTTGTTTCCATCCTTCAAAGGTTCTTTCCCACTAAAAAACTACAGCCTAGACATATTCCTGTTCTTTGCTATCTTAATTTGTTGAGAAGCAGTTCAACTTTAATATGATTTGTATTTCACAATAGCACCTTGTCTTCTGAACATAAAGAAATATTTCTTCACAAGAGTAGTCCAGAACCAAATTTATGTTTGATATTCTGATGGGGTTTGCATTATGGTGAAATTTCCATTCATTTCTCATGTTCAGTTTGCAAGGTATTTTAAATTAAAATAACACAGACTCTATGAAAGTAAAAACTTAAAGCCAGCAGGTGTGATGTCATGGATTCATTCACATCGGTAGCCAATGTTTTTTTACCTTAAAATTTAGCACCCATTTTCTGGAACTTAACAGTGATATGTTGATACCATAAGTGCACCCTGAGCAATGAAATTCTAAAATTTATTGATGTCTTTGGGTCAGAATAGCATTCCTTTAATCAATTCAAGGTTATAATGTTCCAATTTTAACTGATAGCATCTTGAGAAGCAAACATGGAAAAAAATGAAAATTTCATCAAAATGTTCACAATATTTTCTGCTTTAGCATTTTAGCATATGAAACAAAGACCTGGTTCTAAACTATTCTTTAAAACTTAGTTATCATCAAAGTTGATAACATACGTGTTTCACAGTTTGTTCCAGTAAAGCCTGTTGCACACTGACACATGTAACCATTTTCTTCATTCATACAGGTCCCTTCATTCTGGCATGGTGAGGGATTGCAAGGTTGACTGACCATTTCTGTAAGAAATCACGAAAGGTTATATTACAAACAGACTAAAGGGAGATAATTTCAGAGTTGAACTTTACTAGCAGGCAATCATTAATCTTGCAATGACCTTTTGTAGTAAATAAAGTAAAGTTATGAACATATATATTACTTTAAATTTACCAGCTTTTACTGTTAGTGGTTACTAGCACCTGCTTATACCCTTTGTAGATGTCTGAAACTTGTTCAAATCTTACTAAAGCAGGGTTTTCCCTGGGCCTTTTGAACGTCGCGCCCCGCAACGTTCAAGCTTCAAAATCAAGGAGGCTGCGGCGTTCAAAAAACGGCCGCGATGTTCAAAATTGCTGCCAGCTAGCCTCCATAATTTTTCTTCTTTCTGTCAACGATTGCTTTTGTTGTAAATACAATAAACGACAAAATCATTGACTTATTTGTAAAACTGCAACTAACTTCCATGCACATACCACTGCATGCCAGTTGGAGCTCTGTATGTATAGCCCATAGGGCCTACTTCTGAACAAGTAACAACACAGTATTATTATCTAGCCTGCACTTGCCCTCATAGGCTAGTATCAGGAAACTGTTGTGCTCACTCCTGACCGCAGTAGCTACATGGCACAACACGACTTGCATGACCAAAACACAAACGCCCGTTTTTGCAGGTTAGAGGCGGGGCTAATGTCTCAGATTCGGGAAATTATCAATCAAACAAACGAACCATGTCATTGTATCTTTACAATAAAATCCCACATACTTCGTTCTTAAAACTTACGCCACAATTCAGAAATTCGGAAAAATGAAGTTGTGCGAACGTACACTAGTGCAGTCTTAACCCCCCAGTAAATACTCCATCTCTGAAGTGTTTTGCCCGACTACAACCAAAGTTTGGGAAATTTGATCGTAGCACAAATGCAATGGGAGTATTGTAGAATTCCATGCGAAGACGGTTGGTTTCTACACGTTATTCCTACACAGTAAAACTGCATTGACGATGTGGCCAGTATGATTGGCTGATTAAAAGCAATAATGAACCAATCACGATGTTTCTTACGTAGTGGTAACTTAAAAAATAACCGCAATGGACCTTGTGTGTACGAAGTCATAGAACCCTTGTTTTCCCAACATGTTTTCATAAAAAGATCGGTACGCACACAATCTGTGATTGCTTGCAGCCATGTGTTCCATTGCTTTTATGAATTCTAGCATTCACTCGATCAGTACCACCGATTATTTGCAAACTGGAAAATGGGCTAAAATATACTTGAAACTTGCCCTTATTTTCGTAAAGTTCATCCTTTAACTTCCTGCAAAAACGGGATGCATTGATAATCACAAACGTAAAATTTTATCCCTGCCATGGAAGTGATCGTTTGATATTTTCCCCTATAACCCTGTAGTATTATATGGAATTAGATTTAGAATTGCATTCGGTGTGCTTTCCTTGCTTTCTCGCAGAAAGCACCAAGTAAGTTGCTGTACAAACTGTTCTGCACAAAACACACATTGTACAGACTATCAAGCTGCAGTGTTTCGCCTTTTTTTCAAATCCCCAAGCTTAGCATACATACATGTCTGTGCACGTTTTGTACACATAGCTTTTAGAATCTTTTGCAAGTTCGGTGGTTATTATCTTGCATAAATTAGGTCATTTCTAGCATTCCTTCCGTAATGTTATTTACAGTAGGACTTATGCAATGTTGTCATGCAACGTCATTGCAAACAAAAACAGTGATGCACGTGGTCTCGTGCAGCAAAATTCCTGGCCCACGCATGCAGTAGACTTTCGTGCGTGTCCGTTTTTTCCGCCAAACAAGGTGTCATGTTTTGCTTGGTGACGTCATATGCATACGATCCATTTCAAAATTTAAATTGGTCCCTGCATCGTGATTGGTTCAATTGCGTTGATTCTAGCCAGCCAATCACAACTCGCGCCTTCGCCTATGTGATTTAGTGTGTGAAAATACTCGGTCTCGAGACAAGTTTTCCCGTTGAGTGTGTGTTACGACGATCACACTCTCGACATGATTGGGGAATAAACCAGAATGCAAAAATGCATTGAGGTTTCGATGATACATAAATGTTTTAAAAGAGTACCATCATGCACCATTACCTTCTCATTCAAATGTTATACTAGCATGTTCAAAAAATAATTTTGTCATTCCTGATAACCTTTTGACCTCAATAAAAGCCAAACATAACTAGACAGGCAAACAACAGACAGACAGATGGACAAACAACTATCTTGAAAGATTGTAGGCTACTTAAAAAGGTGCCTAGACTTTGACCCCTGGAGACCCCAGATGACCTTTCGTTTCTGCCAAAAACAATGGGGATGAATCGAGCGTGGAAAATCGCAATTATTTCGCCTAAATTATGATACTTGGCATCTCTGCCTGTGACCTCCGCCAAAAACAACATAGCCTAGACTATTTCTTGACCGTAACCCATCCACATACCATTTTCAAAATACGAATTCTATTCAAGTTTCCTACCTTGAGATATCGCATTAAAATGTCAAACTTTGGCCCCCCGGTGACCTCAGATGACCTTTAACCTCTGCCACAAACAAAAGGAACCACTTCCTGACCATAACGCATCCACATACCAAACAACGAAATTTATCCAAGCTTCCTATCTTGAGATATCATGTTAACGAGATTTTCAGACTTTGACCCCAGGTGAACTTTGACCTCCGCCAAAAACAATAGGGACCATCTACTGACTAAAACGCACCCACATACTAAATATGAAATCTATCCAAGCTTTCTACCTAGAGATATCGTGTTAAAAAGATTTTGAGACTTTGACCCCTGGTGACCCCGTATGACCTTTGACCTCTGCCGTAAACAAAAGGAATTACTTCCTGACCATAACGCATCCACATACCAAATATGAAATTAATCCAAGCTTTCTACCTTGAGATATCATGGTAACGAGATTTTCAGACTTTGACCCCATGTGCCCCCAGGAGACCTTCGACCTCCACCAAAAACATTACAGACCATCTCCTGACCAATCAATCAAGCAATTTTTAGAGAATTGCTTCCATTGAAGGTTGATATATATCGTTACACCACACACCAGTAGCTAGAACAAGTTTCAGTATTTCAAAGCAACGATCGTTCACAAAGTATAGGCTAGGCCATAATACAGTATCCACGGCGAAAGTAGCCGTCGAGCCCTATGCAGACAGCTGCAGGTCCCACTACAATATATTTAATTTTGACACTTGCCCAATCTACCCCATTTGTTTCATTTCTAATTTCCTCCCATAAGTAGTGTGGCTTGAAGCCACAACAAAAACTAGGCCTACGGCCTAGCCACCTATGTTTACAGAACAAAATGTAACGTTAGAGCTAACAATAATAGGCTACGATCAAATCTAGACATCGTAGTTTTCACCGGTCATTTTATGTTTAAGTTACCGCCTGAGCTGTACTGTGTAAATAGTCGTACGTACGTTCGCAGCACATAAACAAGACCTGCTAGCTGCTATCTACATGCAGAGTGCATGTAATATACATGCCTTCAGCGCTGCTGGCTGATCGGCTCGCTCGGCGTGTATCGTTAAAAGCGCTTAGAGAATGGGTGTACTTCAATTGGCAATAACATGACACCCTCCCTCAATAATTACATTCGAAGCGGGGAATCCCCAAACTTTTAAAGAAGCCGCTTCATTCATTAAACGCAAGCAACCAATCAGTGAGTACGATTCTTCCCAACAGAAGTTCGTTCGATGTATAGCACGAAGCAGCGGCATATAAACGATTTTCAGCCGGCTGCTAACGTGTGTAACTGCTGTTATGTACGCTGTTGTGCTTGATAAACAGCGATGGAAACATTTTTGAAACTTTTTTCAGTTCATGACTTACAAACACTCCTACGTGATACAAGGACAGGAATAACATGGTTAGAAAGCTGAACTTGTAATTTTTTGAAATTTGTCAATTTCAAGTTGAAATTTTGGGAGACGTACGCTAGTAGCAAATTGACAAGTGGCTGTTGAAATTGAACTATTACGGTGAAGTGCACAATGGCGCACAGGGCACTTAAAAGACACTGTGGTGTATGCATACGTTTAGTGCTTTCAAATTTCATTGTAAATTTTGTTCATTACAAATGTATTGGTGGTGTTGAAGTAAAGCCTGTCACAACAGGTTCCATGTTTGGGGTTCACGGATAAAAACGTCCCCCATGACACCGCACACAATCACATGTAAACTACAGGGGGTTGGGTGGATAAAAGGTGAATGTCATAGCTCTGCGCAATTTTTGAGCTTGTTGTTCATACTGTAGACATCGATTGCTTTGTCAAGGCAGCTAAACTTGTGAAGAAGGACTATACCTTGTTTACTTAACGCAAGTCAGAGTCCAAGGGCATGACATGCGATTAGTCGCATGTACCATTTAACTAAACGATTACTTGGCTGGCTATTAATGGCTAATCGCTGACAGCCCTAATACCAAATATGAAATCTATCCAAGTTTCCTACCATGAGGTATCATGTTAACAAGGTTTTCAGACTTTGACCCCCGGTGACCCCATATGACCTTTGACCTCCGCCAAAAACAATAGGGACTATCTACTGACTATAACACAACCACATACCAAATATGAAATCTATCCAAGTTTCCTACCTTGAGATATTGCTTTAAAAAGGTTTTCAGACTTTGACCCCTGGTGACCCCAGATGACCTTTGACCTCTGCCAAAAACAATAGGGACTATCTACTGACTATAACGCATCCACATACCAAATATGAAATCTATCCAAGCTTCCAAACTTGAGATATCGTCTTAACAAGATTTCCAGACTTTGACCCCTGGTGACCTCAGATGACCTTTGACCTCCGCCAAAAACAATAGGGACCATCTACTGACTATAACACATCCACATACCAAACATGAAATCTATCCAAGTTTCTGACCTTGAGATTTTGCTTTAACAAGGTTTTCAGACTTTGACCCCCGGTGACCCCAGATGACCTTTGACCTCCGCCAAAAACAATAGGGACCATCTACTAACTATAACGCATCCACATACCAGATATGAAATCTATCCAAGTTTCCAACCTTGAGATATCGTGTTAACAAGGTTTTTAGACTTTGACCCCTGGTGACCCCAGATGACCTTTGACCTCTGCCAAAAACAATAGGGACCATCTACTAACTATAACGCATCCACATACCAGATATGAAATCTATCCAAGTTTCCAACCTTGAGATATCGGGTTAACAAAGTTTTTAGACTTTGACCCCTGGTGACCCCAGATGACCTTTGACCTCCGCCAAAAACAATAGGGACCATCTACTGACTATAACACATCCACATACCAAATATGAAATCTATCCAAGTTTCTGACCTTGAGATTTTGCTTTAACAAGGTTTTCAGACTTTGACCCCTGGTGACCCCAGATGACCTTTGACCTCCGCCAAAAACAATAGGGACCATCTACTAACTATAACGCATCCACATACCAGATATGAAATCTATCCAAGTTTCCAACCTTGAGATATCGTGTTAACAAGGTTTTCAGACTTTGACCCCTGGTGACCCCAGATGACCTTTGACCTCCACCAAAAACTATAGGGACCATCTACTGACTATAACACATCCACATACCATATATGAAATTTATCCAAGTTTCCTACCTTGAGATTTTGCTTTAACAAGGTTTTCAGACTTTGACCCCCGGTGACCCCAGATGACCTTTGACCTCCGCCAAAAACAATAGGGACTATCTACTGACTATAACGCATCCACATACCCAAATATGAAATCTATCCAAGCTTCCAAACTTGAGATATCGTCTTAGCAATATTTTCAGACTTTGACCCCCGGTGACCCCATATGACCTTTGACCTCCGCCAAAAACAATAGGGACTATCTACTGACTATAACACAACCACATACCAAATATGAAATCTATCCAAGTTTCCTACCTTGAGATATTGCTTTAAAAAGGTTTTCAGACTTTGACCCCTGGTGACCCCAGATGACCTTTGACCTCTGCCAAAAACAATAGGGACTATCTACTGACTATAACGCATCCACATACCAATCATGAAATCTATCCAAGCTTCCAAACTTGAGATATCGTCTTAACAAGATTTCCAGACTTTGACCCCTGGTGACCTCAGATGACCTTTGACCTCCGCAAAAAACAATAGGGACCATCTACTGACTATAACACAACCACATACCAAATATGAAATCTATCCAAGTTTCTGACCTTGAGATTTTGCTTTAACAAGGTTTTCAGACTTTGACCCCCGGTGACCCCAGATGACCTTTGACCTCCGCCAAAAACAATAGGGACCATCTACTAACTATAACGCATCGACATACCAGATATGAAATCTATCCAAGTTTCCAACCTTTAGATACTGTCTTAACAAGATTTCCAGACTTTGACCCCTGGTGACCTCAGATGACCTTTGACCTCCGCCAAAAACAATAGGGACCATCTACTAACTATAACACATCCACATACCAGATATGAAATCTATCCAAGTTTCCAACCTTGAGATATCGTCTTAACAAAATTTCCAGACTTTGACCCCTGGTGACCTCAGATGACCTTTGACCTCCGCCAAAAACAATAGGGACCATCTATTAACTATAACACATCCACATACCAGATATGAAATCTATCCAAGTTTCCAACCTTGAGATATCGTGTTAACAAGGTTTTTAGACTTTGACCCCTGGTGACCCCAGATGACCTTTGACCTCCACCAAAAACAACAGGGTTCTTCCTCTCAATAAGGGGCATCTGTGTACCAAGTTTGAAAACTGTCGGAGTTTTCCTTCTTGAGATATCGTGTTAACAAGCAGTGTCACAAACACACACACACACACACACGCACACACACACACATACACACACACATACATCCATACATACACACATACGCCATCATGAATGCATAGGTTTCTCTTATCATCGAAACCAAAAATAGTATGAGCATGATGTTGGCCTATGAACTAAATTATTAAAGGACATGTGACATCGACTGCAAACAAATCTACTGTATTAACAGTTGATTTGTTTCCCCACTTTTGAAGTGAAAATATTACGCCTACAAAAATGATACCCCTTTCGTTAAACGAACAGAAATTTTCCCAATATTTTCTATCCTGAACTTGTTATATTGCAAGCCGGCCCAATTATGTCAATTTTGGTGAGCAACGGGCGCGAAATAGGCCTAACGGCCAACAGGGGGTAAAAATCATCCGGTGACAGCGCTAAATAAAAGCCATGCCGATGAACCAAAACTTTTGAAGCAGATATTACGTGATATAAAGCCAATGTGACTGCTATCAGTAGATCAAAATTTGTACGAATGTGACTTTCAGTGCTAATATTTTTGCGTCGACTTACAGAAATTGTGTTGACTAATTTGCCTTAAAAGTGTTACCATTTTGCGTCTAGCGACTTGCATAAGTCACAAAATTTCACCAGTTTATAGTTGTTCAACTTTGCACATTTATGCAGAACCATATGTTGTTGCTTTATAAAACGGAAAAAGACATACACATACATTTGCTAACACATTAAAATTCTGTAACCTCTGTAAAATGGAAAGTTGAGTGCTTTTATTCATATCTGTGAGTTGACATCCAGAAAACACATGGTGAGCTGACTGTAACAATCCACTAAAAGATGTTGATTATTATAGGGTATGAATAAATATATTTACCTTTACTTAGAAAAAGGAAAATCACTCAGTTACCTGAACAAGTCAGACCAGAAAATGTTGGGGCACACTGACAACTGTAGCCATTAGAGCTATCAGGATCATGCAAACAGGTTCCATCATTCTCACAAATGCCAAGACTGCAAATATCTTTGGGTATGACAGGAAAAAACAAATATAACCATCCCTTTTATATCTGTTTCATATGATTCAGCAATATACATTTAGCAGTGACATGAAAGTTTTTAAAAAATGAACAACTCATTTACTTTCAACATTTTTTACTACTACACAATTATATTAAAAAAAAAATTTCCCTAATTCAAAGACAAATTACTATAAAATGTAGTTTTCTTCACAGTTGACTACATACGTGTTTCACAGTTTGATAAAACAAAGCCTGTTGCACACTGGCAAGCGAAACCATCTTCTTCATTCACACAGGTTCCTCCATTCTGGCATGGTTGGGAATCACAAGGTTGACTGCTAGTTTCTAAAGAAGACATAAATAGTTATCTTAATCACATCAAACATTCAGTTATTTTCCTGTTGAGTTATGATAGGATAAGACTGAGATTAACAGGAAAGTTTTCAGTGACCATTGAAAGTGGAAAAAGTCAATGGTTTAAATCAGGTCATCACTTTTAACTTAGCAGGTTTCTGTTGGGACTGTTTGGGGCCTGCTTATACCTTCTGCACATGTTCAATCTTGTTGAAAATCTTTGAAACCATGTTCAAAAACGATTTTCATTTCTAAAAATGCAACTAAATTGTGTAATCTAGAGAGTAGGGACACAGGAAGTTTGAGTGAATGCAGAGATGAAAAAAAGTAGAGTAGAATATACAGCAAAAGAAGAAACCAATTTTCAAGATCACAAGAGTTTTATGATAACAGTCAATTGAATATTATGAAACGTGCAAAGTGAAATAGTTTGCCAGCCCCCCCCTCCCCAAAATGAATAAGTGGCACTTCACTTAGATGGTAAAATGTGAATTAGCCACTCCAATATACTGTCCCTAGAACCACGCCTGCATAATTTCCACCTCAACCAAAAGAATAGGACTCATCTCCTAACTATAATATATCCACAAGTGTGGATTCTTGAAATGCTTCTACTAACCCTTTGGACCATGTTTATCAGGTTTTCTTTTCAATGACCAGAAAGCCAACAGGCTTGTCAAGAGGAAAATTTTCAAAATTTTGCTCTCTTACCGCTGGTGACCTTAGATGATAATCTTGGAAGTTCTTGGGAAATCCTACTTTTGATGGCTAAAAGCCCAAACATTCTGTCCTCACCCCAAACAATAAGGGACCTTTTTTAACAATACTGCATGCATATTTCAACTCCGCGTGAAACAGTAAAGATAGGTGACGGCCGCGCTCTCTGTTTGGGTCCAAAAGGACCCAAACAACAGTAGAGGGTTAAAATAGGCCTGTGGAGTGTGTTTTCCGCAAAGCTGATGCCGCTGTCTCTGCGTGTGTGCACAGCCCCGTGGTGCAGATACTTTAGATTAACCCTTTACCCTTGTGCTCCAATCAGCTCCAAATATCAGCTTCCGTAGGCTATTGACCCTTTGACCTTAAACTATTGTCTCTCTTGTTGTTGTGGCCAAATTTTCGGGTAGCTACTCGCAGTTTCGAGCTCCGCGTGAAACAGTAAAGATGGGTGACAGCCGCACTCTCTGTATGGGTCCAAAAGGACCCAAACAACAGTAAATGGTTAAAAAAGGTTTTAAGATGCCAACAATTACCTATGGGAGGGCAGATGACAGTCTTCCTAATAGCCAGTCAGCTGCTTAAACAAGACATGCAGAATTTCATGCAGTGGCATTCATTTCAATGTTGGCTCTTTTGTTGAGCTGCCACACATGAAAATGGGCAGGATCAAGAAAAACAATTTCCTTCTGCATAACAATTGTTCATAGACTAGCACCTACAGTTAGAATCTAATGGCTTTCATTTTCTTAACTCTGAAAGCCTTCCAGTGAAATAAAAAAGGTTGACATTCCTGTATCTGCCACTTGAAAACCTATGACCTGAACATATGAAACACCTTTTGCTTTCCAATGTAATGTTAATTTTTATAGGGTCCTTATAATTACTACAGATATGTTTACAGCAAAACCATACATTTATGAAAAGACATATCTTAAAGATAAGAGACTTTCTTAAAGACCAGAGACTTTCCATTCAAGTGTAGCCCTAGTATTGTGAACTAAGTACCACCCATGTTTGTACACATACCTCTTTCAATTGTAACTGTGAATGAGCAGGTAGCAATGTTGTCACTCAGGTCAGTAAAATTGTATGTTACAGATGTAGTCCCAAGTGTAAATGTTGATCCAGGCACATGACTTCTGAATGATGGCTCAGTTATCTGTCCACAGCATGCATCAACTGCTGTTGGTTCAGTCCACATAACTACTTCTGCCACAGGGCCACTTGTTGTTACTGTTCTTAGTATGTTACTAGGACAGCCAATGATAGCTGGAGGAAGGGAGTCGACTGTAATGAACAAAACAAAAGCAAATGTAAATCCTGACTACCACTACACACCAGAATGCCAAAAGTCCTAGTGATTCCTTGACGAGAGGAACATTTTGGAAAATTTCCTTTTTGACCTCTGGTGACCTCAGATGATAATCTTGGAAAATCTTGGAAATTCTTGGGAAGTTCTACCCTCTTATGGCTGGAAACCCTAGATGATTCAATTCTGACCTTCCCAAAACATGTATGGTTCTGTTGTTCACAACACTGCATGCAGCTACCAATTTTCAAATTCTTACAAGGTATCTTGATAACATTTTAGACCCCTTGTTATCTCATATGACATTTGACCTCTGTTGACCTCACATTTAAAATCTGTAGACTTTACATTTGAGCTCTGATGATCCTGGTATTCTGATGACCTGGCATCTGATTTTTGTTGGCTTGGAATATGACCCTTGGTGACCCACAATATGGCATCTGGTGAGATGGTATTTGACCTCTGATGACCTGTCATTTGAAATCTGTAGATTTTACATTCCACCTCTGATTATCCTGGCATTCTGATGACCAGGTGTTTACAAGGTTTTGGGGTTTAACCCCTGGTGACTTCAAATGGCCTTTGACCTCCAGCAAAACAGTAGGGTTCTACTCAACATGGCAAATCAATATACCAACTATGAAAAGTGTCAGTCATTCCAATCTTGAGGTATCATGTTAACAAGGTTTTGCGGTTTGGCTTGCTGATCTTAAGTGAACTTTGACCTCCACCAAAAAATAGGGTTACTCTCCTTAACATGACAAATCAATATGCAAAATTTGAAAAGTGTCTGTGGTTACTTTCTTGAGATATCATGTTTATGAGTTTTCTGGTTTTAACTATGATGATCTTCAATAACCTTTGACCTCCACCAAAGACAGTAGGGTTCTTCTAAACATGATAAATTTATACAAATATATATATAAATATATTTATATAAATATATATAACATGAAAAATCTATAAACAAATTATGGAAAGTGTCAGTCATTCCTATCTTGAGATATTGCATTTACAACAAAAGTGTCACAAAAACACACACATACAGCACGCACACATACTCAAAGTCCTACAGGGTACAGGAAAGAATTCCCAGTAAAGAAATCATCGGAATTCCCCTTTAGCCGGTGAGCTCATGTGGCACGTTAAAGCTGTAGGCTAGAGTTGGCTCCTGGATATCACATGACATACCTTATTGTAATGTTCAAATTTTCAGACAGCTATGACAGTCATGAGCCCTGGGTGTGCGAGGAAAGATGAGCCAGGCTTGAGATCTGGTGAGTGGCCTATCTGGCAAGGTAGTGTTTGTACATGCATACACACACAACATCACTATTGCATAGATTTCTTGCCTGCCTAGGGCAAGGAATCAAAAAGACCTCTATGAAGAGCAAGAGCCTTCTCCCTCACATGACAAATCTATACACCAAGTGTTCATAGTTGCTATCTTGAGGTACACAGTGTTTACAAATTACAAGCCTTTTATAAAGTTTTGGCAATTTAACTTCTGGTGAACTCAGATTACCTTTGACCTCTACCAAAATAAATGTAAGATGACACATGCATAAGCCAAACATGAAAAGTGTGAGTCATTCCTAACTTAAAATAACCTGATTACAAGGTTTTCAGATTTTGATCTCTAAAATGACCTTAGACTTCTAACAAAATGGCATGGATTTTTCCTCACAACATGGCTTATGAGTTCATTATGTATAAAATGTCCATAATTCTTATTTTGAGATACTGTATTTTGATAATGAGCAGCATCACACACAGACACAACCACATACAGCACCACCATCATTGAATGGGATACTATTTTGACCTTTTGTAACCTTTCAAGATCTCCTTACTCCAACAAAAATGTAGTACCATGGTATATGACACTTTCACAAATTTCACCACTTTTTTGTTAATATCATCAACAACTCACCCTTTTAGTCCATAAAGTTGCTACCAAGAAAATCTAACCTTCATTTAATTTAGAAATGGAAAAAGTTTTGTTCGGATAGAAATTAAGGAAATAGTATTGACTATAGTAAGTCTAGATCATTAAGATTTTATGCTATTTATTCCCATAAATTTTGCACAACATCAAATGTAAAATCAGAGACTAGGTTTATCAAAAGTTGATGAAAATGGTGGTTTGGGACATCCTAAAGTTAATTCATGGGTTAACACCAAGGACTGATCCACAAGTGGGCAAGAGGGTGACCACCCTATCTTAGGCTGACCATGAAAAAAATAATAAATAACAAGAGAATCAAAAGGGTTAGTGATTCCTTGACTTCCAAATAAAAGCCTATTCTTGCTTTTTCCCAAATTGAAAGTGTTTCATAAAGCATCTACATATTTATGTAATGTATCCACACTTCTTCAATTGACATACTGATTAAATTAGGTTCAGAGATCCATACCCTGCAAGACCCCAGATAAACTGTGACCATCAGAAACTAAGGTTCTACTCAATATTCCACATGCTACAAGTGAAATCTACAGTATCCAAGAGTCAAACCTTGAGATATTGTATAAACATGATATTAAGACTGACCCCCGTGATACCAAATGACGTTTGCAGGGGTGTCAGAGGCAAGTCATTTAAGTTGAAGAAATAATATAAGAGATGATCAATAGATGCATGAAGTACTGCATTCCTAATGCCTGGTTCCAAGGGACCTTTAGCAGGCCTGCACATGTACGTGCATGTATTTTAAGTGTGCAACAATGACAAAGCAGTCCAGCATGATATTATGACGGGCTACTCGCTAGGTTAATAAAAGTACAAACATTACTGGTTAGACTTAGCTAGGCCAGTCTTGTGTTAGCTAGGCTAAATGTAGGCCTGGGCCTAGTTTACTGCCATATCATTTTCTGTACGACCAAAAGGTTCTGTGAAAGCTTGACTCAGCTACCGAAGGCTTAAGCCTAACTTAGGCCATATGGTCCATCTACATGCCAAGTATGAAGACCCTACAAAGTACTCTTCTTAAGATACTGTGTCCACATTGTTTTCAGACTTTGACCTCTGGTGACTTTTAATGACCTTTGACCTCTGCTAAAAACAATACGGTTTCACCTCTCAACATAACACATCAACATGCCAAATATGAAAAGTGCTGATCATTCCTACCTAAAGATATTGCAATTACAAAGTTTTGGACTCTGACCTCTGGTGACCTCAAATCACCTTGAGCTCTCTTCATCTCATCAGCAGCCTGTACCTGCTAAGGCATTGTTTACAGGTGCTCACACATGCACACACAAAACATCACCATCCCATAGATTCCTTGCTTGCCTTCTGCAAGGAATCAAAAACCATGTCCCTCTCAATGTTACTTATGTATACACAACATCAAGCAACTATTAAGGTACCCTTAACATCAGCATTTCATCATCATAATTCCATTGCCTACATGCAATTCTATGTACACCCTTATATTCAGTACAACTGAGGTAACCAGCAAGCATTTTAGTGTGCAAGTATCCATGACACAAGGAAGTAAAGAATTTGAAAGGATTTCAGCTGATTGACTCCAGTTATGCTCAACTAAAATCAGACCATTACTTGGCTGTCCAGATTTGCCTATACCATAAGTTTGCAAAGTATTCAATCTTCTGTTTTTTTTAATTGAGAAACCATGTTATCAAGCAACACC
Source organism: Holothuria scabra (assembly GCA_037179385.1). Lineage (NCBI taxonomy): Eukaryota > Metazoa > Echinodermata > Holothuroidea > Aspidochirotida > Holothuriidae > Holothuria > Holothuria scabra. The sequence continues at coordinate 36,383,152 of CM074186.1, forward strand.
AATGGTTCCTTGGAGTTTTTCTAGCTGTTGCATTAAATATTCAACTTCTGCTCTCTACCAAAAACTATACACCAATATCAAGGGTTGCTCCATTTACTCACAAGAGCATGGTGCTTGGAAAGAGAACTGGCAACAATGGCAATAAAAAGGCTTACCACTTGTCACACATTAATATACATTTCAATTACCTTCATCATCATCATCATCATCATTTATAGTGATAGTTGTACTTCCCCTTTCTTGAGAAACTTTAACAGATGGTACTGCAGATGACAGATGCAAATGAAATTCTTCTGTTTCTTCATGATTTTCATCGGACACAATGTTGATTAAGTAAGGGGAACATGACCCCCTTATAGTCACAGCAATTAAACTTAAAGGACTGAAGTCACTTCCAGACTTGGCACTTCCATCCATACTGGATACATCTACATAAAGATAATACAATAAATTGCTAATTAATAAAGCCCAAACGTAATTCCGTCTCCAAATATCAAAAGTAAAGTTTGAATAAACTCCTGCACAGCTAAAAAGACATATCAGATTTCAAATCATTACAATGTCTTAACATAAGTACTGTACATCTTTCTGGTACAAAACCAAGCAAATCGATAGAATCCGACACACAAAGATAATTTTCATGCAAGCAGATTTGCACTCAAGCCTTTAAACATTCTTATCATGTCATTGGCCTAAAGCATGGAACAATCTTGATCAAAATGTAAGAATTCCAAAATACCTAGAAACATTTTGTAATAATTTAAAGGAATGTTTTCACAGCAGCATGGTCCCTAAACTGCTCTTTATTTCATTCTTCATTATGCTTTTAATATTGTTCGTTTATATGTCTATCTATACTGTAATTCTTATTTATGTAGTAGGTTCCAATATACAAGTTTTCATTTACCGGCCAGGACTTGAACTCTTTGACTTCCCAATTTCAAGACGCTATGATGATATCACAGATTTCCCATAATGCACTTCTTCATAGCTAGGAAATTTATTCTTTAAAAAATTATTATCTTAAAAATGCCACAGTATAGTAATATGGAAAGCTTTATAAATCACACACACAAGTTACACTCATTTATTCCTCATTACAGTATTCATCTCCTAGAAAGTTTTCTGCACTTTTTGAAGTCTTTGAAGTTAGTTCAGGGCAACTACCTTTAAAACTTATCTTGGCTTTTACTTTCCAGTGCTTACTGAAAATGTTTATTGCTGATGTTATTCTGTGTTATTGTTCTGCAGGTATTCTCATTTCTACACTTATTGTTATTGAAATTGTTGCCATTATGATAGCGGTAGCAGTCATGGTTACAGTCATGGTCCCCATTGCTACAGCTGTGACCTGAGCTATCACCATCGGCATTCTTGTCCTCATGATTTTCACCATTAGCCCTGCCCAAAAACTCCACAACACTTATATTAATATCACCATTACTTTAACATCACTACATATATGACTATTATTAAGTGCTTCAATGTACTTGGCTGCTTGTCAAGTAGAGAAGTAACAATGATATCTTGTAATAGTACACAAAATATAGGTGAAGGGTATGACATTATTTTATTCAGACCAGAATGGTGTTAATGCAGTCAAAGTAATAATCTTTCAAAATTATTCCCATATGCAGGAGGAAAGAGATGCAACTACTCTATACTCAACTAGAAAGCTGCTTTATCTTCATGTCAAAACAGGAAATATACCTCTGCAAGTTACAGGAAAAATCAAAACTTTTGTCATGTAAGATGGCCTCAGATCCAAACAGCACATAATAAAGCTAAGCCTAACCCCAAAAGTGGTGTCAACTAAAAGCTTATCAGTATGGTATCCATGAAATATTTTGTCACATTCACTTTTAATAAACTGAAGAGGAGCTATCTACCTTCTCAGCAAGACTATCCTAGTCCTTGATTCCTCTCTGAGAGGAGCAAGACTTCTCAAAAAACCTGTAGCATGTCTCCTAATACTTCTTAATTCTAGAGAAGTCTGATAAGTTATAGACATACAGCAACTCAAGTGTGACAAGTCCAAGATGTACACAGAAGACATGTTTCTCTATTAATGAAAAGCTCCTTGCTATCATTTGTACTTAACTAATATACAGCGATAGAGCATTCACTTCTCAAAAAGAAAGCCCGGGCTCAATTCCCAGGTCAAGTCATTCCAAACACTCTAAAAAATAGAATCTACTGCCATTGTGCGCAATGGAGTAGGGAAAAAAGCCAGTGAGCCACAACTAGAAAAAAGGCCTTGGCCGGCTTGCCTTGAACCAATTGGTTGGAAACTAGTTCATAAAACTCCACCTCACTAACTAACTCAATGTATATAAATTTCACATAAACTACCAAAGAGAGTATATTTCAAGTGCAAAAGTTTGCCAAAACATTTCTCACATGCAGTTGTTGGTATGTCTGAAGGAGTGTGACAAATATACACTGCAACAGATGTTTGACCAGGCACATCACCTTCCACAATTTCATAGGTATCAGAGAGAAATGAGACTTCCACTTCTGCAAAAAAGAAGAATACAAAAGTTATGTTTTTTGCCACTAAGAAGAAATGTAGGACTGTCATTTTAAATTGACAGTTTAATTGTGAAGCCCGAAGTTCAATGCTTAAAGAATGTTAAAAAATTACAGGCATAAATAACTACTGATATTATGTGAACTGGTCACAAACCAGAAGTCTGCAAATAATTTGGGGGAACATATACTTTTGTGATCCAGATTAAAAGGTCGAACCAGGGTTGTCGCCACACCGGTCAGCAACAGTCAGACCTAAGTGGCACTAGCAATTGGCCACATGCACGCAGCTGAAACTTGCTTCCTTAATCAATCCTTGATCAACTTCAGGAAAATGCACTTTACAGAAGTCACAGTCTGAAGGAGTGAAATTGCAGAAGACAGTGAAATAAATATAGTGCTTGACCAATGGGAGATCATCTGTTAAATAAACAGAACTGGGCTGATTCATCCATAATTTGTAAATAATCAGCATCGGTAAAATTCTGCCATTCAACCTTTAATTATCACTGATTATTTGCAAACTGAAAAATGTGCTCAAATATATTTAAACTTGCTGTAAATTTTGTACTAATTCCTGTATGTACAATCCTTGAAGTTCCCACCAAAAAGGTACTATGTATTGATAATCACAAAGGTTATAGTTTCACCTCTGCCACAGGCATGATTGTGATTGTAAGTTTATTACATTTTCCCCTATACCACTGTATTACCTACAACAAAAATTGCATGCAAGGTGTCTTTTTTAGCAGAATGTGCCATGTAACTAAACTTAGATATTTCTATAGTGTGCAAGAAGCTGCTGAAACTCCTTGCGGTACAAACTGTTCCGTAGAAATGCAAACTACCGTCTATAACAAGCTGCAGTGTTTGGCCATATTTTAAAGTTTGTAAGCTGAACATATCTGTGCATGTTTTGTGCATGCAGCAATTAGAAACTATGAAAGCTTGGTGGTTATCATCCTGCATAAATTACACTATTCCCAGCATTCCTTTTGTAAAGTTATTAATACTTATGCAATGTTGTCACACAAAGAAAGAAGTGAGGCATATACAGTCTCACGTGGTGAACTTCTTGGCCCACCCAAGTAGCACACTATATTTATGTGCATATCCATTTTTACCACCAAACAAGGGATCATGATTTGCTTGGTGACATGATATGCATATGATCTATTTCAAAATTTAAAACTGCACCTTCGTTGTGATTGGCTTAATGGAGTTGATGCTAGCCAGCCACAACTTGGGAATATGGCCAATGCAATATACTGTGGGATAATCCCAGGCCTCATAATGGATATTCCCACTGAGTTTATGTTACAAAGATGGCACTTTCCATGCTTTCATAATCAGCCAGGGCAGGCAGCTGAGCACTCATGTTAAATTCACCAAGAAATGGCATGATCACAAATCAATGAGTATGTGGAATTTTCTGCGGTCAAGATAACATATATTTCATTTGCACATTATTTTCAAACAAAACATTAGTTTGAGACAAGAAGTGTCCAAAGTACACAGGGATATTTCTATATCAGAAAGGAACCATAAAATGTGTTAATCAAGTGCAACTGTTTTGTTGCCCAGAACCTCTAAGATTAGGTAGTTGCATATTTTACATGGGCCTTATTGGGGAGGCTTCTGCATTTACAAAACTACAACCCAAAATTAATGCAAATGTTCTGACATGACTGAGGGATGGAAACTAGGAAGAGCATGATTTGGCCTACAAACTAATTTATATGTGGGCATGTAGCTTCAAATGCAAGCAATCTTATTGTATTTACAGTTGATTTTCATATGCATTTTTAAAGTGAAAAAAGTAAGCCTACAAATATGCTATCCCATTCTTGAAAAGACCTGGGGGCCGTTCCACAAAGAGTTACGCACAATTTTAAGTTTGATTCACCATACTTAAGCCAACAGTAAATCATACTTAAGATTGTGCGTAACTCTTTGTGGAACAGGCCCCAGAACTATTCCCATTATTTTCCAACCCCAATACTATGGTTATGGTAATATAATATATTTCAAGATTTGACCCTCAGTGACCCCATATGACCCTTGACCTCCATCAAAACTATTAGGGTTCTCTTTCTGACCATATGGCATTTACATATCTAGTATGAAGTTATGAAGTCTACAATCCAAGTTTCCTATTTGTTGAGATTTTGTATTAATACATTTTTTTAGATTTTGGGTGGTCGTAGTCCCAGATGACCATTCATCTCTTCAAAAACAAGTTTCCTTTGATAAAGCCATATGTACATACTAAGCATGACGATAATTATACTGTAGCTCCAAATTATGTGAACAAGGTTCAGAGTTTGACTCCCAGTTATACCAGATGACCTTTGACATCCACAAAACCACAGAGGTCTTTCTGTGATCATAAAGAATCCTTATACTACCACAAAAAACAAGTTTTCTTCATCTTAACATTAACATGTATGTGCCACAATGTACCAGTCAAAGACTTGCTCTTGCGATTCCATGTTAGAGAACTACGCATCAAAATGTGTATATCCATGCAATCAATGCAATGAATCGCAATGACTGCAAATGCATCTTTCTTGGTGAACCATAGTTTGCAACTTTAAATGATGACTAAAACCTTGGAAAAAATCAATTCATAAATAGTCTGCTCTGATCTTGAACACAAACTCCAGCCCCCCTTCCTTCACTATGACCAAAAAAACATTAAGGTAAGAAAAACCTGTAGTTAAAAATATGATGTGGTCTCATTTGGTTGGAAGGAGTTTTAAACCTCAACTTCAAACCTGGTAAAATATAATAGTAGTCACTTCCATTTTTCCAGTGTGCAGCAAAACTTGCTTGCAACTTGACTCACTTGCAACAGTCTTTAGGAGTTTAAAAGAAATTGACCATATTTGATACCTTGTCACAGACATTAAAGGCATATTCTGGTGGTTATTCACACAGGTCTTGTAAGGAGGACAAAATGTTCCATGACAACAAAACCCTACTGCCATACACTTTTCCTAACTCATGATACCTCACTTTGAAAGTTGCTTTTTTTGTAACAATATATCTACACTATTCAATAATGTCACAAAATTTATTTAATATGGGCACATTGCAATGCCACAGAGGTTTTTCTTTCTTTCTTTTTTATTGATAACTGAATATCCTGTACATACTTTAAATTTGACATTATTGGGATGTTTGAACACCGTTTTAGCTCTAACATTACCCTACAACACAGATACTGTAGGGTATAGGCCTGAAATGTTGCTAATAATCCTTGCAATGGCATCCAAATTTTAAGTACATTAAATGCAATATTAACTTAATGTGCTGCAGTTAGTATGATCAATATTGCCCAATAGCACACAAAAGTATACACTACAGTAGGTGCAGGTTTGATGTCACTGTTCAGTTGCACTTTGGGTAATTTTGGAGAAATATGGTGATTTGCTTGACTGCTTGTCAGACTTACCAGAAAAACCCATATCGCCTTTGAATTTTGCATAAAAATCATCTTTCAAGTATCACATTGCTTAGAATAATTATATTGAATTTTATGTGTCATCTAGATGGCTGTACAACTGTTCCCGAGTAAATCTGGAGACAGAATTGCGTTACTTTGAAAATTATCATCTTCTAAAAGCTATATGCTATTGAGATGCAGTTTTTCACCTTTCATGTTGTGAAAGAGAAAATTTTTCTTCATATTTTGAGTTAAATTAATTTTGCAGCTGGCAAATTCCTTTTAATAAAGACATTGCATTTGAATAGTATCATGTCAGGTCAGTGTCTTCCTGTCACTGTGTCACCACATTTAACTGAAACAAGACTGACTTCCCACATAAAAATTTTTGCTTTTAAAGAGTACTTAGATGCAAAAAAGTTTTATCTTTGAAACTTTTTAAGCAAACTGTATAAACAACCATGAAACCAACAGGAAAGCATACCTAGTGCTACATCATACTGGCTTCTGAACATTTTCCCTGGACTATTTACAAGGGCACCTAAGTACCTCTCCAATTGCACAAGCCAACATTGTCTGCCATTTTATTCTGATCATCAGTTTTTAGTGAGTCTGGTTACCTCAATGTGCCACAAGAATTTGATCCGACTGAACAACAATGCAACTGTTTCAAACTCATTAAGGCTCACTTGCAACAATAAGTAGCAAGTAGTTTTATTGCATGGAAGTCAGGTTGTGTGGTAGCCTTTTTTGGTTCACTCTGTTTTAAACATACCTGAAGGATTATCATCATCATTTATTGTGACAGTTGCTGTCCCAAGCCCTGAAGAGAGCTGGTCTGATGGACTTATAGGAGATAATTGTACATAAAACTGTTCTGTTAATTCAGGATCCACATCAGATATAATGCCAATGGTGTAGAAAATACATGATTCTCCAGCTGGTATTTTAACAAGAGTGTTACTACCAATGGCTTCGAAGTCAGATCCTGCCCCAGCAGTGCTGTTATTGGTGGAGATATCTGTGTGTAGATGTAGGGTAAAAGATGAAAATGAATGAAACCCATCAAATATTTCATATGGAAGTATTTCTTCATTCATCTGTTGGTCAGTTGAAAAAAGGACAAGTTTAGAAATGGTAAATTATGGAACTGTAAGAAAAATAATCCAGTGATAAAAGAAAATAATGACAACATTTACCTCAATCTCATTCTACAACTTAAATAAAGGAGTAAACTACTGTACATGGAAGTGAACATGATAAAACTGTTTTACTGTAATTGGCTGATATTGCCAACATATCACATACTTTGATCTAACTGGCACTCCTTTCATGCAAATTTTTGGTTCCAACAATCCCAAGCAGAAAAATCATAATTTAAAGGCAGTCATTTGTCACCCTTAACTACAGTTTCAGTATGCATATCAAAACTCTCAATTGGTACAGCTCTTTGATTGGCATCACATTCAAACAATGCATCATAGCTAAATTACACAGCATGGGCACTGAGAGTGTCTTGATTACCCATTATGGACTTGTATGGTCACTGGGACAAGCCATGAGGCAATAAGCTAGGATTGTGTCTGGATAAAGATGAGTTTTAGATAAATGGGGAAGGGGCTAGAAGTAAGTAGGTTGGGAGAATTGGAACTGTTTGGGATGATGAAAATATGCCTTTAAAGAAGCACAGTCACTTCTGCTTCAGTATATGTGGATGTGGTTTTTACTGAGTACTGTCGGCAGACAGCTGAAGTAACAACTCTCCAAACAAAAAAGGGAAACTTACATGCCGTTGAAATTGTATCTGAAGGACTGTGACATACATCTACATCAATGGAAGTGAGAGCATTAAAGTCGCCCTCAAAAACTGAGTAAGAGCCAGCGTTTCCAAAGTAAATTTGAGCACCTGAAAGAGAAAAATACAATTCATGGCTCTCAAACATGAGAAATAATGATAACACAAGCAATTATAAATACACATTTTGAACAGAGTGGTCTAAAATTTTGGGAATTATCAGAAAAGTTTACTTTCCCTGCCAAACTGTTTTCCAACTGTATCTTATGCAATGTATATCTTTCACCAAACTTATTTCTTCCTTGTGCATCAGTCACGACTACTTGTTTTTCAGCAAAGTATAGGATGTTGCAGTTGTTGTTGCCAAACTTGTTAATACTAAGAAAGTCTGAAATGCATTATTTAAATATGAAATGCATACAAACTATGATACCGTAGTACTGAACTAACTATACAGTATGCTGTACCTGTGTTTAAAGTTTACACATTGTACTCCAAAAAATACCAGGATATCCCACTCTTTAACACTGTATGTAAAATTTGCACAGGTAAATACTCTACCATTTAGAGTAAATCATGGCCATAGTTGCAGTTATAAAACTCTTCAAATCTTTTCGACAAGTGCATGCAAAAAGTACATTAATGAACATTTTTTTGCATACAGTAAGGTTAAGCTTTAAGCCCCATCCACACTATGCGACCCGAATTATTGCTACAAGACTGTCTTGCTGTGGTGAGCAACTGATGACAAACTAGTTTTAAGAGCTTGAGTGTACACATTATCAGAGGCGTAGCTACAGTAGGATTTTTTCCAGATTGGGCAAAGGTATGAAATTTCCCCAAAACTCCTCCCGGTCAGTGTGTGTGTATTTCATATAAAATATGCAAATCAAGTATAACAACATTACCATGTCATTATGTAATATAACCTGCATTTTAATTTTAAAGTACAACATAGAGCAATTGGAAATAACAACTCTTAGTATATTATTTTGGTCAACAATATCTGGTTTATTTGTATGTACAAACGCAGTGAAGGCATGCAGTATGGTCTAAGGAGAGGGGTGTCTGGAAATTTTTTGGCATTTTCCAGGAGCCTAGATGCAAAATGGTGCAAGATTTTCCACATTGACAGGAACAGTGTTAAAAATTGAATCGTGATGGTTCATGAGGATAGAACGGAAACTTTTGTGTTTTACATGCATTCTTATGCCATTTTTGCTACCTTACGAAATAAAACTTGTGATTAAATTTGCACACTTTTAGGAGTCAAAACCAGAATGCCAAAAGGCTTAGTGATTCCTTGCCGCTGAAATGTAAGGCCTTTTTTCACATTGACATTGCTTTGCAATGTTTTTCAATTAAGAGGGCTACATAATGTGCCCACAAGGTACACATGCAAAGCATCCAATCTTCCTACATTGAGATCCCCCTTGCCCGTTGTGAACCTAAATGACATTTGACCTCCACCCAAAACTTCTGGGACCATGTATTCACTATGTGCCATCTACATGACAAGTTACAGGACCCTACAAGTGACCTTTCTTGAAAGACTGTGCAGGAAAGCTTGTCAGGCTTTGAACATGCTGACTCCAAATGACCTTTGACCTTTGGGAAAATCAATAGGGATCATCTACTCAATATGACCAATCCACACACTACAATATGAGCACAGTCACATGTACCTTTCTTGAGATATATCGTTTTACAAAGTTTTGACCTTTTGACCTCTCATGAACCCAAATGACCTTTGACCTCCAAGAAAATCAATAGGGATTATCTAATCAATATGACCAACCCACACACCAAATATGAGCACAGTCACATGTACTATTTTTGAGATATTGTGTTTACGAAGTTTTGACCTCTCGTGACCCCAAATGACCTTTGATCTCCACCAAAAACAATAGGGATCGTCTTCTTAATATGGCCAATGCACACACCAAATATGAGATTAATCACACTTACTCTTCTTAAGATACCATGTTTACAAGCAATTTCTAAGGAATTTACCTATTGACCTCTCGTGACCCCAAATGACCTTTGACCTCCACGAAAATTGATAGGGATCATCTACTCAGTATGACGAACCCACACACTAAATATGAGCATAGTCACATGTACCGTTCTCGAGACTTCGTGCTTACGAAGTTTTGACCTTTTGACCTCTTGTGAGCCCAAATGACCTTTGACCTCCACCAAAAACAATAGGAATCACCTACTCAATATGGCCAATGCACACACCAAATTTGAGCATAGTCACATGTACCGTTCTTGAGATATCATGTTTACAAAGTTTTGACCTGTTGACCTCTCGTGACCCCAAATGACCTTTGACCTCCACCAAAAACAATAGGGATCATCTACTCAATATGGCCAATGCACACACTAAATATGAGATTGGTCACACTTACTCTTCTTAAGATACCATGTTTACAAGCAATTTCTAAGGGGTTTACCTATTGACCTCTCGTGACCCCAAATGACCTTTGACCTCCACGAAAATCGATAGGGATCATCTACTTAATATGACAAACCCACACACTACATATGAGCATAGTCACATGAACCGTTTTCGAGATAAGTGTGTTTACGAAGTTTTGACCTTTTGACCTCTCCTGACCCCAAATGACCTTTGATCTCCACCAAAAACAATAGCGATCATCTACTTAATATGGCCAATGCACACACCAAATATGAGATTAGTCACACTTACCTTTCTTGAGATACTGTGTTTACAAGCAATTTCTAAGGAATTTACCTATTGACCTCTTGTGACCCCAAATGACCTTTGACCTCCACGAAAATCGATAGGGATCATTTACTCAATATGACCAACCCCCACACTACATATGAGCATAGTCACATGAACCGTTTTCCAGATAGTGTGTTTACGAAGTTTTGACCTTTTGACCTCTCCTGACCCCAAATGACCTTTGATCTCCACCAAAAACAATAGCGATCATCTACTTAATATGGCCAATGCACACACCACATATGAGATTAGTCACACTTACCTTTCTTGAGATACTGTGTTTACAAGCAATTTCTAAGGAATTTACCTATTGACCTCTCGTGACCCCAAATGACCTTTGACCTCCACGAAAATCGATAGGGATCATTTACTCAATATGACCAACCCACACACCAAATATGAGCAACGTCACATGTATCGTTCTTCAGATATCGTGTTTACGAAGTTTTGACCTTTTGACCTCTCATGACCCTAAATGACCTTTGATCTCCACCAAAAACAATAGGGATCATCTACTCAATATGACCAACCCACACACCAAATATACGGTTAATCACACTTACCTTTCTTGAGATATCGTGTTTACAAGACAATTCGTCACATACACACACACATACCGTACACACGACATCACCATCGCATAGATTCCTTGCCTGCCTTCGGCAAGGAATCAATAAAAGAGCATTGATCGGTATAGGATTTGTGGTCTTTCTTGGCCACAAAACGTTATTTTGTCATAAAGATTATCTAAGCGGAGCGCCACCATTGGTTGGCGTGGAGCGTAGAGGAAATTTCGAAAAATCAGGTCCCTCAGATTGCCGGAAATTGCGTGTTCATGCTTGTAAAGAGAATCTAAACATGTATCTTAAGTTTATCGATGCCACCAGAGGGATACAGAGTCTACCTTTTTAAGTAAAAAATTGGAATTTGATAAAAATTTCTATTTGTAGGAATTAAACAATTGGTCATCACTGAAGGACCTGGCAGAGACAATCCTTCCCCTTTGAAAATTTTTGAAAAATTGGGTGTCCTATATGCAATCTGGTGCCACATATGCTATCTTTTGAAGTACAATCTGTGTTACTAAAGTTTGACTCCTTTTTTTTAAGAACAAAGAAAAATGCCATTTGTGAGGGAGCATGGCCCAATGGTCGCCCCTTTGTACGCCACTAAAAGGAGGCCAAATAGTGGCTTGATCACACATGATATCCTGTTAGAACAGCAGTCTGTTAAGTGTAGAAGGCTACAAGGTACTCATGGACCCGTTTATTGTTACACCCCAAGTGAACGGAAAGCTATTTTTCCCAACTAGCCTGTAAGCCTCCAAGGATTAGGCTAAGTAACAAAATCTAAGTTTTCCCATGGATCCCGTTCATTCTAATTTCTAGACTAACTTTAAGTTTATTGCTGGCCATGGATTTTTTCAGCCCCATCCATAAAAAATGGTAAAATCGGTATAGGTACTACTAGCTTGTAGGACAACATAATAACCTTGACGAGGGGTGGGGGGGGTCTACGTTAGTGACAGTTTTCACACCCTTTTACTGAATTCCCAAAGTGTTCAACCAGGGAGTTGCTAGCAACTCCCTGGTACAACGCAGAGACTGTGAACAAGGGGATAAGTTCAAGTTAACAGCCTTTCAGTGTTAGTTGTACTGTATCAGCTGTTGTTAAATTCCTGAATAGCAGCTTCCTGTGCACTGAAATGCAATGATCATACCACCCACAGTTATACAAGAGGACATTCAATCTGCTACGTGGCGAGGACATTTCTGTGGAATGCGAGTCTGGCCGGTTCATGCGACACTGACGAAATCTGGGCTAATTTGTTGCACGTAAATACGAATTATGTATAAAAAATGTCTTACAATTTCTCATTCTAACAAAAATTTTGAGAAATTTTTGTTAGAATATGAAAATTCAAATTTCCCCAATTTCATCAAATTTTCCCAAATTATTTTCCGGGGGGGGCAACTTGCCTCCCCTGCCCCCCCTCCCAAGTAGCTGCACATTATGCAAATGCAACAAGTTGCAGGTCCATGAAGCAATTCACGCAAAATTCTTATGTTTAATATACTCTTTACTTGTTACGTTGAAGACACAAGAATCAGTTCTGTCCATTTCGATTTCAGACTGATCTTCATAGGCTTCATTCAAGAATTCCGTCATTGTTGTCAGTTGCACATTCCAGTTCCAGGCAACCAGACATGTACGGTAGCATTAAACTGGGTTGCACCTCTGCTTGCAAGTAGTTGCAAAGCATTCCACACTTTGCAATGCGTCTAAACAATCTTGTTGCAATGAGTTATGTAGTGTGTACAGGGCTTTAGTTACAAGTATTTCTGCTTTAGGTAATACTGGACTGTGTATTGAAGAAGTAAGCATTGGAAGTTTTCTTGTAATACCAACCATAAATGATTTTATGCATGCTGAATTTTATACTGTACTGGGATTTGCAGCTGAAACATTTACTGCAAAAAACAACCAATGAAAACAAAAAATCAAGATTTAACAAGTAGTTAAGCCATAGTAGCAGTGCAAGAGGACATGCAGTAGCACACTATACATACTGTAGGGGTTGGACAAATGTGCAATTTCACAGATTAAAAAAACACACTGTGATTTTGGAAAAAAACACAAAAAAATGCATTTGTAATTGCCAAAAATTGCAATCACAAAATCTTGCCACTGAACACATTATTTGCTTAAGTAACAGTACTAGTTTATTCATAGTTTCAGTGCCGGTGCAAAAGTCCCATTAGGATTTATTTTTGGAATGTTTTCACACCCAATTAAAAAACTATTCCATACAATTCATCTGTCAAAAGATGAGAATATAGCTGCAGTACATCTGCTATTTGCTTTGAAAATGCATAGGTTTACCTTCATATGGGAAACGAAAGTGGTAAGGGAAGTGGGGCCTTGAACCGGCATGCAGCCATGTATGCCTGTATACTGTCTGTGTTGCTGAAAGTTTTGCAAAGATCAAGTTTCAGTGCCTGATTCATTAAGCAATATTCTCACACCCTCCTAGCATCCTCTCTCATAACTATACAGTATCTACGTAGCATACCGGTACTGTCTGTTTGTATATTCACCAGTAGCTCCCTACTCCCTATAACTTGGGCTTTAAATATTTTTGTTTTGGGGGGAATGGGGTGAAAAAATTGACACATTGGTAAATTTCAAAAAATCGCAATTAAATCCAAAAAAAAACAATTGCGCCACAAAAAACGCGCATTTGTCCAATCCCTAACTAAATCATCCTTTGATCCTCAGATCTCTACACCATAGCACACTGAATGTGATACAGTATATGGTCCTTTAGACTGGTCAAAAAACAGATTAACAGACACTGCTTATCTTAAGATTAGCCAAAAAGCAGAGATGAGATTGGACCCAAAAGAATAGTCAACTCTTTTCTAATTTGACCCAAAATGGTAATACATAACAACTCAGCTTTGACTGTTATTGAAGTCATTTACAGTATATGATCTAAAGTTAACACCAATTGTTTGGGACTGGTAATAGAGAAAATGATTTTCTTGACAATAATGAAAAAATCAACCACAGCAGACTATACTACTGTTTATTTTGTGAAATATAGATGTGAATGGGGAACTCAAGTACTGTATGTAATTGAAGCCTTAAGCTTAGATCATTGCAATTAACTGCTTCCTTTGTCATGTGGATCACTCAAGTCCTTTATTTTTGTGACATATGGTGAAGAAGAATTTTCAGGGCAATATGTATATTTTACTGGTTATGAACACCATACTCCAAAAATAAAAGCATAAATTATCTGTCAGATTATTCTAATTATTCCATAGAGTGAAATGAGTAACCAGACCAGGGCATTTCAATGCTTTCAGAAAATTACTGAACAGTGTATTATACATAATAATATAAAACATAATATAAAATAACATGAATATTGTCAGATCAGTTGGGGCGAAAAAAAATGTCTTTAAAAAACCTGTAACACTGAAATGATAAGTTCCTTAAATATTAAACTGTGGACTGTGGTAACATAATGTTTGTGCTAAGTAACCTGTGAATGAATAATATGAAACCACTGATACCACAGCTCTGTATAAACAGAAACAAAGGTGAAGACAATTTTGTAAAACTTGTCTTATTTAACTACAGTAATACATAAAATACTTTCAAAACCAGTAAGTTATACAGTACTAGTGTTAAAGTTATACAGTAGGTTGAAGTGGTATGGTACAGTACCGTGGGTGCTTTTATATAGAATTCACATGAAATGATATGTGCAGTATGCCTTGTTCTTAATGGTCACTGTAATTATTGCATTGTTTGCAATGAGTCTGATTGAACCAGCATAGCCCAAATGACCTAGTGTACAGTATGCATGAGAGCTTGAACCACTTGCTAAATTGTATTTTCTTGCACACTACAGTATCGTCATTGATTTTAAACATACATCATGCATTTACACAGATTTATGTTATGCTGCTCAAATGAGAATACTGTATGTGTTACTCTACACACTCTGTTTATATGTACCATACATCTAGATTTCCAGAGTAGAATGGAGACAAATATTGGGAACAGAAATTTCTATAAAGTCTGTATTGAAATATTGTGGGCTTCGAACTTAGTGAAGTACAGTATTTGAGATTTAATATAAGTACACTAGATTCTTGATACATGAACAGTTTTCAGCACTGTCAGCAGGCTACATTTGAACCATATCAACTTGCCAGCTACTGTGTACAGTACATAATAATTTTCAATTTATTTATTCATTTTAAATAAACCCTAACATTGATCAACACAAGCTGTGTCTGTCTGCTGTGATATAAGATAAACCACATTTACTCCCTAAACAATCACATATTTTCAAATTTAAACAAGTAGGCTACTACTGGAAGGATGTTGCAATATTGTTATTTTGAGGCCATCATTTTTTTCTCATTATTGAGGGACCTGGGTTGCAGCTCTACGAGGATCTCCAAGAGACCAAAACCACTGTGGAATTCCTTACCTGCCAAAATTCAAATGTGCAGTATTTTTAGCTCTTTTAAAACTTTAATTAGAAGATATTTTTATGCCAAATTGAGAGAGGAGAAGAGAGCCCCACATTTTTCATACTTTTAATTTTTAGCTTTTCTTGTGAACTTGCTGTGCTTTATGTTGTATCTTTTTTATGTTTTAGAAACCACAATGAAAATAAGTCTACTTGTCAGACTTTTCTGTGTCATCCCTGCACATGTCCTATCTTATTCTGTTATTTTTGTTGTCCTTCTTTGTCTGTCTTGATGTTTTGTTGTGCAAATGAAGTCAAATCAAATTGAATTAACACTGGTGTTTGCCAACCCATATTCAGGCTAAAATAAAGCTTTCTTCCAGTCCTCACAAATTCCTATTGTTACCATAAATCAACTAGGAATTTATGTGTACCACCATTTTCCTTAACAAAGTCTCAACTTCCCAATAAAAAATTATCCAAAACCAGAAATTACTCCTTCAATAATGATCTATGAAAAGAAGACATGGGAAGTGCCACTTCCTGCCATGTGGGTAACATGCTATTGCCTATATTTGTGTGCATGGTCCATGCCAGTTATTGATTGCTAAGCTACTGCATATCTCCAATGCAATTTTGTCCGGCACAAATTCAAACATTTCTGGCTACATTGTAACCTTAAGGGAACTATTTCAAAAAGGTTGAGCGGTGTGAAAAATCAAAGTCAAACAATGGATGATTTCCCAAATGTTGGAGTGACATGTCTCTGTGTCCTCCTCACCCACCCCACAATCACACAGCCTGCCTACAAAAATTTAGTAATAACTGTGTGATTACAAATGAACTGAAGTGACTTGTTCACATTACCCTTTCTTTTCACTGAGCACACAGTATAGGCCTTTTAAGGGAGGTGCTGTGCAGCTTGCAAAGTACTATGAAAAGCAAATTTAATTCAAACACACTGACTTTTTCCTTTTCAACTGAATGCAAAGCAAACATCGCTGATGTAAATTTCAAACAGTAAAATTCTGCCACAGGATTTTAAAGGAAGTCGAATTCACTTCTTTTTTTTTTTTTTTTTTCAAATTAAAGTATTCACAGCTAGATGTACATCTCAACTGAGTGCACACTAGATGATAGTACATGGAGAATGCAAATTTTTACAAAGTAGTTTGGTACATGTAGGATGTTCTACAGTATACTGTACAAAAATGCAAGAGGGAGATAACACTGAACATATACTGTAAATACATGTACAAACAATGGAGGAAGTTTGACTAGTTGTGCATGCCTACACAACCTTCCTCTCAAGGGGCCAAATTCTAGCTCCTCCAAATACCAACGTTTTACTGCAAGGAAATACCTGGATGCTGATTTTGTTACACAACAATTATGTATGGCTGAACTATACTGTAACTTAATTTTGTAAGTTTGATGGGTAAAATTGCTGAAAGTTTTGTTGAGAACTGAAAGAAATCTTTCTGTAATAAAGTTCATAGGCTTTCAGAGGAAACTTCTATGTTAAACAAGGACCTTTCAACTGCCTATCTGTTGGCTAAAAATGCTCATTATTTACCAATTACTGCATGCATTTATCAGCTCAACGCCAATAAATATCTTACAAATGATTGGGTAAACACTGTATAGTACCAATAAAGTAAATGCTTCAAACAACTTCTGTTGGTAGTTTATCAGAAACTCTCCCTCTCCATATTGTGCATTACTTTTTGAAAAACAATCTTATATAGTTCATTCAATTCAGACACTGTAAAAGGCTTATTTATGCAGGCATATAGCTCTTTCCTCCAATTCAGAATTTCAAAATATACACAGAATTCTTGCTTTTGAATTTCTAAAGGCTTGCATTTCAAAGGAAGTAAAATAGATTTCCTTCTAAATTAACTAACTATACATACTGTATATTGCACTGTTCACATGCAAACAAAGTTGCTGACTGAATTAACTGAGGGGGCACTTAAGTTTTTCAATGTCCAACTTACAATACTTAAGTTGCTTTCCCTTACTAACACGTTGCAATTGTTCAACTTTTACAAGCCAGAATACATGTGAATGCACTTCCAATGTTTCTACACAACTGTATAAATCATGAAATTTAAGGACTGCTCATAAAACTAACAGCTAGGTAATGTGCAATCTCTAATCCATGTCAAAAAGAGAAAATAAAAGAGAGCTGCCCTAAACTGCAGGGTATTTAAACCACAATACTAATTACTGACCTTGACATTACATACTTTATGCTGGAATAAAGCAACCTGTACTACTGTACCATAACAGTGCTGTAGAACTGACAATTATATGCCAAACTTCAGAAGCAGCATCTTGTATTTTGAGGCTGAATCAATGACCATTGGTTCTCAAACTGCTCTATACCCTTATGAGTGTGTTCCCACTTGAGAACTGCCAGGCGATCAGATCCGGTTCAGACCCCACGCAGGGGATCAATTCCCAAGTGGGAACGCTCTCGTTCCCTGGATCAGATCCCGACAGCTTGATCCCCCTTTGGGGAGGATCAGACCGGGCGCAGGCAATCAAGAAAACAACTGGGAACAAAAACAGGGGATCAAGGTGACCCGAGATCAATGACGTACTTCCGCAGCTAAGCTCCTCAAGCCACACAAACTTGTGTAAACAAACCTGACCTGCACACATAATTTCAATGAAACAACTTCCCATTACTTGAACCGGAGGAGGGGATGGGACCTCACGCAGGCGATCAAATGGGAACACTCATGCGGTTGGTGAAAAAATTTTCCAGTTGATTGAGCTTGGGGCAATCAGCATAGGGGGATCAAGTGGGAACATGGCCTTAATGTCAAATAATGAATTAGTGTTTACTTTATTTCCTATCCATATTTTGTACAAAGAAACTAAATATAATTTTCATCAAGACTAAGTTCTGTCTATGAAATGTCAATGAAATTATGCATATGTTTATAAACTTTTTAAGATCTACTACTGTAATGAGCAGAACAAGAAAGGTCATGATTTAAATTTCTTGATGTTACCAGTGTATGCTGGTGACACAAAGGATTACAATGAAAAACAGTTATGCAGATATTACAGTATAACCACTAGCTGAAACTACAATACCTAGATTACACCTTTATGGTATCTAGGTCAACAGAAGAAGTTATGCGTGATTAAACCTACCGTAGCCTACAGTACCTCTATAGGGCAAGATGATTTTGCAAATTAAAATCATTTGAGCCTTTGAAAAATATTTGTTTCAAGTGTCATCAGAAAAGGTGTCATATTTTTCCTTCAACACAGAAAAAGCTATTCATGATTATGTCTAGTGGCATACTGTATTGTAGACAAGTACACTTGTACATCAAGGACAGTATGAAAGCTATTGTTTTCAAAGTGTAAAAATTTTCAGGCCAGTCCTCAACTTCCTACTCTACAAAAGGAAATGTTTTCATAACATATGTTAGAGGTAGAAAAAGGGTAGTGAGTGTGTTATCAGATTCACAAGTATTCTAATAAGTTACAGTACTAGTGATACTGATATGCAAATTAGTTTCAAGAGATAATTCTCTTTTCTTTCCAGTGATGAGTTGAGCACTCTCTGCAGTACTGATGTATGCATGTACTGTACACTTTACAGTAGAACATACATGAAAACATTCTACAACAGTGCTAGTTGCTTTGGAAGAATATGCTATAATTTCAAGTTTTCTTTTTCCTTTTCTGTTCATTTCTTCTTTTTGGAGGGAGGGGGAGGGGTTGGGATAGATGGAGTCATGTGACTTCTACAATACAATATTGAGGCCATAAACATTGAACTGTACTTGTACTGTATCATGAGCATTTTGTGTCCTTACACTGAACATTAAAAATATATTACATTCCACAGAAATGAGCACAAAGCACTTTCATTTACAACTATTTCCCTTTTTCATAATTGCATTTATTGAGTTATAATCACATAAATTATGCGATCATTAAGGGTCTTCTTTGTACAGTGAGTTGTTGTGATATTACAGTTTCATATAACTGAGCACTACAATCATGATACCATAAATGCCATATTTTAAGGTGAGCTTGTGTGTCTATATTGTGAACTTTTGAAGAATCTATGGGTATTTTAACAGAAATGAGTACAAAGAAAGATGACAAATATTAAAGCTATATGAATTCATCAAACAATCTCTTGTCCTACTGGAGTACGTAAATTTGGGAAGGCTATTTTCATGTCCATTTTCATGGGGTTGGGGTAGACTGCCCCAGGTGGATGTCAGTTCCACCACTTTTCTTTTCTTTCATGACTTGTAAAGTTAGTCTGTTTTACAATATAGGGTAATCTTTGGCAAAATTTTTAAGGACACTTGTTTAAGAAGAATGCCTTGACATCATGGAAAACAAGTAAATTTAAAGGGGTAATCAGAGTTTGGAAGAGAATATTAACCCTTTGCTCTAGGACCTCGCTTTCCTTTCTCAACTGATTGTTTGCCATGATATAGAAACACTAGGTCTTCAGGTAAGAAGAAATGCTGATTTGTGTTAATTACTGTTAAATGAAAATTTCTAAATTTATTGTGATATGACATGATCTTGAAAGCAGCTGATTAATGAATATTCATAAAGTGCCAATGACTGCCTACAGTCTGTTTTGAGTTAGCTGTACATGTTTTTCATTGTTTTTGTTTTACAACCTTTTAGTAGCTCTTTTCCTCTAAAAGAATGTTCTCCTGGTCATTTTTTTGAGTGAAGAGCATGAAGCACAGCCTGATCTTTGCCACTGAGAGTTGTCTAGGAACTTGGATTGTTGTTTTACACAATGAAAAGCTGTTTCCACATTTCCAGTAAGAATCTCTTATTCTTTCATGAGGAAGGGGAGATTCAAACCCTTATCTTATGGATAGGAATTCCTTCACCCTTCACTCCTTCAAGTTGTATTTTCTTGTTTACAGTTTTATTTTTATTTCTTTTTGTGTCAATCTTCAAGGCTATTTTAATTGTTCCAATTCTTCTCAATATGTGAGTGGAAATTCCCCTCAGAAATAATTTGTCAGAAAATTTAATTCACTTAAATTTACCACTAAACCAATTAATACTTACTCTGTCAATATTCTAATAAATACACCTTTCAGGGGGCAATATTTGGTTTTGAAATCAATGTTTAAAGATACTGAAAACATTCAGAGGTTAGACTTCAAGAGGTATCTACAATACAGTATAGTGAATGGCCAACAAGTCTGCAACCTCAAGCCATGTGAGGGGCAAAACATAAATTTCAATTACATGATAGACCACTAATTTGATATAAAATTAATAATATACTGTGTGATGGAACGTTAATTACACATGATAGAATTATGGTGGAGCATTAGTTACTTACTGTAAGTACTATATCAATTACATGTGATGGATTGTTAATTACATATGATGGAACATTAATTATAGGTGATGGATCATTAATTGCATATGATGGGACATTAATTATAGGGGATGGGTTATTAATAACATATGACAGACCATTAATTACACATATGATATGCTATACTATAGCAGAAAAACATCAAAGTTGTTTGATCAAGGTGGTTCCCATGAAAACAAAACAACATGTAAGAGACAAGGAAGGAAGGACTATGTATGTTTTGAACGAGTCATGCTGGTGCAACCACAACATTTGAAACCATTGACTTTCACATTTATAACTATTCTTAGAGTCTTGTGCATATATACCTTAAATTCTATCTTTCAAGGGTTTTTTTTTTTATTTTTTTTTAACTTTTTTACTTCTTCTAAGTTGTTGTAACATTTTTTTTTACTTAATATTTTATTTTACACTTAATATATTGGTGATCTATAATTTTAAACAAACATAAAAACACAAAAACAATACAATACTAATGGTATTGTATGGTTTGTTTGATATTTATCACAGCCACATACATTAGACTTTGAGAACTACAGTACAGTCACATAATACAATATGACGATGTGTGATCAACAATTCTGAGCGTCAAACATAGTGTACACAGGGTTCGACAAATCCCCTGTCTGACAGTCCGGGGCAAGTAAAAAATGACTCAGACAAGTGAACTGCTCAAAACTGTAGCCCCCCTGGCACAGAAGCCTTCTTCGCATAGAAATTCAATGGCTAGCACTAGAGAATTAGGTACAAACTAGTGCATATTCATGCTGACAAGTAGGCTTTGGGAATCCCTAGCTCGATGGACAAGACTAAAAATGAATTTGTCGAAGGCTGAGTGTACAGCAAGAAGACAGTGTCCTTCATTGCAAAATTCCATGAAGCTAAAAAAAAAAATCCTAAAAATTTTAATCAATTCCTGTTTTCCCTCAACTACTGCTGGCTAATAAGACTACTGTACTTTAACCTACCACACATACTTTTAATTGTGTGGAAATGGTAGAAACAGTACAATGAAACCAGGCTACATTATTCACAGCTGACATGAAGAAGCAGGGCTGTTGCGTGAGGAAATTTCACAAGTATACTTTTACAAGTTTTAATTTCTGCAAATCTTAGTAATAGAGACAAAAAAAATAAGCCAACTTTTGGTTCAATATAGTTTGTTGGTCAGAAACTTACCATTTATGGACAGGACAAAACACAGCAACAGACCCAGGTTCATAAGAATCTTTGGAGTAGTAACCCTCATTCTAGCTATGACAAAAGTACAAGGGAAAAATGATCATTGTTAGTTGACTACAACATAGAATCATACATCATCAAATATTAATCACATTTAATGACATTTAGGCAGCAGAAAAGCAGAAATTATAATTGCTTCCTTTTACTGTGTGTTATACCCTGGAATACAAACTATACTTCCCTAGCAATACTGTACATAATGTAAGAGTGTATGATACAGTACGTGTGCTGTACAGTATTTCCTGGTAGAGGCAGGACATAATGACAACACCATACAGAAAGACAAACAATGCGTTTAATACCCTGACTGCTGCTGCTGAACTAGCTACACAGTATTACAAAATTGCCTTAAACAAACACTGCTATACAGGAATTTTAGGACCTTCCAAGTTACACTGTTCCACACAGTCAAAGGTACACACAGACTTAGTACTGCAGGTTTACTACAAATACATTTGCCAATTGACTCATCAAAATTTTCTTGCCAAGACAGTTATTGAACCTGGCTTTTTAAAGTCAAGTATGTGAATCAGGCTTCCTACCTTAAACTTATCTTGTTAACCACAAAAAAAAAAAAAACTCTACTATGAATATACATTTACTTCACATAGTCAGTCTAAAAGCTTCATGAATATTAAAAACACAGTTTTCAATGTTACAAATCAAATTTCATGGACATATTGGAGAGCTGTACAGAATGTTAATGCATTAGAAGGTCCCTCCATCAAATTCAACATTCTGAAGTACTGCATAGATTAGTACATGAACAGAGTAAAATTCAGATTCAAGATTCCAAACTAAGACCAGGTACATTTTGGGTATGCCATCCAAGAATAGCATACACAGCAAACAACAGTGCCCAATGCTTGCAACATCGTCAGTAATAATTGAAACAAACTTTCATTTCCAAAATGAAAACTTGTACATAATCTGGATAAATGTACTGTACTACTTGACCCAACAGACTTGTGGAAATGTGTAAAAATAAAAAGTAAAAACAAACATACAGACAAACAGTGGATACAGCTGTAAGGGCAGCTTTAGAAATAGAATAATAACTTTTTACAATTTACAGTGTTTGAAATGGCAGAGTTGATCAAATTTGAATATATTCTCAAATGTAAGCCCATAGAAGCATACTAAGCATAATTCTCACATTTGCCATTGCTAAAAACAACAAGTAGTACTTAATTTACCAGGATATTAAATCAGAATATTACAACTAAATGACACAAACAGTCCATCACAAAACTCACATGAAAATAAACATATGAAAGATACATAAACACATTCCTGGTTGATAAACAGTATCCTGATGAAATAGTATTATATTACCAAACTTTTCCTGAATGGAAATCTACAGCTTATAAAGAATTAAATTTGCAATGGTTCAAGAAAATTGCATTATTAAATAGAAGGAAGTTCAGAAGAAAATTTGGAACGTAGAAAAGAAGCCAGGCTTACACAAGTTGTATGTACACCAGCATACCCGTTACAGGATACATGTGTAAAAAGTCACAGTACTGTACCATAATTTAATATTTAACTCTACTTGACACATACACACTCACCAAACAAAACATACACATAGACACACACACAAGGAAGCATTAACATGAAGACACTCTAGTCTGGCAAAAGGGCATCTGCACAGTATCAGGCATGGGCAACTGACCTACTGTGTGTCATAGCAGGACCTTCTAACACCTACAGAGTAAACCTAACACTGAGGTATAATCATTACCATAGGTAACAGCTCAAGGTATATACACTTACCTTTAAATGTATTGTCACATTGACTTCTCAATGTACAGGATTATTTGTGTGGTAGTTTATGGAACTCTGCACCAAGGTCTCAGAACAAATGCTACCTGGTATTAATAG
The DNA here is from genome assembly GCA_037179385.1 of Holothuria scabra. Classification (NCBI taxonomy): domain Eukaryota; kingdom Metazoa; phylum Echinodermata; class Holothuroidea; order Aspidochirotida; family Holothuriidae; genus Holothuria; species Holothuria scabra. Next base: position 36,407,199 of record CM074186.1, read on the forward strand.
AGAAAATTCTACAAATTCATCTTTCAAACTTAAATAAATTAAGTCTGAATAATCTTTTATGCTTTTATCACATTGTGGTACTTTGGTTTGTCAGATAGGCCTGGTAGGTTTGGCTGCTTGAAAACACACAACCAGGTTTCCATCAGAGGGGGGAAAGCATCCCCCCCCCCCGGCCCCCACCAGGAGACGGTGAGTAAAATGCCCTGATTTTCATTCCTATAAAAATTAGAACACTGTGAATATCTTGGTTTCCTACTTAAGAAAGAGGACACTTTTGCAGCAATGTTTCAACTTACATGAATAAATGGCCTTAAAAACCTTTAAATTCATCTTACAGTAGAGGGGACTCAAAGCATCCTTTTGGCCCCCAAAATCAACTTGTAAAATTAGCCTAGGACAGCATCAGTTTGGACCTGGAGTTTAGCAATAATTAATCCCCTAGCCCCTTTTGTATTTCTGGCAGAATCCCTGACTACAGTATAAGCACACTTGTTATAACACGACTACCTAAGTGAAACTCAAACTTATATTTGACACCTGAGAAGAATCAATGATGTAATTTAATGCACAGTTGTAGTGTGGCAACACATACTGTACAGCAAAACAGGTTGCACTGCAAAAGTGAGACTGAAGACTAGATATAGATGGGTATTTTTCAACACAAGTATAACAACTGTGGCAGGTACAATTTACAAGTAAAGTGTTTATCTCAAAAAATTTGGCTAAATACAGAAAAATTGTAACCTTGTCCTTATTCTTAACTGTACTCTAGAATCTTGTGTCTTAATTTTCTGTTCAGCTCAGTTCATATTTTCATTAATTGGTTCATAAGTTAGTAAACTTGTGTGAACAGTAAACAATAATACAACATAGTGTATTTGTTTTCAAAAGTTTTTACTAGCCATGGTGGGAGCCTCTTCAATTTTCTCTAAAATGTTTTACTGCTGTACTTAGCTCCTCACTTCAAAAAGACGTTTAAGTATATCTGCACCAGCAACTGACGTAGAGTACACCTCCTGGATGCAGGTCATAGACCATCAACACTGCATATGATACGTGTGAAAAAACACAGTTTTGAGGGATTGTGTTGTAACAAATCCTGCCAATACTAACTTAGGTTTCTCTACTCAAGTCTTAATTTTAGAGAATTAAATCTGATTAGATTCTCAATCACAAGTCACTAGATTTGACTCAAATAAGTGTCAATCAAAACAGGTCCCAAGACTCAATGTGATTCAAGTCTCAAAACATTTCACTGTACACTCAAGTTTTACCAACAGTGATTCACTGGATAAATGTCTAAGTAAAATCTTAACAGAGTATTCATAAGGACTATTTATTTTTTTAGAATACATACAGTACAGCCTGCCTAAGATTTTCATGAAATTCCTAGGACTACTTCTTCCAGAAATGACACAGGCTCCTGAATTTTACTTCAAAATGTTTAGACAGGAACAATGTAACTTTTTGCCAATATTCATTCCAAAACACCCACTTTTTTTATTAAGCATAGGAGCTGCCCTCAAATTTATGAAGTACAAAACAATAAACTCACAGTTTTCTCTGCTGATACTAAAAGTATACTGTGTATAAAATTACATTTACCCCTATACACCTCGTCATCTGGTCATATATACCCTGTCAATGAGTCCAAATCAGGACATACCTGTCTGTGATGTTGCCAAACATTCCCTTTTAAAATGTAGCAAATGACTGGCACTGATAGGAAAGACACTGTGCTATAAAGAAACAGATGTTGGTATTCTGTGGGCAATGGTAATGCAACAGGAAGATGTTGGTACTCTGTGGGAAGGAAAAACAAAAATGATTCACACAACTTGGGGAATTTATAAAATGTCACCTTTTGAATGAGTGATAAGTACTACTATGCTGATAAATTGAGAATTCTATCTAGATACATTAGGTCCTGGGATATTTCTAAGGGAAATTTAGAGTGCATCAACATAGTACTAAAAGAAAATAGTTCCAGTCATTTATCAAACCTTTTGTCTCAACAATAACCCCTGCAATAGTTTCATCTCCTCAAAACTTTATGCAGAAGGAAAGCTATGGAAGTTGCATCATTTGAAATTTTGAAAGTTCAGAATTATTCTTCATTAACAAACAATAAAGTTCTTTCTAAGGGACACTTATTTCTTGGAAAAGGAAACTACGTAGCATACTACTAAATTTATAATAATCTACCACTCTATGTCAAAAGTTTCAAAAAGAGTAAATTTTTCTTGTAAAACAAGGTTGCATTTTCCTTTCAACTCCTACAATTTTAGTCTTCACCATCTTGCTCTGATTTATCTGGAAAACCTAACACAACTTTACAAGTCTGGTAGTGCTCTGGGATCTGAAAATTGCAATTATACTTTAGTGAAGCACGTATCTCGGAGGAAATTTGGTGGACAATCTTTCTGCTGCTGGTCCATGTCTCTGGAACGATATCCCAGCTCATATAAGGGATTCTCAATCTTTGCAGGTTTTCCAAAGATTACTTAAAACTTACAGTATCTTTTTACAAGCCATCTCTACTAGTATTTTACTTTTAAGCACTTTGATGCCCTTGATTTAAAGCGCTATATAAACACCGGTCATTATTATTACTTTCCTCGTCATTGTCGTCGTCTTCGTTGCCATCGTCGTCGTCGTCGTCATCATCCTCATTATTATTATTACAAGCTGCATTAGACATGACATTCATTAAAACCTAGCTAGAGATGGAATAGTTATGAGTTTTTATGTAAAAAAAGAACAAGGCAATTTTAATATTACTGTGTGCTGAAGGTTTAGATCAAGTTTACAGCCAGGATAATCTAGAGTACTGTATCAAGGACACTGCAGTCCAAATGATACCATCGGATTGTAGCACTGTTCATAGATGACTACGCACTGACATTTATCAGCATCGTGACACAATTTTTGGGGGTCTAAAACCTCCCAAGTTTGCTGGAAATTATGCTTTCCAAATTAAGTATGCCCCTAAAATAATTTGCACTGACATTTCACAGTGTTTTCCTCAAAAGTGGATGAGGGATAGATTCGCCTGCCCCCAGCCCCTTCCAGAAGAAGGATAAAACCCCACTGTTCATTTCCATGGAAACAAAACAAAATGTCATTATCTTGGTTTCTTATCAAAAAAAAAACAGCTTTGCAGCAATGTTTACAGTTACATACATAAATGGCCTTTAAAACCCTTCAGATTGCTTTTCAAGCACTCATCCACTTGTAACTTTGGAAAAGGGCACCATCAATTTGGACATGATGCTTGACAAAAATAAATCCTACTGTTTTTGAGTTTCTGGCAAAATACCTGTTTCATTATAAAAAAAAAAATGTACATGTACAGTAAACTGCTATTGAGTAAAAAGTGTTAAAAATTTTACAACCATCTTGGAGAAAACAAGACCTTAACAAATATTACCTTCATAAGTTCATAATGATATGATAACGTAATCATTTTAGAGGATGTTACTTAATGTTACATGCTATTAGATTAAACATCTCCAGCGTACAGTACACTTTAAGAATCACACATGCTGTGGGAATTCTGCAGACCTGCAGTTCCAATGTGCATAAAATTTTAAAAGGGCAAAGTTCTTGTAAGGACAGAGAAAATTTAACCCCCTGATGGGCATCAACATTTACACAGGAACATTCCCCTAAAAATTAAATAGTACTTTCACTCTGGATGGATAACTGGATAAACCTAGTTGTTTAAACATTTAGAAAACATTTACAAGGGCCTCCACTCTACATTTATTGACCATATATTGGTGCATTTATGAAAAACCATGGAAAAAACTGATTTTACTTTGCATTTCATTGAATGTAAATGTACTGTAATGTACATGCATGTAAAAACTAAAATCTTCATTTTCAGATCAAATAGACAATCCTGAATATGGGGTTTTGTTGAAGATTTTATAACAGGTACAGATTGACAATACTTACTGAGGAAATCTTTACAGAACTTCTCACAGAAAATTTTTTAATCATTTCATCAAAATTTGCACAAAACTTTTAATACATTTAAGCAAAGCTTGGGCGTAACTTCACTATTTCTTTTTGGAAAAAAATCTTACTTTTCAGTACAAAGCTAGTAAAATCAAAACAAGTGGCCATCTCCTATCTTCATAGGACATTCCCGAGCTAAAATATTGAATCTTATTCTATTTTAAAAATTGCAGGCCAGCAAGAAGGCAAAATCCTGACCTCCAATATGAAAACAGATTCAAATGTACTGTACTGTACAAGGTTTTTAATACAAATATAATGTACATTTGTGGGCAAACAGGTACTAATGTGTTTTGTCTGATAGTATCACAAATTATTTCACAATGAGCTATTTCAAATTAGGTACAGTATATACTGCAAATGAATGCCAACACATTTTATCTCAACAATGATAGATTTACAATAGCAAGTAGGAGTTGGGTGAGATTGAAATGGGATTTACCTTGATAAGAAAATGTCTACATTGGGAGTTTTTATCAACATGCAGAAAGCCTTTGATACAATCGACAGACTTCTCATTCAAAAACTTCAACATTAAGCCTTTCAAGGAATTGTACTCTGAGTGGTTAAAAAGTTACTTACAAAACAGAAAGCAATAGGCCTATATAGATTATGAAAATACAAATTCAATGCTTAGTGAAATTACATGATTACATATGGTGTACCCCAGGGTTTAATTCTTGGACCAAAGTTACTTATCCTGTATGTATTAACAGGGTTCTAGCCAGGCCTTTCAAACTGGGTGCTGCACCCAGTTTGAATTTACTTTTTTGAGTCAGCACCCAGTTTGAACCTCATTGCCCAGTTTGAATTTCAGCACACTCATACTCTAAACATAGGCCACACAGTATCTGGACCCAGTATCTGACACAGTTACTGCCCACAGACTATGTCATTTAGATCTTGAGATATGGCCAACATCATGTGAGAATGACACAATGTCAAACTCCCACCCGGTTTGACATTTTTCCTGGCTAGAACCCTGTGTAAATGATATATGTAATGTTTCAGACATATTCCAATTTGCAATATTTGCAGATGACACCAATATTTATTATTCACATTGTGACTTAAGTATCCTATACAAGAGTGTCACTAGTGAGTTGTCTAAGCTCTGCAATTGGTTTTCAATAAACAAACTGTCATTAAATTTAGGAAAAACAAATTATGTTATTCACCAATAAGAAAATTGACAATACTATTTTTGAAGTTACTTAAAAAATGATGTACACACCAATGAGGGAATCTGTTCAAAATTTCTTGGTGTTTTTAATGATATGAAACTCACCTGGAAGATGCATTGGGGGAATATTATATAAAAAATTGTGTTCCATGCAAGGCTATTATCCCACACATACATTTCAGTTAATCAAGTATAAAATGGGTGTCTTCATGTACTCAGTATATTGCACATCATACTCCATTACCTAGAAATATTCAAAATTATTTCTCCTTCTTATGTATTTTTCTCCATGAAGTTCACTGAATACAAGACCCTTACTCTGTTCAGGTAGTTACAGTATATTGGATGTAAACAGGATAATTGTGATAGCCTATACACATATACTGTATATTTCCACATTAAAATCACATAAGGTGCAAAAAGGTATCAAAATGTTCTAATGTTCTAATTTATTCTTCCCTTTTGTCAACTTTAAGATGCACATCATTTGCTAACTCAGCAAAGTTCTGTAATTGTCATCTTACTGTAGATGTGAAGCCTACATTTTGCAACAGATGAGATGATCTATTATCCAGTGAATTCAAAATTTTGAAATCAAGTTTCCATCTTGTAAATTCTGGAAAAAGTGACCATTTCCTGACAGATGTTTTAACCTAACTACTGACTTAAATGGATGAAGATCCATTCTTCAGTACCAACAAACAGTACCTGAAATCCATAAAATGTTTCCACAAAATTATTAAAAGCTATCCAAATTTCCTGGAATTTAGTAAATTTCAAGAGAATTAAAAACAAGGCCCCCAAAGGGAGCTCTGAGTCTAATTTCAGACAACTACTTGAAGTTGTCCTACAATTGCATCTTAGGCTTATAGGTAAATTTTTCCAAAAGTTAAAAACAAATTTAACTGTAGAAGTTGTAAAAGTGTTTACAGTACGTCATTGCCAAGCTACATCAGTGACATTTTGGTGAGAGACAACCAAGTCAATCGGTAGCTAGTTTTAAAATGCTCAAAGTGTTTGCCACAATGTGATTGTCAAAGTTACATTTTAATTTAGACAAGTAAACAGTACTCTATTACCTCAGAACCTACTGTACTACACAGAAAAACGTGCCAATGGATTACAGAATTTACAGTAGGGCCTGACAGAACAATTAAATTTTAAATTGTACAGTACTTTCTCTGTTAAGTGTAATTTATCCCAAAGTTTTCACTCTTGTACAAAATTTTATGACTTTCACCCTGAGTATGGAACTTGAACTACTGTAAATTTCTGGTTTACTGACATTCAATTGTCTCTGCATTTGGGTTAAACTTAATCATGTACAATACTTGGACCAACTAAGTATTTGAACCTACCACACTTTAGCTAAAAAGCATCCTTCCCTTACCATTTGGGTAAAATTGAATCATATGTACTTGGACCTACCCAAAAGCTAAAATAGCATCCTTTCACTAAGTTGAAGAGTAATGGAACTTTACTTCCTGTGTTTAGTATAAGCCAGGGAGCATGAAGGATATAATGAAAAAGTTAAGATTCACTGCAAGCTAAAATTTGTTTACAGGAAAGGCAACTGTCTCTGTTTTAGTTCCAGATGGCTGTTTTTATTATGCTTATTGTTCCCTGTATAACTATAGGGATCTATAGATGGGCAGGCATGTGGAATACTACAGCCTAACATATCTAGAGTACCTGAGCAACCGTAACATGATCAACCAAAAATGTCAATTCTTATTGTACATAGTATTTGTACCACTTGATCAGGTTTATGAAACATATCACTTTTTCCTAACAAGGCTTTAGCCCCCGCACTTTTTTGCTGTGGACATTTTGGGCCTCCTTAAACTGCATTTTGGGCCACCTTAAACTGCATTTATTTTATTGGACATACTGGGCTGCTTCATTGATTTTCCCTCCGATTCAAAATTGGCTCCGCGGCTTCTGATAAAGTTGATTTTACATTGTGAGGTAATTTTAAAATGTCATTTGATAAACCAGCAGTATTTTCCCCACATCGTTTTTGGAAAACATGGGTGTAAATTCTTGTTGTTGTGATATTTAGTTTTATACAATGTAAAGGGAATGCTGCATGCAAACAGTTCAGTGTGGCATGGTACCAACAAAGCCAAAGCCTGTATACCATAACAAATAGATGGCACCTTTTTGGCAAATCAGTCAACCCAATTTAATTCACTAGTTTACCACAAAAATTCATTAGAGTATTGAATTTTTTCGGTAACCTAGGAAAATTGTGTATTTGAGTTTGCCAAAGATCTGATTAACAGATTTTTACACACATGCTATTATTGAAACCTCTCAAAACCATAATATAAATTCCTTATTGTTGCTATTATTTTTTTGGTGTATTATGCACAGTTTGTCAGAGGCGGGGCAGTGCACTTTGTCTTTTTGCCAATGTCAACTCAATATGTCACCAACGGTGATGGTTGGACCAGGACTTACAGTATAACTAAAAACAAACTGACAGATTAGAACCAAGCTATATTGAATTTAACCCTGATTTGAAAACTTATGGAGAGAACAACAATGAAATAAATGCTGCAATATTCCTTTAAGTACATCTCACATGGCATTCTAGAAATGGAAACAAGCACATACAGTCAATAGACTGTCCAGTGTCAAGAGACAACATTTGTTTGTTGGGAAACTCTGGGATGGCCAAGCCCTTCCTCTAGCCTACAAAGCAGGCATTCTTTTTGCTAAATAAATGGCAAAGCACAGGGTTATAACATTTGGAATACCTGATACCTGCTGAGAAGGTTAGTCAATAGCAACATTACTATATTTGCAGTGAAAGCAGTTGACTGTGCTGTGAGGTACAATTTACTGAATTTGTAGTTACCGGTACTTAGCTAAATTACTGTATTTTGTGTTGTTCTCTAAGGATACTACAGAGATTTAAAAGTAACAGGTTTTTAAAGGGCTAGGAAGGTTAGTGGGTTTGAGAGTTCAAATGCAGGTTAGGCCTAAACCTACAAAATGGGAGTCACTTGGGAGTTTTTTTCATTTTTCATTTAATCCTCCCTTGTGGAATTCAGCAAACGCCACAATGAAAGGGTATCAACACCAAGCTGGCAATGCCAGTCTCATGAGACAATCTCACGGTTCAACATCTATGATTAAGGGATAGCAGATTAACTACAACCCAGAAAACTAGATGACAATTTTAATGTCGAAGCAGGGACATGATTGGAAGACTCAGATCATTACCACTGTACTATTTGTTTGTTTTTGTTTGTTTTTATTTGATCCTCCCATGTGGGAACTCGGCAATGCCCCAATGAAGGGGTGTTACCACCAAGCTGGCAATGCCAGTCTCGTGAGACAAACTCACAGTTTAACATATATGATTAAGGGATAGCAGATGAATTACAACCCAGTAAACTAGACGACAGAGCTGGGACTTGAACTCACGACCTCATGATTGGAAGACACAGATCATTACCACTGTACCATTTGCTCCTGCTTATCCTTCATGACAAAGAGTGGGGTTAACTTCTTATTGATCCTTTTCCTAATATTTCAATTTTATGTAAACATTGGCTAATGTTGGGTGGTGGGAACTAGCAACAGGTTGAAATTAGCAGTCCTTACCTAAGTCATCTCTAAGTCTAAAGTAATTTGTAATACATGTGGACAATTTTTATGACAATTCAGTCACAGTGATGCTTGTATTCACAGGCTCATATCAAAGTTGGGTGGGGTGATTGTCTGAAAAGATAAGTTGGGCCTTGCGAAGTTGAGGGACATAGCTACTCATCAGTCATAAGAAAGATGACAATCTTGGTCACAGTTGTAAAAGCAGAAATTTCTGAGGAATCGCGTGTACCCTACCAAGGGCCCCAGTAATGAAGTGAACAGCATATGAACGTAATGCTGGGTACTGTTCAAGGATTAAAGTAGGCCTATGGCCTTAGTGTACAGTAGGTTGGATAGGCTACGTTGGAAAAACCTGAAGTTCCTCGTCTCGCAGAACACATACACACAAAATACAGTAGGGATCACTCAAGCCTGACCAAATTCTGTCTACAAGTGATAGCTTCCTAAGAAGCGTTAAGTCGTGATTTTCTATTCTGTTACCTTTGTTACGATGTTTACTAATTCAAAATATCCATAGCTTTCTGCCTTTTTTAATTATCACACTTTTCTCTTCCAAACTACGCCTTTGTCCTGTGGGAGATCGACTGTCGTGAAGTTTCTGTGCTGTGTTAAAAGGAAATTACGGCCCTACACGAATTTGTAATACTTCCTCATATTGCGTAAACTACCAACCAGCCGTTCTATTCAATTACTCAACACAAGTGTTACTTAGTCCCCACTCCCATAATTAAAGCAACATTCGTTCGCGTTAAAATCACACCCGAAAAAGTAGCAGTTTAATCTAGACCAAATGTAATCATGATCATGATATCCGCTCCTGTTAGTATGAATCTCAAGACAACTTATGTAGATGTTGAAAATTTAAAGACGTTTGAAGGTGATTTAGCCATTTGTTTTTAAAATTCATACCCCAAAATGATAGCCTATGTAATTTTATAAGCTTCTCGGCAGTATGTGAGGGATATCTCTAAATAGCCGGCGTGAACTTTGACAAGAGTGCAGGGACCTCGAAACAGCTATATTTTTAATTTAATGTGTACGTCAATATGTGAAAGAACGCTTTCTACCAAAAGAAGAACAAGTCCATGGGAGACCTCTTCACGCCTTGTACCTGAGTTAAAGGGCATCAGCGGCAGTCATCGAACTTGAACTTGAAGATGCGTAGCTTAGATTGCCCTGTTTCAACCGTGACATTTTTCTCCTGAAATGTGAAATTTACTAGAACTAACTGCTTAGTTTACCATAAATATACAATAGCCTACTGAAGTCATGAAATAGGATCAACGATACTTTGAAGAGGAACAAGAGGAAAATTGTGATATTTAACTGTTGCTTGTCGAAATAACTTAGTTCGAGGTGACTGCATGCTTCTTCTTCTTCTTCTTCTTCTTCTTCTTCTTCTTCTTCTTCTTCTTCTTCTTCTTCTTCTTCTTCTTCTTCTTCTTCTTCTTCTTCTTCTTCTTCTTCTTCTTCTTCTTCTTCTTCTTCTTCTTCTTCTTCTTCTTCTTCTTCTTCTTCTTCTTCTTCTTCTTCTTCTTCTTCTTCTTCTTCTTCTTCTTCTTCTTCTTCTTCTTCTTCTTCTTCTTCTTCTTCTTCTTCTTCTTCTTCTTCTTCTTCTTCTTCTTCTTCTTCTTCTTCTTCTTCTTCTTCTTCTTCTTCTTCTTCTTCTTCTTCTTCTTCTTCTTCTTCTTCTTCTTCTTCTTCTTCTTCTTCTTCTTCTTCTTCTTCTTCTTCTTCTTCTTCTTCTTCTTCTTCTTCTTCTTCTTCTTCTTCTTCTTCTTCTTCTTCTTCTTCTTCTTCTTCTTCTTCTTCTTCTTCTTCTTCTTCTTCTTCTTCTTCTTCTTCTTCTTCTTCTTCTTCTTCTTCTTCTTCTTCTTCTTCTTCTTCTTCTTCTTCTTCTTCTTCTTCTTCTTCTTCTTCTTCTTCTTCTTCTTCTTCTTCTTCTTCTTCTTCTTCTTGTACATACAACGTTGGCCTTCCCTGCGTTCCTTACTTGAAGAAAATGTGCTAAGCCACAACAGATTACCTAATCATTCAGGTATTAACATATACCTGGGAGTTGCCGGCCAGCAACTCCCTGCATATACTACGGTAGTAAGGTTATACACGTTTAACCTAATTTACATATTGTCCTAATAGCACTTTACAGTGTCAGATTACCTGAACAATAGTAAGCCTAGATAGTGTTACAACCCTTATTGTATGTTGATAGTTGCATAATGGTAAAGATCCGGTCTCTTAAGTCGAGATTGCTCAAAACTGCAATGTCAAACTAATTAAATCTATGTGAAATTGATAGTATAGGCCGTAATTTGAGGTTGAGATATAAAATTGATTCGATAGAAAGGTATATAGCCACACTTGCACAGATAAAGGTCGTCCTACCTCGTCCAAATTGTTTCAACATAGAACTTTCACCCTTTAAAGGCTATCAGTATGGTTTTATTAATGAGAATTTGAAATAAAATACAATCAATGTAGCTTATGTTGTAGACTCTGAAGAGTATGCTAAGTTAATATATTTCAAATCGAATTTCACTCCTTCTTGAATAAGAATTGCAATCACCGCACTTACAATATGTAACATCGTTAATCATGGTCTTTATTACCAGTTGGGTCCATGCAAACATACCATTTTCTGTTCCTGCAGTCAGTACATTGTAAATAAAAGTAAAGCCCATTAAAAACGACAACAATAGTATTGCACTTCATTCTAAGTTATGATAACATACTCGCTCTAAAAACAGTTGGATAAATTTTTACCCACGTTGAGCACACATGTTCCCTAAGCTAGCTGGGTAAAATCATGATCCAGGGTGGTTACAAAAGCATCCATTGGGTAATTCTTGACCAACGTACCTTGGGTAACTTTTACCCAACAGTTTAGCGTGTCCAACCGTTATTGAGAGTAGATACCAGGCTGTAACCCAATTCTGGTAACCACCACCCCGACCATCAAGTGTCCCCAATTGCAAGTCCAATTCCGATTCCGACCATTTCACAATGTATTAATATCCGTGTATGTCCTGTACTATATTTGAAAACGAATGAACGAAGTCATGTTGCTTTTTCAATTTACTCGTTTGACCAAGACCCTTTTTACTTTTGTAACAAGAGTAAAGTCGCTTCCTTGACCTCATTTTTTGAATGGTACTATCAAGTTTTTTAGAATCCCGTCTCAATTTCCGATATAAAATACCGCGACAAGGTTAACAAAGAAATAAATACGACCACTTGATCCCCAAATCCTGGTTGTACAAATTAAAAATGTTTAACAAATTCTGTCAGTCTGAGTCTGTCAATCAGTTTCTAAAACTGATGGAAAGTTTCAATATTTCAGGGAGTCTGACTTAGGATGAATGTGTGCAATACTCATTTTATGTTTCACTCGAGCTTTCAACAGTAGCCTACCTGTCAGGCCCATCGCACTCACTATAGAGGCGTCACGAATTGTGCTGGAGCACAATCATGCCAAATACACGTGGGTTTGTGCTGAACGAACTGCGTTATGCGCGGTGTGTGCATATTCATCGAGCAAACGCCTCGAGTAAGGTCCACTACGTATTTAAATGTACTCCGACATAGCCGCCGGAAAGCATCATGACGTCATAATTATGAAAAGCCTATATATACTTCCGCACTTTCAATTCGCGGATAAGCACTAATTTTCCTGAAAAATTGCATTTATATAATTTAAACAGAGATTTTGAAATAGTTCCCCCCGAATGGAAGTTGCCGACCAAGTTTGTCACACATGCATGCAAGTCCCTCTTTTTCATAATCATGCCTACCACGATTTCTGATTGGTAAGACGGTAATGCCTAGGACAGGATTATGTGTAAGGAATATGATGCCTATGCTCTTTAAGGCAGATAGTCGCTACCCCATCCAGTTATCCGGCTGACATTTTGAAAAAGGGGTAGATGATCTATAGAGAAAAAAGTTGATAGGCACTTCAATGTGAATTTTGTTGGGGGTCCAGGGGCCAAAGCCCCCGGAAGCTCCTGGGTTTTAACGTGTTTTTGAGGTATTAAAGACGTTATTTAAGTGTAATTTTATTGACTTACCACTGGTGTAAAAGTTACCTCTAGGGTAACGTTCAAGAAAGACTTTCGGTAAAAAACCACTGATTCAACTACCAAGAGCGGATCCGGCCGACATTTTGAAAATGGGGTAGATGATCTATAGAGAAAAAAGTTGATGGGCACTTTAATGTGAGTTTTGGTGGGGGTCCAGGGGGCAAAGCCCCCGGAAGCTCCTGGGTTTTAACGTGTTTTTGAGGTATTAAAGACGTTATTTAAGTGTAATTTTATTGACTTACCACTGGTGTAAAAGTTACCTCTAGGGTAACGTTCACGAAAGACTTTCGGTAAAAAACCACTGATTCAACTACCAAGAGCGGATCCGGCCGACATTTTGAAAATGGGGTAGATGATCTATAGAGAAAAAAGTTGATGGGCACTTTAATGTGAGTTTTGGTGGGGGTCCAGGGGGCGAAGCCCCTGGAAGCTCCTGGGTCTTTAGCGTGTTCGTAAGGTTTTAAAGTTCTTTTGTTAAAGGGCTGTTTTTACACTGGCCTAAAAATTGCTTACAGGGCAATTTCGAGTAAAATTTTATTTTTGATAACAACACAAACGTTAGTGAAACTACTCTCAAGAGCGTATCAGGCTGACAATTTGAGGAAGGTGAGCTGCACCGTGACTATAAAGAGAAAGAAATGCAGTTGATGGGCAATTAGATGTGATCTTCTGAAGGAAAAATGTAGGCTTAATCCTGCTTGAAGGGTTATCTGAGCAGTGCGCCACCTCCAATTGATGTAGTCGGAAGTGTGAAGAAAATTTTGAAAAAACGTAACCCCTCAGACAGTCGGAAATTTGTAAAACATGAAAATATACTGCCTTTTCTTTTCAACAGCGGAATCGAATCCTAAAAATTCATAGTCACACTCTGATCTATTTTTTTTTTTTGAAAATCTCAAATCTCAGTTGGGGGGGCACACGATTTTTCAGGGGGGAACGTGCCCCCCTGCCCCCCCCCCCCTTGGCGACGCCACTGCTGGTGAGCCTGCAAGGCTAGATGTGTAATCAAACCACTCCCTATGTATACTGTTTAATATGAGTTACTCTCCATCTTTGGAATATTATTTCAGTCAAAAACAGATTCAAGTGCGAATTTTTTTCACATCTACACAAAATGGTGACGAGTGACTGTCCTTAAAAAAATTAATTTTCAACTAAAAGCTGGTTTCGCGTCGACTTGAAACAAACGGAAATACCACAAATTCCTATCTTTTTTAGCAGATACATGCAGTGTATTCTAAGACTAAAACAAAAGCAATACGTGTAAACCGTCAACAGTTAACTTCTTTCTTTACAGAGCGACATCAGTCACCGCGGCTTAAGATAAGATAAGATAAGATCAACTTTATTAAAGGGTAACTGAATGCTCGCATAAAATAGAAAAAAAGCAATAAAAGAGTGATTACAAAAATATATACAAACGAACGATACTTAAAGAGTAAAAGAGAAGAACTAAGAGAAAGCATGAGACGTAAAATATGAGAGGTAAAAGTATAAGACAATAGGAACCAAGAAGGCAAGAATTAGCGTTTGAAATTAAGATTATGGAATTTGAAACATTGCGGAATAAAAGAGGAGGGGTGTCGTTTAGTAATGGAGTAGGGTAATCTCATTCTGCCACTTCTAGGAATAACCGCATTATGTAAAACAACACTAAGCGGGTGATCATTATCTTGCATAATCTTCATCAGTTTCGTCTCCAAACGACGGTGATATGTCTTAGTCAGCGATGGCTGAACTTCCCCTATGATACGACATGCCTGCTTAATAAAGGTGTCAATTGAATATTTATCTCCAATGCGTATATTCCCACCCCACGATAAAAGGCTATATTGCCAAACCCCACAAATAACAGAATTATAAAACACGGCAAGGATATTTTTATTTACATTAAATTTGTTCATAATACGCATACAATACTTTCTAGGGCATAGTTTTTTCGATGAAGCTTCTACGTGTTCATGCCAGGAAAGTTGATTGTCAATCACCATTCCAAGATACTTATAAGTGTACACCCTCCCAACCATACTTCCGTTTATAGTGTGAACACTTGGGACATTATTCCCAACTTCGACTTCCGATAATCAATAACCATCTCTTTTGTCTTCTTTACATTTAGTTCTAGAAAGTTGCTGGTACAATAGTTAACAAAATTGTTTATCTGCTCAACATAAGCCGTATCATCGTCCTTTGTTGTCAGACCTAGTAAGGCAGTATCATCTGCAAACTTGACTAGAGAACAATTTTCAAATTTTGATCTAGCGTCTGAAGTATACAAAGTGAATAAAAATGGTGCCAGAACCGTACGTACCTTGAGGCGCACCAGTGTTTGGCACAATTACATTAGAAGTGCTCTGATCCTCCGAAGTTTTTATAGTAACATATTGGGACCTATTGGTTAAATAGTTAAGAATCCAAGCAATAAAATCATAGAGGACATTCATTTCTAGTAACTTGTTGGCTAAAATGTGGGGCTGAATAGTGTTAAAAGCAGATGAAAAGTCAAAAAACATAATTCTAGCAGAATGACCCTGGTTTGTGTATTCAAGATGTGAGTTCAACTTTTCAAGACTGTATAGGATGGCATCATCAGTGCTTCGCCTTTGCCTGTATGCAAACTGCAGAGGATCTAGGAATTCATCAACACTGTGCTTTAAAACTTTTAGTGCTAGGCGCTCGCATGTTTTCATCGCTATCGAGGTCAAAGCCACAGGTCTGAGATCATTCATGCAAGAAATATTAGATTTCTTTGGTACAGGTATTATACAAGACCGTTTCCACAAAGCTGGGACCGTCTGAGATTTGAATGAAAGGTTAAAAATTAAAGCAAAATCATTGGCAAGTTGGTTGGAACAGTATTTCAGTACACAAGGTTGCAACCCATCCGGTCCAGCAGCTTTTGAAGGATTTAGTCTGGAGAATTCATTAGGTACCTCATCTGCAGTTACAACTAAATATGATTTAAAATACATACGACTTGATAAAACTTCTTTTAAGTCTTCGATATCACTAGAAAAATCATGGCAATCAAACCTATTGTAAAATACATTTAAATCATTGGCACAATTAAAAGTAGATGTAGAAGGCAAACGAGCATTTTTACTTGTATCATTGGAATAACCACTGATCATTCGAATGCCCGCCCACACATGCTTCATATTGTTCCCAGTGAAGTATTTCTCTATATTCTGTTTATATTTTAAGTTGTGAAGTACAGTGATTTTCACCCTGGGGTTCGCGGGCCCCGAGGGGGTCCGTGAAGCTTGTTTGGGGTTCACAAAAGGCGAAGGGGTCCGTGGATTTCAGTGGAAATAATGGGGGTTCTCGAAAGCTAAATAAAAGTGCTTTGTAAAATTAAGTGTAATATAAAATTACAAATCATACCGTAACCAGTACTCCTACACTACAAAGCGTTTTATTGGCTTGGCATTTTTTTTCTAGTCATAGCAACAGTCAATAGCAACAGTAGCTCAGACAAGAGATTTTCTTTGCCTCGAAAGGGGTCCCTCAAAAATTATAAAACAAACTAAGGTTTCCGGGGATGGAAAAAGATTTAGAACTTATGGTGTAGCAGACTGTCCTGTTTCGTGATTGTCCTTTGAGAGTCATGTGACAACAATTTTTCTCTTCTAACGTGAAATTTACTAGAGGCAACTGCTTGTTTTACATTGAAAACGCAATATGGAAGTTATAAAATATGATGAAGATACCTTCAAGAGAAACAGGAAGAAAACTGTGATATTTAGCTGTTGCTTCAAAATAAGTTTGGAGACCGCTCTTGACCTTTAATACATAACTAGACCACTATCAATTTTACTTTGAAACCAAAGACGACAATTCTTTACCAAGCTTGCGAAATGACTAATAGAAAAGATTCGGGGTCATTCTCTGAAACTATCTATCAACCAAAATAACCTTTACTTTAGAAAATTCCGCCCCACGAAAGAGAAATCCTCGAGTGAAATAGTACCCTTTCTGGCATAACAGCTCAAAAATGTAAAAATGCATTGACCCAAAAATGACGCCATCACAGGAACCAAACATCACAGTGTATGTATTATTATGTACTTGGGTATACCCTGTACTGTTGATGTAAGATAATCTTGCATGTAAAGATGACCTAAAAATGATTGTTATGTTTAACAAATTATCTCTACACTAAACCTAAACCCTCATTTGCTTCACAAGATTTTTAACACCTAGGAATGCCCCTGTTCAACAGATGGAGTTAAAAGGTACCTCAAGTTAAAAAAAATCAAAATACATATAAAACATCTGCATGAAAAATGAATTCTAACAGTCCAATGAACTTCGATCTTCATAGGACATTTTTGGACTGAGATATAAAATGTTGAACTTTATTCACTTAGAACAAATAAGCCCATTGCCCAATAACTTGTGCAGGTCCGTGGGGGGGGGGGGGGGGCTATGTCTCGGTGGAGATAATCTACGGATAGGACGTACATGTTACATGCTCTGTCCATACGTAAGTCCGTTGATTACACACATTCCTGTGCTTGCTTAAGAAGAACACGAGAATCGCGATGTTTTGCTCATCCAGTTTCGTAACTATAGTGGAAGCACTCGGCACAGCTCTTTCCCGTTGTTTCGCGCAAGGCAGCCCAGGGTTGCCAATTGTAGACGGTGCCCCCATCTGACGTTATCATAATCAATGAACCTTGCACATTTTTAGGAGAGGCCCGAAATCATCGCACGGATTTCATGCAAAAGATGTCAGGCTTTTTTAGGAAGCCGTGGTTTGAATTTAAAAAGACTGGTTCTTATGACCAAGCTAGACCGGTTTCTGTTGTCTGGCTCATAGTGCTATAATATGGCAGCAAATTCATCAGCAGCGAACTGTCCTGCACGGTTGTGGGTTTAATTAAAGGCTTTACGGAGCCAAAGTTAAAGTATTACACATAAGTTCAGTTAATTATCCCCTTTGCTGTATCAATTTAAATTTAAGACCCGAAATTTCTATAAGCCTTCAGATGACGTTTATAAAATGCTTAGGCTGTGTTCCGGTGACAGTCCTTTGATGAGCACGGGTGAGTAAAAGGGGTTCGTTAAAAATGTTTTTGATTAACGGTAACAAACTACAGTGTGCAAATTAAAAGCAGACGACAGGTAAGAGGCATATTAAAGTTTTGCCGATTCTTTTGAGTGTTTCACCGGGGTTTAATTAGCGCTGGCCATTCTAGGGGTGGCGCTTCGAGGTCTCTCTTGTGAACACTCAAGGGTTGCCATGAGAATGTAGCTGTTAAGACTAGCTCCAAATTCACACTCTCCTTATCTTGTCTGTATTCTTACGATACAGAGCGCGAATAGTTCCAACCTTTTGGAACGAGAGATATTAAAGAAAATAAGGTGCAAAGGGTGAACCCCCTCCCCCTCGGAGCTCCCCCAGTGGGGATTTGCGCACTCTCTCAAAACCCATATTTTACCATTTTTTCATACATTGAGTTTTTATCAATAACTGAGAAATTGCAGATATGAAACCTATTTCACGGCTGGGTACATGTAGCTCAGAACACTCAGGAAGTGGCGTTTCCGGCCGCCATCTGAGGGGCTTGTAAAACCAAAAAATTTCTTGTATGCTGAGCGCCAACTGATGGTGGCGCTCCACTATAGTCACACACATAAATTTCCCCAAAAGTTGGAAAGTGTGCTTTTAGCAAAACCTAGTGCCCCCTGGAAATGGTTTGCCCCCCCCCCCTCCCCCCGCTCTGAAAGTCTGGTTACGGGCCTGAATTTGTGACTTTCTTGGAAAACTCACATTATCTGCTTTGTTTACCTTCAAAATTTAAAATGCTTTTGTTACCTTGAACACTTCCTGTTTGCTTGCATAGCATGTTGCACAGGGATGGCTTTATTAATCACCTCACTCCATAAGAGTAAGACTGCTATGACACCTTGGTACAAGGTGCAGTAACTTTCAGAAAAACAAAGAAATACAAAGATTGGAATTTGAGTAGTACAACAATGACATCACAAATAACTGCGCAATGTGGCTAACAATTTCACAGCTAAACTGCCAACAAGTTATGTGTATGTTGTTATTGATACGTGTGATAATACTACAATTTGACTTGACACGAAACGGGAAAATTTACTATTTGAACTTCAAGCATTTCGAAGTCAGTCCAAGATCCACTTTTTGTGACTGCTTTATTTGGAAGGGAAGCCTTTCAAAGGTATCTTTTTTCTAAAAGGTATCTGGGTGAGATATCAGTCCTCTTATTCAACAATTTGATTTAAACGTGAGTTACAAGATTTCTTTTTGTTAATGCAAAGAATTACTGTCTAGTCATAGGTCGACTAGGTCGTCAAGACCACAAATACAATCTAACAGG
This sequence comes from Holothuria scabra, assembly GCA_037179385.1. Taxonomy (NCBI): domain Eukaryota; kingdom Metazoa; phylum Echinodermata; class Holothuroidea; order Aspidochirotida; family Holothuriidae; genus Holothuria; species Holothuria scabra. The sequence continues at coordinate 36,426,458 of CM074186.1, forward strand.
CTCATTATGAACCTAAGGTATAATGTTACCGTCAAAGGAGAGGAAAATGACATCCATTTGCTTCCCTAACTTGATCTTCTACGGTTACGACCATCAGAGTTATAATATCCAATTTCATAACTAATTCTTGAAAACTGGAGACATTCAGACAGCATTGCGAATTGGATAATAAATAAATTTTGATACATATATTCTTGGCTTTATACTTAGACATCCTTCAGATATGATTCAGAAATTATATGGCCAGTACCTGTCTCATGCTATACGACCTGTTGGCAAAATTTTACTAACGTATACCTCACTGAAAAACTCATTCACTGTCTGTAGCAAGTTCTCTCTCATGCTGTCGAACTCCTTCTTGTTCTAAGGCCAGCAGCTTGAGAAACTTTGAGTTAATTTTAAAGACTACAACCTTGGACAAAACTGTTGGAACACCTTAAGTCTTTATGTTGTTTATGGTGCCGAGTGCTATTTGCACAACCTCTAACCCCCTTTAAAATACTGTGTCCTACAGGAAAAAGCGATTTACGAAACCCAAGAAAATGGTACGTCCCGAATTGGCCTCATTATTTCCAACATTGCAAGGGGAGCGGGGGTGTTCCATCTAGTTTTGTCAAAGATTGTAGCTCTTTATGAAGCATCTTTTTTGTTTTACTTGTTTTCACTAAGATCATCTTAGTCAAAACAGGTGCAGATTTATCCAAATTAAGGCAATTCCCCATAGATAATTGATGCAGAGTTAATATGAACATTACACATTACAAGGGAAATGCATTATAATACATGCGGACTGTGGGGATGAGTTCCTGTGATGATTACATTCTTGGGTCAATGAACTTAAATTTACATTTTTGTATTGTTTTGCTCGAAGGGATATCATTTCGCTTCACCATTTCTCTTTCGAGGGACACATCTTGATGAATAAGGCTACTTTTGTTGATAGGCAGTGTCAGAGAGTGACATCCGCTGTAAGTAGTCATTTCATGGGCTCGGCTCTTTAATTTTTAAAACCAAACAACTACTTCAATGGTATTTACAAACTGTACGTACAAATGCTCTGCCTTCCTGTCATTCGAACAGCGGTTTATCTTGCTAGCATTTACAAGTAATGCAAAAAGGTAAACAACAGCAAAATAAGCGTTAGTGATTCCGAATTGATTTCCAAAGTTATACGGGAAAAAGTTACGACGTCTATGTAAGTGTGTGAATTGGGTTTTCTATGCCGTGTGAAAAATGCAAAATTTTTCCATGAATTATCAAGTTTATTAATCATGTAATTTGCCACTTTGCAGAATCTTCAACAGATTTCTACTACGCATGCTCTATGGAAGTACTTCTTTCGAGGTAGTTCTTCCATGTACTACAACTAAGGGTTGTTACATATTTTCCTTTGCAATGACGTCACAGCGCGCTTGTCGATTTTACATGTACTATAAATCTCCAAAGCTTAGCTGAAAGGGATCTATTTCAAACCAGCAGTTTGAAGTAATCGTCGAATTCTTGAAGGCACTGACTGAGCGTTGGTAGTAGTGAGGTAAGGTTATTGTTTAGGTGGAAGATCAGAATCACAACTAAAGATTAAAAATCATTTTTACGAATTTTCGCATACCAAATTAGCACACTGGATCACTTCTAATGAGCGCCGATCATTCATGCTCAGATTTCAAACCAACTTCCAAATAACTTGTCTTAAAAATGACACTATGTATTGCCTGATGTGGCAAATATTTGGCAAAAATTACGTCCTCTTTGACTGGTCAGCAGGTGTAGGGATATTCGTTAGGTTAAGTATAATCCCTCAACTGATTGGAATTCTATATTGTCGGTGTTTTAATTTAATGAAAGAAATGGTAAATTTAATAACGAACATTGATGTAATGTAATTGGTATGAGTATATATTTAACAGCTTGCTTATTAGAATACATTCAACTGAAAACAGATCTATAAAAAAAGCAATTAACACCCCATGTTAAGGAAGTTTTTGCTAAGTTTTAAGGTCCTTCCATCATATTCTATCATATTATAATTTTAAGTCAATGTACATATGTGCAGAGTTACAATGTGTCATCAAATACAGCAAATACATGTAGGCCTACATTTCAATCGTAGGATACTCTGTTTGACCCCGGACAGTAATGAGTCAAAAGTCATATTCATCTTAGTTGTGACGTAGGAGTTTACCAAAGTTCTCCAAAGGTTTCATGAAAGCATTCAGTGCGACATAGATGCGTCAAATTCTACAGGAAGCGTGCATTAAACTCTATGAAACATTGGGTCATTTGGGTGACTGTGTATAGGTGCACAAAAAATGTTTTCCGCTCCTAGTAACGAACATTCGCCAACCTTGTCCGGAGTCAGATCAAGGAGATGTTATGTGTCATTCGGAATAACAGCTCGCTGATCAGAGGGTCCGTCTTACTGTGCGAGTTCGGTACATCGGTGGGATACACAAACCGAGCTCAGCACATAGTATGCGGCTTTCCATTGTTTTCGTCAGTGCGTGTACACAATCAGTGTCTAGCCAACTTGGAAGGAAAAGGGACGTTTAAGTCCTTAATTTACGACAAATTAAATTGCCCCAACTTTTTACACCAAATAGAAAAGACAAATTAGAGGCAATCCACTGCACAAAATCACACTTCTCCTTATGTTTTAGATAGATTAAGAAGGAATGATTTCACGAAATTTTCATGTGAACTCAAATACGTGTTGTTGGTGAGGAATTGGTTTTTATCCTGACGATTTGACGTAAATGCGTTCATACACAGCCACCAAAATGAATGACTGTCCTCGTTTATTAATAAGTGCATAGACCTAATAGCTCTAAAATTACAGAACATTACGACGATTTGTACTTTAATTTATTTCGTTTTTTCAGACATTTCTGTTGAATTCGACTAACATCATAAATAAAATGATTCGAGGAATCTCAATTTTGCTTTTCCTGATTGTAATGGCGCTTTACATCATAGAACTTGAAGCACGGCATGTTGGCAGGCGAAAAGGTCATGGTGGACGATGGGGATATGGCGGATGGGGTAAGATTTTCCAAGTCATTTACAGGACAAACATTTGGTCCTCACCATAAAAACCGGATCTAACCTCAGTATTAAGCGTTTTATGGTTCAGTGTATTGACATTCACATACCGTGAAGCTTTGAAATACATGATTGGTCCGAAAAACAAGGAATGGTTATATTGTTCATTCAGCTTTGTAGTACGTGAAAAACTTTGAAGTTTGAAACAACCTTAAACTACATTATAACGAGGAAGAAACGTTCCTTTGATTTACAAATGCATTTAGAATTAAATACTTAAATTCTGAACCATACCGTACGAATTATGAAATGAATGAAAGGGATTTTCTGTAAAATCTTTTCATAATGAATAGTTTAGAAATTTGAGACAGGACTTCCGACAACAAGAGGGCAAATCATTATTTTGAATTTTCAGTTTATCTCTGTGGAGTTGGATCAATGTTAAACAAGCTTCAGGGTGCACTCCACTCAGACAAGCTTGACATCATTCAGGTGCGTCGATCAAAAATAAATGTTGGTGACCGGTGAAAAGTTGTTGTTGCCCCAAGGATCTAGAAAGCGTCATCATTAGTTGTCCCGGGGAGTACAAAAAATTTTGAAAAATCGAGACCCCAAATAGCGGGAAAAGGCGTTTCCAGGATTGTAAGTAGACTCATCGAAGCAATCAGGAAACGAAGAAAAGGGGCTCTCAGCTCATATTTTGCCCCCTATCAAAATATCGTTGTCTTACCGCTGTATGTTGCTATTTTTGCGATGCACCATATAATAGTGTGCGTCAAAGAACATAACGTATGCTCGAGAACGTAGCGTTTAAAGCCCATATGTAAGTAAGTCAGTTTAAAGACCGTATGAAAGTTTTTGAAGAACTGCCAAATTGTAATGTTTTAATTATTAAATGCATGCATATGAGTTTTACCAGATTTGTATTGAAATTACCTCCAAGAAATGAAATGGATGTTTAGGTACAGATGGAGGAAAATTGTCAATTGTTTACATGCAAGAAATACACATCTGCAAGACAAACTGTTCACTTGGCGCCTTTAAAGGGTCATTCCTCTCACCCCAAACTGCAGTTCTTGTAGGGGGTACCAAAACTCTCAATTGGCTCAGTTCTTTGATTGACAGCTAATTCAAACAATGCAGAATACCAAAGCTTATATTACACGGCATGAACTGTACTGAGGGTGTTTTGATTTTTCACATTGAGCTTTTCTATACTATCCCTGAAGAAATAAACTAAGATTGTGTCTAGATGAGGATTAATTTCAGCCAATTGTGGGAGGGAGAAGTTTAGGAGAATTGATTCTGCCTAACTACATGTGTACTGTAGACAACAGATTCGTAGCATATAAACAAAGCGGATTGACCGTCTTCAGGAACAATTTATCAACGAAACTATACGGGAAAGTATGTTTCGTGGCTAAATTTGAGCATCTGGTACTTATTGTGCAACTTTGGGGAAAATTTGTAACCGTTCGTCAAAAGTTCAGAAATGGTGACCTAAAATTAATCTCCCGATGATTCTTGGGCATTTTGCCCGACAACTTCGCCTGAAATTATGTCATATAATAATTTTAAAAACTATTCTTATAAGTTTGATAGTTTCTTTGATCGTAATTGGCCATTCTTCCAAGTGTTGATCACCATAAGCGCTAGAATTCGCAATTGTGTGACGTCATCGGGCTGCATATATATTTCGGTAAGCCCGAGTCGGCTTCCCAACTGATTTTCTACTACATTTTCCATAATCAGTTAATTTCGCATAATTACTCGGCATGTTAATGCATTTTCTGGCAAACTTTTATTGCAATCTTGAAAACATTCAAAGGGTTCATCCGGGTCCTATTGGGGAAGACTCCTCTGACCGCATCATCTTATTGTAGTTTACCAATTTGTGAACATTTTATTGCAAGCGGAAAACTGAAACTATAGCTTAGATTCTGCTTGTAGGCCTTGTAAATGCCATGTCCGGCTGTCTGAGGCGGTTCCACTTAGATAGTCTTTCGGGCAATTGGGCAGAATTAAACTTTTCGGGAAGAAAAATTTCTCCCCCCCCCCCCCCCCATAAAAAAGACTGAAATGCTCCCGTACGCCTATTACTAATCATTACCATTGGCAAATGGTTTAAACTTCTTGAAAATTAATCAAAAGTTTAGAATAGTTGCAAATATGGTTTCTCTGGTGCAAGTCTGGTGATATGGAAACATTGTCTTCACTTCAAGGTACTGCCCCCGTCATGGAGATCGACCCCCCCCCCTCCCCTCGTTGGGCAAATCCTCGCACCACCCCTGAAAGTTGTCGAATAGTAACAAAATGCACCCTAGCAAGGAAATTTTCAACTGCCATCCGGATGGCACTACAAAGTGCCGTCGGAAGGTCTTTTAAAAGATAGAATTTAAATATCTAACCCTTTGGGTTGCTTTACTAAAAGTCCTTCGATTACAAATTATGGAGCGGGGTAGGTAGAGGCACCAATCACTTTGCAAACTCGTAAGAGAATCCGATAGTGATTTAGTGAAAGGAGTGTGTAAGTATACTACAAGGTTGTGGTTAATTATGTTTTATAACAAGAATTCTCTTTAAATGTATTACTGTTAAGCAAGTGATGACTTCTGAAATTTCATAAATAAAGGGTAGCAAACTTCAAATAAACATAATTCAACGATGGCTCAAAATGTTAGAGTCTACGTATATCCCCATCTTTGCGCAAGAAGTTTTGTTATTTCAATAATTAGGCCTATCCTTTGTGAAGCCAAAAATGTATAATTCTTTTTTGTTTATTTATACAGAGATTAGTGAAGAAACTACTTATCCAACAGACAACTTCTAGGATGACGGAATAACACCAAGTCCATAAAATCCTTGTAAGTCATCGGAAGGATCAGATAAAGTGTAGCATTAAACGTTTAATAGAGGTATTATTTAGTAACGAAAGAAAGTAGTTCTTTATTTTCAAAGTGTAGTTTAAGGTCGTACAAAATGGAATTAACTGAATCGCCGGCAAAATAAAGGATGCATTGTAACCGATCTCAAGTGTCATGGCAGTTTTCTCCTTTACACAGTGTTTCATATCGATTGTTCGTACTTTTCTCATATTTTCTTTAAAATGTTACCTTCAAAGCCTTACTTGGTTTAATTTACTTCTTAACCTGAATGGCTTTGTAATTGGTTATACCATGTCTTCTCCCTGAAAGAGTACATTTTCATGGTGAATGCTCTGCGGTGAGGCCCCTAACCATGGACGTCAATCCAGGGGAACAAGGAGCACGTCTCCATCATGTTGAAAGAAACGCCCATTGACTTTAGATTTTTATACACAGCGAACTTATAACGGAAGTGGCTATGTCCCCCACGCACACACACGCGCGCTTACACACAGACACATTCTCGTCAAGGTTGACGCTACTGCGCCTTACAAATCTTTTCGTCCAGGGGGCTACCTTTTTCATGTTTGTTTATGTTAATTGTCGAGGCGTTCCGAGTGTTTTGGTTCCAGCTCACCGCCCGAAAACTATGGGCAGTATAATATGGCTATTAGAACAAAAGACTTAATCAATATTCAAATGGCTTTATCAGTGTGCGACCGAATAACGTCACAATGGTTACAATTTTTACCTTCCATTTAGTTTAGCTCTTCTCATATGTTTTCTACTAAACGAGGACTTCGGGTAATATTTCCACATTTAAGTCAGTGTTAAATAATAAACACCATATTTCACATAGCATTGCAAATCGTGCAAAATGAAGATCGCTTTAATGGCCCAGAGTTTCCTTGTCGACAGAGAGGCGGCGTATACAGTCTGGGAATTTTCCCAAATATTCAAAAGGTGCGTGGCCTTTCCTTAAAGGAACATTCAGAAAATTATCTTAGAAGAGCGCCGCCACCAGTTGGATTGTAGCTTACCAAGAAGTTTGGGCCAAATGCTTTTAAGACTAAAAGGACTGAAACTTTCTACGCGTCATGTTTTATATTAAAAGAGAAAATATTGCTTTTAGTTTTCAAACGTCAGAGGGGTTGTTGTAAGAGTCTTTAAAACCTGGAAAACTGAATTCTAACTTGCTTAGGTCATGTAGATTCATTATTTTCTTCAGAGGAAAACTGGGAATGCAAGATATAGATAAAAACTAAAAACAATACATTTTGTACGTATGGAATAACCTTGTTCATGAGCTACATGGAATTTAACGATTCAGTTCAGTTTCTAAACGATTGCACAGCCTTTCGGGTTTTGGCTAACTGGAGTGGAGGACCTTGTAACCGGACGAATCTGAAAGAAGTATTTTGTTTTTTCAAATGAAACTGAATGCGCGAAAACAGAACGTAGAATTTCAATTTGATCATTTTGATAATTAGGTAACTTGGAATATTGGTCAGGTGACTTGATGGCGCAAAGTTAAGTATGAGTATAGCAAGGGGTGGGGTTGGAGTACTGGAACAATTCATTGAAGAAATTAATCTTTCATGTTTCCTCAATAGGCAAAAATAAAACAAACGCGCCGAAACATTGGCTTCATTCTCGTGTCCGTTGTTGTCTTCCTGGGTCCTGGCATAGGGGTCTTTCTTACCGTCTTCAGTTCAGCTTGATTCAGTGTCCGTCCTGTTGATGTATGAACTACTCTTTTCTTCTGTTTTCTTTTGTCAATTTCTTCCTTTCTTTCCATCGGCAATATTTCAATTTCTTGGTATTTCTTTACCTCACCTTTTCTCGTTCTTTTTTCCATTTTTCCTTTTCCTCACCCTTTCTTTCATTCTTTCTTAATTGTTACGTCGTCCGAACTTTTAACCTTAATTTTTCCCCAAGTCATTGACAAATACTGGTAGGGCGCAACAGACGCACCACCTCTTCAGGTGGTCGTTATGCGTGTTCCCATATGCCACAAAATATGTCAATTGCATCTTAGCTCTGGTCGAATATAAACAAGAGCATTTTAAATTTAAAAGGGATCACCTTCCTCCTTACGTCTTCCTGTAGGAAAGCTTTGAGTTAAGGGTGATCCCTCACAATAGAAATTTCCGGGACTGACCCAACGCAACCCTGCCCGCGGTTGCGATGCTGGATAATTCCGGTTCAGAAATCAAACATTAATTCATATTTGAGTGTATTAGCACCCGATCATCTAGTTATCCCTTAATTTATGGAACGCCAAAACCGCCATCGCCTATGACGATGTACTTCCATTTGGTGGCGTTATTTTACATGAAGATGTTAGTTCAAATGGCCATCTATCCAGGAATGATGACGTTCTTCCGTTTTGCGATGTTACCATCGTAAACGGCGTTCGATCAAACGGCGATGTGTATCCAAGACGTGTATCTAAGGCGTGTATCCAAGGCGTGTATCCAAGGGGAGTTCCTGTTCTCAGGTATACATATTCAGCAAAGTAAAATCAAACCAATCACAATGGTTGTCATATAAAGAGATCTAGGTCTCGCACGTGTGCGCGCGGTTTCATACTAGTTACTCAATATACTAGGCTAAGTTAGTTACCCACATGTCCCATATGCATGCTTAATAACCTCATACAACCACCTGTTGGCCCTAAGCAAAACGTTCAAGTTCAACGATCAGACGATGGATGAAATAATTAAATCCCTTCACATCGTAAATGAAGACGAGGTGAAGGAAAACTTTCGGAGGGAAGCAGTAAGTTTGATCACTCATTGCAATGATAATGCTCGCCTTTACGTAGCCAAAGCCAAACCTGGCTGCATCTTTTACAAAACCATCTTTTAGATGGAAGAGTCATCATTGGTAACTCCCCTTGGATACACGCCTTAGATACACGTCTTGGATACACATCGCCGTTCGATCGAACGCCGTTTAGGATGGTAACATCGCAAAACGGAAGAACGCCATTATTCCTGGGATAGATGGCCATTTGAACTAACATCTTCATGTAAAATAACGCCACCAAGTGGAAGTACATCGTTATATGTGATCGAACGCCGTTTGAGTTGGTAACGTCGAAAAACGGAAGAACGTCATCATTCCTGGATAGATGGCCATTTGAACTAACATCGTCATGTAAAATAACGCCACCAATTAATGGAAGTACATCGTCATATGCGATGGCGGTTTTGGCGTTCCATATTAATTTCCCTAACATGTTTAAAATTGAAACTACCGGTAGATTTGTGTCATGGAGCGCAAATAGGTGAAAACAAAATTATTTACAAAATATTGAAACATCTTTTTCTTTACTTTCAGGAACGTTTTATTGTATTTCTAAAAATAAAGTTGTACAACTTCTTTAGCTAGTCAATCGTATAATCTAATCAACTTCGGATCCTCCATTTGATGATTGGTAGTGGTAGACTTCATACTGTCATGTTACAACTATCTTAAAGATGACCTGTCGTCTCTTGAAAATGCAATAAAATCTACGCTGGATTTCGGATGACGTCACAGATTACCCGTTTTATAACTTCGATTGACGAACCGATCTGATACAATATCGATAATGTCACCTCAGTAACAGCGTATCGAAAACGTTTGCATTATTCACAGTGCATCCAATCTGTTCACAATCGAATTTAAAACAAGGGTATGTAATAAACTCACCGAATACTAAATAGTGCAATCCAGAATTGAAGCCAAATTTTCATGTTAATCATATACTCAATTTGTATTTTCTCAAAAAATGTTTTTGAGTCGTCAAATCGTACGGTTAAATTTTCATACATTTCGTTTACGTAAAATATGATAGAAAAGTACATGTTGCATTGTTCAGGAAATGTTAGTTGTTTGTGCTAACCGCAATTCAATGTACAATGTTCAAACCAACTATTAGATTGTTTTATGTGATGTCACGGTTTGGTTAGCCACACCCACTACCGGACAAAAAAGCAGCAGTTGTCACGTCGGTAGTCGGCTGCTTCTCAGCCAGCTACACACCACAACAACTACAATAAAGTTTTTGTCCGTCAGTCAAGAAAGGGGCGGGGCTTGCATCGTCAGTGAAAGCACTCTGTAGATCACATTTCATGTAACTACTTGCGCCCTGCAGAACTTTTTCTTTGACATGCGTACGAACCGAAGGGGTGCAAAAACGTCCAAACGGGGTTCTCCTTCCCGAAATGAGGTATGTATGCCTCCCCTACAGAATTATCAAACAAAACGTGAACAAAATGTTAACCTTCATATTTCTAGACAGTCGCAAAAAAATAAATTTTGATATCTTTAGACTGTGTCAGACCCCGCATTTGTTCAAGGGACACATTGAAAATCACATTGGATAGGTAACAGTGTAAAAATGATTTTTAACTACTAATTTTTTTCCTGGTAGCGTGTGTGGCTAACCAATTAAGACATCTGATGAGACCATAGGCCTAAAGAGAATTTAAATTGTGCAGTGCATGGCAAAAAATGCCAAAAGCATATTTTACATTGTTTGCAGTTCTTAAGACCACCAACCGCATTAAAATCAGGTGGTTGTTAATAACGTTGATATGATGAAGCAACATTCGCTATAAGGCAAAATACTGACAAAATCTACACTGCCATCATCAATTCAATGTAACTTTGCACAGACATTTTAGAGTGCCTGTTTGTCCAATAGCACCCTCCCTAACTTATTCAAATCGATTCCACCTTATGGCTTATATACCTTGCAAAAGTAGAGTTATTACAGACATAGATAGAAACTGTCAACATAGATATGGAGGATACTAGAAAAGAGAGAAGATCTATCATCAAAGGTAGTGACCGTCTTATAAAAATATACAATAGCCCAAAATTACACACAAAAGTATAATAACGTAAACATAGAACAAACTAGATATATCAGATGAATGGGGTTGTAGCAGAGAAAGGAGAAAAGGAAACGAAAAAAGCGAGACGAAAAAATAGAGACAAGGAGAGGGGCGGAAATCAAGAAAGACTGATTAAATTGTTGCATTGACCATTGCTTGTATCGAAAGTAAGTTTGAATATTGGTAAAATACAATTGGTATAACATCATACTTTCTCAACCGGCAGAAATAGCCCTAAAAAGGCCCAATCTCTTAGTCTTCACAAATGACACCCGTCTTCATTGCGATCATGATGGCGTCTGTATTTTGTTGATGACGAGTTTCTTATATTGTGCTGTGATACCGTGGACAATATGCGACGCTTGATGGCAATGATGACCGGTACCATGTTGTTGCAAATATATGACATTAGAACCAGCTATTGCAATGAAGATATGGATATCGTACATACATATCCTTACTGCCGTCATGGGTGGCTATCCGTGAAGAGACAGGGGGAAATCCCTCCCTAATATTTGAGAAATCGTTCATTGACTTTGAAATTTCACACATTTCTTTTTTTTTTCGTAATAGTCCAACAGAATCGAGGACAAATCGCCACCATTGATAGCAGCTAATGAGGTAGATTATAGAACTAACTAAAAAGATACTAACGTGAAAACGATCATTAATAACATAGATCTTTACAGATTTTTTCTACTGATGTTACTGCCTTATTAGTGGGATAGCACATAGTACTCACAGCAACACTGGACTCGCTGTGTTGTGTTCCTCATTATGACAATATATGTGCAGGCGCGGAACAAGACATCTCGGAAAGAGATGGGGGAGGACGGGTAATAAATAATCTCGGGTGCAAAGAAGAGTTTACACTGTCGGGGTCCAGAAACTTGCATTAGGACCTCTGCAAAGGTCCAAGAAAGGGACTATTGTGGTACACGTAAAATTACAAGAACGTAAATTCGAGTCCAGTTACTCTACTAAGAAGATTTTACCGTTTATCATATTTGGCGATATTGATGGCTTACTCTTGAGTGACATTGTAAGTAACAAGGTTTCTCATTGTGACACAATTGCAATGCGTACCAATGAATAATGTCCATACTAACAATTAATAAGAAGGACAATAAAAAAGTACCAAATATTTTTGAATTTGGAGGGATTTTCGAAACGTTTGAAAAGTTTCCAAACAAGTCGCTTTAGTAAGTGATTTAAAAAGAGACACCACAAGGTCGCAGAAACGAACCTTAACTCCCAGAAGGAGTACTTGTAACTGAAAAGCCTTTGGATTTCATTTAAATAAAATCGGAAATTGTGGTAATCTGCCTATGGGCATGCGCACCATGTCCTCGTTTCGGGTAATTTTTGTTGATGCCTTGCTTGTAATAAAGCTGTTTTAATGAAACGTTTAATAGATTAAAAGATGTGGGAACTGCTTCATACACAGAAATTCATCGGTCCTTACTTTTTTCAAGGGGCCCGTAGCAAGCAAAGTACCACAATTTGCACAGCTTCACCCCCCCCCCCCACCCCCATTAACTCCCACATTCCCACATGCACACCTTGTAAAAGCTACTGGAGATTTTTAGTATCCCAGGTCTCAGGCTGACGATATGGTCGATCGCCCCCATTTTTCTTCTGAGAGTATAGAGTAATAAGATTTATTCTATTTAATGAAAATACTTCATTTTTTCCACAAATGATTGACAAAAGATAAAAACTACGAAACTAAATTTAGAAGACATACACGTTCAGCAGCTGGAAACTGTAAAATAAATTTCAAGATGGCTTTCGATAAAAGTTTACCAAATTTTTTTCCAGACAATAACATCATGCAGGTATTGTTTTCTTAACTTTTAATTCCGAAACTGGGCATCATCAGTGATCTATGGTAGGCTAAAGTAGATAGCGATGTTCACAAACGACTAAGACTGTTTATTCTGGTTTTGAAATAATCACCATGGTAGATACAAATGTCGATGTAAAAATGACTGCCAAGGTATACGTGTTGAGTAGTACTCGTTTGTAGAGGGGATCCTGCAAAAAGAAACCATCATGTATAGCTGTACTTAGTATACCTAAAATTGTTCCGGAATATCGACAGGAATATAACTCCAGCAGAGAAACAATTTATAATTAAAAGCAGCAGACAGTATAATTAATATGAGTGGGAAAATACAAAGAACATAATATGAGAACCTATTGAAGTAGGAGGGCATTGTAGACACGTAGTGTATGTATCTCGAGTAGCATAGATGGAAGACTGTGGTACTCTTGTGTTGCCCCCCCCCCCTCCCTCCGGCATGTCAAAAGAATTCTTTGCATAAAAGTTCACTTAAAAACTTTGCACATCCACTTGAAGAGTAATTAAATTACAATCAACTATTGATATGCAGTGTCGTTCAAGATGTAAATAAGTTCAAAATAAATGAAATTAATTGGCAGTGTTAGTTTCTTTTTTGAACATTAAAAATTAATTTGTCAGGTTATTTTTTTTATGGAACAGATCATTCATACCTGATCAATTTCATCTTCGTCCACACTTCCACTTTCTTTATCCATTGGAAGATCGTAGTTGTCAGGAGCTTGAATAAAATGAACACATTTCAACCAAAACCTCATCATCATTGTTTACAAATTTTAAGCCGTCTCTTAATTACACAAACCTCACGTTTTCTTCACATATTGGTTACTCAAATTTAAGTCGCTAAAATTAATGACATTCCGTGCACGTAGTAAGTTATTTTCTATTTTGTTTTTAAGCTCCATCATGCAGACGTACTGGGCACACAGATGTGCCGACTACCGTACACCGGTAACTTATTATCGTTAGGTGGCCATGATATTTAAGGAAACATACGGTGCAAATGTGTCAATAGAATTTACAGCACCACTGGAGGTATTTTAGGCTGTTAGTTTTCGAGAGCTTTCACTGTACATGACTTGAATGTAAAATGACTGATAAATAGACAGCACAGAATCAAAACAAAGAAGTGAGTACAATTACAATGAGGCTTTTTAATTTTTTTAAATTTACACGTATGTGATATGTTAAAGGGAACATTTTCAAGCATATTGGTGAAATTTCCTTGATTTCTCATATTTGACGCTCCAGATATTAGCAATTAAAGATGAAATGTTTTATTCATATAGTGGAGTTGAAGCAAGCAGGATTGATGTCATGGATTTCCATTGTTGGACACTGTTTTGAAGGTATCTTATTAACGAGATTATTAACTATTCACCTATAGTGATCTTAGATGACCTTTGACCTCAGATGATCTTTTTCCTCTGATGACCTCAAATGATCTTTGACCCTACCAAAAGGAAAGGTAAAACGGTTTCTTATCTGAAATTTGCAAGTCTATAAACCAAATATGAAGAACGTCATTGCTATCTCGAGATATCGTGTTCACGATCCGTTTTCAAGGTTTTAGTACTTTAAGCGCAGGAGTCCACAAATGACCTTTGACCTCCACTGAAAACAATAGGGTTCTGTCCTTTAAAAGACAAATCTGTACAACGGTTTTTACCTGGCTTTAAATGACCTTTGACCTCCCCCAAACTCAAAATTGACCGTTCTGTTAACATAAAAAATTATACATTTAAAGTATGAAAAGTGTCTGTAATTGCTATCTCAAAATATCGTTTTTCAAGCAGTGTCACAACACACACACAACACACAACACAGTTACCCACCCACGTGTGTCAAAGTAATAGCTCCATGGTGTGGGTTTGTAAAGGGCATGTATTGGGGACACACACAGGACAAATAACTTTGTAAGTGAGATTACCCCGCGAATTGGGGGTATCCCCGTTTCTTTAATATCCAAAATAATGCACAGTTAGGTGTTAGATACTTGCATACAATTACAGATTGATCTGAGGAAATTTCCCTATTAGTTTTAAGTCCTCATTCTGTGGGTAGACTTTTCGGTACCCCAGTGCTGTGGTGTGTAAACCTGTAATTGTACCCGATTCACAAGGAGGGTGCCCCTACTTAGTATATATTTGGGCATGTCCCCGATCGGCACGTAAACGTGTACACACACACCACACACACGACATCACCATCGCATGGATTCCTTGCATGCCCTCGGAAAGGAATAAAAAAGCACCGGGGGTAAGAGGTAGTCCCTCAGTTAGGTGCCCCCAAAAATGCAAGCACAATCAACAGGAGAGAAAGTTTAGAGACGGGGTAGTATATACCACATAACGGAATGAAGAAAACACAAATGAAACAGAAATAAAGAAGGAGAAAAGAAAATTAATCGCGCACTTCAACAAGACATCTACTACAAAAGCGTTGGGATGGCTCCGCTGACAGTAATTCTTTCACAGCATATTAAATTCTTCATTTACACTAAAAATATTTAAAGGAAAAAATTTTGCTCCCGGAAGAAGTCAACTTTCACATTTACGTTAAATATTACATTTCAAAACCCTTATTAGAAAAATTATTTTTTACAATGAATGGGAAAAGTGGGTCAATACTTCAAAATTGAGAACTTGAGACACCATAAACACAGATGATGTGTTATTAATAGCTGTTAGTAGTCCCGTATATAATGAAACCATTCATACTTGCTCTTTACGTGAAGACAAAAAAGGTGTTTATAAATAGTTTGCCAACTAGGCTGTCAAAATTACAGTAAATTCTTCTCAGCATTTCAAGAAGAGGTTAGGATCTTATTTTCCATAATATGAAGTTTCATTGAACTCATACAGCTTTTGGAATATTTTTACAAAAGATCGCAAAGCCCAGGCCAAAAAGGACTTTTTTTTTAAATAATAACTCCCTGAAAAAAAATTCTCAACTGATTACAAATAGTCTTATGAGTCATAAAATCAATTCAAGTATGACACTTTTTGTAGAAGTATCACATGAAAGTAGGAGATTGTCCTCATACACAAGTTCAATATCGTTAAAGATCCCATTTTATAATAATTACGTAAAAAGAACCACTTGCCGTCAATACGAGTTGCTTCATTAAACCACAAAATGATTCACAGGTTGAGGAAGAGGCTATTTTGATATATTTTTTGTTTTATCAAAGCCTTAAGAACGAATACGAATACGTGCCACACGGGCTAAGTTCCAAATCCCAGCTGGCTTATTGGATAGCTTTCTCTGGTCTTAACTAACCGCGAACCACATCCGCAACATTACAATACATACATACATACATACATACATACATACATACATACATACATACATACATACATACATACATACATACATACATACATGCATACATACATACATACATACATACAAAGATTGACATGTATGACAAACACAAGCTTCAAGAGTAGCACTCGTAGACCATTTTCCAACTGGCAATCACAAGGAATTGTGGGATTTATATTTGGCAATGTATAACTGTAACCAAAGCGACGCTCACCGAAGCGCTGTCCCACGGTCATTTGCAATTGTCTTTTGGAAATGAGTCCATGGCTAAGAGATTTATAGGTGTGTTGTTAGTCGAGGCAAAGTTTGTAAAAAGTTTAGCTAAACGTACACAGAATATGAGAGACAAGTACCAAATAGAACTTAAGTTTGATGAAGACAAAGGAAACATTACGTGTCAATGAGCCCATCACAAAATGTATTTACTTGAAGAAACATGCAAAACGTAAACAATATTTTAGATCTATACATACCCGCTACCACAAGCGGAGGATTACCTATGGTATTATTGTGAATAAAACATACAGTTTAAAATATTTGTATATTTATGTCGTTATTCTGATAGGTAGTAATTATTTATTGGAATTACCAAACACCAGCTAGAACCTTCAAGATTTGATTGATCCAGAACTACGGTACTTCATGAAAGAGAGGGAGATATACATGACCAATACGATTAAAGAGATAACATTTATTGAATTTAAAATATAGAGAGAAATTTTCTCTTCCAGGAGGTATAAAATGCATCTCAACTGCAAAGAGTCTTCAAAAGCTACTACTTTTAAAAGTAATACAATGTTTTGTTGAGAAAAAGTGCATTGTGGGAAATCTATAACGTCATCGTCGCACATTAATTTGACATTGCATTCCATTTATTTGTGAATATGATAATGATGCAGGGCCTAATATTTAGCACCACTGCGTTTAGAGGACACAGTTTGGAATATTGTCTTTGTCATATAAGACCAAGTTGGATCCACTAGAGTATGTTGAGAGAGTATGTTCACAAGAACTTGTATCCATGGAATTTCTGAGTACTATTTACCCAAAGCATCGACGAAAGAAGGTGTCTGAACCTTACTGTATGGCTACTACGAAGTGTAACCTTGGATAGAATTCTTACACGTTATATGAATACAGACAAACAAAACGATGTACTAAAAGGGGCATATATGAAACAGGATAACGTTCTTCAACAATCAAAAGGTAAAGTTATCACACATTTGTAAACAATCATAGTCCGATTTCAAACATAGGGCGAACTTCAAAACAGTCATGATTTCTTGGGTGAGTCATGTACATCATTATGTGATCCTCCTATGTCAAGACGGCAGCTGCACATACGCATGGATTTGGATTTGTAGGGAGGCGGTGTATTTAAAACACAATTATTATGCGTATTAAAAGCGTTCTAAGCAGTTGAACATTTATTTTGCCTACACTGCCAGTGCACTTTGTGAACATGTTCATTGGCGTTAACAGAAGGAAGCAGGATGCGAAAAACCCTTCAGTCAAATTTTTTGATCCCATTGTGCCCCCATTGTGTTTCAGGCCTGGGGAATACCTATTTCGGCTGTCTGTGAGGTCGCAATTTTCCAAAATGTTCTGTACAGAGGAATCCGATCAGCGTTTGTGTTTAGGGACTCGAGGGAGCCATTAGTGGCGTCCATTTGTCTTAAATCGTCTTCAGTTAAAGTATATATGAAGTTCAAACCCCCATATTCAGTGAAATTGAGGGAATCAAGATACAACTCAGTGTACAACCATCCATGGTTTAAGTTAGCTAGGAAATTGAAAGACTAAAGAAAATGAACCCCAGTTATGTCCGACTAAAATCAGACCATCACTAGACAGTCCGGATTCGCCTATACGCTATGCGCCAACTGATGGTGGCGCTTTACCTTAATAGTGTCGTTTCTTGACTGTAAAACTATTGTTGTATCAACTTAACACAATTTAGGCAACATGCTGCTTGAAACCTTTTAAGTTCGTCTTCCTTAGTTTTTCATTATAAGCAGAAGATTCTTAGTTGACTGAACTTGGAAAGATTTAAGCAGGGTGTTTCCTTAATAGTGCTAAGTTATTACAACAACGTGGGCAGTTTTACAGTGTTCTTGCCCGACCAGTTGAACAACCCCCCCCCCCCCACGCATGAAAACGTCAGGTTACGTCACTGAACATGTTCAAAAGCTAATTAGCAATTTATGTTTAGTGGTATTTCATTTTTAAAAGCGAGTGGTATTGAATTACACACGTATGTTAAAGGACGAAACAGTCACTTCAAATAAAACAAATGTTTAAACAACAGCCAGGTCTCAAAGTTTCTTTCATTTTGCTGCAGGTATCTTTACAAAATATTTACTGCTTTACATATTGCATATTACGAGGTAAATCAATTAGTTACCTTCCTAAATTTCATAATTCAAAGAGAAAAAAATAGTGTCTCGTGAATTTCAATAGCCAACCATGAAACATGGCGGCCTACACAAACCCAATTTGGAATGACTGCATTTCTCCTCTAAGCATCCTAATATATTGCAAAATGTGTTCAGAAAAGCATTTGGCTCATAAACAGCGGATGGAGAATGTAACGAATGGGTTTAACCCTTTACCGTTGTTTGGGTCCTTTTGGACCCATGCGGAGAGCTCGGCTGTCACACATCTTTACTGAGCTCGAAACTGCGAGTAGCTACCCGAAAATTCGGCCACAAGAGCGAGAGAGACAATAGTTTAAGGTCACGGGGTCAATGGCCTACGGAAGCCGATGCGGGGCGGGCTACGTCCGCTTTTCCGCCCAATCCCGAGGCGCGCAAATATGCCCCGATCGGAGCACAACGGTAAAGGATTAACTTGCTGCATAAATGGAAATAAATTAACCAGAAAAAATATTTAATAGACATTTCTCACGTGAGCTTTTCACGTGGGGTATTTCAGCGGTGTTTGAGGCTAACCACGATGTGTACGCACATACATACCCTCAGACATGGCGGTTGCTTACCTCCAGTTGTGACGTCACTGAAAGCTATCCATTGTGTCACTTACCTTTTGGGGGTTTGATAATTCTTGGTAGAACTTCAAAGAGGAGCCACATAAGTAGATGAAATCCCACAAATCCTATCAAGACCCAGAAAGCTGCCTCAGATACATTTGGTAGGAAAGGATCGTTGATATTCAGTCCCAAGAATATAGTGACAACTACAGAAAACGAAGTATCGCATTTTATTACAAGTTGCAGTAGGGTAATTCTGTTACTTAAGGCTTAATGATAATGCTTCTGTCTCACTGGCGGACACTTGAAAAAGAGATGTAAACATAGACAAGTAAAGGGAATATCAACTGTCGAAAATGTGAAAGCAAGTATAAACCGTACCGTATCACTGACAGTAAAGACATGCTAATGACAGTATTATTGTTAGTACAATTTCATATTCATAAGTTCTGTTAGAAGATGCAAATGGCGAAAACTTGTAATTTTGTAATTGGTGATGAATTTCATCAAAACAATTTTTACACTGTGTTTTGAACGTTAAGCAATATACTAAAAATTTCCCCGCCAAAGAAGAGATTATTTTAAAACAATGGAGAAGGGAAAACAAGCCAATGGGCCACAACTAGAAAAGAGGCTTTGGCAGAAAGTTCAACTTGAACCAATTGGTGAAACTGGGTTGTAAAGCCCCATCTAACGTACTAACCAACTAACTAACTCTTTTGAAGTATTCAAATACCTTTTACCCATACCAATGAGACACTCTCCCAAATGTGAAATTTTCTGTAGTGTAACTTATTTCTATGAGAAAATGTTGACGTAAAATGTAGTAAAATGTTCGCATTTTTTGATAATCTATCATAAATTATATCGTTATCGCGGCTGTCAGGTAAGTCACAGTTACAGTGACTGGTATTAATATTTTTTCAAGAGACAGCTATCTCTTCCAAATGAGGGGACATCGGTGGTGCATGTGTCCTTTAAATGAAGGTTGAAAACAAGTTTGATTATGTGGTGAGTCTCCTATCACAATCTCGCATGTTTCGCTCGTATTTATTCAGTGCATAAAAGTGTAAAATTGAATTTGCCTCAAATGACCAATACGTGATAAAAATACGACTTTAGTCTAGATTTTTAATATTTTTTTTATAAATCAAACATCTATTGACATTATTTTTATGCCACCTTCCCTTGAATTGGAATCACAGATATGAATTTATAAGAAAAAAAAAACAAAAACCGTTCTTTAAACTTTCGTTGCAAAGATGCCTTAAATGATTGCACCATGCATGCATGAGGGTCGTATCGTTACTTCAACTCCCAAAATTCTAGATTATCGTTCGTTTTCCAAATATAAATCACAACTAACAAAACATTTGAGATCCGCAAAATTAGTAAAATAAAAACTGAAAATTAGATTCTTTGTAAAAGGTGTGTGCTCACCTGATAATGTAAGGGCTAGTAACCCAACACTCCTATGAGCAATGTTGTAATATATTCTCCTGTAAAGATAAAAGTTGAATCAAGAAATAGTTTCACTTAGCTAAAACCTTTTTAATGATGTTGTATAAATAGTGCAAAAAGCGCTGGAGAGGACAGGGGAATTTCCCTCTCCCAGACACTTTCAAAGAATTTTTTTCAATTTCAAAAATACACAGGAAAACCGAGATTGCTGTGTACGTAATTATTGAAAACAATCTTTAATAAGCTACGGTTCATCACTAATTTTGACCCCAAAATAAATTTACTGACATGTTTATTCCACATTTATTGGTAGGGATGAGATGAGGTAAAAATGACCAGAACTGAGGTAATTAAAATAGGTTTGACATTATTTACCGAAAGAATTTTCTCAGTGATGTCATGTGGTTGCTAAATTACAACACTAAAAAAATGCATAAATACCGTTTGTAAAGGAAGAAATGCCCATGTATGTACTTCTATTTCTTCAGTCTTCGTTTTATGGAGCAACTACGAGTGTTTTCTTATTAAAGTGACCATATGTTGTCAAATTGGTCACATATTTTGAAAATCAAAACTAATGTTTCAGATTTTCTGTGGTATGTGTCTATGTGTCTGATGTTTACTTTCTACTTTCGTTTTGTCAGGCTACCTCTGTCGGTCAGAGCAGGGAGGTGTTAGTAACACCTCTCTGGTCAGAGTGAATGGTCGTTACATAATACTGGAAGCATGGGCGTCAAAAAAAAGTCAGGGGGCAAAATTTTTAGGGGGGGAACCTCCAAGTCACCATGAATTGACACAAAGCATGCGAAAATTTCAGCCCAAAATGCCTCCCAGATCGCCGGAAATGGCATTTCTAAAGCCTATTTTTCGCATAGAAACTTGGAAAACACGTTTGGTTCGGGTTTTTGCTTTGATTTTTAAACGTTTTTCAAATTTTTGATTTTCCAGGGGGGGACAAGTGCCCCCTCCCCTTGCCCATTCCCCCGGACGCCCATGACTGGAAGTATAACCACGTGATGTACTTCCATTGTTACACTCGAACCTAACAAAAGAACATTGTCGTAATAAACATAGGCCTGAATTACTTTGGTTCGCCGGGGTGTGGCCGAAATATGGCCATGATGACATTAAGAACGGCCAATCCCATTATAATCGTTCCAAATATGGCGTGAAGGAATCTTGTTGTGCCCTGAAACGAAACAGATGTTAAAATGTTCAATAAGTGTGTGACATTTCAAATAGGTGACGGATTTGGTTTAAATTTGAAATTATTAATTTCATTGCAATAAGCGAGTTCGATCATTTTTGTCGCATGGAATTGTGGAGTACAGAGTGTGATGAACAAATCGTGCTCAACACATATATAGTACTGTTTGCCCTCTTTTTCTTGTTGGCACGTACATACAGCGCAAGATATCTATCTAATTATTGTCCCAACCAACCAAACAAAATGGAGGTCTTATCCTACAGTCCTTACTTTATGGCAGGTCAAAGTGCAAATTTTACACCAAAATGGCAATTTAGTTACCGTCACCAATTGGTAAGAAACTGGGCCGTAAAACACCATATAACTAACCAGTCATCGTCCACTGCCTAAAGCGACCCTTAAGACCCCTCCTTACAAATTAATTAACAACGACCAATTTCATGTAATTTCCATGTAAACTCAAGTTTTGGAACACGTGTTGCAGGTACGCTTAATTATACCGACAATTGCAGGGGGTGTGCATGTGCATAATCACCAAATTGCACATAGGACTATGCAAGTAAACCAAGGCTTCATGAAAAATGCGTTTAACGATTTTAGTCAAACACACTTCTGAATTTTCAAAATCAATGGAGAAAAAGTTGCATTTTTCTCAAGCGAATGAATGTATCAACATAATTATATGACTCAAAAATAAAAACAGAGTCCGTTTTTATAATTTATTCTACAAAAAATTTGTACGTTAACTTATGACTAACAAAAAGGAACCCGTCATCACGGTCTTACGTCGTGTTTGGTTGCAGTGTAGTAAAGGATGTCTACGCTTGCATCTGTGTAGATTTTTTTGTCCGACATATAGACGAATCCGCTAAGCGCTTGTTTTTAGTGACTATAGGCAGCCATTAGTGGGGTCCATCAGCCTTTGATCGTCTTCATTTATTGTCTACGTGAATTTCAAATCCTCATATTCAGAAGAGTTGCGAAAATCAAGATACACTTCAGTGTACAACCATACATGGAACAGGTAAGGAAGGAAATTTAAAGATTAAAGGTGATAGACCCCAGTAATGGCCGACTAAAATCAGACCATCACAATCTCTTTTACTGCAGAAATTTTCATTCAGCAGTAACTAACACAAAATTAGCACTTCTTCTAACTGTAAAGACCTTCTCGATGTTTCTTTGTTCTGGTAAACAATCACTTTCACTTCAGAAGGGAAAAAGAGGTGCTGGAACACATGTTTTATACCGCTATTTTCTGTCAAACTCTGAGTGTCCCTTTAAAATTGCATTACGTCACTAAACGTTTGTAGCTTACCTCAGATGATGAAATAAAATCTCTTCTGGCAACAAAAATAAGCACAAAGGCAGTACATGCCAGTAAAAAAGCAGACAACATGTCAAAACGATGGATCTGCAAATGACAAAGAAAAGCTTTGATTTATTGTTTTGAATAAATTGCTTTGCTAACCTATTAACATTACCAATTAACGACCTCCTAGATTTAGATGGGTTAATAAGATGGAGTTTTACGGTTCAGTTTCCAACCAATTGGTTCAAGTTGAGGCCATTTTTCCAGTTGTGGTTCGCTGGCTTGTGTTCCTACTCCACTGCTTTTGCTGAGCACCAAGCACAATGGTCCAGTTTTTAAAGTTTTTGGGATGGCCAGGGCTCGAGCGCCAGACCTCCCGACTACAAGTCTGATGCTTTAACCACTTGACCATGCAGTTGGTCATAACATCCTCATAGAGACTACAAAATTGTATGTGTTCCAAATGAAACTTAACAACCTTACACCCTTCCCATTGGAGAATATTTGTCCGTCATCATTCTATTTTTGCTGGTTCAAGTCTGTGATAGGTTGATGATCATTCTTAAAACCTGATTTATAGAGGGCTCAAGGTAAAAAAGGTACCTTAGCAAACTACTGCAACTTTGATGTAAAAGTATCCTAAAAAATTCAAAAGGGGATTGTGTAAGCCATCAGCTCCCACCCAGTCATTAAGTCGCACTACAGTGATATGATTTGGATAACCAGGTTACAGTCCGATTTTGTGAATTTTAGTAATAACTTCCCCTTACAGTCGAAAAGAGCCAAAAAATGTGCCAAATTTTGCATACATATGATTTTTATGAAAGGGCTATTAGAAAATGAAATGTAAATTAATTATTTCGTTTCGTCTAATCGACACACGACATTTTACAAACACGCACACAAAACTGTCCTTCGAACAAATATCGAATTGTTGAGAGATATAAGTTACATAATGATGGCAGCAGGACAGCTTATTGTGACGCAAAGGAAATGAGTTCTTGATATAAGCAGTGTCTGTTCGGCAAGAGCCAAAACTTTGCCGCGCCAACCTTTTAAAATATTTAAATTGGACAATGAGGACAATGAAAAGTAAATTTATACTAATTGTTCCGCGACGTCAAAACCTATAGACGGATTTCATTTGAGTACGTTGTCCGATAAAAAATGTATGTCGGTGTGAGGTCACGGAAAAGTCTTTTATTTTCATAGACGTCAGATGTAAATCATATATTTACACTGTTTGACAAATTTTTGGCTCTTTTCGACCGGAGATGGTGAACACTTTAACAAAAACCCGAAAAAATCGTATTGGAATTCGTTGTAAAGTTATAGTGTGATCGCAGCTTTAAGGTTGCCATGATCCTTAATGCAAAATCCGAATAGAAAATCATTCGTAGCATTCGTCCGATTAAAGAGAAAATTGGATCGAATTTTTGATTGAAAATCGCTGAAGTGTGGATCTGTGCCCTTTAAAAAGTGTTTAGCAATTAAACACTTATTTTGCCCCCACTTTGAAAACACGTTAAATTCTAAACATGTTTAGCAATTCGAAAAAAACCATATTTAACAACTAAACTTGTTAAGAAACGAAATGTTTAGGAATTGAACGCATGCTTTTAACATCGCAATATGTCACGTTAACAAAGTGAGGAAAAGGGGTTTAGAGAAACGTTTCTTTCTTTAACACCGTTTTTAGAGTGTGGCTTTTGACTTTGGTTTCATAAATATCCCAAAATTTCGTTACGAGAAAGTTCATATTCCTCGGAAAAATTAACACTTTCAAAATTTAAAAGAAACTGACCGCAAACCAAACTTTTTCACCGCAAGCAGTTTTATTTTCCCAGGCTGGTTTGAAGTATCTTGCTACTGTTATTCCAGGAACAGCAAAACCAATCCAAGCAATGATCATCAAAGCAGCTGTAAAATTAACAAGAAGAAAAAATACTCCGTAGTTGTGAGTAATAGTTCACAAATTGAAAACCTCCGGCAGCAAAGTAATGTCTTTAGCTTTACACATAATTCATAAATTTGGGAAGGGACCACTAAACTTCATGTCGAAGTTATTAATTGATAGATATGTAGAACGAGCAATTGAATAAATACGATAAACATAATAGGTTTTAGTTATCTGTTCTTTTCATCCAGTCAAGAATGGAGCCATACATGACAGACAAATGATGTAAAAGGTCTGAGGACTGTGAGGTTGGTCAAGTGTTGTCCTCACGGACTTCTTATTAACATGAACAGAGCATGTAACGCGTACATCCTGTCCGTAAATTGTCGCCACAGACTGGGTCAAAAAAGGCTCACCAAGATGGCCGTCGTGAAGCTATAAATCGTCTGATTTGGCAAAGACTCTGTAACATTTTAAACAAAAGTTAAATTTGAATGGGAAGGAATGTTAAATTTCTGCAGTACGTGAATTGATTTTGACCTTACCTTGCCATATATCAAAAATATTTCAACTTTCTTCCAAAATCTGGGAATTGACTCACGCAAGCCCAAACTTTCACACAAAACCGTTGAAGACACCCCATCTTGGTGCGCTTTTTCTCACACGTACGGTAGCGACAAATTACCTTGCAATATGCTCTGTCCATGGATAGGAAATCCGTGATTGTCCTTCATTGGACTAATAGCTTCCTCGGGGAGCAGTTTAAAGTTGGGTTCCGCCGAAGGGCGCTTTCCCAGTGAGTCGGGATGACTTTAAAAAAAAATGTCATGGGTTTTCGACCTTACACACAAACCCTATAGGCTAAACACACCACAAACAACTACTCACGTTTAGTGTAACACATAACACACGGTCAATCATTGGCCTGAAAATCCTTCAAAAAAAGGTTTGTGGGGGCATTTTAGCACAAGCAGTCAGCATAACTAATTTACATCAACATCGGGTAAGGATTAATATTTCAGTCAGGCAAATATGTACTTGCAAGTACAAACAGCCTAGTTTGTACTGGCACTGTTGTTTTCGTCTCATGTTTGAAAGTAACTGCAATACTTCGTGACAGATGACGTCATAAAAATAAGGCAGACGTCATAAAAATAACGCAAAATGTACCGTGAAAATGAAGTGCAATTGCCTACTCTTTCTGGGACATTTATGAAAGAAAATGATTCCGTGTACTATGAACAGACATATGGTGAAGTTTTGCTTCGTTGCGTATAAACCATTGATCTCAATCCCAAATCTTGAAGATTTATCTCAACCGTTATAGGCTATTACAGGATTGCGTTGCCTTCTTGAGCTGTTTTTGAGCATTCCCGCCAGTGTCTAAAATTCTTAACCTAATAACTGTTAACAAATGAAGACCGTAATAATATTCATATGAATAATTGCACATTTTATGTACGCCTAGTTTTCATTTTCATTCTTCTTTTGGCTTCCTTACAAGCTCATTCGAAATGACGTGTCTTTCAACAATTTCAATGATGTATTAGGTGGGTGACATTCTTGGTAAACTGACCCGGTGAGGTAAAAGGCTTCACTTTCCACTTACCGTGAGCCTTTTTTAGCTTGTACGTTGTGACGTCAGTTTCTACATTGTCAACAGAACTAAATGAAACAGCTTCGTCGCTTGTCTTCCGATCAATATCATGAAACATAATAATTCCTGAAGAAAAGAAAGAGAAGAAATTTAACATTATTTTCAGACTTCGAATCAAATTTACAACATGACATATCCAGTGGCGTAGCAAGGATTTTTTCCGGGGGGGGGCGGGCAAAGGTATGAAATTTCCCCAAAATTTTTCCCGGTCAATGTGTATGTATTTCATGTAAAAAATGCAAATTTACAAGTATAACGACATTACCATGTCATTATGTAATATTACCTGCATTTTTAATCTTAAAGTATAACATAGAGCAATTGGAAATAACAGCTCTAGTATATCGTTTTGGTCAACAATATCTGGTTTATTCGTATGTATTAACGCAGTGGCGTACCCAGGATTTCTCTTAAGGGGGGGCATGCAGTATGGTCTAAGGGGAGGGGTGTCTCGAAATTTTTTGACGTTTTCAAGGAGCCTAGATGCAAAATGGTGCAAGATTTTCGACTTTGACAGGAACAGTGTAAAAAGTTGAATTGCGGTGGTTCATGAGGATAAAACTGAAACTTTTGTGACTTTACATGCATTCTTATGCCATTTATGCTACTTTACGAAGTAAAACTTGTCATTAAATTTGCACACTTTTAGGAGTCAAAATAAAAGAGCATTGATCGGTATAGGATTTGTGATTTTTCTAGGCCACAAAACGTTATTTTATCATAAAAATTATCTAAGCGGAGCGCCACCATTGGTTGGCGCGGAGCGTAGAGAAAATTTCGAAAAATCAGACCCCTCAGATGGCCGGAAATAGCATTTTCCAGACTTATACGAAGAATCTACCCAGTCACTACCTTCTTTTGTCGTTTGCAAATAAAATCCTTCCTTCAAAATATGTTCGCAAACTGCAAAGAAAGTTAAGGGGTAATCTGACCCAAAAGTGTAATTTTACCTGAGCGAAACGCCACTATTAGTTGGCGCGGAGGGTAAAAAATTTCGAAAAATCAGACCCATCAGATGGTCAAAAATAGCGTATTCATGCTGTAAAGAGAATCTAAATATGTAGTTTTTATTTTGATTGATGCCACCAGTGGGAAACAGAGTCTACCTTTTAAAGTAAAAATTGGAATTTGACAAAATTTGCCCATTTGTAGGAATTAAAATATTGGCATCACTGAGGGACGTACTTGCAGAGACAACCCTTCTCCTTCTAAAATTTTTGAAAAATTGGGTGTCCTTACATACAACCTGGTGCCACATATGCTATCCTTTGAAGTAAAATCTGTGTTACTAAAGTTTAACTTCTTATTTTTAAGAACAAAGAAAAAATGGCATCTGTGAGGGGGACATAGCCCAATGGTACCCCCTCCGTACGCCACTAAAAGGAGGCCTAATAGTGTCTCGATCAAACAGGATATCCTGTTAGAACGGCAGTCTGTTAAGTGAAGAAGGCTACAAGGTACTCATGGTCCCGTTTATTGTTACACCCCAAGTGAGCAGAAAGCTTTTTTTCCCGAACTAGCCTGTAAGCCTCCAGGGATTAGGCTAAGTAACAAAATCTAAGTATGCCAATGGATCCTGTTCATTCTAATTTCTAGACTAACTTTAAGTTAATCGTTGGCCATGGATTGTTTCAGTCCCATCCATCGTTATGTACACAGAGTAAAATCGGTATAGCTACTACTACCTTGCGGGACAATATAATGAACTGGGGGGGGGGGGGGGTCTACGTCAGTGACTTGTCAGTTTTCACATCCTTTTACTGAATTCTCAAAGTTTTCAACGCAGAGACTGTGTGCAAGGGGATAAGTTCGGGTTTACAGCCTTTCAGTGTTAGTTGTGCTGTATCAGCTGTTGTTAAATTCCTGAATAACAGCTTCATGTGCACTGAAATGCACTGATCATAAAAACCGCGCGTATACAAGAGAACATTCAATCTGCTACGCGGCGAGGACATTTCTGTGGAACGCGAGTAGGGTCGGTTCATGCGACACTGACGAAATCTCAAATCTGGGTTAATTTGTTGCATAAAAATACGAATTATGTATGAGAAATGTCTCAGAATTTTTATTCTAACAAAAATTTTGAAAATTTTTGTTAGAGTAAGAAAATTCATCAAATTTCCCCAAATTTTTTCCAGGGGGGCAATTTGCCCCCCTGTCTCCCCCCCCCCAGTAGCTACGCCACTGAACATATCGTAAAATTTTCAAAATCTGCACTTCGTTACCATTTGTGCCTTAGAGAAACCTCTCTGTAGTACCTAAAACTATGCACGATAGAAATCAATTTTCGCTTGAACTCAGAAATGTGTGGGTTAGGGATTATATATATAACGTGCACGTTGTAAAATTTAAAGGTAAAGATTGTGCTGAAAAACGCACCAACATGGTCTACTAAGAAAAAAGTTCTTTTTTAAACCATTGCAGAGTCACCAATAACAAAAGCAATATCGCCATCTCCTAGATGAGGAATTTTGAACCGTTGGATGTTTGAGTTAGCAAGCTATTCGAAGGTAGTCAATAACAAAATTTCTGTCTGTACGAAGATTACTTTTGAAAAGGAGATTACCTTATTAATACCTTATTTTGAAGAACCTATCTTTACTGCAGCTCATATTACACAGAATGTATTGTACTGAGAGTGTTTAGATCACACATTGGGGTCAGTTGTATGCTCACTCTGAAGCAATAAGTAAGATTGTGTCTCCGTTTTGAGTTTTAGACAGTTGTGGGAGGGGCTTAAGTAAGTAGGTTGGGAAAATTGGAACTGTTTCGGCTGAGAGCATTAGACCTATTATCTTTTTTCTGAAACAACCGCAACATTTTTCTTTATATTGTTCTTCAGATTTAGATACTACTCACATTATACATCAAGTCATAAACAACCGAGACTAGAGCAATCATGTCCGTCAACATTAATTTTACAATTTTACAATTTGTGCTAATATGCTTGTAATGAGAAAGCTAGCTGTTGATCCCCGTTTTTCTAAAATTTCAACTTAAAAATTAAAACGCACCGTCATCGCCGAGATTACTTCCCACTGCAATCAAGCTGTAGTAGAGATTATCACCAGACACGTTGAAAAATGTTTCATCTCCATTTTCCAAACTTTGCAGTCTTCGAAACTGACATTTAATTAAATTGTCCTCAAACGTTACAATCTCGTCACTTACGCCAATCTGCAAGAGTAAACAATTTTTTATTGCTTTATTTATTATTTGTTTATTTTTGCATATACTTCTTTATTGATTTCTTTATTGTTTCTCCTATATTTTTTTTCTTTTTAATCGCTTCGGCGGAAAACTAACTGCTGTGAAACTCAGTTTATCGACTTCCCATTGTCAAGAGAAGTAGCTTTAGTTATGATCAAGGACGACGGAGAAAATTGTGAAGAACCGTCTCTAAACTGCTAAATACGTGTTGACATTATACAATTATTTTAAATAAACCATTAATTATTCTTGCTAACATGACTTCTCATGATGAGAAGGATTTGGCAAAGTAGGTCCATTCATTTATTCTCAATGAGAAGTGAAATACGCCATCACTTTATTTATTTAACGTTGAAAGTATATATACAGGATGTATATATTCATATATAGTGTGTGATGGCGTATTCAAATTGTTGAGGATAAACTGATAAATGAATGTGATCTACTTTGCCCAAACCCTTCAAGTAGCAACAGCTATTGTATATCATGAACTCGTAAACTGAGATAATAAGTAATATGAATAACTAAATAAAGTGAATAAAATGATAAGGCTATGTTGTAGCAAAAGCTGTAAACACGTACCAAATTCTTTGGTTCGTTGGCTTTGCCTCTCGGTATGTTGTATGAGCGTTTAACAGCGTTTAACGATGTACATGCATACACATCTGTGTCGGGCTGAATATGAAATAATTAGCATAATACTTGTCCCAACTAGTGTAAATCTAACCTTTTATGGTAATTTTGATAATATATTGATATAGTTAATAACTACTATCATCGGTCCTCAGACAAAGACCCCAGTTCAGTATGATCACGGAAGTATATAACACGTCTCTTGGCCCACCTGTCATATATTTCTATGGCTGAGGGTAGAATGTAATTCCTGCTTACATCAAAGAGATAAAATATAAGCCACCATGGTGGTAAATTTTATAGATTTACAAGCAAAACACTTACACTAAGTACCAATTATCCTTCGAGCTAATACTTGCAAATATGAAACCCTATTTACTAAGGCAAATAGTTTTCTAAACTTTTATTGGTATTGTGTATCACATGGTATGCCAGTTCTCTGTTTGACGTTGTTGCTGCTCATTCACCAAGTATACATGGATATGCAGATGATCATAGCATATACCTTAGTATGAATGCAGGTGACCCCACTGACGTAAGTGATTCGATCGCAAAGCTTGAAATGTGTCTGAAAGATGTCAAGAACTGGATGACTTTCAATAAACTAAGAATGAATGACAGTAAAACGGAAGTAATTATATTTGGTTCCAACCAACAGTTGTCCAAACTTAACATTGAAAATATTATTGTTGGTAACACCCCTGTTAAAGTCTCGTCGTCTGTGAAGTACTTAGGAGCTTGGTTAGATCATGGTCTTTCTATGTCTGATCATGTCAATAGTAAGTGTAAAACTGCTTTTTACCATCTGTATAACATTAGACAGTGTGCTAAATTCCTAAGCAAGACCGCTATCATTGCTCTTGTGAATGCACTGGTTCATAGCTGTATCGACTATTGCAATATTTTGCTAACTGGTATTCCGAAATGTATGCTGTACAAGATACAGCGTGTGCAAAATTACGCTGCCAGACTAGTTGCTAACAAGAACAGGTTATTCCCATCCTTAGCCTTGCTGAAGGACTTGCATCGGCTCCCAGTGTTTTACAGGAATCGATTCAAGATCTTGCTTCTTGTTTACAAATCCCTACACAATATGGCACCACTCTACCTTTCCAACATGTTCTCATTTAAGAAAACAAAATATGAACTTAGATCTGAGACCACTCTCAATCTGGTTGTTCCTAGATATAGATCCATATTTGGTGAGCGCGCACTAGCTGTCCAAGGCCCTAAGTTATGGAATGATCTGCCCCTTTCAGTTAAGACAGCACGCTCTCTGGAACATTTTCAGTCCTTATTAAAAACCCACCTATTTAGCTGTGCCTTTGATGGTATCTGATAGTCCAACTTAGTCTTTTGTTCTCCACTGTGTCTTGTAAGGCGCATTAGAATAATTATTTTAAATAATGCGCCATATAAATTTCTTGAACTTGAACTTGAACTTGGAGGTCACTCTACGCACATCATATTTTCAACATGTTTGTTTTAAAAACAGTAAAATAAGATTATATTTGCAAGTCATTATTGACTCCTGTCTGACATGCGATCAAGTTTTGTTCAAATGAAGCGGAAAATTCAAACGGTTGTATTTTTAGCGGGGGATAAAATAGAGAGAATCGAACAAATGTTTACTTTTCAAATGAAACAAAGTCCTTCTCGAGATACGTAAAAGAAATCACGACCTAGCCTGGAGAACCATTGCATGTACAGGGGAATAAACTAGACTCACTCTAATGAAAGAAATTGAATTAAAGAGAAGCAAAATTTCTTTTCTTTCAAATGAACACACTGCAAACAATCACCAGTTTAATTCCATGTTTTGAAATCAAAACATTCGTTCCACTAAAATAATTTTAAATTTATTTGGTTAAGTGCCTTCGACGGATTCTGCATGATCCTGTCTGACGGCAAGCGAAATGAACGTGTATTTCGGTGTATGTGTAAACGCTGGAATATCGCCCAAGTACTTTTATTGCATCTCTTTAGAATTTTTAGACTTACCGTTATTGGAAAAGGCCAGTTTCCCGAGCGTGTTTTCATTCTGAGTATATCTTAGAATTTTTGGTTAACATTAAAAGATTGAACAAATTTGTCACTGGTAGTGGAATAGCGTGTTATTCATTGTGTTTTGCAAAGTGCATAATGTATGTCTTTTTACTTTTATACCGGGGCGGCGCTAGGGTATTTTGTTTAGGGAGCACGAGTTGGGCGCTCCCTTTCGTTTTCCCTTCTTTTCCTGTCCACATTTGTTCACATTTTTTGTGAACATAGGGTTACGGCCCACCCTTCGCCCTTCCTGACTCCGCACTTGCTCCTGTGTAACAGTGCAATTTGGAGAATTGTAAACCTGGGAATGAATTTTATTTCATGACTAATTTGATGAGGTAAAATATTGGTTTCCAATGACTTAGTCCCAAAGTATCCGAATTAGCTTAGTCAAATTCACTTAGTTCATTATCTGGTCCGGAATGGAGTTTAACGTGACGTCATCAAGTGTTACATCCTACGAAGCATCGTCGCTGATGTATACGCCAAAGAGCTGTTACATCACCTTCCTTGCATCACCCAGCTCAATATCATCTCTAATTATTATAACAGAGTCTCATGAATGCAGAATTGGATATGCAGGGGTAAATAATTAAAACGTTAAAACATTGATACCTCAATGTTAAATTGCCCTTGGTAAATGAGCCTATCAAATATTTTGTTAAACTTTTCGGTTGCGTTTTGTCTTACCATTCCAATCGATTTGGATATCCCTATTGCAACGTATCCCTCAGAATTGCCGAAGAGAGCAAAGTTTGTGGATTCACTATCATTACTGGGCCACCAGGATGCAAACATGTCACAAGCATTACTTCCTGTGGGTCCATCGCAATCAGGTGGCTGGCTAAAACAGGTTCGAACCGTACCACACCCTTCGAATGAATAAGGATTTTCCTGAAATGATTGTGCGGTCAAATGCAATTAAACGTTTGCGTCATTCTCACAATAACATTTTCATTTTTTGTAGGATAGCAAATGGTACAATGACGGACCGGTAACTATTTTTAAATCCATGATATTACATTGGAAAGCATGCTTGACAACATTATATGCATGGACGGTTACAACACAATATAATACATCACACAGTTATAATGCCATTTTCATAGAGTAATTTCAATTGACGTCATGGTTGGGAAGCTACGCCCATTGCTTGAAAAACAATAGCAATGACCTTGATCGGCTGCTGCTTCTCCTTTAGTTTAACGAACTACAACAGTTTTCTGTCCATCGAAAGATGAAGGGGGGGGGGGGGTACTTAAGGTGTAATTGAAAGCCCTCGATAGGATAACAAAATGTGGTATGATAATATGCCTATGGATATGCATATGGAACAGTTTGTCGGTCATATTCATGACTTTATCTGCTAGTTCTGTATTGGGAATGTGGTTTATTTTCTTCCTTCAATCGACAACGGTGATTGTAATGACTTCCAAAAGGTGCGCAATATCTTGATGTTTGACTTGCTACTACCAGCTCCCTGATCCTACAGACGAATCCTAATAGCCACGTGATATGGTCTGATTAAGTCGGGCATAACTGGGGTCTACCAATTTTAATCTTTCAAATTCCTTGTTTAAATGTATCAATGATGGCTGTACATTTAAACACAATCTGACTCCTTCGATTTAACCGAATAAAAGAGGTTCAGAATGTCGCATGTAGACAGTAAAATTAAGACGACTTAAGACTGAGGGACCGCACTAACGGCCGACTCTACTGACTGCTCGGATTCGTTCTATAGTCTACGTGAATGAAGTGAAATGGAAGTAGACTTACAATTTGTGAAAATGTGCATCCAATTAGTGTCGCAAACAGAAGTAAAGCTTTCATTTTAAAATCGCTGCAAAAAATAGGTAGATGAAATAAAAGCAATCATTTGCTTGTTTATTCTCTTTTACACACATATCTAATCAGGCTAACATACGAGTACAATGAAGAAGAACAAACCAAAAAGTCCCGTAGCAATTATCTTAACTCAAACTATTAAATATTAAAGATATGATGATGACAACATTTATTTCTTAAATGTCTCCTCCGGTTTCATTAATTCATCAATCTACTCAATTCATTGATAATGTTTACCACAGCAATTAAGCGTCACCCAGTTAAATCTCTCTCCAGTTACGACATTTGCGCCAACAGCTTCAGATAAGTAATGTTTTGAACCAAGACATTAAAAGTTTCACGCTTCTGTGGTTATGTTTTTGTTGTATTTCGGAAGAAATAAAGCAAGTAACGAACAAACGAAGTCGGAAACCTTTCATGTACTTTAGGCAGTTAGGTCACTCGAACTTTTTATCAGTTCAATGTCTTTTCTTTTTTGCGATAATGAATGAACATATGTAGTATATCACAGGAAAGACTTATGAAGGCTATGCACACTAAAAAAGAAATGATTGTGTAACTCATTTCCCGCTGGCAGAAGGACATATATTGACAAAAGGAAAGCGTATGCCTAACAGCAGTGTGAGTAGTTTGTGATATTGTCGAAGTTAACTGCCACCACGGGTTTGTGAATAAACCGTATTAAGAAAATTTTGGATCAAAAGTATGTCCCAAACTGTAGAAAACGGTTTTTTTAAACTCCGTACATCTTGACACGTTTAATAATGAAAAATTTTATCTAACAATGAGCTGGTACATAGCGCTCGAAGCTCAATAAATTTTTACGTTCCAATTGAAAAGGTAAAACTTCTAGCTATTGATCGCAACCGGATTTCACTTTGCTATAAAGAAAGATTATCTAACGACGGCTTACAGTCGTTACCCCCCCCCCCCTTCCCTTGCTCCACTACTGTGGTCAGTAAAATCGAAATAGCCTAGTTGTTGTATCCAGGGAGCTGTTAAATAGCAACTCCCTGTTGTGTCTGTTAAAGATATTGTATAGTGGTGTATCTCTCTCTTGTTAAAGAAATGCCCTTTTCAAATACATGCTCTGTACATGCAGCATTAGGACCAGATGACCTCAATGCAAGGAGCTGTTATGTGGAAATAACAGCCCCACTCCCTTCATCTCAAACAATATTGGAGCTTGTAATTTTCAGTCACATGCGAGAAAAAACCGAAGTGTAAGAAACCTACAGACAACTTTACCGGCATAGCCATATGTAGTCAAAAGAATCTTTCCAAATACCAGCGTCTGCTGTATTCTTTTATCGTGAGAAGTTTTTTTTTTATCAATACGTCAAAACAAAAGCCTAAGGGGGCAGCAACCACAAAGGCGCTACGCAAGTTTAGCGCAAGATAGCTTTACTACTACTAGCGTGTAGTACAGATGTTAAAAGCAAACCTATCTGGACACATGTCAAAATTTGGAAGATTTTAAAGGGTAAAGTAGTTCAGTAATATTAAGTTTAAAGTGGGTGGCAGAGAAGGCGACTTCTTATATTGCTGAGCCATTCAATATTTATCCCAGCCATTCTCTTAAGCTTAAACTGAGATTAGCTCACAGCTTAGAAATAAAATCTTAAAAACAATGTATGAAAGCGATAACAACACTATAGGTCTTAAATTTTTATTGACGAGAAACGGAAGTTCTCTTCTGAAGTTTAGAAAAGTTTCTAACTGTACCGAGCATGAAACCACGCACTGTGTTCTTGCTAGTAAGCCTTTTAAAATTTCACAATCAATCTCATTTTTCAACCTACGCTGTGATTGATGAAGAATTAAAGAAAACATGTTATGCTCACTTAAAGTAGATGATTCGCTTCTGAATGTGGCCTAGTAGAAGTTTCTTTTGCAATTCAAAGGTTTGAAAGTCCCAATGATTTCCGTTCCCTACATAACTCGAGTGATTCAGACACAACGTTCACTTCCCTTGTTTAAAGGTGTGGGCAAACACATCGGATATCAAGGTGAGAGCCCCGGTGCTTTCTGAAGACCTTCGCTGTAAATCAAAACAAACGTAAAGGCACTAACGATGAAGACAATCCATGTACCGTTCCTATGCTTAGTTTCTGCATTGTCATTCCATACAAGCAAAGGTACTGTACGGTCATCATCAAGCTTCAAAGTCCTGCCTTTATCGTCATAAGCTAACATGTAAATAAAGAACCAGTCTCAGGCTTATATTATATCGGCGTAAGGGTGACGCTTATTATTTGATGTGTGCTAAAGAACACTTGGGGTAAATGTTTACCAACACATCTTCACATAACTATGTGCTAACATTGAAATTGGATAAAATTTGTCCAATCATTGTTGATTTTACGGGTTTTATTTTAAGGTTAAGTACACCTCCGGCTTGAGTAACTAACCACATGGTCGATCAACTACTGATAAATGTTTACCCAATATCAGTATTTTTATCCTACATAATTGTCAAGGTTTCGATAACTGTTTAAAAACTGCTTCTAAAATGTGTCAGTACAATGCTGGTTGAGTTAGAGACATCGGAATATCACGAGCTTTAAAGGCCAAATCCGCTCACCCCAGGCAGTTCCAAGTCTCCAAACCTTCTTACTAAAGACCTTTCCAAACTGTCCGAAACCCATCTCTATCTACATGCAAATACAAACCTAATCTCAGTTTATTGCTTCAGGGTACATTAGTACACAAGACACCATGTGTATTCACAAAATTCTCAGTATACTGTACACTCTACAGCTAAAATACAATGCATTTTTAGATTAGCTGTGTCAATTGAAAATTTCTGTGGACACTGCAAAAAATGTAGTATGGGTGAAAATTGACGGCATGACTTTAAAATTAAGTCAATTTCTTTACCAGTCAGTTTATCAGTCGACTTCGGAAGGGACAGGCCCACTTCGTACGTGCCTCACATCAGTCTGTCCTGTGCATACCCTTACTGATATCCACAGTCACACAAACTTTACTCATTTCTCCAATCAATTTTCTATCTCATACCTTACTCACAAGTTAAGTTCACATATCACCGTGATATCTGATCGCATGTCCTGCTCATCTACAATTCTGTTTCAAAAAATGCATGTCCACTTTCAATGAAAGTCTTACCAATTTGTGTGGATTTAGATCCTTCTTCAGGAATGGGAATGAACTTCTTGCTTCATTTAAGTTGTGAAGAGCAATAAAAATTTAAAATTATCTAGTAGAATTTTGTAAGATGCCTGAGTGGCCTTTCCAGGATACGGACTTTCTACTCATTAATATTATAATGAGGTCATTGACCTGCATCAATCTCTTGCAGCTGCTCTATGGGATAAAGGAGACGCCGTTCGGGTTTTTATCACACTACTTATTGTTTTCTCAACACTTATACCCATTAAGGTTAGGTTAGATGTAGTTCCAAGACCCAGTTTCAAAACGATTGGTTTAAGTCGAGCCGGCCACTGCATTTTTCCAGTTGTGGCTCACTGGCTTGTTTTCCCTTCTCCACATTGCTTATGCGGAGCATCACGCACAACGGCAGATCCTTTGTTTTTATTTATCACCCATTGCCATTTTCTCTTCGCCTACCATAAGAAAACTGATGAACCACCACTGATGTATTGTCGTGGGTTCGACATCATTATTTTGGTATCATGTGTATCGATTTTTACTGCGTTCTGGTTATCCCAAAATGTTTCCCTCCCATCACATTTCAATTTGTCCATAGACACGGTCCCCTTTTATGGTGCTTTATGTTGTTAGCTGGTACCTTCATGAATTAATAATACCACGGTGGTTGACTCCAAATTTACTTACTTTGGTTAACATTGAAATTAATTGATTCATCTACAGCCAAATCTAAAAATTTGACAAGATGTTGGTTCATGATTTCATTGCCTTGTCCAGTTAGAAAGTTGTTAATTTTGGTAAGAGTAACTCTATGGTTCAATCTTTGACATGAATATGCATGCAGTCTTATGACGCAATGACACTACCCTGGTTTTACCAACTTAACCTATTTTAAGTCGTGCAAATTTTAAGTTGCGGACATGTCTTCATATCTAAGTCCAACTATCCTTTCAGCAGTAAAAGCCTTCCTCTGTCAAATTACCTTGGGAATATCATTGTCAGGAAGAGTTAGCCCAGTACAGTAGTTGGATACAGTAACGAGGTGTCTCTTACATTAAAATCTGTCAAGTTACTTATTAACAGTTTAGCCAATAAGTGAGTTCGGATATAATATTCGTTGGCCGTTGGAATAGTGGGGCACAGAGCGGAACTAAAGGAGTACCTCCGAGGTACTCCGCGGAGAGGACTGTTCCCTCAGCTTGTTAGCTTCCATACACTGAACAAGAAATATGCCGCAAAGTCTGGTACGGAGGTGACCTTCGAGGTAGTGCATGTTCCACACAAAAACCGTACTCAGCACATAGTATTCGACGTTTTCATCTTTACGTGCAGTACGTGCATACAGCACTTAGCATTAATCAAAATAAAATGTCTAGCCAACCCGAACGAAAATACAAGCATCAGTCCTACTTTAGTGCATATTGAATTGAACATTTTTCCACCAAAATGGCAATTTAGTCACAGTTCACAGCACAGAACCACGCGCACTTATCCTCCTTGTGTTATGGATGGATTAAGAAAGAATGATGTCACTAAATGTTTATGTAAAAACAAATTTTGGAATATATGCTGTAGGTGCGGATTGGTTTCTTTATCCCAAAAATTTGATGATGTACGTATTTGTCCCCAAAACGAACCACCGAGCCGCGGCTTATTAGCATTTCCTTTCTTGTAAATATTTGAAAGTCTCTCTATTGTAGTTACTTACAAAATTTTTGCCCAGACCCTTACCTGCATAGCAGGCTGTACCGCATATTCTTGTTCAGGTGCAAGTCATCTGAGGAGCTGAGAAAAGAGTCCGCTCGGGCGCGGGGTCCCTGGTCCTGGATACTGTACGTGAACCGGTGAAAACAGTGAACATCAATGTCATAACAAGTTATCACAATTTAGAGGTTGAGGATGCATAGTTGACTGATTTTATCCCTCCTGTTTCACTTAGACATGAAGGAGTAGATGTAACACACTACTCCAACGAGACTAGAATTTCAGAAACATTCACAATATGTGACCTGGG
Organism: Holothuria scabra; assembly: GCA_037179385.1. NCBI lineage: Eukaryota > Metazoa > Echinodermata > Holothuroidea > Aspidochirotida > Holothuriidae > Holothuria > Holothuria scabra. The sequence continues at coordinate 36,465,850 of CM074186.1, forward strand.
GGCCGTTCCACAAAGAGTTACGCACAATCTTAAGTTTGATTCACCATACTTTAGCCAACAGTAAATCATACTTAAGATCGTGCGTACTCTCTTTGTGGAACGGGCCCCTGACCTTATATGACAGGAAAATGATAATCCTAACACTTCTTCGTGGTAACTCATCAAGATTTCTTTCATCATTCCTTTCAATACTCCTTTCAATAGCTTATCATTTAGGAATATGTCATTTGCTGTATCATTCTCAAGTTTAACAAATCCTTTCAGGCGCGCAACGAGGATTTGCCATGGGACTGGACTCGCTAGGCTAAATCCCCAAGGGGGTATTTTAAATATATGCTTTAATTACATTTACTTGTCATAGTTTTAATTTACGAGTTGTTTCGTGCAGACAAAACTGTATGAAGTCTTCAGAGTATCCATAGCAAGAGAAGAAGAAGTAACAAGTGGAGAATTAAGAAGGATTAACCTTTCCCTCATACAATGCATGCTGGGAAAACTTAGATGATGACCCCTAGAAACAGATCCCAGAGGGGGTAGCGTTCAGCCCTGACAAATTTTAGGTCTGAGATCCTATCACAATTGAGGTGGTGGACCCTGCCTGAGACAAATGGGGGGTTTCGACGGGAGGGGCCTCCCAAAACCCTTAACCCCTCTCCTGAATAGCCGACGAGTTACGAGACTAAACTTTTCCCCAGGTACCAAAATTTTTCGAATTTTTAAAACGTGGACACCACTTAAATTTTGGGACGTGATTTGCGGTTTCTGAAACACTTTGAAATGTTTTCCTTTTTGAACAAATGTTTGAAAATATGTATCTTGTTTGCAGACAAATTTGGATTCTAGGTTTCCTGTTAAAAAAGTAGGGATTATTGAAGGATGTGCACTTTGTACCAGCAAATCTGAGATTGCACGGCGACTAAAGATCGTTGATTACATGATGTTAGACCTGTGGATTGAGGATCGCCGACATCATTTGAAAAATTTCTGAAACTTCGTTGTTTTTAGACAAAACGTTTCAAAATCAAGGACATACATTGAAGGAAATTTGAAGATTTTATGAAATAAGTAGAAAAAACAAGACTGCAGTTGCCAGTGTCCATAGGCATAGAAAGCGGGGGTGGACAGTAAAAAATTGAGGGGGCGTAAGGACCCTTCCGTCCGCCCGCCATCCACTTCACGTGTCTGAAAATCTCTTTGTCATTATATGAACCCTCAAAAAGAATTCAAAATTTCCGGCGCGCTCGGCGCGCCGCAAAATGCGATGTACAATGCATTAGTTCTTGATCGTAAACAGGTAAATAACTTTTCTGAGCTTTGGAAATGACAAAATCGGATCCGTACCATATGTGATACCACATCATCAAGAGGCACCGACAGCTATATTGCTTTTTTGTAAACTGTCTTTCATAGAATTACACATTTTCTCCAGTGAAAGCTTTTGATTTTGAAATATCTTGTCTAAAAAAGGACAACAAAATTTGGGAAACTTTTGAAATGTCATCCTCAGATTTGCCACCAATATTCGAAGGAAGTGCAGATTCTTCAGTAATCCCCCAACTCCTTAAATTTCGTTACAGCTAAAAAACAGTCAGTGGTAAACCTTTCCGAGCCAATACAGTGCCATACTAAATTTTCTTCAAAATGGGCTTGTAAGTTTTAAATATTTTGTCTAGAAAGAGCAAAGTTTCGGGAGCTTTTTGAATGTCACCGAGAAGCATCAATCCGAACTCCTTAGACAACATTATGTAACAGCAACGATGTTCAGTCCACATGCTACCTCAGATAAATGCTAATAGGAAACGTAGATTCTTCAATAGTCCCCCAAATGTTCAAATTTCCTTACAGGAAACACTGAATCTAAACTATTATCTGCAATACAAGCACCATATTTACAAATGTGTAAAAGGACCCAAATTTTCGCCGCGTTCCGCGACACGCATATTACGTCTCCAATAGTGTTCACACTTAACAAAAAAATCAGATTTTATTTTTTATTTAAAAATAAAAATGTTCTTGCTCGTAGAAAATAAAAAAATTAGCATAGAAATGTACCTTTTTGGTCAATGGAGTAGGGTAAGTGCATGGTCCAGAATCGTTTCACCCCCACCCCTCCCTCCCCGCCCCCACACACACATTTTCACACTTTCATTTTGATTCCAGATTCCTTTTTCTTTTCATTTCTATAGATAGGTGATGTATATGACAAAGTACTAATACAGTAGGGATCGCAGTTTGTATCGCGCGAAGCGCGAGGAAAATTTTGATATTTTTCAAACAAATAAGAAATTAGTTCATTGAACTACAAAACTGACTCTGTTACCTGCATGTCTAAATTGTTGAACAAAGTCTGTCGCTTTAGGTAAAACGTTTCTAATAACTGGACAACATAAACTCCACGAAGTTTGAAGTTGGCTCCCTGTCGTAATTAACGCCTCCTACAAGCTTGACCATTCTCATTAAGTTGCTTTTTGAATATCAATGTATGTAGTTAAGAACAAGCGCTTTAATCTGTACATCTTTTAGCTACCATCATGTAAAACAGGGTCCCTATTTCCAACTTTGTTACACGAAATAGCATCTGGGGGAATATTTACAGCCGTATTAATTCATGCGTGAAAATAACCTCACGTTTTGAGAATTTTTGTGAAAGTAGGTTCACCCTACCGTAAAGCTGAAAGACAAAATTAATAACTAAATCGGTAAGTTGTATTCATCTGACACCTTTGAAATCCCTTACAGCATGACCTTTTGTAGACCATCTGCTTATTGTTGTAACTAGTGCATACGCATGCAGATGTTGGGAGCAGCTGATTTACCGTTCTCACCAAAATAGATTTAAATCCATTATTAAAGCTAGTTCATTCGTACAGAGAAGACGTCTACATTAAGCCAGGCAGTACCTGTAACTTTGTTCAGAAATGAAGTCATTCGTTGCGTTTGCTGCTATCATATATTGTATGGGTTTCTCCTCCGGTAAGTTCATTTTTATTTTCTATAGGTCGAGGTTTTTTTCTAAAAGTCCCCCGTTAAACTGCATCCAGGTTGTGGCTTCTGTTCTATTCAGCCAGTCTAGAGCAGGACCACGCATGTTTGCCCTTTGGAGGGCGTACTTGTCCATCTGGGACGTTTAGCTCTTTAAGGGAGCAGAACTCCTCCGGGAGTAATCGTTAGGTCGAGGTTAGTTGAGAAATTATGACTACAACCCTACGTGCCAATTACCAGCCTCTCTTTGGTGTGATGCAAGAAATCTTGTAAAGTACAGTTCTCTGTAATCTGAAAATGGTATTTCTTTTTACATAAAGTGGCCGTCTTTTGAATAAAAATGATCAATTTTGTCCAATATTCAATTTACAAAGTACGTGTTAATGATCGATTCCATTTTCTCAGTTTTACAAGAAAATTTAAAATATCGATTCAGATTTGTGAAATAGAAGTCAAATCATTTCACCCCCTCCTGTAAGACATATCCATTTATTGGGGGAACTCCATCGTGAAAATAACATTGAACCTATTCTAGCATAAACTGACAGGCGTCAACCAATACGCATTACTTCAACATCAATGCTTGAAATCCACATAGCAATGTTAGACGAGTATGAAAACTGTAATGTCAAAATCGCAAATGACACAAGAAGATACATAACGTTTATGAATTACCCCGTCTGATTTTATAAATAGATTGACAGATAACTTTAAAAGAAAGATTGTAGTGATTTTCACAAGAAAAATGACAATTTCAAAATTCAAATTATACAATAACCATTAAAACGCTTTTACAGTAAGGGATACGTTAATATTGGGAAAACGAAGTAATTGGGAGGGTTTAATTGGTGAGACTGAGTGAACCAATCCTCTCACCCAAACATCAATTTTTGTAGAATTCCACAGAAATTCTCCGCTGACACAGCTCTTTGAGTGACAGCTAGTTCAAACAATGCAGAGTACCGAAGAACATATTACAAATCATGTACTGTACTGTACTGTACTGAGAGTGTTTTGATTATTGGGGTCTTGTATACTCACACTGAAGCCAAAAAATGATATTGTGCTAGGATGAGGATGCATTTTAGACAATAGTGTGAGAGGGACTTAATTATGTAAGTTCAAGAGAATCGGAACTGTTTGGGGTGAGAAGAAAAGGCCTTTAAGATTTTGATCTGTTTATGTAATGTTGGTGCACTGAAAGTAAAACATTCCTTTTAACTCGTAGTCTAAAAACCATATAGGCTACATGAAAACAGATTGGTTTCCAGACCAAGAAACATCCATTTTTCATTCCTAAGATTTAGAAAACAAAAGTTTAGAAAGCTAAGGTTTAGAAAACCATTCAGACATAAAAGATCGGTTTTGACAGTTTCCCCATTCTTCGTGCCATCCTTACACTTGCAACCAATAATTTAACTTTTTCTAATAATTTCAGAAATTCAATTACTTCGCACGCTAGCTGTACTTAACATCTGTTTAGTTAGTTAAATGTTGTTTTACGGCAAAGTTTCTAGCCAATTAGTTTGAGGGTGGTATTGCAGCTGTATCATCCTCCCTATATGGATTCGGGCTGGTATAAAGATAACGACAAACTGCCGGGATTGGAGTTATTGAAAATTTTCACATAAAATTTATTTAGTTTTTATTTTGTGTGTTTTTTTTTGTGTGTGTGTGTGTGTGTGTGTGTGTTTTGTTTTGTATCTCTTTGAGCCCTGCATGCGCCATGAGCGCTTTTGCGGATGTGTGCGCATTATAAATTTCCATTATTATTATTTATATTATTATTATAAAAATATATTCCAAATCACCAGTTTTATTCAGAAAAGTTATTAGATTAACTACAATCAAGAGTGGCGGTTTTTGTCCAAATTGGGGGTTAAAGGCATTACCTATTTTTGAAAGAAATACTGTGTGAAAAATTTGAATCCAATTCGAGATTGCTCACATGTTGGGGGACATGCCCCCCTGTCCCTCATTCCCCCTCTCCCAGATCGCTGTCCATGACTACCATTGACGCATGTGGTGTTTGTACAAAAAATATGATTTGACGTTTACATCGTTGCATAACATTCTCCCTGCACTCTAAAATTAATAAGAGTGAAATATCACTAGATATATCAAAGTTCACTCCAGGAAGAGTAAAATTCACTCCAAAAGGGTAAAGTTTCACTCTTGATTAAGTGCAGACACGAACCTCTCTTAAAAAGAGTGATTCCTGCACACACTTATTGAACAGTGAGGTTTCACTCTTCATGGAGTGGATTTCACTATCCTGTATTAACTCTTAAACGAAGTGAAATCACACTTTTCACTTAAGTAAAAAGTGAATAACTAGTTTCCTCTTTTATTTTTAGAGTGTAATTAATTTATATCAGTGGAATGTGAAGAAGTTCTTGTACTTCAATTTGCTTCCTTCGACTACTAAACAAGGGGTTATACGTAAAACCAGGAAGCTGTATGTTATTTGGTCAGCTCCCTGATAAAAACTATTTTGAGATGAAAAGCATAAAACATGTCATTCGATATGGAGCACACCAACCAGTTTATATTTGCCAGTTTGCGGTTTTTTACTTGATCTCGTTGGAGGAATAAATTATCCCTTAATAGGTTATAACCAGGAAAGTACCGTATTTCATGCGTCCTCCTCACTTTGACATACAAGTTGTCCACGTTTGTTGGTTGGAGTTTTACGGCCTATTGGTTCAAGTCGAGGGGTCACGGCTTTTTCCTAGTTGTGACTCACCGGCTTGTTTCCCTACTCCATTGCTCATGCGGAGCATCACGCACAACGACAGTTGGTTCCATTTTTAAAGTCTTTGGTATGACCCGACCTGGGAATATAGAACCCGGGCCTTCCACGTGAGAGTGGGATGCCCTGTGTGGTCAACGTAAGCAACTCGGAGAAAGCATCCTTAATCAATTAAGTCACTCAATGGACCACTTGAAGCTGTGAATAGGTGAATGATGTTACCACGGAAGAGTAATTTACATATGAAATGGTTAATGAATGCAAAATGTTTTGAAAAAAAGATGTTTAAACAAAATACAAAATGAATGGATTTTTTAAAATATTTTGTCAGCCATAAAGAATACCGAGGTATCAAATGTACTTTAGAGATTTAAATATGATTAAAAATCCATTAGACCTACGAATGGGTAGTTCTTTTCAAAAATAAGAGACGCATTATGACGTGTGGTGCCTTTTTGTCTCAAAATTAACAAGCTGCTCGTACAGAAGAACAGCAGAATATAAAAAAAGTAACATTTGTTATAGCAAACTGTCAAAGGAACTTAGTGATTGAAGTTAAATTATCGGCAGGGAAAGAGCTGTGCCAATCACCACTTGAGAATTTATGGAAATATTATTACAAAAATTGTAGCTTGGACTGAAAATTGACTGCCTTTAAAGCCTTACTGATGGGAATATTATAAAAAGTAAATTCTGAAATGACCTTTAAAATGTATATCATTAAATCGTTTGAGGGAAGAAATCTCTCAGAATAGTTTTCAAAATGCGTGAAATTTGTTTTCATTCGATTCTATTGGGTGAATGTTTCGTTTTCAAGACTTACTTTTCTCATAACAGTTGTTGGCAGTTTGAATGGTCTATAAAAACTCCTGAGTGTTACTTGGCTAGTACGTAGTACTTCGCCCACCCGAACTTTCCGAAGTGCCACCTGAAACATCTGCGCTCAGTCGAAAAGATAAGGCTTTCATTTGCTGCAATTCGGTGTAGTCCTGTCCTGTTTCATGATTGGCTCTAGAAAATAATGAAATAATATTTTTTTTTATAAAAAATGTGAAATTTAGAAGGAATAACTGCTTGTTTTTCCCGAATAGACCAACTGCTTTTACCCGAATTGGGAGGGCGAGTCCCCATAGCACCTCCGTATCCTACGCCTATGATTATTGTCAAATCATGTTCCAACCTTCACCATAACCAAACCTTGCTCTCAATCCTTGCGTTCATAAAGATGTTTTTTCTCAACCAATCGGAAACTAATCAGTTTACAGAATATTTGTAGTTATAGACCTAGGTAATTATTGTATGGAATGGGGCAAATATAGTAAAGGACGCTGCTTTACACCGCCCTTCTCGTGAGTTTTCTCAGGCTTTGGTTTTCCTATCATCTTCCCATATAGTCCCTTATAAATTTGGTCAGGCAGTTAAGTTAATGCTCCAGTACTTCATGGACTTATTTTGTCTTGTAGTTTTTCTTTTTATTCCGCATAAAATTTGTTTTCTGTATTTTTTGGAAAGATTACCATGAAGGGTCAATCCTTTCAACCCAAACTACAATTATTTGTAGTGGTTCACATAAATTCTGAATAGGCTAAGCTCTTTTATCTACAGCTAGTTTAAATATTGCAAAGTACAATAGCTCCTATTCACAGTCTGTAATGCACTGAAAGTGTTTTGAATGAACATTGGGGGTCTTGTATACTCATCCTGAAGCAATAAACTTAGGTCAATGTCCGGATGAGGAATTCATAGGCGAACCAGGCGGGCCCGGATGAAGGGGACACTCGCCTTCCCAATTCGGGCAAAAAAGGTTGGTCTATTGAGGTAAAACATGCTCTTGCCCCTCGTGGAAAATTACCCCCGTACGCATATGATGAGGATAAATTTTTAGACGGTTGTGGAAGGGGCTAAAGTAAGTTGGTTAGGGGAATTATTATTGTTTTGGGTAAGGGGATCAGGCCTCTAAATGGCTGTTATGAGTCAATCTTTCTGGACGTTGATATTTCGTGGCCTCGTGGGGAGGTTAGGGAATGTAACCAGATTATTTTCTGGAAGACACTATCTCCCATACTTACACCCATCGATTGTTAGGGACTAACCTGTTTCGTCTCAACCAATCAACGATATTTCTTATACTAAAATGCCCAGTGCAGCAACACATCCCAAATCCAAAATGTACAGGCATATAACGGAATCGACTTGGCAGAATCAGAAGCCTTATCTTTTATTTGTTAAGGTACCTAGGCTAAATACCGTTTCCAGGGCATATATGAATCAAACTGGTTACAGCGGTTTCCATGGCTACTGTTCACATAAAGGGGTATACTTTTGTGTCGGTCTGTATTTGCATGTTGTGGAATTGCCCGCAGAATTTTTCATAGCGTCTAATGATTTTCAACTTTCTTTGACCATCTACAGAGTGCCTTCACTGATGACGTCACAAGCCCTCGCCTTTCACTGATGACGTCACAAGCCCGCCCCTTTTCACGGATAAAAAGTACGCTATTTAGTGTAGAAAGCTTAGAAGCAGATGACGACTGAAGTACTGCTGATCTTTGGTGGGCGTGGTTTACCGATAATTGTAACTTCACGTGAAAGCGTTCCTTATTGAATAGGCTGGTAGATTTATTCTTAACTGAAAAAAACACGAATTCTTCATATGACACCAAAGTATTTGGCAAACTATGTTACACGCGTTTTAGTACACAATTCGGTTGTTCAGGCATGGACTTCAAAATTGTTTAAGTATTTCAGTAAGTAGTGATGTGCCATTATGTAGGACTTAACTCCTTAAGAGGCGACACCTACACACAGTCTATTTGCTATTCGTTATCAGGGGACATTACTTCGTATCTTCCGACAGTCCGAGGGTTTTCTCGATCTCTCGGCTTTTTGGCTAAGATGATGTGTTATATCTGTTCTTTTCCTCCAGTCTAGAACTGGAGCCATACATGACATACCAATGATGTAAATGTTCTGAGGGCCGTGGTCAAGTGTTGTCCTTCAGTGGACGTAACAGCTTCTTATGTAATGTTGGTGCGCTGAAAGTAAAACATTACTTTCAACTCATAGTCTAAAAACCATACAGGCTACATGGAAACAGATTGGTTTCCAGACCAAGAAACATACATTTTTCATTCCTAAGATTTAGAAACCAAAAGTTTGAAGCAGTTTGAAGTCTGGTTTCGCCGAACGGCCCTTTGCCAGAGGATTGGGAGGACTTAAAAACACACTGGCATCTGGTTTTAATGCATTTTTAAGAGCGGAGATGATGAGGTTACCTTTGTCACTTCTCTCTCCCGGGCACCCTTGGGCAACGTGCCCCTCCATTTGCCCAATTCGGCTCAGTTTGAATTGTCAAAGAGAGCGGATATTCCCGATCCCCTTCCAGCGTCGTTTGATCTCTTCAGAATGTTTTGTTGCCTGTAAATAGTTGTTTTTACCGGTAATGTAAATAAACTTAAAACTTGAAAGTGGTTTGAATTTGGCAGATGGACCCCTTATCCCGCATACTGCTGCGCTGTGGTTGCCCGTTCAGGGGTGTTGTTGCCTTTGGGCGTGTGTTGTTTTGGGCAGTTGTGTTGTTGATCGTTGAGATGGGTTTGGTGGCGGTTTGCTGTTGATTTCGAATACCATTTCATTTGTTGTGAAAATGTGCTGTGTTGAGGGATTTTCTGTTGGGTTGTGGTTCGGTCCGGTTTGGATTTTTGTATAACTCAGTGCCTGTTTCTATGTACTTTTAAATCTTTCATTCTACACTTTTGGTATATAGACACAATACAAACTGCTTTACTATTGATGTTTGCATACAGTCGGTAAGTTCAGGGCGGATCTAGAATTTTTTGCAGGAGGTGGTCCAAAGTGTGACTGCCGGTCTCGGGAATGGATATGAGTTCTGTGAGGTACCGGTACATGTTGCTGGAACGGAAATGAATGCGTCTCTATCAATTTCTAACATTTTTTTCTGATTTGCCAATTTTCCTGAGATTAATTTAGTCTTTGCTTCTAGTGTTCATTCATTTTAAAAAACATTTCGAGTGTTCAACGGTAGTGGATTTTACAATAGTTGTAATGCAAAAATTTGTTGCGATTCGCGGGCAATTGAATATTCACACTCCATGGTCTCAGTGGTGCATGGGTGAATGATGAATCGGTGCACATTCGCTGAGGAATGTCTTCGAACAAGCTAATGTTAATATAATTATAGTTCAATCATGTTCTATCACAAACAGTTCTCAATCTACTATAGGTTACCAAAACCCTTTCTCAACATAATCTATAACAGCAACCCTTAAAACAGTCTTCCGTTGACTTCTAACACTTCAAAACCCAAGAGTTTTCGGTGCCTTTGCAGCTTGAATCCCCACCCGTTAAGGGCTCCACGCTTTGCGTTCACAGTGCACGCTCCGCTCGAACAATTTCGGATTTGACGTACCGTAATTCACTCGTCCATCCCCCAAAAGTTAAAAAGAAATCTACGTCCCTGCTCGTGTGAAGCAATTATAAGTATAGGGAAAAAACTCCATTTTTATTTCAAGACTAAATTTGCCTCAATTCCAATCAATTTTCATTGCAGTAAATTCTGTATTTCCATAACATCGAGTGCACAAAATTTCATTTCAGTATACCTTTAAAAAATCAGGAGAGATTGATCCCACAGAACACTGCAGTCGCACAGTCTAAATATCTAGTCATAAGTCTTATTGAACAGGTGTCCAGTTATTGTGATTATTTGTTTACTTGACAACTTGACAAATAATAACAATAAAGGTGTAAATTTTCCATAGAATCTGAATTTATTGATAAAATTATTGCTTAATCCATCGTTTTGGAGAAAATACAGTATCAAAATATAATCAGTACAGGCAACCTTGAGGAGTCCATAAATTAAACTCACCTGCTCACAGTGAAAGACAAATCTCCCAATTCGTTGCCAGACCTTCCCAATTTATTTGCCAACTCTGACGACCGTCAGTTCTGCGGAATCCTCTTGGCATGATCATGCAAAAATTTTTAAGAAAGGAAGTTGACACCCCTCCCCAAGACCAGCCGTTACATTCGGACTCCTCCCGAAAAAAATCCTGGATCTGCCCCTATTAGATGCACCTTTTTCGCGTTTGGAATAAAGATCAAAATAGCCTCTCAGCAAACCGACACCATATACATAAGTGCGTATGTAGTAGGGGGGTAAGTTTGGGTGAACCTACACTTATATCACAGAAGATTACCTTGCTAGTCAGACTAAAGAAAGTACAGATAGTACACATATTGGCGGTTGTTTGAACATTTCGTTATCTGGACCTTCAAACTACACTGATAAATCATGTTATTTGGAAGCAGTGCCTATCTGAGTGGTGCAAGAATGCATCCTAAAAAGGGTCAAGTTTGACCATTCGATTTGTACACTCGAGAACATCCTCCAAATCGACGGGATAAACATAACTCTCACGCACCTTCAACACTGAATAGTCCAAAATTTGAGTTCACTTGAAATTTTGTGGAATCACTCTTTCTAAATAGATATATCCTAAATTGAGGGATTGTTAGTGTGGTTTCGCGCAGTGGATTGTATTTTATCTAAATTGCCTTTTTGGTGTTAAATTTTAAATTTTTAATCTGCCGTAAAGCTGAGACTCCCTTTCTCGTTAGGTTTGGGCTTATGTGATTGCGTGCACGTATTTCCGAAAACTAGTTACCGCAATGCACTATCGGTTTGTGTATACGACCGTGTGCCCCAAAATTTTACACGGCAACAAATTCGCGAATTAAATCATTCAAAGCAACGGCAGTGGTTCATATACTTTCAACATATTTTACACTAACAAATATTCATAAATGTTGAATCCATTTCGAATTAAATCAGCGACATAATGGTCGGAAGTTTATAAAGCAGGGAATCGGTTTTTTTACAAACTTGAAATTTAAGTATGATTTCGAATTAAGTATCATTTAGTTACTACTTAATCATGGAGTTTGAAGGTACTAATTATGTGAACTCTTTGGAATAGGGATACACTGAACTTTCCAATGAATTGGAACTCGGAAACTCCATGCACGGAATGTGCTGAGAAGAACAGGAAGAAGGGGGGGGGGGCATATAGAATATATAGACGAATCCGGATAGTCATTGATGGGCTGATTTTAATCGGATATAAAAGGGGTCATTACCTTTAGTCTTTCAAATCCCTTGCTTACCTGTATTATGTATGATTGTACACTAAATTTTATCTTCAGTCCATCAATTTCACTGAAATTTATGTGGACAATAAATTAAGACGATTTAAGGCTGATGTACCCCATTAATGGCTGAGTAACCCCGCTAAGCACAAGCGCTGATCGGACTCGTCTATACATTCATAGAGGCTATACTGTTTTTCATTGCTTCAAAAACCAAACTAGTTTGCCTGGCGGCTGTGATTCGTTTTTGAGAGTGGGGATATGAAGCAAAAATGTAATGATGATTCCTTTCATTGGCCGCTTTCCTGAGGAGGGGTTAAAATGGAGAGGTGTCTTCTAACCCTTTGGGATTTTTTTGTTTGTGAAAGGTGTTTAAAATGCAAACTAGTGTCCTGTTTGGAAATACTTTGAAATAATTAGTTTAAGCAATTTTTATTTTTTGGAGAATGTTATTGATTTTCAAAGTTATCATTTTTACTCCTTGACAAATACCACAGTTATAGCCATGTCATACTGATCAGCGTTTTCTGACCCGTTGTGAAACTTAACAGGCAAACAGGCTATACTTCTATGCGACTACATTTCTTACAAATTAATGAATGTTTTTCTGCATCGGAAAAGACATAAGCTGATAAGTAGCTATGAGTCAACACTACTTGTGTGTAAAAAGTAGCTTGTGTTAAAGTATATGCATAGAGCACGACATGTAGCGTTCGGGGTCAATTTAGTTTGGGAGAACCCCGCGGAGCGGACTCGGTTTGCTCACTCCCCCTTTCAGGCTTTAAGACCCTTTAAGGGGATATGGCTGAACAAGGAATATGTCTGCAGTCTGCTACGAAGGCAAGTTTGGGAGCAGAGGATTCTCTCCCCGAATTATGTATCCTTATCCTGCCCTGAAATTCAAAATTTTCTAAGCAGAGGGCCTTAATCAGTTGGCTCGGAGGAAAATTTTGAAGAATTGTGAACCGCACACAATCGGAAAAGATATTTCTTAGGTTTTCAAATTGCTCAGAAGATTAATAGCTTTAATATATCATCGTTATAGTGTGAAGTATTAATGTAACGTAAGCAATTCATTGCAAAATGAGCTGGCATTCTAAAAACTATTTTACAAACTTGCAAAATGTGATACACTGTATAAACACAAATTAGTCAAGCAGCGCTTGAATCGAGCAATCACATTAGTCGACAATATGGACTAATATTTGACTAATATTTGAGCCAGCAGTTGTGTGCATTGCAACAGAATGAATCTTAACTGTTCTCAAGATAAGGTTGTGCGTTTGCACAAGTCCTCGGGAAGCAAAAATTTACATTTAATCACTGGCTTGACCTACTTTGTACAAAGGAAACGATTGTCATAAAAGATTCCGTCTGAAATTATTCTTACAGTCTCCCTACAACTAATCAGTCCCAGAACCATTTGTTCACGTCTAAAACATGAATTTAACAAGTGCAAAAAATGTCTACGTGGGCACGTGGCTGACTCCTTCGCATTTCCTTTTTAAGTCATATTCCCAAGTGGTTTAAGCATACATATAGAGTTTGCTCCTTAATAGCACAACATTAACTGGGAGATGCTGCAGACGCTGTCATTATACATCATATCGAATTCTAGTAGAGCAGAAGACTTTAATCACAGCTTAATTAACTCTACAAACATCAACGTTCGATTGAACGAACCATTTAATCCTGCCAAGGTTGTATACCTTCCCAGCAGATGTTTCATATTTTTTCCCTAACAAATTAGATTTCCAGTTTAAACATGGACTGTATAGGAATGTTGTAAAGATCAAACCGTGTCAAACCAGCAATGATGATATCTATCATATTCCTATTGAAAGATTTTTACGAAAGTCTAAAGTTCGAACAAAGCATTGTTAATACAATTTCAATCCACCACTAGGTTCAAGATTTGTAGTTTTAACGATGTTTCCCATTTACGAACTCTTCCATAATTATTTATTTTAGTTTTATTCATTTAAACTTGATTTCTGTAGGATAGCTCTGTTAGTCGACTTTAATATTCCCCGAGGTTCTCATAAAGTAACAACAAAACTCATTGAATTAAACTCATCAATGTAGTCAAAGATATAGATGTATAAAAACTAAACTAAAATTCACAACGGTTAAGAACAATACAAAATAAAAAGGGAAAAATCATACAACTTAAAAAGAAGTAAAAAAGTTAGAAGACTTGAACGTGATCATATCGAAAAGATTAAACTGAATTCATGTATAATCAATAAATTTAATAAAATCATTTATTAATGGTTCAAAATTATCACAAGAAGGGACAGTTTTGATGGATGGCAAATCAATTCAATCTTCAGCTGAAATAAATGAAAAATCTTCTTTTACATTGTTAAATTTCGCAGCCCCCCCCCCCCTCTCCCTGTGAAAGAAAGGGTATCGAGGGTCATGTACATTTCGCGTGAAATGAAGCATTTGTTTCCAAACAGGAATTTACTCTTACAACTCCTTTGTTCAATACCGTTGAGCATTGTCATTAAAAACTTACAAATCATGCAGTCGCGATTATATTCTGTTCATGGGTTATCAGAACCCACTGCCATCGTGCGTGGTGCTCAGCGTAGGTAAAACAAACCAGTGAACCTCAACTGGGAGAAAGGCCGTAGCGGGCTCGATTTGAACCAATTGTTTGGAAACTGGGCAGTAAAACCCCATCTAACATAACCTAACCTAGGTCAAAAGCATGACATCTAAGTCTACTAAAGAGGTCAGAGGACGTTTTTGCTATTACTTCACACATCCTTGACATATTGCAAAGGCGCCAGCCATCAGCTGTTGATATCAATGACAGTTGGTGGAAAAACTCAATATTTATCGTGAACCTGGCGTTGTCATAGTAACCATTACTAATGCACCATTTTTCATATCTAACCTTTAAAAATGTCTTCTTCACTTACAGTCTCTTTTTTCATTATATAAAATAAAAAACGGGGTGTTAATTGCTTTTTTTGACCACCAACACCTTAGAGGAGGATCTGTTCCCGGGCTGTCATATAAATTATTGATCATAAAACAGTCCATCATGGTCTTCGCTATGAACGTTCACAGTTGTAATTTGTAAATGCATCAATGATCATGAAGCCATATGCTTACAGATAAAAAATTCATTTTTCGATGATTAATCGCGTCATTTTTATTTAATATCAATTTGTCCTTAATTTTGTCACTTGTCAGAGGACTGACGACTGAAAAGAGAATTGTGAAAACTGTGAAAAGCAGGCCTTTCTCATCAAAGTGAATACTTATTGGGCTTCCCATGCACTGCAAATTAGATATGGTACTCTCACGGTAGCGAAATTATTTATATACTTTGAAATCAGAAGTCTTTGTAGGAAAAGGTAATAACAATGACAGATGTGGGTGAACCTATGCCAATAATCTTGATGAGTGTGGGAGAACTAGAAATACCATTATTTTGTGAAATACTGTAACTTCCAGCCCCATCTGACAGTAAAGGGTACCCATGAGATTGCTCTCATAAACTCTTATCGCTGTCCAATATCCTTCATAGCCCAACATTAGAGGACGAAGCACTCAAGTTGATGAACAGTGAACGCAAGACTTCATATAAATTAAAAGGTGTATATTTGTATGTTATATGTCCCTTTACTATTGTTTTGTCTTACTGCACTCTTTTGCATAGTATTTTCTCCTTCCTCTCAAGGTCGCTAGCTGCGATGACATATTACCCTGTCTTGTTTATAACTTTACCTATCAACATTTTATAGTATACATAGCCTATGTGAAAGGTATAGCCTATGTAAAACTTTTATAAACAAAGTTAATCGAACCTAATAAATTTAAATACTCATTACTGACATTTAATATGCCGGGCAGCCAGGTGACATTGCAACCTTTAGTGTTAAGCCTCAATCACACTACAACGAATTCGGATCCGATTCCGATCCGATTTTGTGAATCTTTGTTAAAATCTTTTCCATCTCTGGTCACAAACTGTAAAAAAACTTTCAATCAGTGTCGATATATTATTTTCATCTGATGTCTATGAATTTATAATGCCGACTGATTTTTCGTGATGAGGCAGATCGTGGTCCGAAATAATTTGTTTGTGGGTGGGAAATCATGAACTAATCAGTATAAGTTTAATTTTCAGATAGTCCTGCCGTACAACTCATATCTTTACACATCTTGGCAATTTATGGTTTATTTTCGACCAGAGATGGAGGAAGCCTGAGATTTTAGTGAAATCTCATAAAAATAGGAGCCGACTTTACTGTGATGTGACCATGGCTTAGGCCTATGTACAGCTTCTAACTGAATGAAAAGTGAAAGTGAAGAATGAAACACCAACTAGGGATGCTTGTTGTAGATAATTGCTATTATGTTTATGAAGAGCGCTGCGTTCTGCAATATCACCAATCCATCGGGATGTTCTGATAATGAATAAATTAGTGCTACCCATTATTTACACCTCCGCTGACCATAAATTTTATTTTGTAGCTATAAGTATATCCCAGCTGACTGAAATTTGGTTCTCTTATAAAAAATAAAACTGTGGTTATATGAAATTGCATGTACTAAAATCTAGTCGATTGGTTTTTATACCTACTACTGATATCTTTATTGATAATCTGTGTACCGGTCACCTCTAACGATTTTGGTCATCATCTGTTTTGTGCCAAGTCAGAAATGATGACACGCATGACAAGGTTGGAAAAGCCAAATCTTTGCCTCCCTCGAGAGAAGTAGCTCATCAGGTCATCGTCGCATTACTCCTGGAAAAACGTTTGGTTTCGCAATTTTGCTTATTATCAGAGAGGGAAGGGGCTGGAGAGATATTATTAGTTTAAGAGATACCAAGCTGTTATACTTGTGATAAGAACCTTTCAGTTCTTATGACAATGATATATAGCCCACCAGAAGATACTTTAGAGAAGATATGTGTTGTGATTCGATAATCTATTTGCAGTTGTGTATTTATTCCATTGTATTTTGTTCAGATCTCGACTCTCTAAAGTAATAGTTCAAGGAAAGATTTTTACAGTTTATTTTACTGTTACTTAACTTTTACCAAAGGAATGTATGTGACGCCACGATTCAGTATATACCAGAAATTATGAGTAGATGCGCACTAGTCTATTTAACAAGGTGTTTGTTGATTGGCTGTTGCAATTGTATTGTATCGATTGTATTCTTTGTTCCGGTTAGGGATTCGGGTTATCGTTAGCCACTTAGGAAATTTCTTGTTAAAACAGTGCGCATCCCTCCCTCCCTCCCCTCCCCCCCAAATTATCATAACAATGTTAACTGCTACTTAAACCGTATTTAAGAAGACGAGCAACGATTGTTAAAATGAAGGAACTTTGTCAACGTAGAAATAGGAAGATTTTGCTTGATTGGTTTAAATTTTATAAGATAAATATGGATGGACTCTCAGGTTAACTTTAAACTTATATCTACCGGTGACTGGTGTCTGATTTGGTGTAAGTTTGTTAAAAGCAGTGTCAGATTTTGCTAACATTATACGATCATTATTATTTTTCATTTTTATTTATGTAATTATTTCTTACTTTGTTTTTTTTTTTATCAGTTCCTTTTTGTACTTTAATGCATTTTCTTGTATTACTTCCATTTGTTATATTATTTAAAGGCATATTTTCATCACCCCAAACAGTTCCAATTCTCCCAACCTACTTACTTCTAGCCCCTCCCACATTTATCTAAAACTCATCTTTATCCAGACACAATCCTCGTTCATTGCTTCATGGTATGTCTCAGTGGGCATACAAGTCCATAATGAGTAATCAAGACACTCTCAGTGTCCATGCTGTGTAATTTAGCTATGATGCATTGTTTGAATGTGATGCCAATCAAAAGCTGTACCAATTGAGAGTTTTGATGTACGCATACTGAAACTGTAGTTTGGGGTGACGAATGACTGCCTTTAAGGTGGTACCTTTTCGAGATGGAAAAGAAAATAGATGAAACTGAAACTGGATCATCATGCAAATAACAGTATATCGTTTTGCAAAACAACCAAAACCGACAAATTTCGAGAAAGGAAAGATAGGATGTGCACTGTTTTAAAACACTCATAGTTTCTTGCTGTCAAGGTCCTATTTTTGGAGAAACACCCACAAACCTACTGGAAGTATTAGAAGTTTTGTATCCTAGGGGTTGACATTTATCACTTGCAAATGCAAATATATGGTTGAATCACGGACTTATATACATGGACAGACTGACAGAGCATGTAACGTGTACGTTCTATCCATAGATGGTGGCCACAGAGTGGGACAAAAAAGGCACCATCTACGGATAGAACGTACACGTTACATGCTCTGTCAGTCTGTCCATGTATATAAGTCCGTGATTCAACCATATATTTGTATTTGCAAGTGATAAATTTTTTGCCATTTCCAAAATATTTCTTGCAAAATATAGAAATATACTTGAGCAAGTTTAAACTTTCACACAAAAATCATAGCACACAGCCAAATTGGTGCGCTTTTTCTCACACATACGGTGGCGACAATCCACCATGCAGTGTGCTCTTTCCATGTATAGCAAGTCCGTGGCTTGAATGTACAGTACATCAAACATTTGTCATTAAGTGAACAAACAATACAACTTCTCATTACTATGTTAACTAAAGCATCGTCTGCTGTATGATATACGTGTGCGGTTATTAACATTCGCCACAATCAGTAAAATATATAATTTACTTCAAGTTGGAAAGCTGCATATTTAGAAGACTGTTAAACAGTTCTTGATGACGGCACGTAATATTTTATCAACAGTGCTAATATTTTTTACGAAGGCCTATATGTGACACATGTATAAATATTTTTAATCTGTATAAACAGATTATTAGTCTGTGTTAACAGATTAGTAATTTGTATTTTTTAACAGATATAATAATCTGTATTTACAGATTAATAATCAGTTATTACAGGTTAAGTAAGCACAAAATTATTTATCTAAAAATGACTGAAAACACGACTTGATGGAAGTTATTCTTTCGAAACATGTCGCAGTTTTGTACAGAAAAAATGTTATTGCTGAGAAAAGTCGTGTTTTCAGTCATTTTAATCACATGTTTTGCGCTTCGCAGACTTTTTGGTAATTATTTATCTGTAAATACGTATTTCCAATCTGTCAATACAGTTTATTGATCCATTTATACAGATTATTAATGTGATAACACAAATTATTCTGTAATTACAGATGAAAAATATTTATTTAGGTGGCACTAGCTTTCGTAATTTTAAACGATTTAGTTCTCGTTTATAGACGAATCCGGACACATTGTGATGGTCTGATTACTGGGGTCCATCACCTTTAATCTTTAAATTTCTCACCTTACCTGTTCCACGGATGGTTGTACACTAAAGTGTACCTTGATTTTCTCAACTTCAGTGAATATGAGGATTTTGAAATCACACGTAGACAATAAATGGAGACGATTAAAGACTGATGGTTCGTAGACCCCACTATTGGCTGTCTACAGTCACCAAAAACAAGCGCTAATCGTATTCGTCTATATGTTTGGTCCAGGGGCGTCGATTTGGTTTGTGGATTGGGGTAAAAAATTCCAGCGACCGGAACTCTAGATAGTTTCCCGGACCGGACTCACCTATAAAACAAATCCACCCACATGAACGTGAGCGCGTACGTACACCCCCACACAAACGACAGACACACTGACACGCACACACACAAAATATAGATAGATGGTGTTCTACAAATGCAGTATGATTACTTTAATGGAAGTTAAACAGACTTTTCTCGAAACCTCAAATTGATTTTAAGCCATTTGTTCACCAAAAGATGTTGTTTACTCTGCTTGCTGATTTTTTTTATCTGCATGAATTATTGGGGACAAAACGATCTGTTAGATGGTGTAGATCTGTTAGATCTACACCCTGGATTTGGTCATGTGTTTTATTCTACTGAACACTTTATGATAATTAAAGTATGTGCTTACTATGTTGTTATGTGTACCGTATACTACTATTCAAATCCAGGTATCATGATCTTGAAAACCTTTAACATCAACCATTTCTCTTTCACATTTTTAACAGACTTATTTATAAGCGGGTTTATGTACGATGACTACAGCCAGTTTTGCTGCTTCATGAGTCCAGATGTGTGCCTCGATAATTCTGTCGTATGTGATGGCATACAGGACTGCCCAAATGGAGAAGATGAATTTTATTGTGGTACTTACTTTTTTTACACTTGGTGTATCAAATTTTGTAGAATCTGACTTTTATATGCATGACAACCAGCAATTCTTCCTTGCTTAAAGTATTTCTCAAATATATCGTCCGTGACTTTGAGCTAAAATTCCCGGCAGGTTTTATTAACCAACCGTGCAGATGTAAAACTTGGTGTACTGTGTTGCAAAGGTGTCTGTTTCTTGCATATTTAATGACAGTCTAATGGAACACTGCATTTAGCTAATCATGGTAATAGATGTGTACTGTCGTACATAGAAAACAACACCTGCTACAAATTTACAATGTGAAAAATCACTGTGAAAGGGTGAACTAAGAATTCTTACAGGGCAAGAACAGTCATCCCAAATTGAAGTAGTGTAATAGACTGTCCCGTTTCATGAACTGGCTGTTGGGAGTCATGTGACAACGTTTTTTCTCTTCAAATGTGAAATTTACGAGAGATAACTACTTGGTTTACCTTGAATATGCAATAGTAATTTCATAAAATGTAATGAAAGGTACTTTGAAGAGAAATAAAACGATTATTGTGCTATTTAGCTTTTCATCAAAATAAGTTTGGGGGACTGCTCTTTACCTTTAATTTTTGTACGGCTTAATGAATTGACCATTGAGCATAGGACAAAAAAGTGTTCTTTTAATCAGAGCATGTTCCACATCGCAATCTGACTAAAGAGAGTATATAAAGTAATGGAAGGTTAAACATTGGAGGACCTTGCATTCGCACAGATTAATGCACGATTGGAGGGTTTAAGGCCAAATCCTCTGGCCCAAAACAGTTCCAATTCTCTTCTAACCACTTAAGCCCCTCCGAAGACTGTTATAACTCATCCTCAGCTAGACAGCCAGGCAGACAATCTCAGTTTATTGCTCCAGGGTGGTTGTGCCGCAAAACACAATGTGTAATCGGAGCAGAGTTTATGCTATTTAACATGAACTAATGTACTCTGCAGTGTTGTTTTTTAATTTACTGCCAATCAAAGAGCTATGTCAAGTGAGAATTTATGTCGATTAATATGGAAATTAGGGTGGGAATTGAATGTCTGCAGCCTGGTAACTAACGAGGATTCACGAGGTTATCCAACGATGAAGCATGGACCCAAGAGGGTGCACTATTTTGTTTTAATCACAGGTCCTGGGTTGCTCAAGCTTTTTCAATCTGATACAGCAATATTTTGATTTAAAATAAGAAAAGGAAATGCAATCCGTTTGTAAATAAATACATTGAAACAACACAACCTCTCACGTTAGAATGGGGTAGTCTGTGAAAAATGCAGGGTCCAACGTCATTTATGAATAAGCCCATTGTCAAGGCCTTTGTGGTGTGGATATTATGCTCCAATTGGATCTTAATTATTCCATAAATGTCTTATAACTAGTTTTACGTCATGCCATTCTTCCATATATTTCTTGCATTATCTGTCTTTTATTAGCAAACTACATGCCAGTATTTGACGAAGAACAATACTGTTGTAGCGATAACATTTCAAATTGCATTACATTATCAATGGAATGTGACGGTCATTACGATTGCCCAGGAGGGGACGACGAATTTTTCTGTGGTGAGTTCACAATCAAAGTTTAAAAGCCGTTGCCACGGCTCCAATTGGATCTTAATTATTCCATAAATGTCTTATAACTAGTTTTACGTCATGCCATTCTTCCATATATTTCTTGCATTATCTGTCTTTTATTAGCAAACTACATGCCAGTATTTGACGAAGAACAATACTGTTGTAGCGATAACATTTCAAATTGCATTACATTATCAATGGAATGTGACGGTCATTACGATTGCCCAGGAGGGGACGACGAATTTTTCTGTGGTGAGTTCACAATCAAAGTTTAAAAGCCGTTGCCACGCCAACCGTCTGCTAAAAATATGTTATGTTGACATCAGCCGTTTACCAGTTTACTATTTGATAAATCTAATAAGTTTACAACAAAATAATGATCAGTAACAGAAATGAAAGAGTCAAATGTTTAAGAGAATCGAGTCAATGGCTGATAGCAAATCATTCGTGAAATTGACTAATAACGGTCTAAAGTTTACGCTGTAAAAAGAATTGAAACTTTTGGTTTTTTCACTTAAATGTACCAATTATTTTTATAATGCTATGTGCTTTAATTTACTGTAGATTTTTTTCAAAATGCATGCCTGAATGAAAAAAAACCCTTTTTACTTCAAAAATAAAACTTTCGAATCATAGAACCAGGGCTTTAATTAATGGACCGTTCAAGTAAAAGCAGGTTTGTAGGATCACGGCTTAATGTTCCTCGAAAAACATTTGTGCATGGCTCTCCATTTACTTTTCAGATTCTTCGTTAGACGCGTTATAAAAAATGAAATATGGTATTCTTTGTTATCCAGTTTAGTGACTGAATTGGGTATCATCTTTAATTGAGACTGTCATAGCTGATACCAGCAATAAAAATATTCTATAAACGTTTGGTTTAAGACTTTAAGTAGGTCTAGTCTCTTCATAATGTGGGTATTACGAGAGGATTTGATCATTTAATGTTCCAATTTATAGTAATTTTGAATCTTAGAATTACAACTTTATTCAGTCTTTATTAACGTCGGTTCAGTGTCTTTTATCGAGGTATATATTAAACCGATTCATAACTTATTTACAAGTTGATGTACAGTGTAATCTACATACTGGATTTTCTCCAGTTAGGTTCCATATATTTCTACAAAAGTTTGATTTTTTCATGTAGACACCGATTACCCTACCCTATTGCATTACTATATGTTTTAGGGTCAATTACTGTAGGACTGTGTTCTTTTATTATATTACATTCAGAAAAAGCATAGTTAATAATAATAATAGGAAAATTTATAAAGCGCCTTATCCAATTAAGAAATAAAAGCTCTAAGGCGCTGTACAATAAAAGGTAAAATGCAAAACCAAGCAGTTAATAAGAACAGCAAATAAACTTAGGAAAATCAGAACAATGGAACTAAAAAAAAACAAATGAAAAGAACTTACAGTAGAATCAACAAACAGAGAGAAACCATAAAACAAGAAAAAAGTAAAGTGAAAATAGTCAAGGGGCAATGCTTGGGCGTCTAGTTATCCCCTTTCGTTCAAACAAGCCACTTACCATGCACAGTATATGAAACTGAGCCTAAGGGAAAGTAGAATGTTTTCATTTGATTGCAACCACTGGGGAATAGAATTTATACCAATGTTCTGGTATCATTTAGTACGTCACAGGCGTTATACTTTGCCGGGAGTAAAATTGAAACATTGAAATTGAAGCACTGGTGATCAGATGATGGTTTGTTTATATTCTAAAATAAAATGTGCAATTAACTCGGCCTTTCTTGCAATCTGCACCTGAGACCATGTTACTACTATCCATTTGGAACTAAATTGTAGGGGACGGAATTACACAGTTTATGCAATGACATTTTCTACTATTTTTGATTTCCTTTCATCTTTTGTACTACTGATGAAGAATTGTTCTTTCCACGAGATAAAAAACACATACTAAACATTAATTTGGCAAGAAGAATAGAATATTGGGTCAGTGGTTTATCAAGTTCTTTTCTGTCAGAAAAAACGAGCTTTTATTTTTTTTTCCAAAGGGACTACCTGTTTATAATTGCCCAATACTGACCCGGGGTAATCAGGATGGCCCCAACAGTTTTACTTTCAATAATATTAATTTCAGTCATTT
This sequence comes from Holothuria scabra, assembly GCA_037179385.1. NCBI lineage: Eukaryota > Metazoa > Echinodermata > Holothuroidea > Aspidochirotida > Holothuriidae > Holothuria > Holothuria scabra. The sequence continues at coordinate 36,489,676 of CM074186.1, forward strand.
TTATAAGTTTTGGCTCAATTGTATAGTCACTAACACAAGCGGAAAACCTGGGAATGCATCCACAGCTAGCATTTTAGCGTAACGAATTAAGCACATGTTTTCTTGATAACTTGCAGACAAGTAAGGTTAAATGAAACACAAAGAAAACGGTTCGAAATAAAAAAAAAAACCTCAAAATTGACTTAGAATGTGAACAGAGTTCTATTTTGAGTTTTTGATACTGATGGCACTTTTCCAAGCCTTTCTTCTAGTCTGTGTATAGGGCTCTGGTTAGCGTTCTGTTTCAGGCCTGCCAGTGTATAGCCTAGCTCTCACAGAGAGACGATCTGTATGAAACTTTTATTCCGTATGTGAAAGGTTACTCATCGCCTTCCATTAGCTTTCATACCTTTTTTTGCTTTCGGACAATCATGTTTAAAAAGGCTCTAATTATTACCCAATACGTAAAACTTTTCTCACTTGAGATCTTGCTGAGTAAACGGAAAGCGAGAAGTTAAGGTTTGTTAGAGGGGCCTTTTGAGATAGATACAGATAAGTCTGTCTATGACTTCTTCCAACGTACAATACTACGTAATGGTCGTTTCATGCACTAAGACTTTCACTCCTTTAACCATACACAAACCGCACAGTGTAGGCTAAACATCAACAAACGTGATAAACAACCTTCACTTGTGATCAGAGCATGCAGGAACCATATGGCGACTCAGAATATAAAATGGTAAACAGAAGCAGAGAGTTATGTTGTTCCTCAAAAATTACGGTCCTCCTGGACGGATCACGTACATAAATTAAAGTCTGGGTAGGATAGTAGGACTAAAGTTTTATAATTAAACTTAAGTTAATCGGCGAAATTATATGAACTAAATTATAAAGTTAGTTACGTCTCTCCTTTTCTGTAGAATCGATCAGGGCCGTTTGCATCATTTAGCATGTGTTTTATTTATCTTCTGTTAATCTCCGTATCCCCCCTCCCCTACCCCCGCCCCCCGAAAAGGCTGCCCTGTCGATATTGGAGTTGAACAATTACTTGAGATTTTAACATGGTTTTCACTTAGGTACGTGCACCCTGTCTTCTGTGAAGTATTTTCCACTATTCTCATGAAATACCGTTTTCATTGACGAATCCGAACAGTCGAGTGATAGTCTGATTTGGTCGTTCATAACAGAGTTCATCAACTTTAATCTTTTCAATTATTTCCTTTCCTTCATGGATGGTTTTACACTAAAAACATCTTGATTGACTTTATTTCACTAAATAAGAGGGCTTGAAATTGCATAAAGACAACGTAATTAAGACAATTTAAAGGGCCAAACCTCTCACCCAAACTACAATTTTGGTACCCGGGTACCGAAATTCTCAATTGGCTCAGCTCTTTGATTGACAGCTAATTCAAACAATGCAGAGTGCCAAAGATTATATTACACATTATGAACGGTACTGTGAGTGATTTGATTATATAAATTGAGTTTTTCTATACTCACCCTGAAGCAATAAACTGAGATTGTTTCTGTATGAGGATGAATTTCAGACAATTGTGGGAGGGGCTTCAGTGAGAAGGTTAGGAAAATTGGTACTGTTTAAGGTGAGAGAACTGGGCCTTCAAGACTGATGGACCCCACTAATGGCCAGCTTCATCAGCTGCCTCGATTCTTCTGTAAGTGTTGTTTTCCCTCCTTTTCCTTTTTCATGAAGGCGATCATGGCACTGACTCCCACTTTAAAGGTTTCTGCACAGTCCTTAGTTATTAAGATTTAAAATGAAATATTCATGGAAAAACTGATGAAAGAAAAATAATACTGGATATCAATTAACACTTTGAAATGTCTTCAAGATCGGGTCCTCCATGCTTGGCTAAAAAAGAATGATCTATATGCCTGTCAAATTAAAGTAGATTTACAGCTTTCGTTGCATTTGAACCTGTACAGTTGATGTGAAAGATATTCATGCGTGAAGGTCAGCGAGGCAATATGCCAAAAACAGATACTTGTTTATATTCTTCTTTATATATATGTAAAAATTAAATTATCCTATAGAAACCCTGCATTCTCAGTTACTGATTATTATCTAACAAGGTGAGAGGAATATTCACTGAAGCGTAACCAGTGGGGAAAATATTGACAGATCGAATTTCGAACAAAAAATTGGAATGTAAGGTGTCTATCTACACCAAAAACATAATCATATCAGAGGAAGGAATATTGTATCATATGTGTTTTACATCACGAATTTATGTATACGAATGTGCTGTACTAATCGTTGGCTAAAAATAATAATCTTACCCGTTTACCTGTTTACTGTTAATTTACCAAAACGTTTTTCTAGGTGCTACTAGGTCAAAGTATTTGGGTTTATTTTCATTTTATGATCACTTGGGATTACTGGAAGAGGTAATCTTGTAATAAGTTTCTACGTTAGAGTTAAAACAGGATTGCAGATAAGGGCAAGCCACCGACTTATATGCACGGATACAGCACGTAACGTATACATCCTATCCGTAGATGGTCGCCACCGGCTGGGACAAAATAGGCGCACTAAGATGGCAGCCGTGAAGCTATAAATCCTCTGATTTGACGACGACTCTGTAATATTTTAAGCAAAAGTTAACCTTGAATGGGAAACAATATCATATTCCTGCAATGCGTGAAGTGATTTTGACCTTGCCTTGCCATATTTCGAAAATATTTCAACTTTCTTGCAAAAAAAAAAATAAATAAATGGGAATCTACTTGTGCAAGTCCAAACTTTCACACAAAACCATAGCAGACGGCCATCTTGGTGCGCTTTTTCTCACACGTACGGTAGCGATAATGTACTGTGAAGTATGCTCTGTCCATGTATAGGAAGTCCGTGGGGCCAGCTCAGTGCGTTGTCCTAAACTTGTTTTCAAGCAGCAGCTAAATCTCACAATTTTCTTCGTATTTCTCTTCAAAGTATCTTTTTACAATATTTTAGCACTTTAATATCACTCTCTGAGGTAGACCAATCAGCAACTCCCAGTAAATTTCGCATTTGAGGAAAAAAATGTCATGTGACTCTCCAGAGCCAATCATGAAACAGGGCAGTGTACTACGCTACTTCACGTTGGGGTGACTGTGTTTCCCTTCTCTGTAGGCCTACCATTACTTTTTAGGAAATAAGATATCACTGAAATATCAGTGCTTGTTGTTTGGCCCATAAACGTCAAACTCTTACCAGTGGATTTCATTCACTGCAATATCTTTACTTCAACCAATTTCTAACAATTTCATTTGGAAATACATTTAAAATACAGCATGGTGTAAATGGATTCACGATAAGGGATTTCTATTCTTTCCTCACAGATATCCCTAAAACTCCAGAATGTTTAAGTAAAGATATGCTCTACTGTGCCGAGGATCCATCGGTGTGCATTGGCCATTATGACATATGTGATGGAAGGTTTAACTGCCCATATAAATCAGATGAGTTCCTATGTCATGGTAACGGTTAACGTATTTAAATTACGAGTGACGTAACTTACTCTTATTGGTGTACATTCCCTTCATTTTCTTAGGTCCATCCGACTCTCTGACAAAGAGCCGATAGGCCAAACCAAACTTTAAAATGCTCAAAAAGAAGCTACGCCCACTGAAGGACAACACTTGACCAACTTTACGACCCTTAGACCATTCACATCATTGGTCTCTCATGTAAGACTCCATTCTAGACCGGATGAAAATAACAGAGTTAGAGTTAGATAGAGTTTTATGGCCCAGTTTCCAACCAATTGTTTCAAGTCGAGGCGGCCACGGCCCTTTTTCCAGTTGTGGCTCATTGGCTTGTTTTCCCTACTCCATTGCTTATGCGGAGCATCACGCACAACAGCAGTAGGTTCCATTTTTAGAGTCTTTGGTATGACTCGACCTGGGAATCGAACCAGGGCCTTCCCCGTGAGAAGCGGATGAAAAAAAAAACAGATACTACTCATGTTGTTAGCTATTTCGTTCTTTTTCTTCATTAAAATATGATGTAACATACATATAATGGGTTTTAAATTGAGTTTTTAGAAGAGAAAATTATGAAGAAGCCAATAAGGTTATTGGCGCCATTTTCTCAACAATGCATGCAAACTAAGGCCGCGGTCACCCTACACAGACTTCGGATCGGATTTCGACCCGATTTTTGTGAGTTTTTGTTAAAATCTCCTCCATTTCTAGGCGGAAAGAGCCAAAAATTTGCCAGCTTGTGTAAATATGTGAGCTGTATCGCAGGTGCATGAAAATTAAATTTTTGCTATTTATTTCGTGACGTCACATTGATAGACAGATTTTAACGGGCTCTCTGATTAAAAATGTACATCGGTTTGACGTCACGCTCAGTCGGTTTTATATTTCAGAGACTTCAGGATCAAATCATATATTTACACTGGGTGACAACGTTTTGGCCCTTTCGGACTAGCGGTGGAGAAGATTTTAACAAAAGAAAACCGAAAAAATTGGATAAGAATCCGTTCCGAATTCGTTGTGGTGTGACCGTGGCTTAAAGGGGTAACGGTGTATAGAATACGCAGTCCGGTTTCGGTATGGAGTTGTTATAACAACTCCCTGGTTTCGTTATGTGTTCAGTTTGATTGGTCTAAACGAGACTCTTTCAAGAACTCACTATTAAGTTTGACTTTTCATGAAACATGATCCAGGAGCAAATTTTAAATTAAAGGAACTTTGTATTCCGGTCCCGACCAACCATCGTTTTTACTCGCATTAACTGAAAATTGAAGGGAAAGGGGTGTGCTATTTGTTTTAGTAACGACAAAAGTTAGAACCTGTGACTGTTTTGGCAGTTTTCAATATGAGTCACCTACACTCGAGTTGAACATATGTACATATTAATATCTTCCACTAACCTAGACAAACGTTTGGTTTTTTATGTTTTCTTTAGACTCATGTCCAGCCAATTGCAGTGCATGCTCACGACTTGAACTTGTATGCGAAAGCTACACTCCATGGACATACGATGACGTGTTAGATGTGAGAGAAAAAGTTCCCAATATCAAAAGCGTGTAAGTATCACTTTGTAAGATAAGTGTTTCAATATAGTACGTAAGATGACGAGTTCCTACTCATAAAAGTTCTTCAGTTTGATGTAATGGACAATGTCTTTCTATAATGCTATCCAATCCTATTGTCAAACACACTATGATGTAATTAATTCCACATCCACCAAAAATCCGAGAAACTTTATTTACTTCCATTTAAAACAATGGCTTACTCTAACGGTATTGATATGGTGTATTACATACAAGTGAGTTTGTAGGACCTTTAAAATAGTTCATAATATAATGTAAAATTATATTGAGCAAAATCTCTCTATTTGACAAAGATAATAAAAGGAGTGACTTATTTGTAAAAGACCTTCTGGTGGTAATTGATTAATGCAAACTATTTTGACCAGGGCGTATCCAGAAAATTTCAATAGAAAGGAAGTGAGGTTTGATTAATCATTCTCTTCAGCGACTAGGTTAAGGATTTTTTTATTGATTTTGAAATGTTTGCTTTTGAAGAGGGTTGAGCAGGAAATTAGCACAACATTTGACACATTTGTCAATCTTCAAATGAATGCAAAGAAGGCTTTTTTTCTTTTACAGTGTACTCACAGGTCCGCCTAAACTACAAGATATCGAATTAACTTGGTCTGAGGCTATCGGTAACGATACTTCCTATTTTCTCCGACACGTTACTTCTGGGTACGTATATCGATGATTTTTACCAGTAATATTTTGCTGGTACAAAATGTTGCTAAAATTAATGCCTTTGGTTTAGTTAAATTCTCTTTCAAAATGCCGTAAAGCGTGAGAAGTAAAGTCCAACGCAAGCATGAAGTTTGAAACACAAAGCTGTCTGGAACATTACATGGGGACACCCCCTCCCCTTATACCCCTCCCCCAGGACTGCGATCAGTGGCGCATTATATCAGTAACATTCAGCAATTTGGTGCTTCAGAAAATTTAATTGAGGAAGCCTGCCCTACAGCTTCTTGCTTCATTCGAGGCGATCCAGTTTTTTCCGCTTCATCGTTGGGGTTGTTCGGCTGAGCAGTCATACCTTCTCCCTGATATTTCTATTTACATTACGCAAGTTTTATAGAAAAAGTAGGATGCATTCCCTGCTACTGTCCACGTATTGATACAGGGTTTGGAGGACATAATGTGGATTTTTTGTCTTTCTTTTGACATACAAATTAAGAGCGAGTGGAGCATGCTTTTAATATAAGGATTTTTAAACGGCTGTGACATAATCGATCTATTACTGAAGTAGCTTAATTGTTTTAACAAGTACATTCTTACTTTCAAGATAATGATGATTATCCTTACTTTTCTCTTTAAATGTACCGGGAAAATTATCCAATGAACTGTCTTTTGTGTGTATTTTTTCACAGAGTATTCAAGTTCCTGAATATTAAATACATCGTTCCATTTGATTTTCTACATTTTGAGAACCTTCTTATGTTGTAAGTATACCGTACCGCACTTAAATTTTTTCAAACGCATTTATTGATGGTATCATAGCCTTTTCTCAAATAATTTAATAGTTCAATGGAATTCACCAGTTTAATTCATCTGATTATTAAGTCTCAACAAGTGTAACCCCCCACTCCCAAATTGGAGAAGTACAAAGACGATTGCAAACATACTGCTGAAATCTTATGAAATGAAAAACAATTTCATGATACCGTATCGTTTTTCGTAGACAGAGCATGGCCAGGATTTACTTGATGGTAGGGAGGAGGGCGGTATATTTGTGTGGGGGTACTTGGCTTTCTGACGCAACCAGTCCGCCGTTAAAGGCATATTCTGGAGACAAAATTGGTTAACTTCAAAATAAGCAGAAAAATTTCTCTTTCAGAAGGTGAAAACGGCATCTCGATAGCTTATAGCGTTCAGAAGATACAAATTTTTAAAGAAATGCAAATTTTTCTTATGATTTGATGCATCATGGGAAATCAGTGATGTCATCGTGGCACAATAATTTAACATTGCATTCAATTTATTTATAATTATGATGCCGCTGCAGGCAGTATTAAGCAATTTTGTTGGTTATACTCTATGTATGGTGAAGGGTAATGCTAGATCTACAGGAAAAGATATTCAAACATTCCAACAGTATCAAATTTCAAGGACAAACAGGACCTTCAATTATAAAGAAAAAAAAAGGAATCTGAAGCAATGTGCCCACATTACATAACTCTTTGTGTCTTTGTTGAAAAGCAGAGGTATTTTTAAACTAAAATAACCAATCTTTTAAGTAAGATATCTTGAGTTAGGAAAATGGTATTGTGATAGGGTTTGGAGGAGATGGTGTGGAATATTTTTGTTTTTCTTACAAGACAGAGGAGAAAACCCACCAGAACATGCCTTTAAAGTGGATTAACCCCATAAGTTGGCGCGGAACATGCAGAAAATTTTGAAATTGGTCAACTTATGTAACTAAACTAAGGTCAAAAGTTACCATTTAACCAGAGTTTACCATTTTTTGTAACCTTTAACCATGTCACCATATTTAGTCCAACCATCTGACTGTACTGGGGTAGCAGGTGAATAGACAGTCAAACAGCAGTCGATTTTGACCATAGCGGTTTAAGAGTGGGTGATGTGCTTTTGTCCAAGTCTTCTTGGTTATGAGGAATATTGCATCTTTTCTTTCTTCCTATCAGTGGTGGGAGCAGGATTTTGAAGTGGGGGATGAGGGCAAAGGAAATACATTGAGGTCCAGGGCGAAGTTTTAATGCTGCCCAAGAGACGAAGCCGCAGAAAGCTCTGAGATTTAAGTATATGTCTGGTAAAAAAATACGTCTGAAGACGGGAATTTGTTCCGGAGCTAAGTGGGGCATCTGAGGGATTCCGCTATGCGCCATCACATCCTCTTTGCCGCCTCTGCTTGCTATCCTTTTCCATTGCGCAACGGAACCGCCGTTTTAGAGATAAACCGAGATGTTTCCGGTGTATTGATGTTTATAAGGCAGCATTACTTGATGCAGAAATATATCACATAGAGGAACAAAAAGGGGTCATTTTAATAAAGAATTGACGTTACGGGCCTACTTTTGTGGAGCATTTCTATATTGTGTTCGGTATGACTCGGTTCCGGGAATACCATTTCTTCCCTTACATAGGCTAATAGATTTACGATGCCGTGAGATCGTAAGCCAGATTAAACCAAATTGACAGATCGTCATTAAGGTTTTACAGAAAAAGCATCAAGCTGTTATTTGGGTTCAATCTTCTATTTTCAGGTCAATCGATAAAAACAAAATTACATTTCTTCTTAATGGAACCTTTTCGTCTTTGGACCTCTTAAAAGAATTGTAAGTATAACTTCAGTTTTCTTCATATGACGTACGATTCAAGAAAAGTGCAACAAAATATATAATACTTATCATGACAGACCTCATACATATGTCACTTACAGTGTTTTTGGCAACCAAGTCAACTAACTTTAGAACATTAAAATTATCAATATGATATCTGTTTTTAATGTTAAAAGTGACAAATTTTAAGTTCAGAGCAGGTCATTGGTAACATTAAGTTTTAAATGCATCAAAACATTTAAACAAGTTCTAATTTTCAAAATGAAGTTCAAAAATCCATGTCCTCTTGCCAATTTTATGAAGTATGCCTGGGTTTTTATGGGGGTATTCATGTTGACAGTACCCAGAGCTTGGGAGTGCCCGGCATTTTGGGCATTAACACGTGACTATTTGTCACATGTGCTACAAGCAGTTAATCCATTCATCCCAACTGATTACGTGTGACGAGGAGTCTGTCCTTGTCTGAGAGAATGCCAGTATGAACATAATCCATTCAAGACTCCTTGTCCGCACGTGTGAGTTGACCCTTTTCCAAGTAGACGGCGTATGAGGATTCCACATTGAACTATAGTTTCGTCAAAAATACAACAGGTTATGCAAAAGGAGATGGCCAGATGGACGTAGAAAATGAAACTTGTTTTAACCATATCCCTGGATTATTGAATGTCATCACACTGACTCCATTTGATGATGAATATGTCGATGATCTCTATTGCGAATAAGTTATGATCATAGCGCAGTCATGGGGGCGGTTTTGTGGGTTAGAATCCCCCCCCCCCCACCACCACCATGGCCCAACCTTGCAAAGCAAAAAACACCTAAAATAACGATTTTCCCTCTATCCTTCGACTTTCTCCTCATGTCGTGCGAACCCCAAAGCCCTTCCCATGACACAGTCCTGGCTACGCGCTTGGTAATGATAACTGCAACTTTTACTTTCCCAGACATTTACAATTCAACAAAATAGAGGAGATAGAAGGAGGAGCCTTTCCTGCAAATGTTGAGCTTTTGTAAGTTTTTCTCAAATATCTTCAATTGAAAAACAAGACAGTGGGTTATCCGTCCTTAGCATAATTTGACGAATTTAATAGTTTCTAAGGGGTAACAGAGAATTCGAGGAGATTACTTCATTGTAAACCGAATGAATGCCACCTCTTGGTTACTAATTAAAGTAAAATTGAAGACATTTCACAATTTGTGTCATTTTCAATAAACTTCTTCACAACCCTTAATTACCCGGTTTTACTCTTCTCACATTGATGATGACGCATTATCTGATGGCAGCACAACGAGCTATCACGAAAGGGCAGGGAGTTGTTACGTTTAATTACACCTTTCTAGATGGAGTAGGATTTGATGTCGCATTACCTTCCAACTTAATCTGTTCACAAATTTCCGAAAGTATATCATATTATGCTCGAACTGCAACCTAAGACGTCTTAAGTTATTTATTCATATTTTTTCCATCCCACATTTAGGTCACTCCTGGGAAATAATCTGAAGGTTCTTCATAAAGGGATGTTTGAAGGAATGACACGTTTGCAACATTTGTAAGATCCAAACATTTTTCAATCTTTTATTAATCAAACAGACTCACACACGGTTACGTCACTGGTTGGTACTGAGCAACTCCCTGTACTGAGGAGGCTCAGGAACGTACACTGTAAAAAATTACGATAGATTTACAGAACAACAAAATAAAGAAATAAATAAGGATAACAGAAAAGTTCTGAAAACTTGTAACCAGAACTTTTCTGTAATCTTTATGTTTCTCTTTATTTTTTATTCTGTAAATTTAAAGACGAATTTGAGCCATTTTTTACAGTGTATGCGTGCATGTTAGGGTTTCGCCGGTGCAGCCGATCTAACGATGGTAGAATGTAAACACGAATTAGAATATAAGCTTTATGGTGATCTCGTCAACTCAACCCTGTTGTCAAGCAGTCGTGTCGTCATTTGTTTGTAAACATAATTGAATCTTTACCACATTTGGCCTTTGTTTAGGTAAAGCTCTGTCTTTTGGATGAAATCTTATTAACTCTACACTAATAATTAGTCGAAAAAGATTTTTCTTCAAACTCTATCAACAACTTGGATGAAATGCCAAACAAACAAATAAATCGTAAGGGTAAACATTAATTTTCAAGTTCCTGCGATGTTGCGCCCCGAAAACATGGTAGGGGTAGATGTGGCCTTATACATTGTCCGTTAATTTTAGCTGCTACACGTACTACGAAGGAAGAACGTTAGGAATGGTTCAGCATGTTCTTGTAACATATATAAAGTAATCGACGACTACTTGACCCTATTAATGCACCTAATGATACCTTTTACCTTATATACCTCTCTTCTCTATGCAGGAACCTTAAAAGTAACGAGATATCTTACATTGAGGATGATGCATTTCAGGATTTAGGAAATGTTACAAATCTGTAAGTTTTTCAAGCCATAATAAGCGCGCTATATATATATAAAACCACGAATCTGCTATGTTTACAATCTAAAAACGTCTGGGTAATATTTGGCTTAATCCTAATGGGAGGGGCATCTATTCAAATCTCGATCATTTGCCGAAATCCCGATGAAAATGATCCAATCCGGATCATGTTTTGTCCATATCTGATTAAATCATTGACCTATATTCGTTTCCTACAATCCAGACTGGGATCAAAAAATTTTCGAACGATTTTAGAGCGTAGGTTCGTTGGTAAATTCGATATTTTAGGCATTTTGAATGACATTGAGGTCTTTCATATTATTTTTGTTTTAAGGTTTTAAATGAGAAGAAAAACGTAACAATATAAACTATAGACCTAGTGAATACCTAATTAGAAAGAGTATGAATAAAAATAATGACTTCTCGATGTGGTGTAACAAATGATACAAAGTCATTGGGGGATGGAAGAGAGGAAGCAGGCAGCTTCCAGCTCCCTGCTTTTACCTCCATGTACCCCCATTAACCCCTTCCCCACCCCGTTCAGAGGCATTGTATCCCTGTCACTGTGGCAATTAAAACTTCCTTTTGCATATTGTATTTCAGAGACCTCGAAAACAACAGGTTGAAATCTTTGAGTGCCTCATCTTTCGCGGGACTGACTAACTTACAATACATGTAAGTCATAGACAATCTGTTGTGGTGAACAACTTTTTAACTCTGCCGTTTTTACTCACGACTATGAAGGTCCACAGCTATATCTTTGAAATGTTCATTACGAGTAAAGTCTTATTTCCAGTGGTGTAAAAGATTTCGTTTTGACAACCATTGACTAATTAGTTGTCGCCATTTTGCCATGAGAAACTTTAAAAGTAACATCTTGTGCGCCTCTTTGTGTAATTGGTGAATTCAAATCACTCAGAATTTGATCTTTTCAAAACCAAAATCGCTTCTTGTAATTTACAACATTCATTTCTTTGACTTAGGTTTTTGTTCTATTGAATGAGAACATGCTGGATGCATTAATTTGTCAAATCCACTTTAAATCCTGGTGGGAATCTAAACGACACCGGTCAGGGAAATTCATGGAACAAGGGGTGCCCCCATAACTTCGGAGCAGTACAATTAGCTGGACCAGTGTCTAGGCTTTTCATTTTGTATCCTTGGTTTACATGGGGAGCAAGGGTGGCGCCAGCGAGAAGGCCAGGAGGACCATGCCACCCCAGTCGGGGAAGGCTTCTGCCCTGTCGGGGAAAAGATTCAATTTCGTTAGGGAGCCTTCAACCATACGGTGGCAAGATGCAAGCTCGATAAACTTCGGTCTCTTTCTTCCACTTTCCCGATGATCATCTTGGTTTTGCTTACGAGAAGACCATATTCTTCGGGAAAACTCAATGTTTCAATTTTACTGACAAAAATCCAAATTTTTGGCAATGAAAGCTCGAGATTTTCCAACATTCTGAAAAGAATTTTCCATTTTCACCGTTAGACAAAATATGAAACCTTAACCAACTTCAGTCATGAACTTGCCTCTGTATATGAACTTGTGTAGACTGATCTTTAGTAAAGGCTGAAATTTTTAAATTCCTCTTTACAAATAAAACCGTTTTTTCAGATTTTCTGCCCTAAAATTATTTCAGTTTGTAAGTTCCGAATCTTTAAAGGGCAGCCACCCCAACCTGAAGTAGTGAAGTAGACCGCCCTGTTTCATGATTGGCTGTTGAGGGTCATGTGACAACATGTTTGCACTTCAGATGTAAAATTTACAAGAAGTAACTGCTTGGTTAACCTTGGAAATGCAATACTGAAGTCATAAAATATGATTGGAAATACTTTGAAGAGAAAAAGGAAGGAAACTGTGATATTAAGCTGTTGCTTCAAAATACGTTTGAGTGACTGCTCTTGGCCTTTAAATCTATGTCAAGAGAAATCCAAATATTTTCTGAAAATTTTCCAATATCATCCAAAGGCCTTAACCTGCATTATGATGTTCAGCTGTTCAGTAATCACAACAAATTACAAGTGCCCCGAAGACCTACTTGAATTTATAAGAAGGTCAGATTCTTCAGTAGAGAAGCCCAAACAAAAGTTTTTTATACAATTAAAATCTTTATTCCAATGTACGCTTCACATTTTTAGATATTTTTCAAAGGTGGCAACACATTTTCGGAAAATTTTTCAATCTCGGTCGCTACTCTATACAGTGACAAAACCAAACCAACTTCAAACACCCCGACATTGTACTTAACTTTGCTCTTGAAAGGCAGATCACTAAATAAAACCCCCAAATTCTTCAATTCCATCTAACAGTCTAGTTATCACACAAAACATCTTTCATTAAATTCCAAAATATCTCCAGTGCAAGTTCTTAATTTTCAAACCTTTGTTCAAGAAAGGTAAAAAGTTTTTTGGGGGAAATTCCCATTTTCCCCTGAGAGCCTCAGTAGCCTTCAATAAAATGCGTAACCTCAAACGAATTTCAGTCGCCCATTCACTTTTTTTATTCTGCTCATTTAAAACACAGATTCTGTAGTACACATCCCAATTTAATTGATGGTCCTTACAGAAAGGCATATTTCTCCCAAAAGTTTCAGATTTTCTTCAAAACAAACTTCGGACTTTAAAACATTTATGAAAAAGGAAACAAAACTTTCTTCGTGCACGTGCCGATCAGACTCTGCCAGTTACCTCCCAACGGGAACTCATTGCTTTTGTCTCGACTTCGAAATCCCCCCCTTCAGGCAAATTCTTGCGCTACTAGTGCTAAGGAGGTGTTATTATTACATTATACCCCCGTTGGTCGAAAAGTATAACCAAAAATGGTCGTTTTCCCAACAAAAATATTGGAGGATTTAGCTCCATGCGAACAATACGAAAGTGATAGTTGCATTTTATGATTGTTTCGGCTATATACGCTTTCATCTTTGTTAATCAATTGGTAGTCTTGTATTATTTTGTCGCAACCAGCCATTTAACGTTCAACATGCTGACTTCCTTAGAGAAGAATGTTTTTCAGTTCGTGCCAGAGCTAATTTATATGTAAGTATATTGATACAGTCAATCCTTTAATTTATGGTTATTAATTCATCATGTAATTATTTTACGTGTCTTCGCCTAAAGATGTTTCAAAATAAGCCGTTACTGCTGTTCCCAGCTTCAAAGTACATCTCTTATCAGCTTAAAGGCAGTTGTTTGTCACCCCCAAAACTACAATTTTACCAGTTTACAGAAATTCTCAATTGGTAATGAACTTTGAATAACATCAAATTAGAAAAAAGCCCCCAAAAAGTAGCTCATATTTTACAGCAGGTATTGAAAGGGTTCTGATTACACAACAGGACCTTGCATTCTTACCAGGTTATGTCCTAAGGCAATAACCTGTGATTGTCCGGATGAAGATGACTTAGACAGTTGTGGAAGGGGCTTGAAGAAAGTAGGTTGGGAGAATTGGATCTGTCAAGGCGATGAACTAATGTCTTTAAACAACCTGTAACCATAGTCTAGCACTAAAGCATTTTTGTTTTTATGAATATACTGATCGATAAATACATGTTTATAATCTGTACTGTAATAATTGTAAGGCTTTTTATCCCTTCGCGTTATTATGACTTCAAAATAAACGGACCGGTGCACATTGTTTATCAAGAAATTAACGAGGAGTAGAGTACAATACAATACAATTCAATGGAAACAACCAATCAAAAAATTCCTTGTTAAATAGGGCGCACACAACTTAAACTGAACTCGTTTGCCAAAATCATCTTGTAAAGTCATTTGCATCATATATCAACTTTTAATTGTCTCTGATACCTGGAAACCTTGATCATTGTTCTAAGTAAACGGTTTCTTCATTCCTCAGAGATTTAAGCAGTAATCCATTGCAAGACATCGAAGGCGGTACTTTTGCGGTGTTACACAATCTACGAAGTTTGTAAGTTTAGTGTCATGTATTTTATGAGGAACGTCGCCAAACTAGGGCAAGTCACGAAAGAAGGAGCTGGGTGGCCCTGGACCCCCAACACTGACATATTCAACAACTTTTTTGTAGCCTTATTCCCAAAGTAACTAGTTGAAGCATTTACTTTATCTTGTAGCCTAACCCCGATAGAAATTAATATTCACTTTCAACTCCAATTTATACTGTGTCCATAAACGAATCCAAACAGTTATGTAATGGTCTGATTTTATCAGCCATAACTGGGGTCCATCAACATTAATCTTTCATATTCTTTGCTTACTATGCTTGTATACTAACATACCTCTTGATTGCCTCAGCTTCTAAACAATCCTACAAACCTATTTTGAAATAAAAAATAGCCGAATCTTGCAAATGTCTTCTTATTTCTGTTCAAATTATCACTGGTGACGTTTGATGACTTAAATATTGCTAATTCAAGGTGAACCGATGAGTTTCTCCTCGTAAATTCCACAATTTAGTGGCAAAATAGTCACATGGTTTTCAAGAGCTATTCATGAAATATACCACAAAAATACATAATGGGATCGGACTGCATTGCAAATGAAAAGTCATTTCAATATACAACACGGCAATCAGGTGACGGTGTCTTTATACACTTTCACTCAGCCTCACAAATTCATTCTTTAGTCGAATTATTTGACTATGTTGGGTATGTGCATTAAATTAATAACATCGTGTAGGAAAATATTGCTGATGTTTTCCATGTACAATTTTTTTTCAATCGGTATGGTTTGTAGATGATGAACGGGTGCATGAATAAAATATGAAATTTTGACTAACGACTTAAACTTAGGAACTTAACCTATCATGTAGTTGAAGTCAAACTTCCGTGAATTAATTATTACCAAACTCGTAACCGAGCTAATAACTTACCAACCGTTGGGAAAAAGCGTTTTGCTCACTGAAGTAAACGAAAGGTATATCACCAACGATACAGTAACCGTTGGATTGTACATTTCAACGGTAACATTGCATTGGTGAGACACTACGTCACTAGTCAAGCTGAAGCACCTATTTCATAACAATTATTCATTAAAATACACGATATGCTTCCATATTGACAAAACTAATACGTCAGAAGCTGAAAGGTATCACAAATCCCGGTTCAAGAGAGCGATAATTACGTCATAACTTGTTTACATTTTTTTTTTCACTTTTCAGGCTACTCCAATCAACAGAGTTAAACATTCACGAAAAATCTGTTGCTGATGGATTGCAGAATTTAAATATATTGTAAGTAAAACTTGTAGTAAAACATATCCACTAGTATAGTAGCACCGAAACAAAAGACCCATACTGTAAGTCTCCTTTCTAAGTTTATTTTGGATTCCTCCTCCAATTGATATAAAAATCAATACACCCAGGATTGAGCTTTAGCAGTATGCTTGGCCTACTACATTGATTTTTACTTTACTCGGTCGAGGGCCTATATATTGACAAAATGTCACTATGGGCGTGCTTCCACAGAAATACCGGTAAAATACAGGATTCGCTTGTTTCAAAAAAAAATCCCGCATTGCGCGCAAACCTGGCACGTTTCCACAGCAAGCAAGATCCGGAATCTTCATTCAGCACACGGCAGTTTGTCGCGTGAAGTGAATCTTCACCGTTTCCTTAGTACCTGTAATGTATACTTTTTCCGCCTAAGTCGTTATTTGGACCCGGCACGTTTCTACAGAAATACAAATCCAGAATTTTTATGTTTCCGTATCTTATATCCACCACTTCAGGTGGATCTGAGATGCGGAATCTGTCTATATGCGGATTCTCACTTATCCGGTTCCCGTGTGTTTTCACAGGGCTTCTTTTCGTGGTTTGGCGTGTCCGGTCCACAATGACCCGGAAAACTTGGTTCTGTGGGAACACGCCCTATATGGAAGCTTAATTTTGAACAACCTTAACAGTACGAGCCATTGTGAACGGACCAAACAGACTGAATATTTGTTTTTTGAATGAAAAACAACCCAGGCTCAACCATTAAATGTATTTACAACTCAACAGCTATTTCAAACTTTCAGGGCAATTAGTCGCCACCATCTCCTGGGTTTAGGGATGGGGAGCAATAGCCTCTTTAAAATTTGTGTAACCTCAGTGGTGGTGTCTGGGAAAAAAATGCTGGAAGTTTTCTTACCAAATAACCGTAGTGTTTGCAAAGAGATCAGCTTTTGATCAGAGAAATCTATACATTCAGAAACATTTCTTTCATTAAACAATTTTTGTTCCTTGAAAGTGGACGTCATGACTTATCCGATAGCATAACGCCTTGCTCGAGTAAAGGCAAAAGGCAGTCGCCCCAAACTTGTCTTGAAAAAGCAACTAAATTTTCCAATTTTAATCTTTTTCCTCTTCACAGTATTTGTTATAATAATTTAGGACTTCGATATTGCATATTCTATGTAAAGCTGCAGCTGTGACTCCTGGTAAAATTCACATTTGAGGAGGAAAAATATTGTCACATGACTCGCAAGAGCTAATCATGGAATCGCACGGTCTACTAAACTACTTCATTTTGGGGGACTGCTATTACCCTCTAAACAACGATAGTAAAAATAGGGAGAAACTGGACTATGCATTCTTCATCACTGTTGCTTTTTTGTCAGTTGTTTAGCAAGGAAGGACTTCAAGGACAAGAAAAATTTGTCTAAGTTTCAGCGGAGTGGATTATCTAATGTGTTATAATTTTTTTCAATTTTGCAGCTGTTGTACGACTGTGTATTTCAATTTTCATTATCACAATGACAAATTCAGAGCCGATTCAAGGCAGAAAATGTCTTACTTTTACTAAGTCCGACTTTGAATATATATATATAAGTTCAGGGCTCTCCCCCAAATGATTTTCATTCATATTTCGAAGACACGGTAGACAGGCCCTTATATGTATAAATTCCTTTTATTTTTCAAAATAGATGGTAAGAATATTCACTGAGCAGCTGGCTAATCCACTCAAGTGGTCACAAAGTTGAAGGGAATCGTTAAAATTGCCACGTCAGTAAATTTATCATAACTGTTTACAATTTATAAATAAAAAAACCTTTCTTTTGTTTTCCTTTCTAAATCTTGTAGAGTTGCTGATAATTTTGGATTATGTTGTCTTGTCAGTGAAGATACTGACTGTCAAACACCGCCCTCGCCTTTTGCTACTTGTCAGGGAATATTTCGAACACCATTGCTGAGAGCAAGTGCGTGGATAGTTTCATTATGCGCACTGGGTGGTAACTTACTGGTTGTCGTGATGCGCATTAAACATCAGCGTCGCTTCAGTAGCGCAAATCCAACGAACATTCAAAACCATTTCATCACCAATTTAGCAATTGCTGACCTTTTGACAGGGATGTATTTATTCACGTTAGCTATAGCTGATGCTCGATTCGGCTCAGATTATTTTCTTCATTCCAAAGAATGGAGAGAGGGCGGTATTTGTAAAACAATTGGCTTTATAGGAGTACTATCGAGCATGGTGTCTATTCAGATTCTTACTGTCATAACCATGGACAGATTTTTATGCCTCGTGTTTCCGTTTGGAAAAGTGCATTTTCATTCTAAATCTTCGAAGGTAACTGTTCTTGTAGTCTGGACCTTAGGAACACTTCTTGCAGCCACACCCGCTCTCCTCTCCCGAAAACTGGATGGTTTCTATGGCTACTCTGATGTTTGTCTGGGCTTACCATTAGTAACGGATGCCAAAGAACTAACCAGCCAGTGGGTCCTAGGAGAAGATCTAGCTGGTTATGAATTTATATTTATTGAATCGGAAGAAAGAACTGGCTGGGTTTATTCACAAGTTTTATTTATTTACTTCAGCGCTATATGCGTTGTCATCATAACTGTATGCTATGTAGCGATGTTTTTCACCGTAAAAAAATCAGCTCGTCTTTCGCAAAGGAGCGAGACGAGCTCGCAAGAAGTGACGATGGCGATTAAGATGGCCTTCATCGTTGGGACAGATATGTTGTGCTGGTTCCCTATCATTATATTGGGAATACTGTCCCAGTTTAGCATAAAAATACCAGTAGAGTTTTATGCCTGGATCGTCATTTTTGTGTTACCCATCAATTCTGCCCTCAATCCTTTTATATTCACCTTTTCATCATTGAGAAGGAGGAAGCGAAGTCCCACATCTGCAAGCAGCGGGTGCCAAAGTACCGGATCTGTACCACCTCAAAGAACGTGGTTACCGCTTACGATGTTAAGAAGAGCATTGCAGTCTAACAACAGGTACGTCGGTGCTAATAGTCAAGTCACGTCTATTGACAATGCACACATGTGACGTTAGACAGTGGTCCAAATAAATTACTATTATTTCTATGTATCAAAAAAATTGTAAATTCTTGAACACCCACAACAGGATCCACTAACCAGGCTCGTGGGCAAGGTGGTAAGCACTGGCATACACTGGAAAGGTTTGAACAAAACTTTAATTGAAATATATGGGGAAAAGGAAGTAAGTCTACAAGATTTGGTGAAACTTCCATTCAAATATGACATACAAAACATATTTGTGTTTAAATGTTAGTTCAGGGCAGCAGAGGTATTTCATTTCCTCGCATCGACAAGGAATGCTGTTTTTTCGGTCTGTTGTGTTGACTCCGAAGTTAATGGGAGTTAGACTTTCCGTGAGGAATGCAAAGTTTGTAAGGATTTCAAAGAAACTTTCACCAGAATGTTTGAAATAAGAATCCTTGTACACATCAAAACTTATTTGTCTTTGACCCCTTCTTTTAAACATTTCGTATCGCCTTTGTGTATAATATCGAATTCCCCACCCCGACTAACATAGGTATGGATTTACCAAGATACCGGGGCGTTCTGCATCGAATACACGCAAGATATTGCCTCCTAATGCCCAATATTAAGGTAAATGGTGTATCAAAAACGTCAGGGATTGATGTTTGTTTAATGGTAAACAATCAGAAAGGAACTTGTGAAAAAGAAATATCAATGACGGGTTCGAAAGATGTGGTTCTCTGTAGTGAGAGAAAGGCATAAGGGGAAAGGAGGGTTCCTCCCCTTTGGAATATATTTTCTTCTTTAAGAGGACAGAGATGAAAAATAGTGTCATTTTTTAAACAACTTGCAACGTATACAAAAACACAGGTTTTTTAATTTGTTAAATTAATTCCCTTTGAGCAGCATGAGAGGGCCTATCCTCCTTTGTCCAAATACAAACTTTGCATGTGATCCATCCTCCCTACCTCTCTTTCACCCAAATGATTAAATTGTCACCCCATGTAAATCTGTAATTTTAATATTTTGGTTAATGTGAAGACTAATTCATCTGTAGATAGTTAACTGCTTTATTCTTATATAAATTTATGAATACCTAAGACCTGGAAAATTAAGAACGCATGAACCCTAACTATCTTCGGCAGTACGTAGTGGTTTTTGTTGGTCTGCCACTTCGACGGATCTTCCAATTCCAATTAACTGCCCCTTCTGAAAAAAGTTGACAATGCCAGTAATTGAACTCATTTTGTTCTGATCAATTGCAAATGACAGGTTTGTAATTACAATGATGTTTCACCTTATTGTCATCATTCTTGGTTCTCAGCCTTTGGTACTTAAATTATATATTGTAAAAGAGAGCCTGAAAAAGACCTTCCCCTAATTTGGGTTCCTTTCTAAATATTGGGCAATGCACTTTAGATGATGTCAATGCTTTTTAGTCATTATTTCCCCTTTTGGCTTTGTGGGAGAAATTGCGCAATAAGGTCACGTATTGATGTCTAGTAACACCAATGGGAGTCAATTTTTAATCCGAATGGGGGAGGGGGCACATGGCCACTTCCGTCAAAACTTTACAGTGCAAAGATCTTTAAGTCAAAGGATGTAATTCCAAAAAGCGGTGAGATACCCCCACCACATTTGAAAAAAATCTGTTTCCATTACCTTTGTCACAATGTTTTAGTATCAGTGCAATTGCTGTACTTAATACTTGTAGATTAAAATATTATAGCAAATTCATGTCGACTTGGAATAAACACAATTACTTAAGCTGCGAGTTGTTGTTGTAACTACTGTATTGCTTGTAATACATCAATTTCAATACAACACATAGGTTGTCTTGTCATTTTTGATTGGTATAATTCCCACCAGGCCACCTCACAAGTTTAAGTAGATTTCTATCTCACACTGAAGATGGCTGATAGTCTGACACTCCCCTCCTTCAGAAAAGTACAAAAATATCTGATAAGACTTGAAATTTGTATGACAGAGAACTTCCACTAAATTGTCATTAATACATTGCAGATTACTAGATTTGACCATTTACTGAGGCAGCTAGGTTATACCCCAAATATTCTATTTCTCAAATTCCACAACAAGCAAATTTTCATTTACTTCAAAACCAAGTCCCTAATTATTATTTATTATTATTATTATTAAGATTTTTCTCAAAACTAATAAAAGAATTAACTAAGAGCATGCAAAACGTTTTGTTTGCTGGCCTCCAGGCAATCCATCACCTCTGAAGGGGCTCTTGTTTGTTCCCCCTCCCCATCCAGCAGGTCCCGGTACTGCCCTGGGATATTACACTTTGAACACCTATAGATATTTCACACAAAAACAAGGATAAAAAATATGCACAATTCATTCTTTCCATGTTTATTTTAAATCCTTTCTTTTGATATCCTTCTTCTGTCAGTATAAAATCTTCCTTGTCATAATACACACTTTATAAATAACAACCACTAGCTCCTCTCCTACTGAATTAGTCTTGTACAGAACAAAGGTAATGGTGTTACTGGTACAATGACTAAAACACTGTGCACCAATGTCTTCCATCTGTTACATGCAACAACTTTGTCTAAAGACGTTTCATAACAACGTAGGACACTCCTTAAAATGGCTAAAATTGACATTGTAAGCAGTTCTTTGAAAATGATTGTACCTGCTACGCTCATCTGAGGCACTGCTCCTTCTGAATCGAAAGAAATAAAGCGAAGATTGTGCAAGTCAAAATAAATAAATGTTCCTCAGTAAGATATGGTGAAGGATGGAAAACTATTTCACAGAACGAAGAGTCTTATCATAATTGACTAAAACTTAATACTTAATTGACTAGACTACATTATTCTGCATTGCTATTGCATCTGTCATTTCCTGTTTCAAGTAATGGCTGATTAATTTTGGATTCGTAAAAATAAAATTTGAAGAGGTAAATGTGTAATCTTTTAACTTAAACTGAAATACAACAATGACACCACACAAGATGGATACGTGTAGTCCAATATCCTACTTGAAAGTCATATGACAATATTATTCTCACTTGCAAAACTTATTAATAGTCACTGCTTCATTTAACCAGACAGTTGTTGTTTAAATGGCAGCTCCCTGGTCCACCCTGAATATGGAACGTTTATGTCTCAAAATATGATATTTGGAAGAAAAAGAGGAGAAAATAGGTGAGATTTTGTGGTGGTTTTGAAATATGTCTGGGGTCACACATTTTCACCCTTTAATGAAATTGTTATTGCATTTCAGCTTCACAACTATCATTTGAGTTGATAGATCCTTCACCAAGCAGATTTTCTCAATTTGGTGTAAAACAGGTTAATTGTAGTTATAACTGTTAGAGTGCTTTTTCCCCAATTTACAATATATATGACCCTACCCAAACAGTTGACATCTTTTTGTTTAATAGATACAGTATGTATCTAAATTGTCAAATGGGATGTTGCCTTGGAGAAAATGTACAGTATCTCAACATTTGATATCTCAGATATTGATAAACTTATGTGATAACAGGAGTTCTATGACAAAAGATTTATTTCACACTTTGTAAAATGTTTGTTCTTGTAATTTTAGATTTTAGGTAATATTAAATGTCCCTCTCAGGGAAAGTTAGAGAAATTTAAAATAAACTTAAACATGTTAAAGGAAAGCATGACTATACACAAGTTATTCCATCAGTGGTGTCGCCAGCAAAACTAAATAATGGTTGACATGCTTTGAGGAAGGTTCTATGGACATTGAATGGGTATAGAAATTATTGACTGGTTCCCATCCCTTCATTTTTGGTGTTTCATCCTTTCCACAGAATAGTTATGTGACTTTTTTAAGCAGGTATGTCATACTTTGAGAAGTCCTCCTTCAGCAACGTTGGTGAAGAAATACTTGGCAAATGCTGACAGATATCTCTGTTGACTTGTGTCATTAACTAATAATAATTCATTTTTTGAGACATACCTGCCATCCATTGAATGGCAATTCAGTACTTGCCCACATCATTTTCACTGTCTGATGCATTGACATATTAAAATTACAATAGGCCCTTAACTTAAAAAAATCTTTCTTTTTACAACTGAAATAATCTTTAACATTGGAGAACCTTGTTAATATGTGACACATCTCAAGACTGAAGAAACATTCAAATTCTAAGGCATCCCATAGCTTTTAGGGCAGGGAGAAGCTTTTCAAATGCTGATAATACATTGTTTGAGCAAACAAATATCACACATCATTAAAGATATATTAACCTCTTACCTTAAGCTTTTATAAGTGCTTCTTTTCAGGTCTACAAAATTTGATTAGTAATTATAAACCATTAGAATACTTACCATGGTTAAGTATTCAAATGGTTTATAAGTACCGATAATGAAGCTGTCAATGTTGGCTAATTAAAGCAAACAGGGTGTGGTAAAGCTGACACTTGATGATGTTAACAGTGCACATAATGCACTTTTTATCTTGTTAACATACATTAGTAACACATTTGGGAGATAATACAGAATAAAACCAGATACTATTGAGGCAAACAAGGCAGGCTAGAGCTACCAGATAAAATTTGCCAAAATCTAAGGTGAGAATAACAGGTTCAGAGGAGAAACAAAACGTGTGCAAGGGTTCAAGCTGAAGCCAATCACTGGCCCAGCAAAATAAAAAGCAATATGAACTTTATAAAAATGTTGACGTTGGCTTATTTGGTGATGAACAGGTTTGTATCTGTTTACTAGAACTCAAGCTGTCTAGAAATATCAAAGTCTGTTTTGTGAATAGCCACATGGAGGTACACGACTGTAAACTTTTCATGCCCATTGCAATGCAGAGGATAAAGCACAGTGGCCAAGGAAGAATTTGTCAAGTCAAAAGCTTACACCCGACTGAGATTTAAACTAACAATACATGCAATAGACTGACAGACATAATGAAAACAGAATAGCACAGCTGGAACACAATGTTACACTAGTATTAGAGCTGTCCGTAGCAATCTCCTGTTCACATGCTTACATTCCACTTTTCATCAATTGTATAAATTTCTGCCTTCATCCTCATGCCATGAAAGGCCATACTGTGTAGACAGTGTAACAAGCTGGTCAACGGGTAATTTCTCATCTCATAACATGTTTTTATATTTTTTTGAGAACTTTAAGACCAAAAAATATAGTCATCTTCCTCATAATAAGAATAATTTCATAAAGGTACATATCAGCATAACTATAGTCCCAGGACACTATATTACAGTCCTTGTTGAAAGACAAGTTTTCATCACTTATCTTTCAAACAAGCTCTATTGTACTTGACAATGAAATTGCATATAGACTACTGGAACAATTTCTTGCATGTTGATCAATGTCAGGAAATAAAACTCAGATTCTGGACTGCTCCTGTGAATTGTTTGTCAGATGACAAGGCATATAGCTGAAAATTTGGAATAACAAACAAGATCACCTGACCTTGCACCAAAATACCACACAATGGCACAACTGGTTTAGATGGAGACAAAATGTCGTACTGCTGGATATTTTCAGACTACATGTATCTTCTCATCAGGATTATACCATTTATGCTAGTTTAGTTACTACCTGCTGTGATATTTGCATTAGTATTCTGAGAAACTATTGACAGGACCTTCTTGGCAAGCTCCAGGACGTCCTTGTGAACTGAGGGATTTGCAGTGATCTCTTGTAGAATCTTGACACCACCTTCACTACAAAGCATTGGACAGTACCTTGATGCTGAGGAAGAAATTATATAGTTAAAAGAAATAAAGATAATTTGTATAACATAATATTTTCTTTTAGAGTAAATATTGTATGAAATATCAATATTCACTTTTCAAGCATACAAAAGTGATGTTTTGCATGCTAGAGGTTTATCTTTTGTTATCAGTAGTGGAAGTAAAACAGGTCAGGTATGAATGGGTAATTATGATTTTTATCCAATTCCTCCTTTTTTATGCCAATGGTGTATTTCCTGCCACAGATAACATTCCCCTCTTAAAAGTCACAAGCCAAAATTCTCAAGTGCTCAGCATTTAAGACAGCCTATTTATATCTCTCAGCTACTGTCTCCTTATACTCCTGCTCATGTTTTTCGTTTCTCTGGGTAGGCTTTCCTTGCTCTTCCTAATCCTCAATTGAAATCATGTGGTTACAGATGATTTGCATATGCTGCTTCCTACTTGTGGAACCAGTTACCCATCCATATTCAGTTGTGTACTAATTCTTCCACATTTAAGCATAACCTCAAGACTTATCTGTTTGCTTGCTCCTTTGACTGAAATGAAATTGTTGTTTGATTTTATTTTTTTGTTAAGCACCTAGAGCAGCTGCACATTTGTTGATTTGGTGCTATATAAGTTCAATGTACTATTATTATGAAGTGCTTTCAGCCACTGGCCACATTTCCATGAGATCAACTTATACCAATCTTAAATAAGCCAGTTAGGATTAATTAATGGTTTGGAGAAAGTGTGTCACTTTTAAGTGCAATACCCATATGTAAACTCTCTGAGGAGATCTAAAAAGCAGTCTGTGGGGTGTTTAGCAAAGAGTTAGGTCATAGCTGGGTACACCATATTGAAGGAAGGCCGAAACTAACCCTAGTCCCACCATCTTTAGAATGAAAGCTGAGAAGCTTTCCTTATTTAAACATGCCAATAAGAAGAAATAAACCCTACATGGGTCACCAGTAGGGGAAAATATGCAGCATCAAAAAAACTCTAAATAGGAGGAAAGCCAATACTCAAGGTGGCTAGACACTTACACAATGTTGTATGCATGTACTGACAAAAACATGGGCACCCTATACGTTACCTGCTGAGCTGGGCTTGTGTATCCCACGTTGTGTACCACAATTCCATGCAACCATGAATTACCAAACTTGCTTATTGTGAAAAAGATAGTAATGACACACAAGGGAAACTCACAGATAAGACAAATCTTTTCAAGGGGTTTTAAGAACTTTTGTTAATTTAACCTTAGGAAAAAAACAACAACCACTCAAGACTGCCAAGATATTCCTTATCTAGACACTTACCATTTTTGGAGCAGACATGGTGGATGGCCCACACAGACCATAGCTGTACTTCGGCTATAAGGTAGCATGTCAGCAAGGGGAAGAATGGACTGAATGACCTGTAAGCAACCATCTCTCCTTCTGGGTTCTGCCAGCCTGATATACTTTTATGCTGTTAAAAGAATCAAAGTAAAACACACAAAAATAATTTCCATAAGGCTAACTGTGATTAAAACTATGGTGCAATTAAGAGGAGTTAAATGACAGTTCAATTTCTTCTCACCGTTTCAGTCTTGAAACAACTGCCAAAAATCATCCAAACAACTTCAGGCAAGCTGTCATGGGATTTGAAATAAATTCCTCAACCCCTTACGTCTACTAGAAAAACAATTTAACTGGAGAGTTTTTCCAATGCAATTGGTTAGATGAAGCTTTACATCTCATTTTCTACACAACTGGTTTAAATCTTGCCAACAATAACCCTTCTTCCAGTTGTAGCTCACTGGCTTGTTTCCCTACTCCTTTGCTTATGCTGAGCACAAATCACAATGACAGCATGACTCATTTTGCAAGTCTTTGGTATGACGAGGCCAGGATTTGAACTCCAGACCTACCTGCTGAGAGTTAGGTGGTCTAACTACATGACCTACAATGGTCTATAATAATCAGTAACAGCAGACTAAATCTGATGAACACAATATTAAGACATGGTCCATTTATTTCATTATCTTCCATGTAAAAAATAAACTACAGAGGTAGTCTGGACACATACTGTCACACACAAGAGGATTATATTAGCCTACGTTTTGCATATATAGCTCTTTAAATTTTCTAAAAATTTATGCAGAAATATCCCTCCCACTTTCTAATTTATGCCCAAATTGTGTAAAATTTGCCCAACATATTTTAGTTTATGCAATGCCATGACAAATACATCAGTCCCTGTGCACAAGAGACATCAGAAAGTTGTCAGATCAGTTAATATAATGAGGAAGCAGTATTTCAGCTCATCTTACCAGCGCAGCTCGCAATTCCGTTCTCTTTTCCTCAGAGAGGGTCCACATTTCCGGGCCCTCATGGAGTAAGTGGGCCACAATTCCAGCTGCAAAGTAACTAACTTCAATCTGCTTGTTGAATAACAAGTTCCTGAAAACGGTATGAGAAAAAAAACAATATAAACATAGGGAATAACTGATGAATTTAACAGATATTTTATAGATCAACTCCATCATTTTATAACTTGTTTCATTGAACACGTGCTTTCATAGTCGGTTTATCATTATGACTGCTGATAAACCAACACAGTATTTTACAAGTGGTGTGTGAGTGAAATTAAACACCACCACTCACCTAAACAGGAGCCCAATGGGCACTGTGGTTCCTTGCTGGATATTTTAAGAACTGTACAGCCAGTCTCTGAAACAGAGCTAAGCAAAAGCTCTATTCAATGTTTGTAACATCTTCACAAGGGATATTTTAGTACTAATTAATTTTTGTGGCCTTACTTACATTCAGCTTGTAAAATGCTTGGTGATCCTTCTAAAACATTTCCTCCTTTCCACATGTATTTATGCTTGTAATCAAGCTTGGTATTATCACCAATGAACAATACACAATGTGGTCAGCGAGAGAAAAACACCCCTTGTACTTCTCTCATACGTTATTTTAACCTGCTCTCAAATAAAACTTGATAATACTTAAAAACAATCTACCATTTGCCCTGTTTGCTATCTCTACACAGAAAACAGGGTTTATTCAGCAGTTAAGCAGAAAGCAAGTGATTAATGGGGTGTGATAATAGAATGAGGATTAGGTTACCCCACAGGGCACAAAGTATTAAAGAGACATACTGTATAATCCATGCATTGCTTCCACTGGCAGAGAGACCAGTTTAATGCAGTGTGACCTGTGCTCATTGAAACCAACAGATTTCAGTTAATGCCCTCTTACAACTTTGAATTATCCAAAATCTGTGTACAACCCGGAGGAATCATTACTGAATGAACGTAAAGGCCAAATTCCTAGGGTGTTTGGGTGTGTAAGCATGCAAAACCAGGTGAGATAAAAAATCTATTGAACCTATCTTTATCTAGCTTACAAGATTTTCTAAATAACATTTCCAGTGGTTGACCTCTAGTGACCTTGATGACCTTTGACCTTAACCAAACACAGATTGATTTGAAATTCATCCTTTCTACCTTAAAAAACTGTGCTAAATCGTTTTTCCGTTTTTGACCTCTAGTGACCCCAGATGACCCTTGACCTTCACCAAACATATAAGATTCCATCCTTACACCACAACACATCTACACACCAAGTATGACATCTATCCAAGTTTCCTACCTTGAAATATAGTATTGAGAAGATTTTTAGTTTTTGACCTCTGGTGACCCCAAATGACCTTTGACCTCCACCAAAAACAATAGGGCACACCTTCTTCTTATGACGAATCTATGTCCCAAATCCAAGTTCCATCCAACCTTCCCTTGTTGAGTTAGAGCGTACCGAAGCAGGTGTCACACACACACACACACACACACACACACACACACGCCAACCTGACTACATAGGTTCCTTTGCTACCGCACAGAACCAAAAACTGAGGAGTGTAATTATTTGCACACCTAGATCATGGAGGTATCACAGATAGAGTAAAAGTTCCCTCCTTTCCTTTGAAACTTGCCAATTATCAGCTCCAGATGGTCTTGCTCTTGAAAAATGTAGACGACTTAAAAGGGATTAGAAAGTGCTTACAATTGTTCTCGTCTATTAGATCTCAAACACTTCCTGGCATGGTTCCACCAATGCCACACTACTTCCACTCATCAAGAAAACAAAAATTACTCTACAAAAGCACACCAGTAGTCACTTCTCTAAAGTGTTCAGTGCATCTTTAACTAATTTATCAAACATGGGAAGATGTTTCACTTCTTTGGGAAATCTTTAGAATTGTTTCAAATTTCATATGAAAAAGTTAGACTTACTAATGGACTGCTGGAAAGAGCGTTTTATAACTGATTGAAAAACTTCAAATAACAAATAAACTTGATCACTTAGAAAATTTTTTTGGACATGTTTTTATTGACTCAGTGTATCCTCATTGAAGTCATTCAATTATGCAAACTACCTACTGTCCATACAAGTTCACAGGGCTTTCATAAGTGTGTGCTTTTGTGTATCCTGCATACTGGGAAGTCCTAATAGGCATGAAGAAAGTGGTACAACTAGTCAAATACAACCTTGAAAGCCAAGAATCAACCAAAGTACCACAATTTGCAATGTTTGTCAAATACACATTGCTTAAAATCCCATTGTGAAATTCGGTACACAACCCATAACAGCCTTATGTTATTCAGAGCCTATTAACTCAAATGCCTCCAGTAACGACAGTCTCTTTATGGTCTATTTCCTTCTCCAGACATAACTACAGTATCACTTTCATTCACACACACTGTTGTACTACCAGCATGCATGCACATTACGTAACTATACTGAATCAAACACCACAGGAATATCATGTTACCCTCACCGATTTAAAGTCTACAACAGTAATGGAACTTTGATGGAATCTGCATATTTTGTTCCATGTGTGTTTGTGATACAGCATGAGACTTCTTTCCTTTGTTCACTGACACAGAATTTAGGATCTATTTTGACTTTGAATATTTTTGCAAACATTGGTAAAAGTAGTGACAGTGTTTTAGAGTACAACAGCAAAAGACGATAGTTGAAACATCCTCACAGTGCAAGACTTTAAGTTCTAGAAATGTTTAAAATGTCTGAATATAAGGACAAATATGTACAGTTAGTCCTTACATTATGTACACAGAGGATAGACTGAGCCTACTGTTTGTATGTGTGTGAAGAAGTAAACAACACAAAAATAAACTTTTAAAAGTCAAATACACTTTGGAAATAATTACTAGCAGTCAAATACCCTTTGCATATTGTGACTGACAGTCAAAAAATCTTTCGTTAAAAAAAGTTAATGAAAGTCCTTAGTCCAGATAAACAGGAGGGTGTATACTGATTGTCTTCCATGGCACGGTGAGATAGATGAAAGATTACATATTACAGTTGAATTTTTCTCACCTGCAGTGTTCAATAAAATCCGCTCTCATAAGTGTGTGTCTCAGAGACTGGACTTCTGCGATGTTGTTTATCAATCCCAACACTTTGGTTTGTAATGTGGCTTCATCTTTAAATGTCTGTTAGAATGAAACACATTACAACACCATGGATTCCTTCTGTACTTATGTTACATTCAAACTTTCACTCTCCTTACATCAATAATTGTAAGCAATTTTGCTGGTTCATATTTTGTTCTAACTGACACTTCCATTTCTACAGAAAGTGGCTTAATGGGATGTCATTTCATGATATAAAAAGCAAAATCATATTATCTCCACTCCAATATAGCAAAAAGCCATTTGCCTAAGCTGAAGAATATTTACAGCAACACATTTATGCAGCAACCAATTGAAAAAGAAACTTCATGAACAAAGCCTTGTAACTTTCGAATGCTCAACCACATTTCCTGATGTCTTTAAAGGATATTAATTTATGGGTTTTAAGTGAGCAGAAGAAATTGCTTTAGAAACAGCACTTTTAAAGTGTATAATATATATTCTTTTACACTGGGTACTTTTTATGTACACATATATAAATATATAATACAATATATGCATGATCTATGGACTTATGGCTACAACTCCCGAGTTTCATGTGACCCTCACAATCATTTGGCAGCGAGTGATTCCTTTTGCCGGGTGGAGAGGTGTGATAGAATGCACTGACCAGCGAAGTGCATCACTCCCTTCCTGATGATTGTGAAGATCACAAGAAATGTAGAGTGGCAGCCACAATTCCACAGACTGGATGTATATTGTATTGTATACATAACTCTTCTTATGCATCCAGCACTTTTCACCTGCTATTAATATATCCATTTAATATAGAAAAATATATATAATCATTGACATTTACTGATTTTTTTTTTTTTTTTGGGGGGGGGGGGGAGAGGAGGATATTAATTCTTATTACATTGTAGATGTGCTAATCCCTGTTGTTGTTGTAATGAAATCTAACTCTACCTCTAATATATCAGTGAACAGATCCAGACCACATTCATTGAGGAATATTGCGCATGTAGCAGGAGATTCATCCGTAAGGTTCCAAAGAGCACTGAGAGTAAACTTCAACGTAATGTCAACAGTCCTTGCATCTGACTTCTGCTTTACAATCTGGAGCAACTTCTGTATACGTTACAAAACAAGAGAAAAAAATCCGTCTTCGATTACTGAATGGATATAGTTTCATAAATTCTACAAATTTTAAGACATGCAGTGTAAATACAAGCTTTAAGTCTTCTTAGAATGCATGCTGATAGATATTGTAAGAATCAATGTAATGGAAAGGTAACAATAGCATAGCTACAAGCATTCTTCTGTCAGTCAGGCCTTGATGGACAGTTGCTTTATGACACAGGAGAATATGGGGTTTGAATTACCAGTTTATGCAAGAAGCTAACCAACTGAACATGTTAGATCAAATTGATTTATATTGAACTGCTTATTCAGATGAGAAAATCACATAATACTCTCAAATGAAAAACCCACCTTACTTCAACATACCAGAAATTAAACCCCTGACCTTACGACTGCTAAGCTTGTACAGTTAAAATGTCACTGTCTGCATCCACTTGGCTGAAGTACCAGTCTATAACTATTGAACAGTTTGCTGGTTGTATTTGTTGTCAAGTGTGATTTACAAAAGGCCAAAATTGCAGTAAAAATTAACTAAATTAGCATTACTGTAACATTATGAAAATTGAAATCCATTGCATTCAGAGCTCTATCCGTGAGTTAGAACAGCAAGGGATAATGATACATGTTTTATCATCCAGTATGGAATAACCCTATGAGTGTTGTGTTATGAATTTGTAAATTTACGCTTACAAGTAGGATGCTAGCTTACCACCATATTTCGTTTTGTTCCCAGCCAAGTAGTCTGTACAGTAGATATTTTAGCTGCTAAGATAGAGCATATAGCTACTGCCATTCTGGTGATTGAATGATCATCAAACACAAAGAGACAGTCCATTACCATTCTTGATGCCTTGTAACGATCAAAATTCTGTGAAAAAGGGGTAAAAAGTTGGTCAGTGACACTACTCAAGTCCTTTATAAGTTTCATTTCTTTGACTGGCATCATCATCACAAAGAATCTGTGTGTAATACTATTTGGATAATGGGTTGCCATTAACACCTAGGCTTGGGAAATTGTACAAAGCTTTCCAAATGGAACAAATGACCTAAATTACAATTCCAAAGAATAAAAATCTTGTACATGAAATTGACTACAGTATGCCTGCAATATCCCCTTTTCATTACCTAAAGCAACATTCAGCCTGTTCCTCACTGTAACTAAGATTTCTGATGTATCTAAGTACACTGGTTTTGTTTCTTGGTTTAGTTTATTCTAACATTCCATTGCTGTTGCCTCCTTCTATTTCATGGCTCAGTGTCTCAAGTTACTGCATTTGCACTGTCAGGGCCACCTTTTACAGTATCACAAACAGGTATTGACAGTACTGGTAGTAGTTAATGCCCCCATTCCAGTATCTTTACTTTCAGTTTTCTACTGTACTTGAACAGGAAGAAGGTTAGGTTAGGTTAGATTGAGGTTTAGGGCCCAGTTTCCAAACACCTGGTTCAAGTCCAGCCAACCACAGCCTTTTGCCCAGTTTTTGGCTCACTGGCTGTTTTCCTTACTTCATACCTTATACTGAGCACCAAGCACAACAACAATAGGTTCTGTTTTGAACTGGTAGAAGCAGTTACAATATTTCATGCATTGATAAAGCTACCTTCACTTTTAACAACGCTTCTTGTTTCAGTGAATACTTAGAACTTGGACTAAGTAAAATTGGAAGTGAGTGCTTATAACAGCACTTACAGTTAGACAAATGAGGCTCTACAGCTCAGTTCTACAGCTCAACTGGTTATGTCAGGTAGTTAACAGTCATTTTTCCAGTAATGACTGACTGGCTTGTCTTCTTTATTCCATTGCTTTTACTAAGCATCAAGCATATTGGAAGAGAGTTCCCTTTCAAGTTTTTGGCATGACCCAGCCAGTAGTCAAACTACAGACTACCTGGCTTCAAGTCAGATGCTCTAACCACTTGACCATGCAGTGGCATGAAATGACACTTATAACTTTAACAAGTAAAGGACACTCAAGTTACACTACAATCTGCATTACTACTTCGACGCAGGATTGGCACTGAACTCCAAATGAAGGAATCCAATGCTTGTCCAAATAACACATTTGCTTCAAGTTTCCCCCTAAGGTACTTGAGTTAGATTTTAGTACAGTACATGCCTACTGCTTTACCAACACTGTACTAAATAACTATTCTTAGTTCTACCAAAACCTCATACTTCAATAGAACATCATTTATACACATAAACATACAATAATGCTTCATTTTCTGTATATATGCAGCACACCATTGACTATTTTATTTTCAAAGTTGTTTATATTGTACCCACAAGAAAAATAGATCAACTTGAGGAATTCTTCTACTCCCAAGAAAGTTCGTTATAATGTCCCAAGAGTACATAGCCCAAGCTAATTGCAGCAGAGTAGCCTATGGCTCCTGGAGATTTATGAATTACTAATTCACTACTGCTAACAACTTGTAAGAAATGTATTTCTTAAAAGTGATTCAGTATTTCATTTCAGGATTTCACAACAGTTTAAATTCTGTTCTGAGTTTCTCAGGTTGCACACAGTTTTCACTGGATGCCAGTCTGCAATTTAGGTCACATAGTAACTATTGTTGCAATATACATACCACTTCTTGCAGAATCCTGTCACTGCAAAGAGTCAACAAGGCATTCTTCTGAAGCTGTAAACAATGGTAACAAAGAAGGTTACTTAGCAATAGTACAAAACTTAAATAAATCATGGCAACAATATTTATGACACTATTACAAGGGTTAACTTCATGAGATGAAAAAGAACTTAATGTAACAAAGGTATAAAGGTCTAATCATCTCATCCCAAACAGTTTTAATTCTTCTCACCAACTTACTTAAGCCCCTTGCACAACTGTCTAAAACTCATCCAGATTCAGACAAAAACCTCAGTTTACTACTTCAGGGCGAGTATACAAAGGGTGTAATAAAATAATGCTCAGCACAGTACACGTTGTGTTATATGAGGTACTGTACAGTACTCTCCATTTTTGAAACTTCCTGTAAATCAAAAAGCTGTGTCAATTGAAAATTTATGTAGACTAAATACAAAAATTGTAGTTTGGGGTGAGAATTGACTGCCTTCAGTGCTTCCATCCTTATTCACCAGAAATATGGTTACCCCCATTCCCAAATAGAGTAAAGCAATCAAATATGAAATCAATCAAACAAAGCTACATTATAAACAACCTTCAGAGTCACATAAGTATACAATTCAACAGTTGTATAAAAAAATCCTGCCTTTGTATTCATTTGCCTCATAGAAGTCAAGTGCAGCTATTTCACCTTTTAACTTAAATAGCTTCAAGGGGGATTACATTTTTATAATTTATTTGCTATTATATAACACCTTCTTAATTTGTCTTCATCTGATTGGATGATTGATGGTCACATGCCAGTCATTGGCTCCCCACCATCTGCACGATTCGATCCTGTCAAAGTGCAATAGTAGTCCCCATCGTGCAATAGCAGGCCATGCGGTACAAAGACCTACGTACAAACTTCGTGCATTTACATTGAACTATGTCGATGCGAATTGATAATCACGTTGTGAACCATGCATTGCATATGCTTTACAAATACGTTGCATGCAGACGGCAGACGTATGTAACATAAACAAATCCAGTAACCGCCCTTAAAGTTTTCACTTTGGATTACAACTGCATTTGACAGAGAATGCTTGAATGTACGAGTAAGTAGCCCTGCTATCAAATTTTGACCAAAATCTATTTCGGACGTTAGGTGTTTAGCCTAGGCCTAAAAGAAAATGAAATGTAGGGGAGGCTTAGGCCATTAAGTAACTACTTTATCAGAATGTAAGTCGCGCGTGGGCGGGCTTACAGTGATTGAGAGTTACGTACAGTACAGACCGTAGCCTAGGCTAAGTAAAATAACAAACAGTACAATGTATGCAAGTTCACTCCAGCTTTATATTGTACGAGTAATACATACACGCAAGTACTAACGTAGCTTTCGTTTGACAGGACAAAACTCAGACTGGATATGCTAACGTTAGGCAAAATCAAATTCTAGCCAAGGAATATTTAGAAAGTTAGGTGTTATATGAAACAAATAATGGATGTTTTATTTCGTGCAATACCATCCAATTATTTCTTTTGTTGAAAGATGGCCACCTCTATTCAACTCAGCTTCGCCTCGTTGAATAGAAAGTGGCAATCTTTCAATTCAAGAAATAATTCCACCCTATGGCACTCATAAACATTCATTATTTGTATAATAACTGATAATAACATATCACGCAAATTAGCACCTATGTAAAGAGCAATTACCTGTTGTTGAGTTGAAAAGTTCTCCATGGCATGAAGAATTAAATTCACCATTTTACCAAGTAGGGTCACATGGATGCTCTCACCAAGTCTGTTCTTTGTAAGGTTGTACAAACATGCACTGAAAAAAGAAAAATACCACAAAACTCTCTTTCCAAAGCTGGTTAATAAGTACTAAACAGATTCAGGGCATCAAGGGAATGTGAACCATGAACAAGGTAAACTTGTTGTAAGAATCATAATTTCTGTAACAAAAACAGACCCCCTACATCTACAATCATCACATCCTTTGAAAACACAAAAGAGGAACTGCACCAACAAAAACTTAATTTACAATGCTTTTGCTGGGAGGAAGTTGATATGAGGGCATTTGAAAAGGCTTGATGCTGATGAGGGGAGAAATAATAAACCGTCTTAAATTTTGCATGGTACACATGTGTATTTCACCTGATTCATGTGTACCCACACGTATCAACTTTTTCATTTACTATCGAATAAGAAACGTTTGATTTTACATGCATAGGACCATAAATTGTAGACTACACAAATACCTTTATCAAATGACATTAGTCATGACTTGTGTGAAAATAATATTACCTTGCTGCCATTTGCACACCGAGATGCTTTGGATTAGCTCTCATCTGTGGCAAGATAGCCTGCAGAATGAAAAAAGACATTCTGGGTTAAATCCAAATATCACCACATACAAGGAAAATACATATCAGGTGAGATATTGTTTTTTAATTTATGAAACTTACAACTGTACCCCTGTGGGCTGGGAGTTGAATAATATGTCTACAGTATTCCCTGCCTGTCATACAAGGTGACTGTAGGAGAGAACTTGTCCCATATTTGAACTTGAAAAATACATTTACTGCCCAGTGCCTGGTTTAGTGCTGCCTGTCTGGATACCAGGCTAGTCTGTATACTGCAGTTGTTTTGGTGTGTTGTTAAACCCATCTAAGATATCTATTTAAGTGTTTCTTACTTAGAATTCAGACCTCAAAGGGTACTTGACGCCTATACAGATGCCTATATGACTTAAAATTCAAAACTTCAAGACAAATGGTTAACCAGCAAAACAATTTATACCATGTCTGCTTTCTTCTGAAAAGACCTGTTCAGATGAAAAACAGTAGATTACCCTTTTAACTTTCTTTTAAGCACCCAGGATTTGTACCCAAACTCCCAGTGGCTGGGTTCACCACCCTATATGCCACCTCTACCTATAGGGCCACAAGACGAGTTCTTGCTTCTGTTAAACAAGGCAAAGATTTTGTATTGCTAAAAATAAAGCTGCCTGGGTGCTTGCATAGTAGTTGCTCTATAATATTAAAGACACTGGGACTATTTGTTACACCAGAAAGCCAAAAGGCTTAGTGATTCCTTGCTGCTGAAATGTAAGGCCTTTTCTCACATTGACATTGCTTTGCAATGTTTTTCAATTAACAGGGCTCCATAATGTGCCCACAAAGTACACATGCAAGGCATCCAATCTTCCTACATTGAGATCCCCCTTGCCCGTCGTGAACCCAAATGACATTTGACCTCCACCAAAAACTTCTGGGACCATGTATTCACTATGTGCCATCTACATGACAAGTTACAGAACCATACAAGTGACCTTTCTTGAAAGACTGTGCAGGAAAGCTTGTCAGGCATTGAACATGCTGACTCCAAATGAACTTTGACCTTTGGGATAATCAATAGGGATCATCTACTAAATATGACCAATCCACACACTAAATGTGAGCACAGTCACATGTACCGTTCTTGAGATACCATGTTTAGGAAGTTTTGACCTTTTGACCTCTCATGACCCCAAATGACTTTGACCTCCACAAAAATTGATAGGGATCATCTACTCAATATGGCCAATGCCCACACACAAAATATGAGCATAGTCATATGTTCCGTTCTTGAGTTATCGTGTTCACGAAGTTTTGACCTTTTAACCTCTCGTGACCCCAAATGACCTTTGATCTCCACCAAAAATAATAGGGATCATCTACTCAATATGACCAACCAACACACAAAATATGAGCATAGTCACATGTACCGTTCTTGAGATATCGTGTTTACGAAGTTTTGACCTTTTGACCTCTGGTGGCCCCAAATGACCTTTGATCTCAACGAAAATCGATAGGGATCATCTACTCACAATGGCCAATGCACACACACAATATGAGCATAGTCATATGTTCCGTTCTTGAGTTATCGTGTTTATGAAGTTTTGACCTTTTGACCTCTCGTGACCCCAAATGACCTTTGATCTCCACCAAAAATAATAGGGATCATCTACTCAATATGACCAACCAACACACAAAATATGAGCATAGTCACATGTACCGTTCTTGAGATATCGTGTTTACGAAGTTTTGACCTTTTGACCTCTGGTGGCCCCAAATGACCTTTGATCTCAACAAAAATCGATAGGGATCATCTACTCACAATGGCCAATGCACACACCAAATATGACATTAGTCACAATTACCCTTCTAAAGATACCGTGTTTACAAGCAATTTCTAAGGAATTTACCTATTAACCTCTCGTGACCACAAATGACCTTCGATCTCCACCAAAAACAATAGGGATCATCTACTCAATATGGCCAATGCCCACACCAAATATGAGATTAGTCACAATTACCCTTCTAGAGATACCGTGTTTACAAGCAATTTCTAAGGAATTTACCTATTGACCTCTCGTGACCACAAATGACCTTTGACCTCCACGAAAATTAATACGGATCATCTACTCAATATGACCAACCCACACACCAAATATGAGCATAGTCACATGTACCGTTCTCGAGTTATTGTGTTTACGAAGTTTTGACCTTTTGACCTCTCGTGACCCCAAATGACCTTTGATCTCCACCAAAAACAATAGGGATCATCTACTCAATATGGCTAATGCACACACCAAATATGAGATTAGTCACACTTACCCTTCTTGAGATACCGTGTTTACAAGCAATTTTTAAGGAATTTACCTATTGACCTCTCGTGACCACAAATGACCTTTCACCTCCACGAAAATCGATAGGGATCATCTACTCAATATGACCAATCCACACAACATATATGAGCATAGTCACATGTACCGTTCTCGAGATATCGTGTTTACAATGTTTTGACCTTTTGACCTCTCGTGACCCCAAATGACCTTTGATCTCCACCAAAAACAATAGGGATCATCTACTCAATATGACCAACCTACACACCAAATACGAGGTTAGTCACACTTACCCTTCTTGAGATATCGTGTTTACAAGCTAAAGCGTCACATACACACACACACACATACACACGACATCACCATCGCATAGATTCCTTGCCTGCCTTCGGCAAGGAATCAAAAAACCAGTACTTTTGAAACTAGACATAGATTTCACAAATTGAAAACCACACTCTGACTTCTAAATTGTGCAAACAATTGGCAAGTTTTAGAATTTCCTACTTCTGTGGTTTAGAAACATGCATATGACCCTTGCCATTCCCTCCATATTGACCACAATACTATAGGTGACCTCCTCTCCCCAAACCTCACCCCAAACCAACCCCTTACCCCATTCACATCTAGCAAAAAAAAAAGAAATTATCAAAGTATGTTCATGTATTTCACCAATGAGTCCTGTCCCACAGAGTTGTAAACTTGACCATAAGTTTGATGTATACAGTTAATGCGATCCAATAAGCCTACAAAAATAGGACTTCAGAGGAATCTTTTTTAAGCAGTAACAATGAAGACAGATATGTAATTCTATCTCTGGATGTCACCACAGGGTTCATTGGCTATGCATCCATAATGTTAAAATTCCATGAAATTTATATGACTTTTGAAAAATTACCCATCTGCCATGACTTTTAAGGATTGGCAATTCAAATTTCAATTTTCCCTAAGTGTTCAGGATTCCCAAGACCTATGCAAATCCTGTTCCTGCTTGAAACTATAATCTTGTGAACTTCTAATGAGTACAACATAGAAACAAACCTTGACCAGTTCTGGTTTAGGGTCTTTTTCAAGGTACTGGGTCATGTTAAACAAACACCTCAACAGTTTGTGTCCATAGTTAGGTCTTTGCTTGTATCGCTGGAGGGCCTCCAAAATCTGCTCCTCTGTCACCTGACCTGCCACCTGATGAAGAAAAAGCACTCTAGCATCTTTGAATTCTACATTTCAGAATGCATCCTTTCATTTACTTGTGTCTTACATTTGGAGAGTTATTTTAAAACTCAATCAAATTTTCAAACTCCAATTAAATGAGACAGTTAGGACAGATAAAATCAAATGACACATATAACAGCAATATGTTTGATTCCATTGTTTTACATTACATTCTACTGCACTGTGTAAATGTACTTGTTTGAAGGATAACCTTACCTATTGTGTTTTTCTTTTTGTGTGTGTGTGTGCGTGCGTGTGATAACAATGGAGACTGTAATTGTACCATTAGTGTACAACTTCAAGTAGAGTAACATCAACCTTGGTTAACTATTAAAGATAGAATCCATGGTAAACAACAATTTAAATTTTTCTCAAGTATTTTGTTATGGTTGTGACTGCAATTATTTAGTAAGTGAAGAGTACTGTTTATGTATCTAGCATTTTGAACAACAGGAAGTCAACATGTGTAATGAGTTACTGAAGAATAACATCAGCAGCCATCTTTCAAAAGTATTGCAATGTGCATGTACTGTAACTTTACACAGCAGAGGTAAAATGAAATTAATCTGACTCAACAAGATGCAGAAGGCCAATTATACAGAAATTTGTAAAACATCTATAGATAGCTGACAAAGCATGTTCAGTTTACTGCTGTATGTTATGAAACCAAGATCACTTGCTGACCCTATTGATGTTTCTTCTACAGTATGTATACAGTAATACAAAATTTGTGTCAAATGCTTGCCCAGGACTTTCTTGATTACTTGCTGCAATGATGCTGTATCAAGGAAGAAGCCTGCAGTATATTGGTAAAAGTCTGTTTTCTTCATGCTGTTAAAATTTTGACCATTTTTCCAGTGAAGAGTTATACTTGCCAACAATAAATGAAATGCAAGGGGATATTCATGAAATTTTAATCACATTGAGGTAAAAGTTTACAGTGACAGGTGAGCTTCTCAGCACTATAAGTGTGGGTACATATCAATTGGGAATTAATCAACTCCTGCTTGAAATACTGTACCTTCAAATCACTGTGAGAATCAGAGAAATGCTTTTCTTTGAAAAACTTGTGGTCACAAATTTCATGAGATAAAGCAATGCCAAGAAACTTCAGCTTGGGGTGGTTCTTGACAAAATGAATGGCCATATCATCTGTTACATCATCTCTCCCAGATAAATCCATCGAAATCATATTTGGCAGAACTGATGGAGAGCATAGTAGCTGTTCCATGGGGACTTTCCCCTTCCTCATGTTATGAGTGACAATATCTTGCGAAAGGTCAAGGTGCCTTAAGGCATGCATTTCCATGACGACAGGTATCAAGTCTTTGTCAGGCACCCGCGTCTTGAACATGGACAACGACTTGAGTGAGTCTTTCAAGGCCAGCAATGGTTGTATGTTATAAACAAGGGTACCAGAAATGTCCAAGCTATCAAGATGAGGAAGATCAGAAGCCACACACTCTAACCCAAGATTGTAACCAAACTCTGTGTAACTGACATCTAGATGTCTTAGAGATTTCAGCTGAGGCAATGATATGACAATACAGTACTTTGAGGTGTTCATAAAAGTACACCTGCTAACAGTTAGAGCCTTTAAGTTTTTTCTCGTCCATTCTCCCTGGGCACCAATAATTCCATTGACATTGACTCCATGGAGCCCAGTAGCATCCAACTCTAACAAATGCTGTGTGGAGAGAGACCTCAGTCCTTTGGACGAAACATTTGCATGTCTAAGACAAGCTCTTCGTACTGTTCCTACGGCTTCCTTGCGAAAGAGACTGAGGACAGTGTCAGTCAATCGTCCCAATTTACTTAATTTCTTCAAAAGTTGCTCTGCCAATTCTTGGTGGAGGATGAAATTAGACTCTCTGAAAATTAGCTTTGTTTCTAGGTAGTCACCTTCTGCACCAGGGACCTCCTTGGTGAACTTAGGCAAGTTTGACGCGATGTAATTCAAGCATAGCACTTGCAGTGAGTCAGTTGAAATGGTTGACATGGTGAGTTAACACCATTTAACATGTCTATGGAAGAAAAAAAAAAAAAAAAGATGTCATCATCTAGAAATTAATACCTTCAAAATGTTTAAAAAGCCCAAGGCTA
The DNA here is from genome assembly GCA_037179385.1 of Holothuria scabra. Classification (NCBI taxonomy): domain Eukaryota; kingdom Metazoa; phylum Echinodermata; class Holothuroidea; order Aspidochirotida; family Holothuriidae; genus Holothuria; species Holothuria scabra. The sequence continues at coordinate 36,531,468 of CM074186.1, forward strand.
ACTTCAAATAGAAACTTCAATATGTTTTTGAGCACAGTTTTGGACCATTGACACTTCCTCATGAGTTGTGACTACAATGGAGGTAATGTAAGTACAGTAACACTTGACTCATGACAAAATCAGAACCCTGAGGACTGAGGTACTGTAGAGACAGACAAGACAAGTACAATGTACTACATGTAACTGTAAAGCCTGTTCATGTTTTGAGAGAAACTGAACTACAATAATCCTGTTTGGATTTGTTTGTAAGGAAGAGGGGGACATTTCTAGGAGGTGACTTTGAGAGAGCCACTGGCATCCTTTCAAGTGCTTAACTGTAATCCATTTTTATCACTGATTTGCACCTATAGCCTGCAGACTGGACTCTAAAGATGGTGCCCTTTTAAGTACCAAAATAGTGTACACCTCTTTGATACATTCTACACCACCTGCAAATTTTTGCTGGTATCTCATTTACAAACTTGTACTACTGATAATTGGGCAGATCACAATACTGTAGCTCAAAAAGTTCTCACACTGTAGTCCTTCAGAGCATCATTAAAGGCAATTGTGAACAGACATGATAGATAGATGGATAGACAGAGTGATAGTGGCAGTTCACAATACTGTAGCTCAAACAGGTCTTTGAGCTGGTTTGAGTTAACAAAATGTCAATATCTTGGTGTCTGTTTTAAATGGAGGACAATTTTTCAGCAATGTTTGCTCAATACACAAATAAATGGCCTATAATACCCTTCAAAATGCATCTTATAAAGGCTTTGAAGGAAGCTTTTGGCCCCCTTTATCCTGGGACAGAATTTAAGCTTGGGCTTAAGGGGAAACCAATCGCCCGCCCTCCCCCCTCCCCTTTTTTGTTTCTGGTGGAATCCCTGCCCATGGTAAAATTCACACAAGCCTGACAAGTTGTAATTGATATTGTGAACAATTATGAACTGAATTTTCGTATGTCTCAAATTTTTACTACAGATAATTTCCTTACAATGGGTCTCTTGACCAAGGGGCTCTTTTATTTGGGTTCTTCTTTGGGTTCTCAAGAGGAGTCCGGGCCAGACGGAAAACTAGCTTTGGCAGATTGTGCCGGTTTGCAAGTCTGCACACGGCTGGTGTGCGTGGAGTGGTTCAAATAATACAAATACTGCCTAACAGTGAGCGAATTTTGCTTCAGAAAAAATTTCTCTTCCCAAAATACCAAGTTTAAGCGATTGATTTGAAACAAAAGAATATTTCTGTGGATTAAATATGTGCATAAATTATATAGACATAACTGTATTACTAAAAACTAATTCTTTATATCATGAAATCATGTCATGTTAATTTTAGGGATAACTTGACAAGTATGAAATCTAGAAACATCGAGAGTCGATCCACGCGCAGTATATCCATTTGGGCATGTGTTTTTTTATGAGCTGACTTTTGTGGATCATTTATCAATGGGCTAGGCTAGGCTTAGCCTACGTAGCGCCTATGTGTCGGCTGCCCCCTTAGACTGCCTGGTACTAATTTAGTTTCTGTTCCCGGAAGTAAACATAAATTTACTCACTTCAAAACTTCCAAAAGAAACTTTAGAAGAAACTTTAAAGTTTTTTTTCCTTAAAACCCTTTTCTTTTTTTCCTCACTCAGGAAACAGCGCTATGAGTGTGTGCTGTGGAAAGAAGCAAATGGTTAGTGCTGTGGAAGAAAGAAAAGCATTGCTGGTACCAGGACCCGAACCCTCGACCCTAGTGGTATAGCGATTGTATGAAGGCCGAGCGCTTGCCTACTGCACTACGAGTGCCCTTGCCGGTGGATGGGTTAAAAATAATATAAGTATTGTCTAATAATATTATCTATTACATATAGCTATAGGTATACCTACGCATACCTTAAGTTAAGTATCAGGGTTTTCCCTGGGCGTTTTGAACGTCGCGGCCCGCGACGTTCAAGCTTCAAAACCAAGGAGGCCGCGACGTTCAAAAAACGGCCGCGATGTTCAAAATTGCTGCCAGCTAGCCTCCATAATTTTTCTTCTTTCTGTCAACGACTGCTTTTGTTGTTAATACAATAAACGACAAAATCATTGACTTATTTGTAAAACTGCAACTAACTTTTTTAATTTCCATGCACATACCACTGCATGCGAGTCGGAGCCCTGTATGTATATATCCCATAGGGCCTACTATTGAACGAGTAACAACACAGTATTATTATAATTAACTAGCCTGCACTTGCCGTCGTAGGCTTGTATCAGGATAATATTTTGCTCACTCCGGAGTACAGCAGCTATGTGGCATAACACGACTTGCATGACCAAAACACATACGCCCGCCTTTGGCAGGTTAGAGGCGGGGCTAATGTCTCAGATTTGGGAAATTATCAATCAAACGAACGAACCATGTCATTGTATCTTCACGATGTAAACCCACATATTTCCTGTTACTTCGTTCTTAAAACTTACGACACGATTGTTTTGCCCAGCTACAACCAAAGTTTGGGAAATTCGATCGTAGCAAAAATGCAATGGGAGTATTAGAATTCTATGCGAAGACGGTTGGTTTCTACATGTTTTTCCTACACAGTAAAACTGCATTGACGATGTCACAAGTATGATTGGCTGATTAAACGCAATAATGAACCAATCACGCTGTTTAGAGGTAACTTAAAATAAGTGCGATGGACTTTATGTGTATGATGTCATAGAACCCTTGTTTTCCCAACATGTTTTCATGAAAAGATCAGGACACACACAATCTGTGATTGCTTGCAGCCACGTGCTCCATTGCTTTTATTAATTCTGGCAATCACTTGATCATTACTCCCGATTATTTGCAAACTGAAAAGGGGGTTTAAAATATACTTGAAACTTGCCCTTAGTTTCGTTAAATTCCTGTAAACTCAGTCCTTTAACTTCCCGCCAAAACTGGTTGCATTGATAATCACAAACGTAAAATTTTATACCTGCCATGGAAGTGATCGTTTGGTATTTTCCGCTATAACCCTGTAGTATCACATGGAATTAGATTTAGAATTGCATTCAATGTCTTTTCCTTGCTTATCGCAAAAAGCGCCGCGTAAGTTGCTGTACAAACTGTTCTGCACAAAGCTGACTATCGAGCTGCAGTGTTTCGCCTCTTTTTAATCCCAAAGCTTAGCATACATGTCTGTGGACGTTTTGTACACGAAGCTCCTAGAATCTTGTGAAGTCCGGTGATTATTATCTTGCATAAATTAAGTAATTCCCAGCATTCCTTCTGTAATGTTATTTACAGTAGGATTTGTGCAATGTTGTCATATAACGTCATTGCCAACAAAAACCGTGACGCACGTGGTCTCGTGAAGCAAAATTCTTGGCCCACGCATGCAGTAGACTTCCGTGCGTGTCCGTTTTTTCCGCCAAACACGGCATCATGTTTTGCTTGGTGACATCATATGCATACGACCCATTTCAAAATTTAAATTGGTCCCTGCATCGTGATTGGTTCAATTGCATTGATTCTAGCCAGCCAATCACAATTCGCGCCTTCGCCTATGTGATTTAGTGTGTGAAAATACTCGGTCTCGAGACAAGTTTTCCTGTTGAGTTTATGTGTTACGACGATCGCACTGCCAATGCTTATATAGCCAGCTAGCGAAGCAGGGCGAGCCCCGTGCCAAATTCACCATGAAACGGCATCACAAATCTCTGCGTATGTGGATTTTTCGGGGATCTGACCTACGTGCATTTCAGTTGCAGATTCTTTTTAAACAAGAAGTAAGTTTTGGACAAGAACTGCTTAAAATTTCCGGGGATGTTTATACCCGAAAGGAACCATAAGATACGTTGATCGGGTGCAATTGTTGGCTGCCCAGAACTGCTAAGATTCTACTTCTAAGATTATCATGAATGGTTTCTCTACATGGGGTTCGTATTAAAGCAGGAGAGTAGCTTCAGTGTATTATAGCAACTTCAACCGGCCAGTGCAGAAAAGGAATGCAAATGTTCCGAAATGATTGGGGGATGAAAAATAGAATGAGCATGATGTTGGCCTAAGAACTACATTATTAAAGCCTGGGGCATGTGACATCGACTGCAAACAAATCTATCGCATTAACAGTTGGTTTACATCTTCACTTTTGAAGTGAAAATATTACGCCTACAAAAATGATATCCCGTTCGTGAAACGAACGGAAATTTTCCCAATATTTTCTATCCTGAACTGGTAATATTGCGTCAACTTACAAAAATTGTGTTGACTAATTTGGCTCAAAAATGTCACCATTTTGCGTCTAGGGACTTGCATAAGTCACAAAATTTCCAAAAGGGGAGGGGGACACCCCCTCCCCTTATACCCCTCCCCCAGGCCGGCGATCCACCAATGGACGCATCAGATGCGCGACATTCAATTCTAAACCCAGGGAAAACCCTGTGTATGCACTGGAGAGTGTACATATATGTACAGTATGATATACGTATACGTATAGGTTTATATACCCCTACGTATACAGAACATGCATGCGTACACCTGCATATGGCCCACCTTAACCCTATACATATGCGTACGTAACCCTAACCTTATAACATCCGCTCCTATACCAGATATATATTGGTTGTGTACCCAGATACGTGGTGCAAAAGCTACTTATCCCTAATGAAACATTTTGAAGTTTGATTTCTCCAACAGAGTTGTCAACGAGTCAAATTGTCTGCCAGATTGGATAGCTAAAGGGCAAGAGCAGTCATCCCGAATTATAGAAGTGTAGGAGACTGTCCAGTTCCATGATTGGCTTTTGGGAGTCAAAGAAAATGTTTTTTCTCTTCAAATGTGAAATTTACCAGAAATAACTGCTTGGTTTACCTTGAATATGCAATAGTAAAGCCTCCCCTCTGGTAGGTTGGGGTTTCGGCATATGCTGTTGTGGGTAGGGATTGTCTGCTCATGGGATGATTTATGTAATTTTAGTTTGTTGTTGGATAGTTAAGTTTTCTTTCTTTTTTTCTTGTTTTCCTTTTAGTAAGTGCATTCTCAACAAGCCTTGGCTTTTAGTTGCACTTCCTTCCCACTCTCATTTTATCTTCTGTAATTTTGTTGAACTATGTCGTTGTATGTACTTGAGTGGTGAAACAAATATATGAAACGAAATATGAAATGAAATAAAGCCATAAAATGTAACAAATGATACTTTGAAAGGAAATAAAATGAAAATTGTGTGTTTAGCTTTTTCTTCAAAATAAGTTTGGGGGGCTGCTCTTTACCCTTAACTCCTTGCAATACTTTAAGGTTAGGTCTAGCATTGACAAGTTCTTTCATGACTAGCCTAGGCCTATGGTAGAATTTGTTTGGGGCTGCTGTCTAACATTAGGTTTTGTTAGCCCTTGAACAGGGCTGTGTGTTACATTACAACAGGGCTGTGTGTTACATTACATGGCCTAAGCTCATTACACTCCACATCACAGCCCTTGCCCCGCTAACACAAAAAATCCCGTCATTAGGCTTTCAGAACAAAATACGTTCTAAACTGGTAAATATTACACACATCGAACTTATATTACCAGAAAAAGATGTGCAAGTGACTTTCAATCAAAAAGTTACCAATAAATCGGCTTTCATGGACAGTCTAAGGTCAAAATGCAGCAAAATGACACTTCGATTCTGTTTAGAAACTCCTTCGTTTGAATGAACCCTCTTACAAAAAGTGTTTCTACAAGAACTTGCAAAAAGGCAAAAATCATTCCAAGAACTTTGTAACTATTTCACCAAATCGATAACTTTAACGATCATTCCACCTAGTGAATGCAAATTTCATATGAAAAATTGTTGTTTGTTCGTATTTGAAGCTTCTAAATGATTTTGGAATTGTTGAAACCTTGTCAAAATTTTTTTAATTGATCCTCCCACGTGGGAACTCAGCAAACGCCCCAATGAAGGAGTGTTAACGCCAAGCTGGCAATGCCAGTCTCATGAGACAAACTCACAGTTTAACATCTATGATTAAGGGATAGCAGATGAACTACAACCCAGAAAACTAGACGACAATTTAATGTCGGAGCTGGGACTTGAACTCACGACCTCATGATTGGAAGACGCAGATCATTACCACTACGTGTAATAACTAATATTTACCAGTTTAGAACGTATTTTGTTCTGAAAGCCTAATGACAGGTTTTTTGCGTTAGTGGGGCAAGGGCTGTGATGTGGAGTGTAATGAGCTTAGGCCATGTAACGTAACACACAGCCCTGTTCAAGGGCTAGCCGAGGCCTAGGCCTACTCAGGTTTGGTGGTTTGACTATTTTTTGGGGTTTGGACTTCAGGGCATCTTATGGGGCCTCTGCCATCCATTTCCCTTCAACCTCTTATGTTATGTAACAAAGTTAACGGTAGGCCTTGGCCTAGTCATTGGCTAAGCTGCAGTAAGCTTTGGGCTTAGGCTAGGTTGTGTAGCCTAACGTAACAGTTTTCCATTTACGCCTAACGTTAGTTAGGTTAAGCCTAACGTTAAACGTTACTGTAAAGCTGTCTTTTATGACTTTCTTTGAAGAATTATTGTCATATTCAAAAGATTGTTTAAGCCGAGAAAATCAATATACCTATCATTAAAACAGGATATCAATCTAGGCCAAACTGCTAACAGGCATCGTAAATACGGGCATGACGTTGTGCAAATATGTCACTTCATAAGTTGAACTAAGCCGTGACTTCCTGCTCAATGTTAGTAGTGTTACTGGTTTCTATCTCAAATATATACCGCACTACGCTGACTGTATATTGTACCGCGCGCCGTACCGTACCTAGCTCTGCATAAAACTGACACCGAACGTTGAATCCAAAGCAGCGCTTCACGCCCGGACGTGACCTGAGTAGCTCATTCAACCTACAGATCCTACCAGTGTAAGGCACATTTTACACCACTTGAAAATCCAATTGCGCTCCTCTCATCTCGTATACCGCTGAGCCAAATGTGTAATCGAGTCTAGATTAGTGACTGGAGTAACCAGTTTTCCAATTTTTAAGTGACTCGAGCCGAATAATTGACTCGAGTCACTGTACTATTTCAATTGGGAAATAACTCCTGAATTCTATCGAGTCATTATCATTTTGAGAGGAAGTGACTCGAGTCGACGTCGCGACTTGTTACAACACTGTCTTCACTGACTTCATTACCTTGAAACTTGGACAAACTTATCCTGTCCTTGAAGTCCTTGCTCATTACATAACTGACAAAAAGCCACATTGTTGTTCATGGTCCAGTGACCGTATGGCAAGCCGTTTTAACATTTACCTCGCAATTCCACTTAAGTGAAATACATTTCACTTAAGTGGAATACAATTCCACTTAAGTGAAATGTATTCCACTTAAGTCAAATGTATTCCACTTAAGTCAAATGTATTCCACTTAAGTGGAATACAATTTCACTTAAGTGAAATTGTATTCCACTTAAGTGAAATTACGTTTTGCTTAAGTCGAATAGCCTAGCTATTTCACTTAAGTGAAATACAATTCAACTTAAGCTAAACGCAATTCCGCTTAAGTGAAATGCTATTTCACTTAAGTGGAATTCAATTTTACTTAAGTGGAATACAATTTCACTTAAGTGAAATAGCATTTAGCTTAAGCAAAATAGAACGACGGTTCAACACATTTAGCTTAAGTGAAATAGTTTCCACTTGGCCATACATTGACGTATGTTCGCATGGGGTATTACGTAAGAACCAGCCACAGCTAGCCTCGCTCGATAAGTTATTATGCAGGATTGCAGGGATGCATGCTCAAAATCCCGATATCCACCAGAGATGGCTGGTCACTCACAACTTACTTTGTTGGAATGTGATCGAATTATTTCTACTGCTAAAAATACTGTCCAAAGTGTGGTGACGAGCATCAGCCAAGAAAATATTCAGCACACTGCCCACAATATAAAAATAATATCTAGCTGCTACATGCATGCCTAGCGTCGGCCCTTTGTATATTTTATATAGTGCACGTCTAGCGCGCTATGGCTTAGCCAATCAAAGCCTCCTGGGAGCTGACCAATCACATTTCACTGAAGTCGAATAGAATTGGACCAATCACATTTCGCTTAAGTCGAATAGAATTGAATTCCACTTAAGTGGAATTCAATTTCACTTAAGCGGAATTCAATTCCACTTAAGTGAAATTCAATTTGACTTAAGTGGAATTCAATTCAGCTTAAGTGGAATTCAATTCAGCTTAAGTGAAATACGGTAGCGATCCATGTCATTCCACTTAAGTGAAATTGAATTCCACTTAAGTGGAATTGAATTTCGCTTAAGTGGAATTGAATTCCACTTAAGTGAAATTGAATTCCACTTAAGTGGAATACATTCCACTTAAGTGAAATGCATTCCACTTAAGTGGAATTGCGAGGTAAACGTTAAAACGGCTTGCCATATGACCGCCCGTTGTTGTGAGTACGGATTTCTTTTGTTGTAAAATCGGCCAAGTCGTTATTCTCGTCCATTTGACTTCCTCTTCCAATTAAGGGACAGAATTCTCTAATGTCTAGATGAGTGGGGCTCGTAAGCCGCCCTAGATCCGCCCTTGGGGGACGGTGGTGTACCGAGAGGGGGACCTAGGCCCCTATCGCAAAATCCGTATCGTGTATGAAAGGTGCACGTCATAGGCACACTTATATAGTATCACGCACCACATCTTATTTTGGACCAAATTGAAAGAGTTTGGGCAAAAGTGGTGGCATATGGATATGGGACTGGGATGTAGGCTTATCCAAATTCCGGTAATTCATGCAACATGGGTTGATTTTGAAAAAAAAGTGATTCAAAAATAGTACACCCTCTGTCTAGCAAATTTACGATGGTTCGAGGTCACACATTGGCGCCCGCTTCAGTTATATAGCCATTTTCTGCCCAGTCGCCAGCACAGTTGTTGGGAGCACATTACAATTAGCAGGTGTATTAATGCGTCTGTTTGTTCGCCCTCAGATAGTCCTTAAAAGGAGCAGGTTTTGGTATCATATGGAATAGGATGGTGTTTTGTAATTATTTTATGAGAGTTTATCCGATGAAGTATCATTGGTGCAAAAATGAAGTAATTTTGTAGAAATTATGGGCTTAAGAAGCTGGTGGACTGGAGGCATACCAAACTTTTACTGGAAAACAAGGCTCGGAAAGGGTGAGCTTGCACCTGGCGAAAACTTCAACAAGCTTTTAGAGGCCCGTTTACCTTTTGGATTTATTGTGTAAGTCAATTCGGGAATTAATTGTGATGTGGTACCTTAAGCCTTTCTTAGTTGCCTTTGTGCTTGACAACATAATTCCACAGTACACATTTATCCACAAACCATAAGCGTACGTGAGAGTCAGTTTGGGTAACGTTGGGCGGGAGATTTTTAGCCCGAATAATATTATTCTGCCCGGTTGAAAAACTATCCAAGCAGATCTCCATCATTGAAAAATGCAGACAATTTTGAAAAATCATGCCTCATTACTGCCGGGAATTGCATTTCCCAGACTTATAAAGAGGCCGATCTAATTAGTCACGGTTTTCATTGAGTTTTTGTTTGCAAAATGACGTTCACTTGAAACTAAATTTCAGCCAGAGAGACTGCCTAAGCGAAGCGCCGCCATTAGTTTGTGCTTAGCGTATACAATTTTTTTTAAGAAATCATACCCCCAGACCTGGAAATGGCATTTTCGAGGCTTAGAAGGATTTAATCAGTCTCTGCTTTATCAGAAAATTACCTGATAAAATGTTATATTTTCATTGGATTAAATGTCCTTGTATCTTTTTTGGGGGAAAACTATTAAAGGTACTTGAAAACATTCTAATGTAACTATTTTCCCATTGGCGTAGCTACTGGGGGGGTGGGGGGTGGGAGGGGAGGGGGGACAAGTTTCCCCCTGGAAAAAAATTGGGAAATTTTATGAAATTGGGGAAATTTAAAAAATAATTGATAAGCCCTTTTCCCATTTCTCAAAATTTTTGTTAAAATTAGAAATTGTGAGACATTTCCCATACATTATTTTTTCAACAAATAAAACCAAAAAAAAAACCCAGATCCAGTGTGGCATGAACCGGCCCGACTCGCGTTCCACAGAAATGTCCTCACCGCGAAGCAGATTGAATGTTCTCTTGTATACGCGCGGGTGTTATGATCAGTGAATTCCAGTGCACAGGAAGATGTTTTCATGAATTTAAGTTGGTTAGAGTAGCATGTCCCTGGTACAACTAACACTGAAAGGCTGTAAACCCGAACCAGGGAGCTGCCACCCTATTAGGCCTCCTTTCAGTGGCGTACGAAGGAGGGGGGGCATTGCCCCTCACGGATGGCATTGTCCCTCACTGATGACTTTTTTGTTCTTAAAAATACGTAGCCATACTTTATAGTAACACAGATTTTACTTCAAAAGATAGCAAATGTTGCACCACATCGAATGTAAGGACACCAATTTTTCAAAAATTTCTAAAGGGGAAGGGTTGTCTCTGCAAGGCTCCTCAGTAAATGCCAGTTTTTTATTCCTACAAACAGGCAAATTCTGTCAATTTCCAATTTTTACTTAGGTAGCCTCTGTATCCCACTGGTGGCACCGATTTCCCCTAATTTAAGAATTTTTAGAGGGAGGGCTTATCCCAAAACCTCTCTCCCCGGCCGGCATAGACCTACAAGCCAGGGAGAGGAAAGCGGAGGGTGTTCAGGTGCGGTGAGAAATAGTTTGCCATTTTTCACGCAAGAGATGTTAGGGCTTAAACCATGAACAAATGGGAGTTCGATCAGTCACAGACAATTTCATCAATTCAGCGGATCTCTAATTTAACCAAGTTAGTAAGATAGAGTTTTATGGCCCAGTTGCCAACCTTGCTGGCCACGGTCTCTTTCCCAGTCTCCAGTGTAGCCAAGAGTCACAATAGAGAAGCATTAGCTGATTTTCAATTCGTTGTATAGTTTCCCCGATGAGAATCAAGAACATTTCATATAGGCCTTATAGTAATACAGTGGTACATCTTATGTGGTAATTTTCTGATCACTTAGCATGTTCCTGATTTTTTCGTATTGCAAACAAAAGCTAAAAATAAAGACTGCACGTTTAGATTCCATTTACAGGCATGAATACGCAATTTTTAACCATCTGAGGAGTCTGATTGTTCGAAATTTTCCCCGCGCCAACTGATGGTGGCGATTCGCTCAGTCTTTTGGGCAAAATTACATTTTTGAGGTCAAAGTAGCTCTTAACTCTCTGATCCCTTTGCAGTTTGTGAACATATTTTAAGTAAGCATTTTATTGCAAACGACAACAGAAGATAGCGACACGTTAAATTCTTCGTATAAATCTGGAAAATGTTATTTCCGGCCATCTGAGGGGTCTGAATTTTCGAAATTTTCTGTGCGCTCCGCGCCAACCAATGATGGCGCTCCGCTTACATAATCTTTGTGGCAAAATAACGTTTTGTGGCCAAGAAAAACCGCAAATTAAAATGCTCCCCTTCGCCTAAACCGATCTATGCTCTTTTATTTTGACCCCTAAAAGTATGCAAGTTTAATGACAAGTTTTACTTCGTAAATGGCATAAGAATACATGTAAAGACACAAAAGTTTCAGTTTTATCCTCATGAACCACCACCATTCAACTTTTAACACCGTTCTCGTCAAATTCGAAAATCTCCCACCATTTTGCATCTAGGCTCCTTGAAAACGCCAAAAAATTAGTACCCCTTAGATCCCTCCCCCAGGTTGGCGATCACTCAACATACTGCGCCCCCTCCCCCACCTTCAGAGAAATCTTGGGTATGCCACTGCGTTGGTACATACAAATAAACCAGATATTATTGATCAAAATAAATATTCTAAGAGTTGTTATTTCTAATCGTTCTATATTATACTTAAAGGGCCAAACCTCTCACCCCAGACTACAATTTTGGTACCCGGGTACCGAAATTCTCAATTGGCACAGCTCTTTGAGAGCTAATTCAAACAATGCAGAGTGCCAAAGCTTATATTACACACCATGAACGGTACTGAGAGTGTTTTGATTATATTAATTGAATTTTCTTTACTCGCCCTGAAGCATTAAACTGTCTGCAGATGAGGATGAACTTGAGACAATTGTGGGAGTGGCTTCAGTAAGAAGGTTAGGAGAATTGGTACTGTTTGGAGGGAGAGAACTGGGCCTTTAAGATTAAAATACAAGTGATATTACATAATTTCCTGGTAATGTTGTTATACTTGAAAATTTGCATATTTTATATGAAATACATACACATTGATCGGGAAAAGTTTTGGGAAATTGCACACCTTTGTCCCCTGTGGAAAATATCCTAGCGACGCCGCTGTATTTTCCCAACTCAAGATACTTCTATTAGTAACACCTTTCGGAAAAATATCACACTTCAAAGTAGGTTAAAATAAATCATTCAGGCAGACTAATGGGAAGATGATTCTCCCACTGTATCGTTATAGTATTGAATTACCCGATTTTCATTAACGTTGTACGATTTTGATGTAGGGGCATGATAGATGACAAACTGTTGTGCATATGTGCCATACACCTAACAGCCTGAACGAACACCCTTCCGTCTCTCCGTTGAATTTATTTGGCAATTGAAAATTCTCAGCATTTCCAACTTCCACCCGGATATTTTACTATTTCGGGCAATGCTTTTGCCAGACTACCTGACTACAGTAAGCTATAAATTGGTGGTGAGATGGAGCCTTTTTTCACAAGCTACCTGAATGCATGTGTCACAATCTATCGTTTTTACTTTCCATAAAAATTTTACTTGGAGCTTGCGTTCTCTGTTTTTTCAAGCAAAGATTTGGAAATATTAAAATAATCGGCCTCGAGAAATTTTAATTGAGATAGCTTTTACGTGATTATTTTAACGTTAACACAGAGTGTAGTGGCAGGTTAAGTTACCCGTACTAGGTCGTGAACTTTGCTCATGGTAACAGAGCAGAGTTTGCGACCTCCTTGTATTTTTTTATCTAAATGCAGTCAAGTGTGACTGCCTACGTGTTGCTAACTAGGTGCGGCTATCCTGATCGTCGTATCAGACCTTCGTAGAAAGGCGGGCTATCGAGAGCCATAATTCGTGTTCATGGAGGCGCAACAACTGGTAATTATCCTGCTTTAACTTATTTATTAGTTCTTAGTTTTGGGGTGTTTTTAGTGATTGTTTTGACTGTACATGTCTGAAATAAATAAAGATTATCCATCCAATCTCAGAGAAACGTCAGCTTTAGTGTCGCACCCATATGTACGATTTTTTTTTACACGATGAACCCACTGGTTCACCGCATTGGCTTTATTTACATTATATACATGATATATACATTGTGTGATTAACAATAACAAAAGTAATGTAAAAAGATAGTTATACATGAATCATGTACTATACTGGAACCTGACAAATTATCTGAACATTTATCCTCACTGTCAGTATTTACACTATATACAGGATATATACATGTATGCAATGTATGATTAACAATAATAAAAGTAACCCTTATCAGTTTTCACAAATAAACTAGGTGTATTACAACTTACCGATATCCAGTCCGCGGGGTACCCAACCCAGTGGCTGTAATATTACTGCCTCCGGGAAGTAATACCCCACATTAACTGGAACAAAACATAAATGCAGGCTTACTTTTTCTTTAAATAGGAAGAAATTCTAATCATCCTGAACATAAATATTAACAGAAATAAAAAATATTATTTACAATTAATTTCAGTTCAAATAATTAACTAACATTACACTTATACAGGTGCAGATAAGAGTTTAAATAATCGCAAAACAAGTTTACAAAGGTTTCTGGTTTTATTGCCCATATGTACGATGTGAATTAATCTTTAGAACGCCAGAATGCCAATCTTGCAGAATCATGTATCCACTTTGAATGATTATGTTGAGAATTTAAATGTTTATTTTCGTATTTACAGAATTAAAATATTTCGTATTTGATAGAAGTTCTATTTTTCTGAATGTTTGGTTCTAGTTTGATATGTATTTTGTTTTTTGTACTCTTTGCAGTGAACCGTTATGTACTTCAAGGGACATGAGAGGAGAAAACATAAGGAATCAGGAAATCACTGTTTGACGTTGTAGTTTTTTGCTTTGTGACGTGTTCTCCCGGTTTCGCGTCGATCCTCATCCGTGTAGAAACGAGTCTACACAGAGTCAATAATTATTCCTATGAAAGTTGTATTATGGACCCATTTGGGAGAACAACCATCTATTGAAATAGCAAAAGGAGAATTATGAGAATTATTCAGTGTCATTTTTGTTAAAAACAATGAAGTTGGTCTTGTCAATGTTGAAAGAAAGTCTGTTGGCTGAAAACCATGTGTAGGTTTTGAAAGTTCCTGACATATCATGTCCTTCATTACTGACTGGCATTACGAAGAGTAAAGAAAATATTAGTACCATTAAGGAATATAATGAGGTAGAACATTTCTCTGAATCTTGGTAAACAGTGGCGGATCGGGGGGGGGGGATGGGGGTATGCATACCCCCCACCGGCATGATAAAAATATTGTACAAATAGCCAGGCTAATTGTAGCCTAGGCCTAATTACTTTTTAAAAATACAGTGATAGCTGTTACATTATATCTGATTACCCTATTTTTGTGTCAAATTCTTCAATAAAATGAATAATGTAAATTATAATGTATCTATCTTCCGTATTATCTTCCGATATCTAGAATTTCGATGGTGTTGTTTAATTTGTGATGTACTATTTATATTGTTAATATGATTTTTAACGGGTGGGCCAGTGGGATCGCCACCCCCCCCCCCCACCAAAAAAGAGAGAAAACTGGGTTTTATGCAAAATGCTCCATCTCTCAAAACAGAGTTGCCATGGTATTTTATTTCACAATCATTAATGAAACCTTTAAATATTGCATAATTGTGGTATATTATTTAAAGTAAATACGTAATTAGTCCTGTCCCCACTTCTAAATTTCTCTGCATTATTATTTTTAACGGCCTCAGTCGGGCAGAGATTATGCCTGTATGGGGTGGGATTTGGAGTCGGACAAAAAGCCACCCTAGTTCAAGTTCCCCTTGGGAAAAAAAGAGTCCCATTCGGCTATGAGCATTCATTATGGCATAGAAGAGTGCTCTTAAGTATATATCCCTCACACTGAGGGCCAAGTTCCCTTACAAGGAGGGGTCAGAACCCCCATAAGTCCTTACAAAGGCAATATGAATTGCCTAAAAAAGTTCGCCAATATGTTTTCTGTATCTTTCAGTCGAAAAGTTGAAAATTTCTGTAAGTTTTATTCAAGAATTTGGGGGAAATTGGGATTTGTAAGGAAGGATTGAAGACTTAAAAATGGCTTTTCAAAGGAAACTTTGGCTCTCAGTCTATTTAATGCTCATTCCGGTGTCATTTTATGTGGATCTCGTAAGAAAGATGAACAATTTTCCCAACACTTCCTCCACATCCTAAAGCAATGCACTCATCCTATCTCAAGACATCTCACTTCATTTTAGCTATTTTTGTTGAAGAATACCTGCACTTTTCAATAAAGCCACGGGAAGTTGTGTAATGAGGGCAAAGTGCCCTGTGTCCGGGTTACGTTTTTTTTTTTAATTGAATTGAATGTCATGCTTGTCCTTGGAATTCTCTACTGTTGGAATGTTTGAAAATCTTTTCCAGAAGACCTATGGTGGTAAAGGCCTCTAACAAACAATGTCATCTAATATTGCCTGCAGCAACATAAAAATTATTAATAAAGTGAATGAAAAGTCAAATTAATGTCCCGCGATGAGACCACAGATTTCTTTCAATTCACCAAATCTCAAGAAAAAAGGCATTCCTTTTGGAAATTAGTACCAGCTCCGAACGCTGTATGAGTGCTAGTTGTCGAGATGCAGTTGTCACCTCCTGAAATAGAAAGTTTTCCGGCATATTTGGGGAACCAATGAATTCTGTCTCGTGAAAATACCTTTATAGAACCTGGAAATTCTTTGAGAAAAAAAAATAAGCATGGCCAGGCAGTTTTCCGTGCTTTGGCGGCACTAGCGGGGGCAAGGGTGAATGTCCCCCGGTCAAAACTGTTTTCCCCCAGTTGGCCCCAATCAGCTCCCAAATTACAATGGCCTGACATGAGTTTTCTAGGCATAGTGGTTCAAAAATAATCCTCCAAAATAATCCAATAGTAAAACACTTCAAAATAACTTCAAGTTTCTGTCATTGCAACTTTTTAGAGTAGCGCAAGCTTGTGAAGTGGCATAAAGGTAAAGTGAAGTGGCGGATAACGTTATCACATTTTCAACAAACAGAGAACTTGAAGCAAGCACGTATGACATCACATCCTCAGAATAATGGACAGTCTTTTGTTTTTCTTTAAATTTCACAGTCAATTTTCTCCTCAAAAAATAAAATCCCATATTACCACAAAGTGATTGCACAGTGACATTAGACTGGGCATTCCCCACACGGAGGTCCTGTCCCTAATAACTTAATTGAAGGTCAACACAACAGTCTAAAACCAAGAGGAAACATTACTTGTCAATGCAAGGAAGCGATATAATATACGCTGAGCTAATTTTTCCTTAGAACAAAAATGTAGTGATTTAATTCACTGATATGTCGAGAAGTACATGGAAATTTCACCACACTATTTAGATTTGGCTCCTCTTTTACATATGGAAATGAAATTTCGTGCTTTGCGCGAAATTATGCCACCCACAACCATAGGCGGCGGAAGCGGGGATTCAGTTTTTATGAGATTTTTTTTTTTTTTTTGGGGGGGGGGGAGTACCCCCCCAATAAGTGAATTAATAAATTGCTTAAGTTGCTTTTATTACATTTCGGCTGTTCTTTGGCTCAATTATTACTTTCCAGTGTGCAAAAAATGCAAAGTTTCCCTGGGGTTCTCCCCCTGGATTCCACATTAACGATAACCTTTATGAGAGTTTATTTTCGCCCTTCAAACAGTTAAAACAACAATTTTTACAAGCTATCTTTTTTTCAAATTATCTTTCTTCTTCTCAAATTCAGGGCCGTTTAAACACACTGAAAAAGGGGCATGTCCCATGTCCCCTTATTGACCCCAATTACACACATTTGCCCAGTGATAATGTCCCTTTTAGGGTTATTAATAATACCTTTACAAAGGCACCTTTTGCTGCCATTAAGTCCACTAAAACCCTAAAATGTCAGAGCTTCCAGGGGACCTGATGGGGGCCCCTGGACCACAGGCATATTGCATCGGGATTTTAAATAGAACTCCCTATTTATAAAATGACCCCAAACGCTTTCGATCTCTTAAAAATTCCCTGTCTCAAATTATCAATCACATGTTCAACTTTGAGTAGCTTCAACATTTTGGCTTTGCCCCCTAAAATTACTGTAAAGTATGTTCTCCTTATTAAATGCCATAGTACTTCCCGATTTCATTCTCGTCCCTTACCTCACCCCACTCCTGAATTAAATTCATAGTTTAGAATCCTTAATTTGAATATGATTTCCGACCATTTTGGAGCCTCTCAAATCACTAAAATCGCTGAGCTTCCGGGGGCTTGGGCCCCTGGGACCGGCCCACCGGGGCTTTGCTCCTGGAGCCCACCAGGGGCCCTTAAGCGGGTCCCAGGACCCCACGCCAATGGGGCTTAGCACTTTGCACAAAACCAGACGCCGCAATATCGGCTGTGAAAACTTGTGGCCCCTAATGCCAACTATGTCGCCTATGCCAACTATATCTCGCACGTGCTCCATTTGCTCCCACTTCCGAAACCCTGGTGCCGCCACTGATTCGGTGGCCCCTGGGGGGCACTGAATCAATAATCTTGGGTCCAGTGATTTACAGCTACTGCGTGGTAACCCCTTATCGGCATGAAATCGCTTGTGAGATAGATCTCTTAATACTAAATATGAATATTTTAAAATTATATAGGTCCATGCAAGTTGACAGGATCTAAAAGACTGAGCTGATAGTTCGCAAACTTGGGTTTCAATTTTATCAATACAAGCATGTAGCACCATTCATAGCATTTTGCAAGTTACTGTGCACTGGAAAAATATTCTTGCTCGAATGGGCTGTGGAATCTTCTCCTGACAAAAACTGGCAATCTTGCCAAAATTCGGGAAATTGGGCCCCGAGGCCTAAAAAGCAATACCCCCCTGTCCCTGCTGGAAATATCACTTACTGTCATGATTTTGACTGGTGCTCTGCATAAATGGGCAAGAGTAAACGAGTCGGTGAGCCACAACTGAAAAAATCAAATGATTTAAAACTGAGTTTTAAAACCTCATCTAACCATGGTCTAACTAAAACACCTAGCCTTGCTTCAACATTTAACACCACCCTATACTCAAAATAGCCGAAACGGTACCATTATCCTTATCCATAGGCGGGTCACAAAACCACTTTTTTCCTTTTTGTCCAAATCTCAAAAAGAAAATCCTCCCCGCAAAGTGCATTATTAAATGCATTGGTTCTCTCTCATAAATCAGTTTGGTAAACTTTTCCGAGCTCTGGAAATGACAAAACATAATCGGATATATACCATATCCTATATGATACCACACTCCAATGTAAGCTCTTGAATTAGTTTTTTTTTTTGTTTAAAAAGGATAACAAAGTTTGGGAAGCTTTGAAATGTCTTCGGAGAGTGTCACTTCGTAGGCCTTAGAAAACATTGTGTAGTAACAACGATTCAGTCGTCGTGCAATCATTCTCAGATTTGTTTTTCGCCCCTTGACTCTTCGCCAGAGAGTCGAGGGGACTTTTAGAAAAAAGAATCATTCTCAGATTTGCCACCAATATATGAAGGAAGTACTGATTCTTCAGTAACCCCCAACTTTTCACATGTCCAGCTTACAGGAAACCTAGAATCCAAAGCTTTCTGCAATGCAAGCTCCATATCTACAAATGTTTGTTTAAAAGTTTCGACGCGCAAATTACGTCCCTGGTAAAGTGGTGTCACACTTGAAAAAAAAATAGAAAACTTGAACTACTTACAAGCGCGAGACATGCCATTTCCGGCTGTCCGAGGGCCGGTAAAGCAGAGTAGTCTCGCCCCCTGAGTAGTCTCGCCGGGCGGAGAAGTCAACCGGTAATTCTTCTACCTCCAGGCAGGGAACCATTGGCCTACCGTATACTCAAATGCTCTCATACACACTTATCATCAGATACCGTTCAGCCTTGTCAGTTGATTTGTCTGTTTAGATTGATTCTTTAGTTATTGAAGTGTCAAATGTTAGGCTATCAATGTTTAATGTTGCAGAGCAGTAACGTAGCTACAGGGGCAGGGGGAGATTGCCCCCTGGCTCGAAAAAGTGAAAGTTCGAAAATTTGCCATTTGAGACTCAAGTCGACTACAGTGCGGTTTTCCCAGCTTTTCCTTCATAAAATTCCGAATCTTCCCAATAAAAGCTCCATGTTTGTAATTATTAGTTTTATAAAAGGCAAAATTTTTTCGCCCGCTTCGCACGCTCTAAATTTCAACCTCTAATGTGGTTGCCTTAGCGCCGGGCAAGCCGTCAGTGGTAAACTTTTCCCAGCCGCTGCAGTGCCCCTTAAAAATTTTCTTCAATATAGGCTCTTAGTTTTTAATATTTTGTCTAAAAATGGCAACAAATTGTTTCGGGAGCTTTTTGAATGTCGCCGAGAAGCCTCAATCCACACTCCTTAGACAACATTAAGTAACAACAACGATCTTCAGTCGGGATGCTATCTCAGATATATGCTAATAGGAAACGCAGATTCTTTGATGGTTCCCCAAATATTCAATATTTCCCCCAAATGTTCAAATTTCTTCACAGGAAACCCTGAATCTAAACTATTTTCTGCAATAAATACAAGCTCTATATTTACAGATATGCTTCCCCCCTTTAAAAATGTGCTTGCCCCCCTCCCCCCCCCCAAAGTCTCATTATATACGACACTGTTGCTGAGGGCAAGGATATATTGCTGTCAATGTAGCATTGCTGGCAAAAAACGAATATTTCCACCTTTCTCATCATAGGCGGGATTACGGGGGGGGGGGGGGGACGGGGGTGGGACAAGTGCCCCCACTTTTTTCCAGAACTTAGTTTTTTACGTCTTAGTCTAGTTGCTTTTGCTACAAAAATACAAACTGGAACTGACAGAGCTACGCGAGAGATACTTAATTAATTTTCATAATGTTTAAACAGGTCATATACAATAACCTTTCAATAAATGTCTCATCGCTCTTTTTTCGGCACGCTTTGCGTGCACCCTTTTTAAATATTTCAGGATTCTCTGACCAAGTGCCCCCAAGCTTTCTTAAAGGACCATGATCTTATTTGACCCTAATCTAGAGCTCCACCTTTTTTCGGCTGAAGTGAGAAGGAGCCCACCCTTTCTCTAATTTCCATTAATTTTTCTTGTGAGATGTCTCAAAACTAGTCCCTTTTTGGCGTGTTCTGCGCATCCCATCACAGATAAGGACTCTATAAAAATCTTACAAAAAGGACTCTATAGGAAACCAACGGTACGTTTTTGCTCAGTACAAATATCCTCAGGGGTCACCCTTATTCAGCTGTAGTGAAAAGGGACCACTTTTTGTCTAATTTTATTTCAATTTCACTATTGAGATGAAGTAAAACTTCAATTTATCGGCGCGCTCCGCGCGCCCCTTTACAGGTTAAATGTGAAAGTCACCTGAAAAAGACTATATAGGAAACCAGAGTATGTTTGTGCTTCAGTAAAGTGTCTTTAGGGGGGCACGAAAAGGACTCTATAGGAAACCAACGGTATGTTTTTGCTTAGTACAGATATCCTCAGGGGTCACCCTTATTCAGCTGTAGTGAAAAGGGACCACTTTTTGTCTAATTTTATTTCAATTTCACTATTGAGATGAGGATAAGAACTCTATAAAATCTCACGAAAAGGACTCTATAGGAAACCAACGGTACGTTTTTGCTTTTAGTACAAATATCTTCAGGGGTCACCAGTATTCAGCTGTAGTGAAAAGGGACCGCATTTTGTCTAATTTTATTTCAATTTCACTACTGAGATGAAGTAAAAATTCAATTTATCGGCGCGCTCCGGGCGCCCCTTTTACAGGTAACGGCTCTGTGAAAGTCACCTGAAAAAGACTATATAGGAAACCAGAGTATGTTTGTGCTTCCCTAAAAATGTCTTTAGAGGGGCACCGTTATTCAGCTAAGGTTAAAAGTGGCCCATCCTCTTTTTAATTTTCATTCAGTTTCATTATTGAGATGTCTTAAAGGCTAAATTTTTCGGCGCGCTTCGCGCGCCATCCGATAGACAGGGACTGAATTCACATCACAAGAAAAGCCCCCTAGCTTTCTGAAAAAAGATCTGGGTCACCAAGGAGGGAGCCTCTGAAGAACCTCAATTTTAAGTAATCCATTCTCTCTCCCCGCACCCTCTGCATTATCGATTCCGGCCGACTTTAATCATACGGAGTGAGGATATAATTGAAGAAAGTCAAATTGTGATATTTGCGTTCTGTGAAGTGCCCATCTTATGTAATTTAAAGCTGAAGATAAAATGCATCATTTTAATGCTTATAATTTTGTAAATACCCAGGAGCTTCCGGGGGCTTCGCGCGCACCCTGGAACCCCACCAGGGGCCCTAAGGCGGGCACCTGGACCTCAAGCTGTTATGCTGTGTTGGTATTCAGCCCGAAATTGCCCCCACTTTCAGAGATCAAATCCCGCCCCTGTTTCTCAGTGTGCAAGTCCATTTGAAAAATCAGTAGTGCATTAAATTTTTTATTTGAAAAAAATTGCTCTTGCTCGTAGGAAAAAACGAAAAATCTAGTATCGAGAAATGTACCTTTGGGTTAATAGGGTAAATGGCGAGGTGCAAAGTCCAAATTGCCCCCCCCCCCCCCACCTTCTTATTGCTTTCAACGCCACTGTGATTTTAACCCCTCCCTCCTTTCCACGAAATATTTTTCCTCGGCTCCCCCATGCACTTGGCCGTGATCCTCTTGACAACGGTAAAATTTGTAACAAGTGCAACGAACACAGCTGTCGGCTCCCTTATTCGACACATACACTGATCGTAATATCAGATCATTGGACACATACCATTCAAGACCGGCACCGGGCGATGGGTCCGGGCTGTATTTGTGGGAACTCTTGAGTTGAATTGCTATTAGTGATGTAATACGTATGCAATGATGATGCTTGTGTGTACACCATATAATAGACGGCTTGTATTGTATGGTTTACACGTAATACATACACGGCAACAACAGTACAAGCAGTGAAATGTAACTTGGCCAGCAGCTGTTCAAGCAAGCTTGGCTGTTACCGGTACACCGCAGTTAGTTTCAACTTTTCATGTATTATCTATGCATATAAGATGCATATGCTGTGTGGATCGTGTGATATCCGATCATCAGATATGATCCAACGTTAATATTAGCGAAGAAACCGGTCGAAAGTAACAAAGGACAGCAACCCCCACGAGATTGTATGTTCATCAACACAGTTTCTTGATAGGCTTTGAAGCAGACAAAAAATGAAGAAGAGAAAGAAGGTCCCGAGGAAGAAAACCAAAGAAAGCATAGAACTGACGGTATCTTGACTTTTTGTTTAGCATTTACTTAACGTTAGGCCTAACGTTAGGCTAACACTGAATAGTAAGTTAACACTAACGCTAGGGTTTAGGCCTAGCCTAGGCTTGGCTAGGCCTTACACTGACGTAATTGGGCTAACCAGCTATGACCCAACTTGTCCGAAGTGTTTCTACATGAACTTGCAAATAGTCAAAAATCATTCCTAGAACGTTGTAACCATTTCACCAAATTGATCACTTTAACGATCATTCCACCTAGGCCTAGCCTAATCAATGCAAATTTAATATGAAAAATTGTTGTTTGTTTGTATTTGAAGCTTCTAAATGTTTTGGGAATTGTTGAAACGTTGTCAAAATTTCTCCAAGTGTGAAAACTTTTTGCATAAGTGGAAACCCCTGGTATGACCTTTGACTCCAAAGTGGATATCACGAAGACGACGGGTCCTACTATTCTGTGCACTGACACCCGCTGGCATGCCCTGTCTCAAGTTCAATTTGTACAATTTGTACGGCAGCGCGTGGAACTCAGTTGTACGACAGCGCGTGGCGTTTCACGGAACTAATGGAAAATTCAGGAATCTATTCTAACATGTAATGAAAAGCAACATTTTGCCAACAAAATAAGTGAAAAATTGGCTCAATGGTAAGTTGTATTTTACTTCCTAATCAGTAATGATAACATGATTAATGATAGCATTCAATGAAATTAATATCAGCGTTAGGCCTAACAAAATTAACATCCAGCGTGTCAGTGCATGCCCGGGTACACAAGGCATAGCCAGGTGTGTCAGCGCATGGTTTAGTAGGACCGAAGACAACTACTTAGTCGTTCGACAGCTTGCAAACATGGCGCATTGAGTTAGTGTTATGTTTAATTTTTCGAGGCAAAATTTGTGAACGTGAGAGATGACGACCCTGGCCAGGGTCGGCTAATGATGGGATTTTATGTGTTAGCGGGGCAAGGGCTGTGATGTGGAGTGTAATGAGCTTAGGCCATGTAACATAATATACAGCCCTGTTCAAGGGCTAGGTTAGGGCTGTGTGTTCTTATCTCTCACAACACAGTCCTTGGCACTCCTTGCGCGGATACACTTCACAACTGTAGTCACTTGAGTCTATGCGGTATTCCGAATAATATACCCCTCGTATTGTTACTGAAATCTAAGATGGTGTTATGAAGACTGCTTCGCAGGTGGAGCATCTGGTTTCGTGAAGTTTGCCACTCGTGACCTTTGACCTCTACTGAGAATAGTTGTCAAGAGTTTGAAAACATGACCCATTGACTTACTGTCATGGTCAAAATTGGCAGTAAAGATTCGGCCATTCTTTGATGAAAATTTGTGACCATCTTTTGTTAAAAGGTAAATGCTATTCCAGAGATCATCTGTGGGAAGTTTGGTGAGAATTTTTGTGTTATTTGGAGACGCAAGAGGTGACTTTCCGTGGGCGTCCTGGCTAGTGACTACAGTTGTGACTAGCCTAGCCCTCGGACAGGGCTGTGTGTTCGTTACATGGCCTAGGCTCATTCCTCTCACAACCCAGCCCTTGCGCGGATACAAATGTAGTCACTTACCAGGATGCACAAAATGTGAAGTAACTGACCTGGTTTAAAACTTATATAGCCTATACAAGTTTACGTTACATGAAATGAACCAAAAATGTGTTATTGTTGAGATCTCACCAAAATAACTGCTAATAGGGATCATTTGGAACAATATAAAAAGATAAATCTAGCATTGCATCTGCATGGCCATTTTCTTTTGGTGTATGATTGGATTGGAATGCAGTATGCTAAGTGACATAAGGTTTACTTCTTATTGTTACTGAATGAAACAGAGTAATATGAAGAAATTGACTCATAAAATAGCCAGATCCACTTATAAGTTAGAAATTGTGTTAATGCAGTCTGCACTGATTGGGGTCTGTTAGTTTCTGTCCTCGGTAGTTTCCGCCCCCAAACCCTTGGGGGGGGAAAGTAATGTTTGAACTTACATGTGTTAGGAATAACTTTTAATTTTAAATATCAAATCCAAAGCAACGATGAAATTTGTTGATAGACCTTAAACTTTTTCAGCATTCTTGTTGAAAAGAATGAATTGTATGATTTCTTTATCATTGTAAAGTATCACAGACTTCTTATTTTTATGTGTAAGTAGTCTGTGGTGTCTATAGGCAAGCCAATGCTGAATCTGTGAACAATTATTCACAGCATTTAATTGGGGCTGTGCATTTTCAGTTAATTTACTAGCCTTTAACCGATTAATTATTAAGCGGCGGTTAAACCTTTGACTGAAAATGAAGTCGCAGCACATCAACAAAACCAACATTTCCAAAGAGCGCCATCACTTTTATAGCGGAAGTGCAAGTCTAAAAATGGTGTTGTAAATCAACTTTACACCAGTGTCGGCATGTGGCAAAAATGTTCGTATTTTGTGTTGAGTTTTTCACGGTAAACGCCCATTTGCATTTTCTGAAGCGTTCTTCACACCTATTTCAGTTTTTAAAATTCTGTCAACTGCTGCAACTGCTGCATTTTCCACCCTGATCCTATGTAATTTCTTCAGTCAGAAGACTGACAATTCATGCAAGTTTGAAACACTGTGGCACTGCTGTTTTGATGTAGCTTCCTGGTGATGCAGTGATCAATACATGTACAGAGCCCATAAGTTTGTTATGGTAGCGACCTGTACAGCCGCACTGTAAAGGCAAGTGTACACAGTGTGCAAAAACACTAAGTACAGATAATCCAACTGCAGCTAGCGTGGTCTGTATGTCCCCAAGTGTACCATATGTTTTGTACACGTATTAGCAACTAGAAAGTTATGTAGTATATACTGTTATTATCCTGCATAAATTAAGGAATTCCCAGCCTTCCTACCGTAAAGTTAGTTACATTAGGATCCATGCAATGTTGTCATATGACCTCATTACAAACAGTGATGCATGTGGTCCCATGCATGCAGTGGACATACGTGCGTATCAGTTCTTACCCCCAAGCAAGGGATCATGTTTTGCTTGGTGACATCATACTCATACGATGTATTGCAAAATATGAATTGCCCCTGCTTTGTGATTGGTTTAGTTGCACTGATTCTGAACCAGCCAATCACAACTCGCCCCATTGCCTATGGGATTTAGTGTGTGAAATACCAGACCTCAAAAAGAATTTTCCCCATTGAGTTTGTGTTATGACAATCGTACATCCCATGCTTACATAGCTGGACAGTGCAGCCAGCCAAGCCCTGTACTAAATTCAACAAGAAATGGCATCACAAATCTCTGCGTATGTGGATTTTGGGGGATATGACGTGCGTGCATTTCATTTGCAGATTCATATAAAACAAGGCTTAAAGTTTGGGAAAGAAGTGCCAAAAATAGAGAGGTATTTACATCAGAAAGGAACGATAAGATATGTTTTTCAAGTGCATTTTTTTTGCTGTCCAGAACCACTAATATTAGATAGTTGCTTATTTTTACATGCATCATTAAGGTGGGCTTCTACAGTACAGTACTGTACATTGTCGCAACTACAGCCCTGTCTCTCCATACTTCATAGCTTGACCAGCCAACAAAGTGCGTATAGTATGCTTATTCATGAAAATCAAAATTGAATGTTCCATTTCATTTGATATAGGGCTGTGAACGTGTAGCATTTTAACTAAACGTTTAATCGCAAAAATTTGCGATCGTTTAGCGGTTAATCGCGATTAATTAACCTCACGAAGTCAACATGCTTACAACTATATTGTGTTCATCATGCTCCCAGTAGACCTATCGATGTATTTTAATTTGGCACTACAAATGCGACATTTAGCAATCTTGTCAGCTTTATCAACATCGAAACAATCCCACACCACGCTTGTTTTACGTCCCATCCTGTACTACTTATATCGGGTTTGATGCAAAGCAACTGCGGTTAAACTATTCTGCAATTGCCAGTGAACTCGGAACGTATTTATTACGACAGTAATTCCGTGCTCATCGCAAGTGAAACCGTACGTACGAAATCGAGACAATAAACATTGCACTCTTCATTACACTACGTAAGTACATGATATATGAACGCACGTGGTCGCTTGAGCACCGGATCGAACTAGTTCACTGTTGCCTGCATGGTCGACTCACGCAAAGTAAACAAGCAGTGTGCATTGTACTCAAAACTGTTAAGTGTTGCAATGACTACCCTGTGCAGCTTTTAAGTACGCATTGAATGAATGTTGTAAGATGTAGGCCGCGCGGCACATCGAGGCTGTAACACAGGTTGTACAACCTCCGTTCCGCAATCTGCGGGGAGTACTACGAGTTGCTCCGTTGTATGGCTAGGCAGCAGTTTACCTCTAGGCTGCTTACAGCGCCGGAAAAGTTTACATAGGGAAATTCACAAGACGATCGATCTGTGTGAATTGTGTAGAAGGAAAGGTGGGCAAAAATTCATAGGACATTGGGAAGAATATCGGACGAAAAATGGGCTTTGCGATTAATCGCCAGTAGCTTTGAACTAAACGTTTATTCCACATGCGATCGTTTAGCGATTAATCGCTACACGGTCACAGCCCTAATTTGTTATTAGGTAAACAACAAAATGGCGGGAATTATCCAGTGCTTACGATCGGTTTTTTTTTTTTTTGTATTAGTTCAATTTTTTTCCAAATACTGCTGCTGACATTAAAAAATTATTCGTGGAAATTTATGGAAGTGCATCATGATTAAATATTTCTGTCAGCTGCAGTGGGAAGATTTATTAAAATATATTTTTGTGCACTAATCATGGTCTGGCGGAGAAGGTTGTAGTTCCCCAGCAGTACAAAGTTGGTAACTTTTTCACAACATCATTACACACTTTTGTTACAGTTCCCGGCTTGTGACTTTTGAAGCCAAGTTTATTGTTGAAAGGCTCCGTGCAAGATAAAGTAAGGCAGACTTATTAACACAATGGGATTTTTGGCAAGAAGAATCACAGCTCATTGTGCCAGCTGATCGATAAGCAAGACAAAGCTACATACAATTCTGAATAGAGTTAGGTAAAAAGCTTTCAATGATCAGTTCATCATACCTTTTATCATTTTGGGTGGCAAGATTAGTACTGTAATTGTTGTGCAATTTTTAGCCCAGAAATTTGTGGTTTGTGATACAAACGGCTTGGGTGAACACAGCGGAAATTGCAGCACCGAACAATATGAATTATGAGGATACAAAAACGGTTTAATGTTTAGAGAAACGTCTACAGTGTAACTGGTCAATTGGTTGGTTAAAAACTGAAAACAGTTACTTTTGCACCAGACACTGAATATGGTATACTTGTAAGTAAGTATATTGGTATACTTAAGTCTCAAGTGGAGGTTCAGTCACTGTGGCTGCATATAAACAAGTGTTACTGTTTTGGATTTTGGAAAATATTTTAAGTCCACTGCAATTCCACTTTTGAGACAATTAACAATTAAAACAAGTTGTGCATGAACATAAGCTCACAAATGAACAATTTGTTGCCATCTGAAATAAACCTTATTCCATCCTGAAAGAGAAATAAGATATTTCAATTCATTGACCTCATTTTGTCAATCACTTCTTGGAAAGGTACTTAAAAGACTGCTGCAGACAGATTAGGGATGAACTGGTCAGAACTGGAAGGGAACTGACAAATTTTGGGGGGCAAACAGGTTAAAGCTTTTAGGCAAACTGGTTGTGGATAAATTATCACAGGGGGCAAAATGACCAGCTACCATACCAGCATTAGTCTATGCCTGTAACTTTGAGTTACTGTAGAATACATCAGGCTAAAATACTTTGTTTTGCATGCCATCACTTTTAGTCCAACCACAGGTGCTGGAGACACAGCTAGGGAGAGGAAGTCGACTGTATTGTTAAAACATGGTTTTCCCTGGGGTTCCACCTTGGGTTCGGTTGAGATTAGGTAAAGGTTCAGTCATTTTAGGGTTTAGGTAAATGTAAAGTAGCCTTTAAAATTTTAAGTTCAAAGGAGTAATTACCAACATTGTTATATGAATTATTTCTAGTTAACCATATTTTGGGCCTGACAAAGATGTTCTCTCCCTTACACTGTGCCATACAGTGTGTGGGGTGAGCTCCATTGCAGAAAACATCAAGTAGGCTTGAGGATCATACACTTGTAATGTCATAGACATAGAGAAACAATCTGTATATAGAATATGTTTCAGAAGAGGTAAAAGAAAGAAATAGAGTGAGATAGCTTCACATCATTGTGGTATTTTCGCAGAAGGCCGATGGTTATTATCTGTAGGAAAACTGTTTGGGCCTGAGGGAGAGAGAGTTACAAAGACAACCATTGAAATGCACTGATAGACCAAAGCCCATTACCTAATCTTACAGCTGGAAACAGCACTCTCTGAACGGTTTAAGCTTTGTTTTCATACAAAGCCTAGAATTTAGGAAACAGTTTACTAAAATGTCCCAATTAATGCGGAAAGAAATTAATCATCCTTGAAAATTTGTAATTTATGTCAGATTGAAAGATGTGATAATTTTAGATGGACAGTTAAACTTAGGACTGGACATTTTTTGTAAATTCACGATCCCGTTTTCCGAATTTGTTATCCCTCTGTCAACGGAGTAAGAGAAAATGACCACATGCTATAGCACATCAACAAATTAAACATTTTCTAAGAGCACTATCACTACACAAAAGAAGTGCAAGTTTAAAAATGGCACCGTGAATCATTTTGGCAGATATTTGCCTGGGGCAAAAATGTTTGTATTTTTCACAGAGTTTATATGATCTTTTTTAAAAAAAAACAGATCCCACATTTACTGAAGCTTGATTCAGGTAAAGCACACTTTTTAAAAATCTCCCAGCCGCTTCTCTTTCCAGGTTTTGATGATTTCATGTAACATCATCAGATAAGAAGACTGACGATTCATAAAGCACTACAGACAAGGCTCGTTTGATGGAGCTTGCTTGCAATGCAGTATTTAGTACATGTGTGCAACTGTATGTTTGTCAAGGTAGCTTTCTGTACAAATGCACTGTTAAAGATGGCAAACAGCAGAGCGAAATGTTACTTTGTTGTGCCGTATGTATGCAAGTTCTATGCAAAGGTATTTTAGGTGTGTCAGAGTATTTAACACTGGAAGAATAACTTGGAAGTTTTACTGATTGTCTTTGCTGAACTCACCCCTGTTCATTAACCATAGCATTTACCATTGCATACTTAAATCGGCATCCTCCTTTCAAGAAAAGGCCCAAATTCTATTTCCAGGTTGAGTCATACCAAAGACTCTAAAAATGGAACCTACTGCTGTTGTGCGCAATGCTTTGCATAAGCAATGGAGTAGGGAAAACAAGCCAGGGAGCCACAACTGGAAAAAAAGCCATGGCCGGCTGGACTTTAACCAATAGGTTGGTGACTGGGCAGTAAAACTCTAACTGACAGACAGACAGACAGACTGACCAACTGAGTGAGTAAATTGGCCTGCGGTTGTGTACCTTTTTACTGAACTTAATTCTCTATGAAACACTTAAGACTATACTGTATGGTTTAGTTCACCCAAGCTACACGTAGTAAGGTTTGTTGATACATATTTCAATATACATTCAGTTTTGTATCTGCAACATTGCTTTTAACAGTTGTAACTAAAGCTTGACAATCAGATTTTGCAAAAAAAAAAAACAATCATTGCCACAGAATGCAAAATATATAATAGTATTTTCAGGAGTTGTGAAGGATATTGTGAGCAGTTATGAACTGGCTTTGCCCATGTCTCAAATTACGACCAATAAAAATTCCTAACTTTCCATCTCTTGATTAAGAGGCTCATTTGGGTTCTTTTTGGGAACACTGTACTCCCCTTCAGCTTTGGAAAATTGTTCTGGTTGTGTGTGGCGAGTTTGCATCCTGGTCAGACATGACTGATGCCCACCAGCAGCAGCACATCGATGATAATTTAATTAATTTCAGAATTTTTCTCAAATTAATTTTGAATCTCTTTCTACATCTCTTCACAGGGTATTGGAGATCCAAGCATTTATCATGCTTTGATAGTCATTTTTCTAGAATTTTTTGCATGGGGTCTGCTGACCAATCCAATGCTCACAGTAAGTATGATATGGTTGCTCTTTGTAAAGTATGTTACACATGTGTACCAACATGTGTACCTTTGCCAAGTATGTTTGATTTTATTGCAGAAAAGCATTGTACAGGCATATATAGTATGTGTAGCATATAAGATACCCTACAGACTGCATGGTCAAGTGGATAGAGCATCAGACTTGCAGTCAGGAGGTCGGGAGTTCAAGTCCTGACCAAAGCTACTGCCATTTTGTTGGTGCTCAGCATAAGCAATGGAGTAGAGAAAACAAGCAGTAAGCCGTAACTAGAAAAAAGGCTGTGACTGGCTCGACTTAAACCAAGTGGTTGGAACTGGGCCATAACACTCCATCTTAACCTAAACCTATCCTTCAAGGCCCAGTTCTCTCACCCCAAACAGTACCAATTTTCCTAACCTTCTTACTGAAGCCCCTCCCACAATTGTCTGAAATTTATCCTCATCCAATCACAATCTCAGTTTATTGCTTGGTGAATATAGAAAAGTTCTATTTGTATACAGTAATCAAAACACTCTCAGTACAGTTCATGCTGTATAATGTAAGCTTTGGTAATCTGCATTGTTTGAATTAACAGTCAGTCAAAAATCTGGGCCAATGGAAAGTTTCTGTACCCCCCTCTACAAGAAGTACTGTAAAGCTTGGGGCGAGAGGATTGGCCCTTTCAGGCCTTTTCTTAAATAAAACCTGTCAGGGCAATCCAATCTGGCCTACTGTACAAATCACAGTTAGACATCTTTGAATAAGATGCACTTCTAAAAACAATTTTTCTTTGAATTATGAAACATTGTTACCACCAAATACCTCTACACATAGTGGGATACAATATAAGATAACATAACAGGTTTAAGGGCAAAGGAGGGCTGTAAAGGCCCCTATAAGATGCCCTGTAATCCAAAAAAAATCTCCCAAAACAAAAGCAAACCACCAACACCTCATGTGCCCAGAAAGACCAGATTCTACCACAGTCATGGAAAAACTTGTCAATGTTTACCTTATAATGGTGCACTGATGTGGAGTTAACAACCCACTCAGGCAGGCTATTCCACTCATTAACAACCCTATGAGAGAAACTGAACTTCCTAATGTCAAGTCTAGCAAAAGACTTTAGCTTTTTACAATGGCCTCTAACCTCGGGATTACTTTGGACCTTTAAAGAACTGCAAGCTAACAAAGGATTCCCTTCAGATGGAAATTTGTACACCTGGACCATGTCTCCCTTAATCCTTCTCAGCTCCAAAGTGGTAAGCCCAAGCAGCTTAAGCTTCTGGGGATAAGGTAGATTTCTCAGGTATGAGTGGAGTAGCTCTTTTCTGAACTTGCTGTAGAAGCAATTTGTTCTTTTCAAAGAAGGGACTCCAGGCTTGTGCAGCATAGTCCAGATGGGATCTAACCAGCTGCTTATACAAATTTAGCACAATTTCTTAACTAAAACTCTTAAAATTCCTCCTGATCCACACAAGTACCCTATATATGTGCATGATATAAAAATTAAAATTCCAATGTATACAGTACTGTGCATCAATAGTACTGGTGGTGTTCAATCGAAGTGGTATATTGAATGCTGTGTTTTGTGGACTTAAAAAAAAAAGTTATAAAAAGATGACAACCACATGTACTAGATCAGGAAGGAATGAACCTTAAAGGAATTGTGGCATGAGAAAGTAGTTACATGTTAATAGAACTCATCAAGGTAGACCATGACTTGAAGAGGAAATGGGCTATAATAATGCAATATCCCTGATACCGTAATTTTGTAATTCTGAACAGCTATTGCAGATACTCACCACTGTTTCTTCTAAAAAGGATATAATAGGTCAGTGTTATCAGAATGAGAAAACTTGATTCATTGGAGACTTCAGTTTTGGAGCACTGTACTCACATCAAATGTGGGAAAAATTAAACCCTCTTTTTTCCTGCAAGTATCATTGTGTCAAATTGACAGGCCATTCCATCAAAATTGCTTCATAGCAACTAAGCATTAACACTGATACTCACAATAGCACCCTTAACAAGTTAATTGTGTTTTTGTCTACTGAGTAAGATGGTGTGCTTTCAGGATAGTTAAAACAAAATTTTTATGTTGATTTATCTCTGTTTCATTCAGACTCACCTTTTTTTTTTAAGCAGTGTTAAGATCATTTTGAACAAGTTGTAAAATGAGCATAGTTGACTTTTACTTGCCACAAAAAGAGGGATTTGCTAATGATTCTTAATTTTGTAATTTTAAAGTTTCTCTTTCTATTTTAAATCTACATATGTACATGCAGTATTTATGTTTTAAAAGCTGCTCTAAGAAAGGCAAAATGTAACATAGCTTGTCTGGTCTTTTGTCTGTACCAGTCCTTTACGGATCTACCCTTTAATGCATTAAGTACAAGCAGATTTAAATTAAAACCGCATAATGAAAGAAGGCTGAGATAGTGGCATTCATATTGTGTGTGCACAGTCTCTTGATTTTATAGTTTATTGGTCTTAATTGGTAACCTTTTTTCATTTCAGGTTTTAAATGAAACATTTCCAAAACATACCTTTCTTATGAATGGTTTAGTGCAAGGTGTGAAGGTTAGTACTGATCTCTGTTTTAGTCATTGCCTTAGTTAATGGACTTCCTCTATGTCTACAGGATGGAACAGTGCTATATCTTGTGAATGCTTTAAAGTAATAGCAGTGTACATGTTTAACCAATGTTAAAACTTTTTTGTGGTGGGGGTGAGGAAGGGGTTTCATTTTCTCTACTGCAGACTTGCCAACTAGTCCGATTTTATCGTATTTGTTCCGTTTTTGGTAATACATATGCAAGCAATTTTCTACATTGTGTGTGTGTGTGTGTGCCTGGCCATTTTCAGTGTGAAATGAACATGCAAAAAGTAGAATCAATCAGTGTGACAAAAGTAATGGGTGCTTTGCTTCCTATCTACGTATGTAAGTACGTCTTTGTACGGCCGCTCGTACCATGAACTAAACTGTGCCACCCCATAGTCACGTAGTATATGCCCATTTATTACATGCACAGTTGAATACCACATGAATTGCACTGAAGTCTCGAGGCTATCTTGTTGCCAGATATCAAAAGCTTCAAATTTGAAGTTTGGCACTTTGGCATAAAAGATTGGTTATTTGGCTGTTGAAAATCCTTCTTGGTGAGAATGGATGGCCAGGACCTTGGATTTGGCCAAATGTCAGGAAGGTTTGGCCGTAAGAGGTACATTGCCTGGCAAGCAGCCCTGGCACTGCTACAAAATTGTGTTAATGTTAGCTACTGGTTAGCTAGCTGTGATGTTTTAAGTAGCTGAACATCTATGGTCTAGCCTAGGCAGGCCTTTGATCCAGAATCTGAAGATCAACAAAAGGTAGCCAAGGTCATCATAGTGGCCGATACCAACCATCCTACATTTTCTCCTCATTTTGCTAAGGGCCTGAAAGCAATTTTTGTGATATATGGGACTCCCCAATTTTTAACTAAATTTAGGCCTAAAAAGGTTTCCAGCCCACACATGCAGGCAGGGTTAACTGTAGCAATATACTTAACCTTAGGCCTAAGTGCGATTTGTGTAATATGTATTGCATGTTAGGATATCTGACAGCTGGAGCTGGATTTGTGTATCCCATGTCGTCTCCGCATTTCCATGCACTCAGCATGGATGCCCCAATGATTAGCAAAAGGTCTTTATTACAGTGCATGTGTACAAGGCAAAACAACACAATTTCCAATTGACAGAAACAATCACTGTAAACCTGAGTCATTAGTGCCATTATATGATGTTACTGGAAAAGAAATACTACATATTTTGATGGAGGCTAATTTTGGAAGTATTCTATAAAAGGTTTTTACACCAACAGTCATACATTGTACAATTTGAAGCAACATTGTGGGATTTAATTATAGTTTTTATACAATACTTTGTGATAAATGATTTGATTTTTAAAGTGAGGCTTGTATAGACTTAGTAAAAATTTTTAAAACTTTCAAGTCCATGCCTTTAGGGGGTTGGTATGACTGCTTAAACATGTAGTGGTTGAGTGGGATGACAAAAAGTAAAAAAAGTACTTCAGCATTAATTTCTGTACTTGGAAAAGTTTCATGAATGGCATTAATAAGCCTGAGTAATTGTTTGCCAAAAAAAAATTGGTGAGCTTGTACAAGTTCAGTGCAAATCTAAAGGTTGCCTTTTAGCACACTGGAACAATATCTGGAATAAACTTTAAAGCAACTGCTGCTACCTTCTGACTCAAATCACTCTCTTCTCAGTGATGGCAAAGTATAAGAAATAAAGAATTTCTGTACACATGCTCTTAGGTTTTACATTTCATTGTCAGAGCAGAGTCATTTATCTATTAACTGGCCATTATGGCTACGTCACTTACGCGTTTCCTCTACCCACCTGCCCATACTGGCTGGTTAGATAAATGACTCTCCCCTAACAGAGCATGTACTTAAGTGATAAGTGTGTATTGAAAGCTATGGGGTTTGTATTGCATAAGGTCTTGTTACTTTGCATGTTGCCAAAGACCAGGTTCCAGTTCTGCTTTATTTAAGCATGTTCTTTTTTGTTTCTTCCATAGGGTACATTATCTTTCTTGAGTGCTCCGCTGGTTGGAGCCTTATCAGATGTTTGGGGTCGTAAATCTTTCCTCCTTCTTACAGTTTTCTTCACGTGTATGCCTATCCCGTTAATGAAAGTAGCTCCATGGTAAGTGAAGTTCCTCTTACTCTTCTTAAGACTAGTCATTTTTGCATGGCAAACTTTCACCCTGTGTAAGTAAAAATTTGTCTTGAGCTTGTTTGTCCAGGGCACTCATGCAGGGGAAAGATGTGAAGTGTAAAAAGATTTCAGATGTGAATTCCCTGGGAAGCAGTGTCTGAGATATATTCACAGATACTCTAGACCAATTTTCAAGTATATCAAAGATCAGAATTATTCCTGATTACTTTGTGAGTCAACATGACTAGTTCTGTCAGCAGTACTGTAATTGTGTGGATTGCTCTTCAACTAGGCTTGTAATGAAAGAATATTTTTAATTCATTTTTTTTTTTTTAATTATTTATTTAACAAAGTATTCCTTGGATAGCTGCAGTGCTTTAATTACTGTAGTCAGTTCTCACAACAGTACAGTTATGCATAGCTGACAGTCCAGCAAAAGAGGCCTTGGAAAAAAGACCATGGCCAGCTCAACTTAACCATTTGGTTGGAAACTGGGCCATAAAACTCCATCTAACAGTCCAGCAAAAACTCTTGCTACCATGAGATAAATTTAAAATCTATTAAATCTTGATAATCCTAAAGTAAAATGATCCATAAAAGTGATTTTCAAGCCAAGTTAGCAATAAACAAAATATGTGACCCCAACATAAACTGGACTGCTGTCCAGCCACATGATTCATCAATAGTTTCATATGCAATCAGTTGACCTGCTGCATTAAAGGTCAAGAGCAGTCCCCCTTATTTTGAAGCAACAGCTAAATATCACAGTTCTCATCTCAGGTAAACCAAGCAGTTACTTCTAGTAAATTTCACATTTGAGGAGTGAAAATGTTGTCACATGACTCTCAACAGCCAGTCATAAAACTGGACAGTCTACTACACCACTTCAAGTTGGGGTGACTGCTCCTGTCCTTTAAGACTGGATAAACTAACAAAACAGGGCCAAACAGTTATTCAATTTTTTGATAATACTGTAGGATACTCCCTCAGATATGAAATGAACAGGAGCAGAACTTGGCTGTTTCTTGACTAAAGTAACTCTTTCAGGCAATTGTTGCAGTTTTTTACCTCATACCAGCCAAGCTGATGTGAGCTAATTGTGATCACAGGGCATCTGTCCATCTTTCAGTCTGTTATTAACAATTGTTAAAAATGCCTCTCCTCCCCACCTGCTTCCCATGGGTTTGTTTAAATCTTGAACACAATGTTGTTTGGGTGATGGTCCGGCTGTAGGGTGCTCAGGAATTTGTGGTCCAAGTTTTCATGTGGGCCCTACAGCACATTTTATATTTTTATAGATTTTTATTGTAGCATACTATTGTCAATAAAAGTAACAAACTGTTAAAGTTAGGTTGTACCAAAAGTGTTGCTGTAACTGAAAAACTATCTCATGATGCTATTATGCTTGGTGCACAGCATAGTCAATGGAAATCAAGCCAGTGAGCCATAACTGGAAAAAAGGTTGTGGCCAGCTCCACCTGAACCAGTTAGTTAGAAACTGGGCCTTAAAATATGTTCATACCTAACCTAACATAGCAGCTAGTACACAGTGTTCTCCACTGGTACATTTTGTTCACGTACTTCAAAGTAAATGGTCAGCCTATAGAGGTTATTCATGTGACATTGGCATACTGGATGCATTTGATCATACTCAGTGGATGTGTAACTAATACACATCCATGACACCACCACTGTTGCACAGTATAAAGGACTCCTGAATGGAAAAATAGAAACATGTGCAATGGAGTGATGTTAGTGCATGACCTTGGTAATGGGAGAGGTGCTCTCTTTAAGAAATGTTTGCTAAAGTAGATAACTTTTAATTGCCTTCTTTGATGATTTAGTACATTTATATCTCTATTCAATGTTTGCACCAAAGTATTAGCTTTTTGCAGTTTTAAGATTTGAATGATGGTTTCAGTCCTGATGACAGGTCAAAGTTGTATATTTCCTGGCCTGGGTAGCACCCTCCCCTAAACAAAACACCTGGCAGAGTCAACTGGTTCTGTACTACAGATATAGGCACTTCCAGTTTGCAACCAAAATTTTAGTCCTATTTGACCCACCATACTTAAAATTAGGCCATTAAATATTACACATCATGATTGAGCAATTTTCGTGATTTCCTGGTCAGGTGCGAAGGTGGGAATAATCACAAAAACAAGGGTTTAAATGATAAGTACAGTTATCGCAATCACCAGCCCTAAACATAACTGAAACATCACGATCACATTTTTGTCAAACAGCATTTATTGTA
The DNA here is from genome assembly GCA_037179385.1 of Holothuria scabra. Lineage (NCBI taxonomy): Eukaryota > Metazoa > Echinodermata > Holothuroidea > Aspidochirotida > Holothuriidae > Holothuria > Holothuria scabra. The sequence goes on from CM074186.1 coordinate 36,568,977, forward strand.
GCCTACTTATAGATGGGCAAGCAGTGGGAACTGCATGACTACAATGTATGGATTTTTTATTGAGAATTTCAAACAAAAATGGTGAATCAGTTGGGCTGCATTGGGTTGGAACAGGGAAATATTAGCTGTATGACTTGAAATACTGTAAATGCAGGATGTATTTGATTTTTGTAGTAGGAAAAATCAATTACTGATATAACTACTTTAGGGTGTGTATATATTGATGACATATCCTTATAGTATCACTTTTCCAATGGTTTGGTATGCTTCCAGTTAGTTGCGATTGAGTAGAAAAGAAACCCATGGTATGTTTATTATGCCTTCAACCTTTTACTGGGAATAGTTATTTTCTTATTCATCTTATTATGTTGTCAGCAAAGCAAGTGCATGTTATGTTTGTATCAGTTGGTTATTCATCTTGTTTTGCAGTGAACTGTATATGAAATAAACAGTGGAAATTAGATATTAAAATTGCTGGCAGCACCTGGTACTGCTGTTTTCATTTCATCAAGCCATCCATAAATTAACTTATCTAGTGATTCAGTGGTAGCTGGCAAAGGAATGTTTAACAGTTATGATAAAGAAAGACTATGTGGTTGGGAACCAGGCATTTTCAATTACAACATGAATAAAAATTAAAACTCACATTGAGCAAGAGCCTAGAAAAAAGAAGTCATCGTTTTATAATAAACACTGTTTTAAAAGAAGAGCATTTACTCAAACTTTGCAAAGCTCATTTTAAAATCCATTTTTTGTAAATAATTTTGCAAAAATATACCAAGTTAATGTGCATTCACATCAAAGTTGAAATCTGCATTTAACAGATGGGACACAGACACTTTTGTCTTAGTGCAAATAAGGGCAATTTTTGCACATTTCCTAGGTAAAAAAATTCCCCCATTAATCTTAATGCATATAAAGGTTTGTCTCACCTGCAAACTTGGCAGATTAAGGCTTTGGCATCAATGCACCTTAAGGCTACAGTGTATTCATTAAGTAATTTAGCTTGTAAATCTACATCATTACAAATAAAATCATGCATTATACAGTAACAACTAGTAACAAACTTTCAGTCACATTTTTAATATTCTGCTTCAATTTTAGGTGGTTTTTTGCAATGATCTCTGTGTCTGGAGTTTTCTCTGTCACATTTTCCATCATCTTTGCATATGTAGCTGACATTACAGATGAGTCAGAGAGAAGCTCAGCTTATGGACTGGTGAGCAGAATGCATGTTTAATTAAAAATTAGAAGGAAGGTGTTTAATTGTTACTACCTTGTTTCAGAAAATTGAATTCATACAATTTTTCTGTCTCATTCTTTTCCTTATTTCAAACCATTTATATATGGCATATATTTAATATAAATGTAAAATTTAATGAAAAGTAATGTGTACCAGAATGGTTCTGGTCAGAACTGACTAGCCTCCATCTTTTTCAAAGCTATGTTTCTGTTCAAAAGTACAGGAAATGTCTGAAACTTTGCACTTGCTCCTAGTCAGTTGATTTCAGACTTTGATTTATTATAATGAACATGACCAAACCGAAAAGCACACCTGTATGCAATTGCAAAATGTTCAAGGAATGATGGTTTTCTTGCCAGCCCCTTTCAATACGTAGATTGACAACTCCACATATCTAATGGAACAACCACATATAAAATGTGACATTGATAAAAAAAAAAATTGAAAAATAACATATAGCAGTAAGGAGTAAAAACAATGGTCACATTTTTCAAAAGAAGAAAGTTTGCAATTTTAATGGAGAATGTTGTTAGTGGTAAAATTTTATTTATTCTGCACTTCCAAGTTTGATGTAAATAAGTATTCATTACACATTTTCACAATAAATAGGGAGTGTTCTGTCTTTAAGCCCAAAATTGTTTTAAGAATATTTACTTCCTTCCAGAACAATCTTTTATACTTGTATATTCATAATCTTCAACCCTATGCTGTTTATCATTTGTAAGTGATTGTTGTTCAGGGAACAATATATTAATGAAAAGAAGATAAGAGAGTAGTACTTTTTTTTCACTGATTCAAGCCAGTGAGCCACAACTGGAAAAAAAGGTCGTGGCCAGCTTGACTTGAACCAATATTTTGGAAACTGGGCTTAAAACCCCATCTAACTAACTAACTGTTCACAGATTCATATTCTTAATGTCTCTCACCGCTCCCCCATGGTAAGTCGGTCAGTACAGCCTTTGAACTGGTCAGAGTTTAATAGTAATTAGCATTTAAAAGTTAATGAGCAGTCTCAGAGCCCAGTCTACTAATTGGGGATATAGCACAGTAAAACAAAGGCATTGAGATGTAATGGCATTGATAAATGTCTGGTCTTGCTTTGGTGATGCAACTGGTCTTTCCATGAGTTCTTTCCTTAAGAACGCAAGAATGGTGGGTTTGCAGATGTTTTAGGATCAGTCAAATTATACAAGTGAGAAACAAACAAACAAAAAACACTTTTACACTTTTGTCACAATTTTTCTACCTTTTCTGCACTCTTTACTGGGTTAAAGTGTTCTTTATTCACCTCTTCTTCTTAGTTTAACACATAACAACAAAAACAAAACAAAGCAAACAAAAATGAAAAAAGGAACTTCTCTGGGCTCACTATTAAAATATTCATATGATGATAATTTGTTGATGGACAGTTCAATTTTATCACCAGTTCTTGATATCCTATTCATATGATGCTGCACATGTTGGCCTTAGTTACAGATCCCCTGTTTAGACTATTTGCACTGCCTTTACCAAGCTGGTTAATAGATGACCAAGACAGTATTTGGATGTAAAATTGTCAAAGTAGATAATATCTTGCGATATCTTAAATTACAAATTATATTTAACAGTGGTTGATCTTATCATAGCCATTTGTGAAGTGCGTATTGACAATTGTGCAATGAAACTTGCACCAACTGTGAGAAACTTGTCATACTAGTCAAGGTGAATTGGACAAGGCAAACTGTTGTGGTCAGTCTATGGTGGATCTGTGCAAATACTTAACCAATCAAATTTTTTTGTCCCACCAAAGAGCCACTACTATACTAAATATACCATATGCAATGCAGGAAGCTGGCTTCAACTCAGTGTATGATAGTGATAATAGAGTAACTGTAAGTAACCCTAATTAACTGTAATTATGATATAGATAGGCACTTCTTGCAGTAGCTGAATGTTGTGTTCTGACCATTTACATGACATTCAAGCCCATCATGAGTTGTCCCTGTTACTTTTTCTGGTTCTAATTATCTGGTCAGTCTCTGGTATCAGCCTTCGATTATCTTGCTTTTGCATTGTTGTGCTGTTTTGGGATGGAGGTTTCAAGATAGGTATTTCATAATAAGTTGATGTTGAACTTTATTTTCTGTTAGTATCTGTCTATCTGTATAAATAAATGTTTCATTGAAATTATTGATATGTTGTTAAATTTATAAGATTAATTTCTCTTTTCTTTCAGGTATCTGCAACCTTTGCTGCTAGTTTAATTATCAGTCCAGCCCTAGGGACATACCTGGGAGGAATCTATGGAGACAGCTTTGTAATTTTCTTAGCTACTGCTGTTGCTTTGTGTGACATTCTATTTGTTTTAGTGGCCGTTCCAGAGTCTTTACCAGAAAAGATACGACCTGCGTCATGGGGTGCTGCAATATCTTGGGAGCAAGCTGACCCTTTTTTGGTGAGTGTTTTGAGTTTGCTTCCGTATTCCGGAATGAGTTTTGTTGTGGTGTTTGGTGTTACTGTGGTGTGGTGTTTAGAACAAATGTGTGGTGTAATGATTGGCTTGATTGTGTGGTGTGGTGTTTGGCCTGACTGTGTGGTGTGGTGTTTGGCAAGACTGTGTGCTGTGGTGTTCCGCTTGCATGACTGTATGCAAGAGTTTTTTGTATTGCTGTGTTGTGGTAAGATGTTTGGCATGATTGTGTGGTGTATTGTTTGGCCTTACTGTATGGTGTGGTGTTTGGCATTAATTTGTGCTGTGGTACAATTAGGACTTTTCGTTATGGTGCTTGGCGTGACTGTGTGCTGTAGTGTTGGCATGCATGACTGTATGCAAGAGTGTTTGATACTGCTGTGTTGTGGTAAGATGTTGGAAATGCCTGTGCATTTTGATGTTTCACGTTGGTGAATTTCAAGTGTGGATCTAAGGGACCAGCACATTATCATTCTTAGCGAGATTTAAGTTTTTTTAACCAAGTCTTAGCTGAAAGGAGCAGATAGTTCTGCAGGTGTCATCTGATCACCTATTTCAATTTGTAGCATTTCAAATAGTGATTGACTTCCTACTGTAACCACAGAATCAAGAAATAGAAAGAGCATTGCTTTTAGTGTGAAAGTTGAAAGGACAAGCCTGGTATTATTTAAACACTCTTAAAAAGGAACTGTTGCTAAGCACATTTCAGCATTCTCACTTGTAAGCAGGAAGTTCCTGCATCAGCGTCTTTGTATAAGTGTTGCATTACAGTACAATTGAAATTGTTTTCAGTGTCAGTTGCTTGAGAGTTTTTAAGGGAACCAGCTAGTAATGAACAAGGAAGTACTATGTTCTTACCTGTAATTCTTTTAGGGGTGGAGTGCATTTCCTACTGATTATTTGAACTTTAAAAGAGTAACATGTGATGTTGTTGCCAAGAGTTTCAGAATCATGTGATACATGGTTGATGAGGTCGTTAGGCAAAATTGTATGGGCTAGTATTAGGCAAAAACAAAACATCTGTTTTGAAAGATGGATGTCTGTTATTTCAATGGCCCTTCAAGGCTGGAAAAAATGCTTAGAATCCTGCAAGCAAGTCACAGTTTCCACAAATTTTACTTTTCGTTTTGTACTGAACAAGCCAAATTTCCCACCAAGTACACAAATCCTTCCCACCCCCCATCCTATGATTTTCCTGAAAGATGCTTTTAAAATTTGCTGGATTTTACACCCATTGGCCTCCATACATTTGTGTATATGGAACATGTTGGTATACATTTCTGTAATTGTTTATTTTTGCAAGTAATATTTTGATTTATTCAAGTATTCTCCATTGAAACTTTTGTAAAAATGCTTTGGGGAGACTAGTTTTTCACAGTAATGGCGTTTTCTCCCAACAGTTAAGTTTTTATTATACTATTTCAGCTAAATCCAAAATTGAGCTACTATACTGTTCATATATATCAATATATCTGGTTTGTATGTTATGTTCATTTGAAATATTTACAGTTTTTTGTTCTACATTTTTTCAGGTTTTACGAAAGGTTGGTCAGGATTATACAGTGTTAATGTTGTGTGTGGCTGTCTTTCTGTCATATTTGCCTGAAGCTGGCCAGTATTCATGTATGTTCTTATACTTAAAAATGGTAAGGAGCAGTGAACTCTCTTTTTCTCTCCCTGTCTTGGTCCCATTCTAATTATCTTTAATATCTGTGCTATGGAACAGACATCTTTTGCATCTTCTGTAGCAAGCATTTTGACTAATTCACTCCTGGTTCCCAACTTGCGAAACTGTGGGTTTATCCAAAATTACAAGCAAAAGTTTGAAGATATACCAGATTTTAGCATGGACTTACCCTACACCTTATAAATTTGAAATAAAATGTATTAAACTTTGACAATTAATATTAAATTATAGCAACATTATAATTTTAGAACATAACTGGTATCAAATTATACTAATTCTGTTGTGTATGCATTTGAACCTCTTAAAAGAAATATGTAAACATGTAGTATTTAAACAAATTATGTGGTGTCACAATAAGAATTCATGCACTGTAGTATCCTTGTTCTCACAAAAGATCATTGTTTCAAGCAAAAAGTTCAGGAGATTTCATTTTTCACTAGGAATGGAAATTTAATGTACACAATTTGCATAGCAATTTTGAGGTTTTTGGACTTGCCCTGTCACATTAAAAAGCCTCCATGTTGTATACACAAAACCTGCTGTTCAATTTTTCACTTGTGTAGCACTTTGTCCATTTTGTTTGGCAAAATGTAATGTGATACTGGTTAAATCATGCCCTGTTCCAAAAGATGGTTGTGAGCAAATGTTATTTTCAGCTTCTAACTCAAAGCAGTTCAGCTAAAATATTGCCTCATACAGTGTCCTGCTTACATTCAGTCAAATATTTTGTGAGATGAATTACAAAAATGTACCACACAGTAGATCTAGAGGCTGTGATAAACTAATCTCACACATCTACATAGAGTTCAAAATTGTAAACATTCTATGCTTGTACTGTATATTTCAAGGACCAGTATGTCTTCTGATGGCTTTCTTATTTTAAACACAGGCGTTTAAAAATTTATTATGCATAGTTTGTAAACATTCTGTCAATGCTCCTTGCTAAATCTTACAGTATATTCTCGTTTATGCAGGTTGGTAATTTCAGTGAACCAGAAGTTCCTGCTTACATTGCATTTGTAGGGATTTTATCAGTGTTTGCACAGGTAAGAATAGTTACAACATTTTTTTATACAAATTTTTTTGATAGAATCGTGTACCAAGATGTATATGTATGTTCAAGTATCATTTCAGCAGATGTCATTTGGTCGCATACTTAGCTGGCCTTTTATTCATTGCCCCACAGTATTATTTAAGGTCATACTTTTATCATGTACTGTAAATACCTTATTGTATTTCCACCAAGCAGGGAGCTGTTATTTGGATAACAACAAATTGTACTATGCATGGGAAAATTCAGTTATACTTAGGTGGGATGTCCTTTCAAACATCTCAAATTGTACTTTGAAAAATGAAAAGAACATGAAAAGTTTAGAGCCAGCACTGTCCACATGTATCACAGGGAAGGAATATATGTTGGTTCTAGTTTACAGAGGTAGTGGTGCATGTCTTTATTAGTTGATGATGTAAAATATTCACAACTTGAAGCCAGATTAGGAGGCTCATTTTTGACCAATTCTGATGGGTATTTTCATGTTTTATTTCCATAAATCTAATAGTACAGCTACAGTTCTATGTCATGAACATGTGCTAAAGAGTGCAGCAGTTTGCATGAAGAATTCTGTCTCTATCAGATGTTTACATGAAATGTCACCCACTTGAACAATCTAATGGCTCTCTTGGTTTAATACCTGCTTGTTTTTCAATTCCAAATTTATTTTTGATTGTTTTGTCACCAAATTTTACAAAAGTGTAACACAGTTCTACATGAAATAATGGGAGGACTTGAACAGTATTTGAACAGTGTGAAACTATGTAACGCATTCCGTGTTGGTGTGTTGTTAAATCTTGTCTAACTACATGAATAGTAAGCACTAGAAAAACCAGAAAATGCTGTTATCTAAACTAGTTACCATGTACTTTAGAAAAGAGAATAAACAAATCCGAAGAAAGATAAAGATGGACAACAGGATGACAAAATGAAGGGGGAATGGAAAAAGAGAAAGGAGAAGTAACAGGAAAGAATACGGTGGGGTAAAAAATCACTTTATAACATTATAACAGTGTGGTTCTCTTTCTTCTCTGTGTAATTACATTTATTAGTCCTAGGACATGAAAGCTGTGCTGAAATCTGTAAGGTGCAATAGACCCCCTGTCACCATTAACTTTCAAATTCAGTTTAATTGGGCCATGTATGTCATGTAGTGTAGTTAAGTATAGTGTAGTTTAGTCTCATTGTCATTGTCACATTGTCACATAGGGGCCAAGGCATACTGTTTAAAAAAAGGACATTTCCAAACTGCTATCAATAGCACCATTTCCTAACCTAATAAAAAAAAGAAACAAAGATTACAATTCATCCAGAACAATTTTTATCCATCTTTATTGACCATCTTTTTACAATCTTTTATTCATTTTCACTAAATACATTGCATAGTTAACTTTGTACAAAATTTCTTACACTTTTGAGTTACCTAATCTCAGAGGACATAATTTTTCCTTACAATTATTTCAAACTACCAGCAAAATATGACAAGAATATTGAGGTTGTACTTTGGGCTGATAATCATTTTATACAAAATTTCAATATAATTGTAACAGTCAATGAGGTGTTTTTTGTTAAACAGTGTGCATCAGCTAGTAATATGCTTTAAGTATGGAATGTAGCCAGAAGGATCAAGAATCCTTCTTTCATAAAACTTAAGTAAAAACATGTCATTAAGTATAAAAACAGTTGCCATAATTATCAGAACTCAGTGCCAAAAATGAATCCTGTTTGTATTTTTTTCCAGACAACTATTCTTGGCATCCTTACTCAAAATTTTGGTCATAAACACACCATTATGGTAGGGCTAACATGTGAAATGCTGGAGCAGATGTGGTATGGGCTAGGATCTGAGCTATGGATGTTGTGGTCAGCCGGTGTTCTCGTTGCAATTAGCAGTATAAACTACCCAGCCATTAGTGCTCTGGTGTCACGTAATGCACCTCCTGACAAACAAGGTAAGCTTCCAAGTCTGCAGAGTGTGGACAAGAGGCATGATGTTTTTTCTGCAAAGATTTAATAGCTTAGAAAATTTTCTGATTTCAGGAAATTGGAAGTCTGGAGCAAAGTTCTCAGGAAGTTTGTTTTTCTAGACAAATAATTTGCTGTGGTAACTAGGGCTGTGACGGTTAATCAGTTAACCGGTTAACCGACCGACTCGTCGGTTACTCGTGCATCATTCCTCTTCATAGATTAACCGTTTTTGTATTGCCAATAATTCAGTCGCCGCGGCGTGGTTTTGTAAGTAAATTGTTACACAAACATCCCGCAACAAACTGTCAGTTTCTCACAAATTATCGCTCGAACAATAACTGTAAAAAGAGTTTTAAAATCGGTGGTTCAATTGAAGGGATTAATCCCGCGGCAGCTCCCTGAATTAAATACATAATGATGAGTAACAAGTGACGCACCCATTGTTACTTTCGTAGGCAGAACTTTGGGTACTCGTCTTCTAATTCCTTCAATAGCAACACCCAAGCACAACTTTAGAAATAAGCAGCATGTTTGAGAGGTTACCAAGAAAGCCACAAGACAAGCAGGGAGCTGTAAAAAAAGTGCGTAATGCTGCTGTGAAAAAGTTACCAAGCTCTGTACTTCTATGGCAATAAAACCTGCGCGAGACTATGGCTAGGGCACAAAAGTATATTTGAAGAAGTCTTCCCACTGCAGCTAATCGAAATATTTCATCATGCCAGACCTCCGTAAATTTCATTATTTTTCATTGTTAGTAGCAGTATTTGGAAAAAATATATCCCGTAAAAATACGATCGTAAGCGCCAGTTTATTCCCACCATTGTGTTGTTTGCCCAATATCATATAAAATGGAACATTCCATGTTGATTTTTATGAATAAGCATATGCAGTTTGTTGAACCGACTGGGTTGTAGTTGCGGTAATGTACTGTACTGTAGAAGTCCATCCTACCATGCACATAAAAATACTCAACGATCTAATTTTTAGTGGTCCTGAACAGCAAAAAAAATGGACTTGATTAACGTTATCTTGTGGTTCCTTTCTGATATAAATATCCCCGTATTTTTTGCCACTTCTTGTCCAAACCTTACGTTTTGTTTAAAAATAATCAGCAAATGAAATGCACTTAAGTCAGATCCCCGAAAAATCCATGTACGCAGAGATTTGTCATGCCGTTTCTTGGTGAATTTAGCACGGGGCTTGGCCAGCTGCACAGGCCAGCTATGTAAGCCAGGGAAGTGCGATCATCATAACGCAAACTCAATGGGGAAATTCGTTCTGAGGTCTGGTATTTTCACACACTAAATCCCATAGGCAATGGGGCAAGTTGTGATTGGCTGGCTCAGAATCAACGTATTTGAACCAATCACAATGCAGAGGCAATTCAAATTTAGCAATAGATCGTGTGCATATGATGTCACCGAGCAAAACGGTCCCGTGTTTAATGGTAAAAACGGATACGCACGCAAGTCTACTGCATGCATGGGACCACGTGCATCATTGCTTTTGTTTGTAACAACGTCATATGATAACATTCCATAGACCTACTGTAAATGACTTTAAGGTAGGAATGCTGGGAATTCCTTAATTTATGCAGGATAATAGGGCTTGGTTGTGCTGTTTGCGGCTGGTGGGCCGTTTACAGTGCAATTGTACAGATCTCTACTTTGACAAACACGTGAGCGCTGTACATGTATTGAACACTGCATCGCAAGCAAGCTGCATCAAAACAGTGGTGTGGGAGTGTTTCATGAAGTAACTGACGATGTTACATAGGCCCAGGCGGGAAAATACAACAGTTGGTGGAATGTTAAAAAGTGCACATGGTCTGAAGAAAGCTTCAGTAGACTAAATGCCTGATGGGATTTTACTGTGAAAAGATGATAAAAACTCAGCGCAAAATACCAAAATTTTTTGCCACATTCTGACATTGGCTAACATGACTTACAGCGCCATTTTTAGACATGTACTTTCTTGTACAAAAGTGATGGCGCTCTTTGGAAATGTTGACTGTTGTTGTGTGAACATAACGTCATTTTCAGTTAATCGGTTAACCGCTGGTTAATAAAATCGGTTAAACGGATAGTGAATTAACCGAAAATGCACAGCCCTAGTGGTAACCGTAGTCGGGAATGACCAAGGGTATAAAGATTGTGTAATTTATTTGGAATTTTGTTTTATTGCATGAACATACTTTTAAAACAGTAAAAGATGGCATCATATTGCACTAGGTCTCCTACTGTTGTGACATTTTCTCCTGAGGATCCCTTACCTCAGAACCCCCCCCCCCATATTGACAGTGTTGGATTGCAGTTTCAGGAAATGGACCTCTACGTTGCATACATCTCTGCTTTGATTTGTTGTCATACAGATGAATTGTAAGATGGCCAAAATGTTGCTAGACATAACTTTCTAAATTGAATGTAAGCCTGACATAGTTCAAACTAGACATGAATTCAGCACATTAGAAGTCAAACTGATTTGCTTTTATAGAATGAACAGAATTATTTTCTTTAAAAAGACCATGTTGAATACTTCTTCAAAGCATTTGGACCTCACCTGTGGAACCTATCTGACTGGATGCACTTTACACACAAAAAGGGAAAACTCTGAACTTTTGAAGCCTTGCAAAGGATTAGTGATGGTGTGAATTTATAAGGGGGGTTCGAACTGGTAAACATAGGTGGGAAGGGGGGTTGTTTGATTCAACAGGGGATTCTTCTGGGGGGACATGGTCGGTAGATTGTAGTTTTCATGTGGCATTTTAGTTTTTTAAGGTTCAATGTAAAAAGTTTTTGTCTCCTAGTAAGATCTGCATAGGGCAGAATTGCTGGTGGGATTAATTTTAGCTGACATCATTAAGGGCAAGATTCAAACTAGTCAAATGTTGTCCAAAGATACAATTGAAGTTAAAAAATTAGTTTGTTGTTATTTGCAAAGTTACATCAAGATGGATTGGTAGTAGATGCATTGGCAAAATTCTGCATGATGTACAACAAGGTAAGCCATACTACATGATTTGCTAGTAGATAGTTGAATTCTTCAGTAAAGAAAGGTTGCCTCTGTTTCTTTTTCTACAGGTGTTTTACAGGGCATGATTACAGGGATAAGAAGTCTATGCAATGGTCTTGGACCGGCCCTGTATGGTTTTATCTTTTATTTCTTTGATATGGATTTAGACCAATATAATAAGGATGAGCCTCCTGCAAAAGTGGACCCAGGGTCTTCATTACAAGTGGTATGTTTTGTTTTGCATTATTTTTTGTCAAAGGGAAATATAACATTTATTATACAAAATAGATCATCTTTAAAAAACAATAAATATTGACACAGAATGAAAGATATAATTTAAAGTAAGGCATTAAAGGCATTCTTCTTTTCAGAAAATAAAGTTATCAGTCACTTATTCAGTCATTCATTGCCCCGAAATAATTTGTTCCCTCAAATTTTGAAAATTCAAACAAATTGAAACAATACAACCTCCTTAACCCTTCTTTCTAATATTTTGTAGGATGAAGCCTTTGCTGGACTGTTTCAAACTAAAAACAAACTGCTTTTATGCAGATATAAATGTATCAATAATCAGGTTTTGATCAGTTTCACAAATAGGATAGCAAGAACACTGCACTTTTTTAGAGGGATTAATTATTGTGAATATTTGAGTAATTATTGTCTATATGTGGGAAGTTATGCTGTGAATAAAGATGCAACAACTAAAAGTTTTCTCTTCAAAGCTTTTTCACTTGCAAAATCAGCAATTGAGTTCTGCTTGAATGATACAATATCAAAAATAAACATGAGAAGAAAAATGGTAAATTTCTGCCATTTTAGAAAGAAAAATTCTGTTTGAATATTTGCATAATACATCAGGTGTCATTCAAGTGAGGGATCAGAATGTTTGAAGGGGCTCAGTTGGTTCATGAAATTCAAAAAATTTGGTCAAACATGTAAAATTGCCTTTCTACATTAATGACAAACTGTTAAATTTAGAAAAGATTATCCACATATTGTACATGCTAAAGAAATGTTTCAGGAGGGAAAAAATTACAATTCAATTTGCTTATCAAAAATTTGGGAACAGAAACTTTTGCATAATATGCAATCAATGTTACAAACTGCGGTCCAAATAAATTCAAGGTTGTGATTTTGGGGGTAAATATTGCATGAAAAACTCTTGACAAATTACCCTAATTATTTCCATTGTCATGTAGTAATGCCCTCACTGTTAAGAGGACAATATCAATGCAGTACACCCCTCCAGATGTTTAAATATTACACCCCGAGTGACTGTAATGTCTTATTTAGCTCACCTCTCTCTATTCTTTCTCACAGTTCAATCTCCCTGGTCCACCATTTGTATTTGGATCCGTTTTGGTCCTTTTGTCACAGTTAGTGATGTTTTTCTTGCCACGTGATGATGAGCATGAATCAAGCAAACCCATGTCTCCCCGTAGCTTTCAAATGCAGGCATTGCCTCCTGGACCGGAGTTAGTGGTACCTCTTCTTGAAGATAGTAGTAAACCTTTACACGAAGAAGACTTTAACAATCCTTGACTTTAACACTACTGACAATTAATGATTACGTGAAGTATCACTAATTTGGTGAAAAAAATAATGGATCCGAGGTCTAGACCAAGGTATGCAACAATGTTGTCTTGTTGAACAAGACATTCACAAGAACAAGACTCGAAGTGTGGAGTTGGAAAATTGCCCATCGAGCCATTTTTTTAAAGGTCACAATGCCATGTCATCTTTATATTGTCTGGTACCATGATGGAATGGACATTTTCCCTCAGATTGGAAGTGGCTCTGAGAGAATCTGAGTTATTATCTTTTATGGTGGGTACAGGGTCATGAAACTCTTTTCCTTTTATTGCATCAGTCTCATTCCAATTGTCCTACTGACTCTATGTATGGTGCTGGAACCCAACCACATATTGACCATACTTAACAACAGCCCCCTTATGGAAATTTTAAACCATTTTCCATAATTTGCTGGTTTTTAAATTAAAGTCAAAAGTTGTTTCATATATATGTGTGCTTTTGTCAGTTTATTGAAAGTTAACTGTCATTCCAGGGATATTGTGGCTCATTATGAACAAAAGAATGTTGTGTTCATATTAATGTAAAGTAAATAATCATATTTGTATTTTAAGAACAACTTCATCAGTTGCTGGCTCACATTTTAAAACAGCAGTTATATGTAATTGTATTTGTATGGATAAAGTACTTTGTGCACATTTGGAAATAATCTTGCAGAGTTTGTCCATTTTGTCCTTCTAAATTTTGAAAAAGAAATGAATGCAGAAAGTAAGTGTTTTCTGAGTAAAAGTAAATGTAGTTGTCTTCAGCTTGGGTAAAGACCATTCTTTGGTGAGAACGTTCACTCTGTGCTAAGAATTTCCTATCGTCATGAGGTAGAGACACCTTTTACAGTTGGTTCAACTTGCTGTCTTGTGTGCATCTTAATATTTAGAAACAAGTGTTAATATTACAACATGACAACATGACAACATGAGGTCAATGTTTTAAATAACCAGCATGAAATCATTGCACAAAGCTGTTTCTGGAAGCAAAAGAGCATGCAAGCATTTAAATTTGGTATTAGCTCCTGTTTCATGGAGGGAAGTAAAGAGCAAGATTTCAACCAGTGTGTGTGTGTGCTTTGCCTATTAAACAGAACTTTTTTTCTGTAAGGTTGGACAGATCAGTCCTTTACAAGTGTAGTTGCTGTTAACAGATGAGCAAATCGGTGCTTCTTTACTTTCACCTACTTTGTAAGAATATGTCTTTTAGTTAATGGACATTTAGTCCCTTGTGAGCCATAAAATACTGTTATTTAAGGAAAGTCCACTACCTTTACAAACTTGCATATTTGCCAGGTATGCCATATCAATTATTTGGATTGTAATGTATTTTTCAATCAGGAACAAAATTTAAATGTCAGCATTTGGGTTGAGTGAATGATGATCAGTCTCAATCTGAGCCTGAATAGTCTTCATGTGGTATGCATGTGAAGACCTCTTGTCTAGAAACATTCTCCTACTGGTCATTGGCTGGCAGTTGTTAGCTTAAATTCACAATCTCAACATCATCAAACCCAGGTAATGTGTGGAAAGTTACTAGATAGAAAGTTTGCTGATGATCTGTGTGCCTACTCAAAGAAAACTCCAAGCTTTGTTTCAATCAAAACCCTTGCTTTACTAGTTGAAGATTGCAGTACACATTGTATTACACATATGCAAATTACCTTCATTCAGTAGATGTTAAATATTTGGTTTGATGTCCTCTTTGCTGAAAATTTTCAACATATTTGTCACATTTCTCCTACACTACTGAGAGTAACCATAATTGTGGTTTGTGTCCGCAACATTTTTCTCAATTTGTTTTTTTCTTGTTGTTTTTTTTTTAACATTTTTCTCAAATTGAATTATGGTCAGTGCAACACATTGGGAGAGAAAAATAAATTCAGGATATGACATCTTAAAGAAGATGGTATAACAGGACTACATTTGAATGATGACTATTGTTCTTGAAGTGTTAGTGAAAAATAAGACCAGGGCAGAAGGGGAAGCATTGCAAAAGGGTTGGGGATGTTAAAACTACCTAACAGGTGAAGGGTGCTAATATTATCACGGTGGTTTGTTTTAAAATTTGTTATGCATCGACTCAAACTGTAAAATTTGTCTTCAAAGCTATATTTAAAACAGATTGGATGCAAAATCGTTCCATATCTCTGTAAAATGTATCAGATACTCTCATAGCTTTTGAGTTGCAATTATTGCCAAATGTTCAAAAGTTAAATAGAAACGTTCTTACCATTGATCTGAGGATTATCCAAAAATAACTATAGTGATTACTCCTGACAATATAAATCTTATTGCTAGAACAAACATCACTAGAGTAGGAATCACTATCATCAGCTGGCAACTATAAAAGGCTTGTATACAGGAGCAAAATTCCCAAAACAGTTGTAAAAAAACACCCCAGGAACTTGTTTTCAAAGAATTGGCATGTCAATAGACCAGTTCAAAGTTCAATGGAGCAGTATTTAGGTGTGTTTACAGCTGATGGTGGGATGTAAAGACATGTAAAACAGTATACTATGTGCGGATGACCCAGCACTCAGATGTTTTGTTACCAGTTTGCTGTACCTCAACAGAGAAGTGACAAATGCATGTACAGGTATAAACTTCAAACTGGTCCATTCTTTGAAAACATTTTCAAAACATGTTTTGAGTTTATTGTATACTGTACCTTGTCTTCACTGTGAAACAAGCTGAAACCAAGGGTGGCTTGGGTTTGTAAGTAAATGATTTGGAAATGATGTTGTGTATACAGGCCTTAAGGTCACCAATATCATTAATTATTACTACCAGCTTTCAGTTGGTTACGTAAAAACTTACTGTAATGGCTATTACTGTCAGCCTGTGCAAGTGTCACTGTAATGATTGTTGCTGTCAGCCTACAAATAGATTATGTAAGAATCACTGGAGTGATTATTACTGTCGGCTTTCATCTGCATTGTCAAAAAATCACCATTTAGTGGAATCACCTTGCTTGTAATAACAATGTTGTAAGGTTTGATGTTTGAAGTGTCAGCAGTGTTTTGTATCATCTTTCGTCTGTCATATCATGTCAGTGGCATTGGTATGTATCATGTGCAAGATAAGCTGTCATATTGTTGTCTTGCCTTGACGTCGTTATTGAATATACTTTTAAAGAACAAAGAATAAGGGAATATGTATATAATACCTGCGCCAGCAACACCGTGAATGTGGAAAATTTGAAATTAAAATAGTCACGAGACGCATTTTATATTCCCTTTTGCGTGTCTTTTATGGTAGTCTTGGGAAATTTTACATTTCTTCGAATAAAATAACTTCTTTGAACTTGATAGAAAGGAATCAATCCAGTTGGGACCGCCAGTTATTTGAAGGCCCATGATGTGGTTAGTTAGGAAGGAAAAAGCAAGCCCAGGGATACCATCGGTTAGATGTGCCATATGTCATGCCATTGAGGTCAACGGCCCCTGAAGAGCATCAGCCGTCTAGCTCTAATTAGTGGTGACAAAGCTGTCCCCTAACATGATTACTATTACCTCACTACTGCATACACCACTAATTGCTAATTGATGGGTGGTGCTTTAGGTAGACAATGTTTCAACTGCCTTGCCCCCCCCCCCTTCCGGTATTTTGTCCACGCTTAGACCCTGAGTGAAAACTGTACTTGGAATATATGCCCAAAATCGTGACCACTGTCAATATGGATTGGCTCAGAATAATTGTAGCCCAGTTCCGACGTATTCATTAAGAGGCCTTTCGACCATTTGGGCATTTGATTGACTGATCTCGTCAGCTATTATAACTATGAAATCAAACTTGTGGCTGCTTTTTCTCCTATTTCGGCAAAGAGGACAGAGATAATTGCAATTCTAATTTCCCACTTTCAAGAGAGGGTGATTCAAAAGGTCTTCTCGTCAACACTGGTTCGCACCAAAGCCCTGACCACTATTACGAGTGTGAAAGAGTGAGCTACATAATTGTGGTTTCAATGGTCTGTTAGGACTATTCCGTCTGCGTGAAACACAGTTTAAATCAGACCCAAAAAGAAATTAGAGAAAGAGTTTTCGATCGTTTCTTGTTATTTTTACAGATGGAATGTTAACTTAATTAGCCGGAAAATAATATTGCTGCTCTCCCTTACTTTTCAGTTAAAAGTTTACAAGAATATTTCATAAAAGAATCTACTAGAAACCGTTTTGTTTTCTGAAGATTATATCGATATTCCCTATATATTGTTCAGTTACCTCACTCATACCCATGAGGCGAAGCAATTGATGCATTAATTTCGACGTCTTTGATACTTTTTCTTCAGTCCTTCCGACTCTCTGGCAACAGCCGTTCGGCGAAAGCAACGATTACTCCCGAAGGAGATCTGCTTCCTTAGAAAGGACAATAATATGCTTCCGAGTTCAAGACGCGCACCTCATCTTTAACAAAATTACGTCATTTATGCCTATGCCGTTTAAAGATCAACGCGAAATAACACCAAGTCGTAAAGTGACAAGGGGCAACCGCATATCAACTGGGCGTCTCAACTATGCCTTTCCTAACACTTCAACGATTTATCACAATATCCTTAAACTAAGCACGAAGACTCGCAAGAACATGAACTATAGACTCAGAATTAAACCTAATTTGTTACCTCACCAGGGAGTTGCAATTCCATGCCTTAACAGTAATTACCCATTCCCTGGCCCCAACCTTGAACTTTCCCTGTTCACATCTCGGCTCTCTATTAGTTTCTCGGTTTACCATGCAGTGAACTTCGATAAGTAGTTCAGTTAGTCAGTTAGGCGGCGCTTTGCGACCATCAACTTATGACCTTCTGGTTTATCTAGCGGAGTCCATTGCCCAGTGTGGCACTGGATTAATTTTTGCGAAGTTTGTGACGTAATTTATATAGAAACATAACGAAGAAACACTACTTGTGGGTGTATCGTTTGGCAGTTTGGTGGACAAAGCAATTTTCACAAACAGAGAGAGAGGTACAAGACATTTGTTTTTATATTCGAGAAACTTTGTGAAATAAGTTGTTCATTGGCGACTCAGACACAAGAATAACTCTCGTTAATTTTGAAGCAACAGCTACATATCACAATTTTCTTCTTATTTCTCTTCAAAGAATCTTTCATAATATTATAGGACTTCAATATTGCATATTCAAGAAAAACCAAGCAGGGAAGCCCACTAAAATTAACTTTTCAGGAGAAAAATACTATCACATGACCCTGAAGAGCAAATCATAACACACGACAGTGTACTACACTAAGTCGAGGAGACCGTTTTTGCCCTTTAATAAATGGCACTCCATAGGTGAATTTGTAGACAGCGTTACAGTGTTGTCTAGGGAATGTTCAGCATATCTGTCAAAGTGCGACCCTAGAGACTATCATGAGTCATCGTGGGGCCATGCTCTTGTCGGGGTTATTCTGGGAGCAACCCGTTTTCACAGATTCTAGGTTCTATATTAATGAGAGATATTTTTTCTATTCTTGATACTTAATCCTGCATGCTAAGAGAAGATCTTTTTGTAGATGGTTGTAACTCTGACGATGAAGTCCAGTCATTCATTTCGAACTTTAAATGGGTCTACTTTGTAGTAAAATTATGACGACTCTTTTAGTTTATGGCAAGCTGGCCAAATAAAAATAAAATATGGGACTGAGAAGAATTGAAATGGAATGAACTTAAAGCGGGCCCCACCTCTTTGATATTTGTTTGTGTTTTTGTGAGTTTCTCATGAGTAGAGTGGTACATTGCCCTTTAATTAGTCGACTTGACTCTCTGTTTGGGGCTTCCGAATGGGACAATGTCCCAATGCTCTCCCTGGTGCCACCGTCTGACCACACGGTATTTCTTTCTTTGAACTATACTCTCATCTACTCTCAAACATGTGCTTCCAAACTTCTACTAGGGAATATCTTCCCACTGAGTAATAGGTTTCTTATTCTCCAAAAGACAGCAACCGCAATACACTAGTTTTTTTCAACTATTCAGAATGTGCCGTGCTGAAATTTATTTTATTCGATTTTATAACCTCCATATTCATTATGTTAATAAGTAATAATTAGAGGACAACGTCAGGGGATGGCAGGGGCAACGGCCCCCTATATGATGTCACAGAGCAAAAAGTACGCCCTCCTTTGAAGGCAAAACAAACCAACACTGACAAATACGGACAGCTGATTGGTCAACCAGTTGAATACGCTCATATAGTCTGCTACACGTGCAGAGCGAAGTCTTCTGCGTGCGACCTAGTGATTGTTTTACCACTAAGGATGACGTCAGTATGAGTAAAGAGTTTAACCAACTCCTAGGCAAAAATTTAACCAGCCAGGTTGCGCAATGTTTTATGGGTAAAATTTTCGACCAACTTCTACCCGAAATATTTTAACCAGCCAGGTTGGGTAATGGTTTACTCAACTATGGGACACTAGGCATGTGGACTTAAAAGTGCCCAGGGTGGGTAAAGTTTTTATTCAACTGTTTTGGAGTGCACACAAATCAATTACGTAACTTATCAGAAATGTTTTCACTCTGACATTTATTTTTTTCTCTCTGCATGAGAATGTTTTGTGTATAGGTGCTCCTTGCACCAGGAACCCCTGCTTGTACACTCTAAACTGTGTAAACAACCATGCAAGTAAATATGGTATATTTTCTGATTTAATGAAACTCTCCTGCCTAAACATAAACAAACCAACACAATTAATTCGTCTGTGATTTACTGAAACATTCCTCTTTCAACTGTTATAAATCTCATTTTCATATCTTGAGAAAACGTTTGATCAATTTCCACTTTAAAAGGAGGGGATTTCGTGATTGTTCTACAATAAAGACATAGTTTAGTGTTTTATACCAATAACAACATGCTATAATTCTTGCTCTGTCGGTGTCAGTGGTGGAAATTGGTTTGAACTAAAAATTTACATAGGCCTCTCTTTCCATAAGTCATTTTTAAAATATTTTGTTTGATTGGTCAGAAAAACCAGTCATAGTCCCATACAAATTCAATTGGAAAGAAGCCAAAAACTTGATCTGTTTTACCTCAACCGAGTTAGTTCACATCCGATTCCGCGAAAAATCATGCTGTGAGAGATTTTGGGAGGAACATTCCCTATTGGCGGACGGCCAGGCGACCGGGCAGCGACTGAGTGTACAGGTTCTGTAGGTTTCTCTTCAATCCTTTGTAAATGTCTCTTTCACCTTATTTGCTTTTATATGGGAAGTCTACCTCGAAGAAAGTGCATGTTGCTTTTCGGACTTTCCATGCTTCCTGTACACACTCAGTTAGCTGCTTCTGTGTTGCATTATCATCAAATTGTTCTGACATTCTATGAACTATGTACAGTTATGTACAATGAAATACATAAAGTAAGGAGATAAAAGCCGAAATCAAACAAATTTACGGCCGAATGAGTTCTATTTCGTATTGTAGCTACGTCCCATAGACTGGCAGGGGATAACAAACTTAACCGAACAACCTCTTAACTTACACGAACCCTGGCCTCGCACATCTCGGGGCTGTCACGCGTGGTTTTATTCTACACTAGCTGGAAATTCACATTGGGGACTCCCTGCACATACACAATCCCATCCAAACATTCAGTAATGACAAGACATTTACCTTTCACCCGAATTGTTTCCAATTCTCCCAACCTATTTTCTTCTAGCTCCTCCCATAACTGCCTAAAACTCATCTCCATCATCCCGAAACAATCCCAATTAATTGTTTCAGGGCATACAGGGCGTATACAAGGGCCTGCTATGCAGACCTTTCAGAACCCTTTCAGTACATGTTGTGTAATATGAGCTACTTTACATTTACTTATTATGATGTCAATCATAAAAACTGTACCAACTGAGAATTTCTGTAGACTATTGGTAAATTCGTATATTTGCATGGGGTGACCAATGACTGAGTGCCTTTAAATGACTATAACAGTTCTTTAAGGTAAATACACGGACTTCCTATACGGTACATGGCCAGAGCATGCTGCATGTTACATTGTCGCTACAGTGCGTTCGAGAAAAAGCGCACCAAGATGGCCGTCTGCTACGGTTTTGTGTTAAAGTTTGGGCTTGCTCAAGAAAATTGAGATATTTTCGAAATTAGACTGTGTAAGGTAAGGTCAAAATCACTACACCAATTGCAGGAATATGATATTGTTTCTTATCCAAAATGAGCTTTTGTTTAAAATATTACAGAGTCGTCGTCAAATCAGACTATTTATAGCTTCACGGGGCCATCTTGGTGCGCCTTTTTAGTCCCAGTCAGTGGCAACAATCTACGCGTTACATGCTCTGTCCTTGTATATAGGAAGTCCGTGGGTAAATTTTATCTGTAAATGTCTACATTGTTATTAAATTAGTGTTTTTCTTTGGTAAAATTTCGTGGTACGTGTAGGACATATTCGGGAATTGGGAGACTTTCTAACGTACGAAAAATGGAAGTCATGGATCGTCCTTGAAAACGTCCCGAGATGTCTAATCACGGACAGAAACACATATTTTGACTGTTCTAACGTAGAAACTTATTTGGCACGACAGATGTTATATGCACATGTACGGAAAGCTTACGGGACGGTGGGCAGCATACTGATAGGACGCTGACGAATAATACCTTACAATAATTAGTAAACAAGCTACAATCATTTTAGATGATAAATTTGTTAAATGTTTATTCAATCAATTGCACAAAAGTAAATTACAGTAATTAACGAAACCATCACTAATAGAGTAATAGATTCTAAAGCTAAACGCCAAAATAGTAAAACTAAAAAGAAAATTGCAGCATGTCAAAGAGTGCGACTTTGAAGGCAAGCCAAGTTACCTGCGTGGCAAAACTTGTTGCATTTATTAAGAGATGGTAAGTACTAATGACATAAAAGAAAAAAATGACAGAAAAAACAATTTCAGGCTAAAACTAATAAATTAAGATATAATAAAAAGACACGAAATTATATAAAAAAAAATACAAAAATGAGTAATGCACACATAAATTGCACTGAAAGCAAACGAAAGTGTAACGTTGAGCTGTTCTTACAAGAAATCAAAGAAATGTACACAAGAATATGATTGCAGTTTGAGAATTCAACAGAATTCTGTAAAGGTATGTAGCAGAGACGTCCCTGTAATACTGACTTTTGTTTGAGTCATCCCTTTTAAATGATCATTTAAATGATCAGTCTTTCTACAGTATTGGTACTTGTACTAATTTATGAATTTAAATTTAAGTTATCAAAAGTTTAAATCGAAAGTCACACCAAAACGAACTCGGATCGGATTTTTGTAAGCTTTTACTAAAAATCTTCTTCATCTATGGGTCGGAGAAAACCAGAAATTTTCCAGTCTGTGTAAATATATGACTTGCATCGATCGCAGAACTACGAAAAGAAGATTTCTGTTAATTTTGTCGTGACTTAACATTGACATACAGTTTTTATCGGACTACGCGTATCCGATAAAAGCTGATTGTCGGCGTGACGTCAAAAGATCAGTTAAAATTTCATTTTCATAGACCTTCTGATGAAAATGACATATTTATACAGGTTAGCAAATTTTTGGCTTTTCCTACCAAAGATTGAGCAGATTTTTACATAAACGTCACAGAAATTGGACCGGATTATGATTATGTCATTTTGAAATCACCATGGAATAGGAATATCGACTGAAAAATATTAGCTTAGCCTATACATGAAAGATAAATACAACACTCGTTTGAAACTGTTTATAAAAGTTCCTGTCCATCTTGTCACTAAATAGAGGACTGCAATTTATAAAATATATGAGGAAATTATCAAAATTTTGCTACATATAATTACAAGGTACAGTTTCAAAACGATCCCCATTCATGTATGTACAGCAGTCCCGCTCCTTGCTCAAATACATCTTATGTAACAATACATTGATAGCGTCTAACATATTTCATCCAAGTTATGAGGAATATATATCGTGGTGTCACCACATACACACTTTTACAAGGTACAGAGAACAAGAATATCATATATATCACACGGACTCAGCACCACTCTTTTCTCAAAATACATGCTACGATATGTATAAAATAATACATGGATAGGGAATATTGAATTAAAACGTGAAGACAACAAGAATATTACCGAATTATACAGAAGAACTAGCAGTCAATGAAGGCCTCTCACAAATTTGATACAACTAAAAATCTAGCATCTTTTACAAGAAGTACCAGCGAACAACCATTGTCTTCATTTCGTTAATAAAATATTTCACCTACACTTGTAACTCTATACCCCCAAGCACACACACAAACACACACACACACATGTATTCAGGCTGTAAGTTCTTAAGTTTTAACGTCCGAGGATTCAAAACCAGCTGGCCAGAGCAAGCGTGTTAAATAGTGCGCAATTCCCCATGGAAACCGGCAAAATTCGCCCTACCTTATAGTGCTCAAAGGATAATGAGGTATATATGTATGTGCTTTAAACTTTTCCAATCCTTGTCCGGGTGTATGTAGTTTTACGGCCCAGTTTCCAACCAATTTGTTCAAGTCGAGCCGGCCACAGCTTTTTTCCAGAGATATATATGTGAGATATACATGTGTGCGTATAACACAACCTACACAGACACAAACCGAATGGCTGGGTCTGTTACCCTATTCTGTGGCAAATACCATACTGGTCAATTAGAGCAAGTCGGCCAGGCTAAATTGTGGTGCCCCCACCTCCGGTAGACAATATCCTGTAGGCCTACGCCAATGGCTATAAGTATCACCTCTTTGAAGTGAACACTGCAAACATGAAAATAATTTACGTACCAACGTGAAAAAATGCAGTTATTTATGCAAACGTGTGTGCAGATGCCAACTTGGAAGGAGTGCGGGATGACTAAAGTTAGTTATTGTTTATTGCTGTATTACATCATTTTAAATATTAATGGAAGGGATTGTTTAAAATCGCTTCCGGTCAAGCTTACATATATGATTCGTGAACTTTTTAAAAAGTTTGCTATAATAGGATTTTTTATGAATAATGATTAATACTTCAGTAATGCACTGGCCTCTGGAATTGGGTCGGGGGCGATAACTGTCCCGCGTCTTTTTGAGGTAGTTCCTACATGCATGCATAATATGTAAGCCTACTTTAAAGTAATCTGAATTAAACGTACTGGTTATTCACAAATGTTGGCCTGCGTGCTGAATTATTGAAATAGAATAGAACATAGCCAAATATTCTGGAAGAGACTACTTAGTAAAACCACCATAGAATTACCATTCTCACGCGAGATACAAATCTCAAATAAACCTCGTGAATAATCCAAATTATAGAGTAAATTTGGTCATTCAATTCGACGACTAGATGGACCAGTCGAAGTAGTGCGATCCCAACATCGGGTTTGGTTGAGTTATCCGAAATTTGAAGCATATATGACACGGAAGGTCGTCATTTTGTGTTGATTGGTGCTAATACTAGTTTAGGGACCGCGGGAAGAGTTTTGATGTGGAGGTCGGGGGGGGGGGGTGGAGGTTAACGCCAAAGCGACCCATTACGTTCAAACATATAATAGCAATGTAAGGCTGCCCAAGGGCCTATGAGCAGAAAAGTTGGGGCTAAAGCCCCTATAGCCCCTCCAGTCTCCGCGGTCCCTTTAGTTCAGTCCTTTCATATATCGACGGAAAAGAGCAAAGGTTGCTCGCGAACCGGGAGTTATAATTGATGCTGATTCGGGTTCGGCTTCTTTTAACTTTATGACCATAATCTTCTTCCTCGGATCTGTTGTTTATGTTCGAAAGTTCTTCATGCAAAAACAGTCGAATTTATACATCGATATAACGCAAATCCATTTGTTAAGGGGAAAATTTTGAACTTAACGTTAACAATACCTGCTTGGAGGGGACAGCTCAAAATAAAAAAAAAATGGATGAATAAACAAATAAATGAATTGATGAAAACAAATAAAAGCAAATAAATTACTGACCCCAATTACTATTTAAATACGTTATATGTCTATTCTTTAAAGTTTGAAGTAAAGTATTGTGATCTTTGTGGAATGAGTTGTTCGAGCTGGGAGTTGTCAAGGAAGGAAATCCAACACTTATTAAACCTTTGAACCAAGGTAGTTGCTGACATTAAGCTGTTTATTGTCTTGCTCTTGAAACATCTTTAACTCTTGAAAAAAAACTCGGTACTGACGACAGTGGTCTCTGTCGTCTGTTACATCTAGCAGACGACCACAATTATAATTAGCTCATGTCTGCAAAGAAGTTTTACTCCAAAGTAACAGCTGACTATGACCCTTGTTTCTAGATGAATTCGATTTGAATGACAAATGTCATCATTACAATGAACAAGTCAGAAAGGGCAAACCGACGGTAATAAAACGACCATTTCACTCACATTTTGTTTGTTGAAATGAAATTAAAGAATTTCAGAAACATATTGTCTGATAATATTGGGCACTGGATCTCCTTCAGGGACAAATTCCTTGTTCAAGAAGTCTAAATTTCAGCTAATTCAGTGGACCCGTTTCGAGCGGTTTGCAAACAATGAAACTTTTCAGAACATCTGGAAGGGGAAGTTTATATATCTTATGGATAGGAGTTACCTTAAGAATCGCTAGTCTGCTCAAATGAAGTAATGTCTGCACAACGGGTAACTTCCAAACTCTGACAAGTCCATCAGTTGATGAGGCAGCTATATGCATGGAGTCATGGGTGAAGCTGACACTCAGAAATGTTGTCTGCTTCGGATTTGAATTTCCCGGACTGTGAGAAGGGATCTTTGCGGCACAACGTGGGCACGGTACGGTTGTATCAATTATTGTGTTGACATCGAGCGTGTCTGAATTATAAATTGCAATATTTGAGTTATCTCCGGCCATGGCTAGCATAGACCCCGTTGGGTTGTACTTCAGAATGGTCGGAGATCCGATACAATCTTCATATAATACCATCCTTGTAAATCTTTCGGAAGCTACACTAAATAGCGCCAACATTTTATCGCTAGTGCAGCATGCAATGAGACTTGATGCAACCAAAGGATGAAAATCAAAAGCAGCGGCACTCGCCAGTAGCACCTCGTGTTGAGACTGAGGGGTACGTCGCGGTAAAACCCCCGTGACCAGGCGCAGTGTGTACCTACTGACAAGAAACATGGCCCCTGTTGAAGAAGTCACCGCAATCAGGGAACCATCTGGGGAGAAAGCACAGGACATGTCAGTATTGTTGTGAAGTGATCCGAGTTCCACAAGACGAGGAAAAAGTTTAAGGCAAGATCTTGTCCAGTATAGGTAAAAGAGATCTGTACTGCAAACGAATAGATTAGCATCTCCATTCACGGCAATGATACCAACAGCTCGCGTGTCATCCGGTGAAATGGATATACATTTGTAATAATTACTCCTTTTAAAAATAGCATCGCGAACAAAAACGTAGCTGGAATTTCTAATATGACGGAATTCAAGGTGGTTACTGTCTGGGTAACAAAGAAAACGAGCATCTTGAGAAGGTCTAACACTCGCTGCTACAGGCCAATTATTTCTTTTCCGTATTGTCAGAAGAGCTGGGGAAATGCAAACAAAGGAATCACCGTTATTCATTTGAAAATCCTTACTATTGTAACTTGGGGCATAGTCAAGGGCCCAAACATGAAAGACAAAGCAATGACAAAAAAGGTTTAAACAACCAAATAATTTAGTACCCGGAGCGGTGCACTGAGTCAGTCAGTTAGTAAGTCAGTTAGATGGAGTTTAACGGTCCAGTTTCTAGCCTATTGGTTCGAGTCTTTGGTATGACTCGACCTGGGAAACGAACCCGAGCCTTCTGCCTGAAAGGCGGATGCTCTACCGCTAGACCAAATCAGGTCTGTAAATCAGTGATACACTTTAATTTTATTTACTTAGCAAAGCAGATATTTGAGGGGGACCCGCCTAAACCTCTTAGCTTGCCCGGTGAATTCGTAAAACTTGGAGTTGTGTAATCCCTGTAACAAGAGTTGTTAACAATATGTTGTTTTATGTACATGTTATGAGAACTGGTAGATAGTCGGACATCTACGAAATATGAGTAGTAGTATTATTTATATTTACCTCAAAAGTGGGCAGTTCACTAGCATGGGACAGACCATTTTGTTTTGGTTCTTTTGAAGCAACGCTACAGGTAGATATAGGCTAGGGGTCCCTAAAACTTCCTGGTTTAAACGCTGCGACTTTAGAGTTTTAGGTAAGTAGAAAGAAGACAATGGGAGGCATCCCTCGTGGTGAGGACGGTTTCCTCCTCCACTGTGCTAAGCTTACCAGGGTCTAGTTGCTGGTAGGTTGGATTACAGGTGTAAATAGGAGGTAAGGAGAGGCTATGTAGATATTAGCAATGTTAGGAAACAAACAAGTTGTAAAATGTGAAATGTGCTGACACTATTTCAGTAATGAAATGGAAACAACATACTACGATACCTTTTTGATCGTGAATAATTGGTCCTCCACATGACGGTTTCTTCTGTCCATTAATATTCCATATGTTGATTACATCCTCCATCAGGAGCACAGCACTCCTGATCCACACCCTTCTTGCAGCAGGACTAATCCCCTGGATACTGATGCACGTGATGAGACGGCTGTCGTCATAAGGAGGAAAGACACAGTCGGTAGTCAAACTTACCGACTGAAGGTCACGTCTCTTGACTCCGTAGGCACTTGCCAAGTCGATGACCATGGCGAGTTGGCCGTGTGAATTGTCTTCATGTTCACCATTAGAACCACTCCATGAGCTCGAAGTCGGGTTGGTTGGGGCCTTCATCGGTCGCCATTTGTAGTGAGGAAAACTATAGTTGGACTTAGCTCGGGAAAATTGCACCCCGTTTGTATTG
Source organism: Holothuria scabra (assembly GCA_037179385.1). Lineage (NCBI taxonomy): Eukaryota > Metazoa > Echinodermata > Holothuroidea > Aspidochirotida > Holothuriidae > Holothuria > Holothuria scabra. The sequence goes on from CM074186.1 coordinate 36,596,783, forward strand.
CCCATGATTTATTGCACATGAAAAGACACGAGAAGAAGAAATGATGAAGCTATATGAAGAGATGGCAAGAGCGGCAAGATGAGGGAATGTCGTGATGTCCTCACCTACATCTTCAACAGGAGGTCATGACTGCTACAACTCTAGTAGACAATGTAACTTTCCCGCAGGCATGCGCCATGGTGTCCCACATCTGAAATGACAAGAACAAACAAAATAACAAAAAGTGAATAACGAACAGTTTATCCACAGCTTACAATATGTGTAGGTGACCTGTCCCTCAATGGAATAAAATCAGATGACAATATAAATTTTTGAAAAGAAAAACCTGAAAAGTTTCACCGAAACAGAGAATGTATGCATGATTTCACTTAATGATATATAATGAAAAATAGCCTAATGACATTTCCGTCTCTCGAAAATGATACATAAAGTTCAGAACAACTGCGTCATTGTCAAGTTGTACAACCTTCAAATTCGCACTCCACGTCTTAATTAACTGGCAGTGCCGTCGGAAGGTATTTTCGATTGGGGGGCTGACTCGGGCTGACTATCTAAGCGGAGCGCCACCATCGGTTGGCGCGGAGCGTACAGAAAATTTTGAAAAATCCCAACCCCTCAGACAGCTGGAAATGAATTTCCTGAGCTTGTTAATAGTATCTAAGCAGTCCTTATTTTGACCTTTCGTTGTAATAAAATGCTCACTTCCAAAAAAAAAAAACATATATAGCAAAATTATTGGGGGGCTGCAGCCCCCAGCCCCCCCCCCGCTTCCGACGGCCCTGACTGGCATAAACAGTCATCACAAACTAATTATGAAGCAACAGCTGAAAAAAATCTGTGCTTTCCTCTTATTACTCTCCAAAGTATTTTTCATGTTATTTCAAGTCTTAAATATTGCACAATTATTCCCTCGAACACTTAACGGTACGGAAAGAAAGGAAACGCATAGAAAAAGTACCGTAATCAACCGTAATAAAAAAAAAAAAAAGCCCCGAATAATGAGAGAACAATTTTGCTACCGTGACGTATTCTAATCGATTGGAGCTTTTGAGTTTCTCCTGTTCTATGGTTGGTTAATGCAAATCTTCGGGGGAGGGGGGGGGGGCTCTCGTTCTCTCCACATTTTGGAAATAGGCCTGCGCTCATTGACTTAAAGAAGGTTTTAAGGTCACACCAAGTTTTGATATGTTAGAGGGGTACCTATCATTTCGGTCAAATTTACATTGCAATCTGATTTGTTCTTCTCAAGACAGGACAGGTAAAGATGTCACATTTTCAACAAAAAGTGAATTGGAAGCAAGCACATATGACATCATACCCTAACATTAATGTATTCTAATGTGAGGATAGGATTAATGCGACACATTAATATGTGTCAGTCTTTTGTTTTTCTTTACACTTTACAACCAATTCTCTCCCCGTCAATTAAATATTATCAGAATGTGATTGCATAAGTAGCATAAGTGGCTTATGATTGCTAAAACTTAAAGTACCAAACCTCTCACCCAAACTACAATTTTGGTATGGGGGTATCGAAATTCTAAATTGGCTCATGCAGCTCTTTGATTGACAGCTAATTGAAACAATGCAGAGTACAAAAGCAAGCTTATGTTACACAGCATGAATGGTACTGAGAGTGTTTTGGTTATATAAATTGAGTTTTTCTATACTCACCTTGAAGCAACAAACTGAGATTGTATCTGAATGAAGATGAATTTCATACAATTGTGGGAGGGGCTTCAGTAAGAAGGTTAGGAGAATTGGTACTGTTTAGGGTGAGAGAACTGGGCCTTTAACTTATTTTTATGGTAGTGACTTGCTACTCTCTGAACGACGTTTGCTCAAAAATCTTGTCATGATGGTCCCTATTATGCACCCAGGAAATATTAATGGCATTCGTATTCCCGCTACATTAAAAAACGGACACAGGAAAACGTTATAGCCTGTTCTAAGAAATACTGGTTAGCTTAAATGCAAAACTATATGTCGTAGTTCAAGATGGGACGCTGGGTTGAAGGTATGTAATGAATGCAGGTCTTGAGAAAGCCCGCGGAATCAAAGGACACTACAGTATAATCTTTGTGGTTTTTGGTTGCAAGTCTCATTCTAACCAGCAACTCTTTTCCTTAAAGTGCTTAATATTACGTAACTGATTTCTCTATTCTCTAATGATCTCTTTTGCATGCTATTGCTTCGTCCATTTTTAGTAGTCCTATTCCCTCGTTTCATTTTGTCGTCTTACTGTGCTTTCATTGTATACTCAGTTGCCTTTTCTCAATTTCCGCAGTAATCAGTAACTGCCCTTGTATTCTATTCATTTTATATTTCGTTATCATTTTTTTTTTTTTTGGGGGGGGGGGGGGGGGAGCATGAGCCCGGAGCCAAGTCTGAAGTGTACGTCGGTGGAGGGGGGCTAATTCGCCTTCTTCTATCAAATCATGTGGCCTAATATCTCTTAGATAAAAAAGTCCAATTCCCAGATTAACTGATAGAGACGTTCCAAAATTCCAAGGCAGAAAATGTTCTAGAGCTTGAGCACCACAACCCCTTTCGCGGTCACGGTCCTGAAAGAGGGTCGGATCTCAGAACGTTCACACATTATGTGTACATATTCAAATCATAGTGTACATATTCTGAGAGTCTGTGTCAACTGGGGAATCAGAAAGTCTTAAAGATTATAAACTGGGGTCACGGAATGTTTTCTTTCTTCGAATGTGTCTTATAGGTTAGTTTTTTATCCCAGTGTGCATCACATTCAGGTCCGTTCATCATGGAAAGTTGTCGGCGGGAAGCTGGTTGTACGAATTACTGAACTACGTAGCCTATACTTTTGTACGACACGGTGAATCCATAGAACTAAGTAATTGGGTAGGAAAGTGTGCTTGAAAGGCACTGAAGGCCCAATATTTCCAAGGAAATTACTCACTAAAACATTCCAAGTCTCGGGCCAGGGAGTTGTCAGGGAGCTGTTGTCCCTGCCAACTCACTGCTCAGGCTATGGACGTCCGTTCTACTATACAGTATAAACTATGTAATACTTCAGACTACATGCTACTATAATACCACTACGCCAGCCTATAATTATCATCTGCAGGTAGTAGATGTATTCATAAACTACAAAGAGTTTTAGTCTGTATTTCAGCCTTTCGTAAATATGATTTGAAAATTACTGGTGTCACACCCCATGCATTATTAATTATAGCCGGCCTACTGTTGTTGGCTATACCACGGAAGCCAAGGAATAGAATAAAACGTTAGTTCCTGCAGAAAAATAAATTCATTGTAAATAAGTAGCATGTATAATAAGACTCACCTGCTCACGCTGCTGTATGCAACAACTTCTTTACAGTCTGTATTTGATTTTGCAAATGTACCTCTTACTGTAAGCCTATTACTAGGTTAAATTTAACAACTGAGCACTGTATATATACCTATTCGTTGAAAAACCCATTTAGAATTGTTTCGATTGTTTTTAAATAGAAACCTGCACACGTTTCAGCTCACAAATAAATAGGGTAACAATAAACTAGAAGAACATATTTCCAACACTGTATTGGGCTGGCAGATGGTTCACACTGTAAACAACAAGAGTCTCGATCGGTTGCCGCTCTCTGCTGCAAACAGGTCAAGGATATAAGTAAGGACCGTCCAGTGTATACGTAGCACTGTTATCTTAGCAAACAACTTTCGTGACAATAATTAATAATTTCCTTACTGATCTACATGTTCAGAGTTGTAAAGGGAAAATAAAATGTCCGAATGGCAATTATTTTAGTACGTATACGAGCCAACCTTGGCAACGATTATATGCAGATATAGGGCGCCAGGTTTCCGTGAACAACGTTGTTGAACAATGGCGTTATGAAAAAATACCTACGTACAAGGTAACTTAAAGGCAGTCATTCGTCACCCCAAACTACAGTTTCAGTATACAATACATATATCAAAACTCTCAATTGGTACAGTTCTTTGATTGGCATCACATTCAAACAATGCATCACAGCTAAATTACACAGCATGGGCACTGAGAGTGTCTTGATTACACATTATGGACTTGTATGGCCACTGGGACAAGCCGTCAAGCAATAAACTAAGGATTGTGTCTGGATAAAGGTAAGTTTTAGATAAATGTGGGAGGGGCTAGAAGTAAGTAGGTTGGGAGAATTGGCACTGTTTGGGATGATGAAAATATGCCTTTAATCCTGTTGTATATGCATTTAAGTAAGAAGTGGTGATGTATGGCTGATAAAGGCGCTCGGTTAAATAAGGATTATGACTCTAAGGGCGGCAGCAGGATATTTTGAAAAGGGGAAAAGTATAAAGTGGGCGCCATGCTGCCGAGGAGAAGCCTCTTCCTGTGAAAAATGTTTGAACTACCAGGTAAACTTAGATGCAATACGGTGCAGTGATGTTTTGGATCTGTTAGTAACATTTTCTCCCGAGAAATTCTCGTCTAGAGGTGTGTTGTAGCTTTTTCACTATAGTCCAAACTAGTTTTTGTGCTGATATACTTGTGAATAATAGCCATCCTGTTGAGAAAACCATCACCACGACACAGGGGTGGCGCCAGGATTTGCCCGACAGGGGGCCAAGCTCCCCGACAGGGGGGGGGGCAGTTGAAGACCCCGACAAAGGCGATGGGTTAGTCCCGGTGGGACGTAACTTGACAGAATTTGAGGCGCGCGGAGCGCGCCGAAATTTTTGGCCTTTTTTAAACAAACACTTAAAATCTGAAGTTTATTTTTTGAAAGAAATTTGGCTTTTGTAATGACAATTAAAAAATTGGGGTATTTATTGAAGAATCTATCCTTGATATGAACAAATTCAAAAACGTTTTACACGCGACAGCTGTAGTTTTGTACAGCTTTGTTGGGGTTACTGAATATCATCAGGTAGATTAATGCCCTCGGACCTTAAATGTTGCGTGGAAAATGTTTGGCTTCCCATATATTTGAAGTTCTGACATATGCCGACGGGAGTGTTTCAGTTTGGGAAGGGACAGAATTGTTTTGTTATTATTTTGTCCGAAAAATATAATATTGCCCGAAAAACTACAAGTGGCGCGCACAGATATTTTTGAAAAATGAAGAACCTCTAGAAAGCAGGAAAGGGCATTTCCGCGACCGGGCTGGTAACTAGAAACAAAGTACCGATATAGTCATTATTTTGAGCTTTCTTTCGCAATAAAATTTACACTTTATAATACTGCCCCAAAGCGAAGAATAATATGCAAGCATGCATTGTTCTGTTAAGTAATTTTTTCGACCAAAACACTAAGAGGAGCGCCACCCATCAGTTGGCGCGGAACGTAAAGAAAATTTTTTAAAAAAACTAACACCACAGACACCCGAAAATGGCATTTCCCAGACTTGAGCAGTCTTTATTTTGAGATTTCCTTTAAAATAGAAAGTTCACTTTAACAGAAAAAAAACAACTTGGTAAGTGATCAGAAAACTACCAGATAAAAGGTACAGTACTGCTACAATTAGATGTAATGGACTTGTCTCTTTTCGGGGGAACCTATGCTATTTTTTTTACTCTACCAGAATTCTTTGTTATAATCAATTGCAATATCCACTAAAAAGATGAAATTTTCTTCGTGACTGCCCGAACTCCAGGCAAAATGTACTTACTTCCAACTTATTTGAAAAAATGTCACGTTACAAGGTGGTTTGAAATGAATTTTCAGTCAGACTTAAGGGGAGACATATTCAAGCCACTGTTTATCATTATGTGTAGCCCAAAATGGCTTGGCCGATTTTCGTTACCGTTTCTAGAATTCGGTTGTCTGGACAGGCCAGATGGCAGACCATTGGGCAATGCATGTCGAACGGACCTTTGCCAGAGGGTCGGGAGGACTTTAGAAAAAGACCATTGGGTAATGCCTGCGCATTACCCAATGGGGGCATGACCTTGCGCGCACGTATTGAAGATGGGAGGAGGGATAGCAGAACTAGTAAGAAGTGATTAAAACCGATTAAAGGCCAGGTCACACTACAACGATATCGGAACGGATTTCGTTCCGATTTTTGTGAGGGTTAATTAATATCTCCTTCATCCTTGGTCGGAAAGAAACAAAAATTTGCCAACCAATGTAGACTACGAAATTCTAAGTAACCTATACCAAGTAGTATATATTTAACTTCCGTATTCCGCTCATACCGGTCGTATATTTGCACAGGATGGCAAACTTTTGGTTCTTTCCGAAAATGAATGGAGGAGATTTTAACTAAAACTGACAGAAATCGGATAGTAATCCGATTCGATATCGTTGTAGTGTGTACTGGGCTTAAAATCGAGGCATAAAAATTGGGTTACAAACGAAAAACAAAAAACCATAAAGAAAAAAAAGGTTAACAATCATCCATCCAGTAACTTCAGTCCTTTACGTTCTTCATTAGGCCTTCCGCAAAAAATGCCGCCCTTCCCTTACGGTGGATGAGATAGGACAATTAAGGTACATATGGAATGAGGTATAACAGAGCTAAGAATAGGTGATCGAAATTCGATTCCCAATATGCTTTGAAATAGCACTGCAAAACAAGAAAATGTGTTCAAGATCACCCATCTGGTAACTTCAGTCCTTTTAGTTTTTTTAATTGATTAATTGATTAATTAAAATTAATTTAAATTAATTAATCAATTAATTAATTAAGTAATTAATTAATTAATTTTTTATTTTTAGGCCTGCCCGACGAAATCGCCGACCTTCCCCGACGGGGGGGCATGCCCCCCCCCCCACTGGCGCCACCCCTGCCACGACAACTCAAGTGCAACATACTGCGTCTTCAGAAGTCATTTTTTTTGGGGGGGGGGGGAATAGGCAACTCCGTCGTACAGGGTGGCTGAACTTGATGTCCTCTTGTTTCCTAAATCGCTAGAAATATTTGTTTATCTTAAAATTTGAAATTTGTCATTTCTAGACACGACGATTCCAAGTTACGTAAAATGTGTAACAAATATAACAAAGGATACAAAGTGTTAGAGGACACATATATCTTCTTTTCTTTGACCTTCTTAAAAAGAAATCCATTCTTTTGAGGTCTAAATGTGAGTGAGTGATAACCAACCTAGAGAGGATAATTTTATTTATTTTTTTCAGTGGGGGGGGGGGGGGGGGTGGGGGTCTTAAAAGGCAACACATTGCTCCCTTTTGTAACAAGACAGAAGTAAATCAGTCAAATCTGTGTGCGTACTAAACAGACGTTTCTGGATAAACATTGCGCAATTTTTTACTTAGTCTTGACTAATCTTTTGGGGGTATAGATTTTCATCCCTTTACATTTTAGAGGGAAAGCAGTCACTGCATGAGGTCATCGTCTGACTCGCGGGTACAAAAAAGCAGAAATTGGCACCAAAGAAGTATACCACCGATTTTTTTCGAAAAAGGGGGCTCATATAGCAGTTTCATACTCTATGAATGGGGTGCTTCTGAATAACTGCCGTATGAGGAGGGTTAAAATGTACGGAGCAGCAATTACGGACACTGTTTGACGGTCGGTCCAACGTCTGACTTGGAATTTGGGACGATTTATGTCTGGAACTGTTGTATGCTCTTCACCTACGTCACAGTGACCCTTAATGGACATCGTAAGGCATTTAGTACAAAGGACGTCCGACAGTCGTCTTTGCCAATGGATGAATTTTGTAGAAGACTTGGTCGTCGGTCCGGCAAAAACAGTGGCCTATAATAAAGAAACTTGACACGACTCAAGGGCATAACTATTTATACAACTGTGTAAATCTGGATTTTTGTCGACATAGTGCCTAAGTGTGAGCAGAATAATAATTAATCTCAACTTTTTCCGAAGAAAACCGGATATGTATTAAATAAGTCACAAAGCTAATAGTTTCCATCATACTTCTTGATGGTCCGAAAGATATAGGTAAAGAAAAATATGACTCAACTGTTCAAAGGGGTTGGCTGCATCATAGACCGTGGTATTCACAAGTTTTCTTGTAGCAAAAACATGGAAGGCCAATCAGGGAAAAGAATTTTCACTTTATTTAAAATGCCCGTAAGGTTGATTGGTTTAAAGTAGGCGGGGTTCAAGGCACATAATTTTGAGAGACTAATTCACATTTTACCATCTTAGAGGAGCGCTACCATTAGTTGGCGCGTAGCGTACCAAGTAAATTTTTGCCAAAAAAGCTTCCCAGATTGCAGGAAATGGCACTTGTCAGGCCTTGCTAAACGCATCCAGTAATTCTTTATTTTGAGATCTCGTGTTCCAAAAACTTACTCTTACGAAAATAAAGATGAATGAACATTATTGGGTTAAATTGTTGAAGGCCGGGAAAATTGGGGCTCAATTCGTTCACGTTACTTTACAAGGTGTTCTCTCTTTGCATTGTTTGTTTTCAAACTCAGTTTTTCCACTGGACTGTGGCTAAGGTTATGTATTTTCAAATTTTTTGCCGTCTTGGCAGAACTTAAGCTACGTTCATCCTTGTATGGCAACTGTAACGGCAACGGAAAAATTTTAACTCATAAGACGCATACAATTTTACAGCAAACATTTCACTGTTAGAGTATATTTCATTATTTTTGGTTCAATATTGATTCTAGGCCCGGAGCCAACCCATGCGGAGGGGTGAGTCTTTTTCCAAGATGTGGACCTTTTTCCAAATACGGAGGCGGCTGGCGCGTGCCGTAAGCATGCAGTTGCTAGGGATCCGGGCATGCTTCCACGGTAAAGTTCGAAATCTGCAGATCTCCTGCAATCTGGAGCATTTTAGTGGATTTTTGAACAAAACTGAAGTCCCTTTTTCCCCAGGAATTCCACACAGTGGCCTACACCAGTTTTGAGAAAAAATCATAGGCCTACACGCAATCTGGAAAAATGGACTTCCTCATGTTGGGGTAGGTCGTTCGAACGCTCCGCCCCCTGGCTACTGGCCTGGATTCGGTTACAACTTGGATAAAAGATTTCTGTGGATTTTACGAAAAATCTTTGAGACTTATCTCCGGAAAAATAAGGCTATACAACGCTACTTCTTAAAGCTCTGTCTTATTCGTCGTTCTACTACACGGCAATCATAGCCTAATTATAGTTTGATAATTAATTTTACGTAAGATGAGTAGAGAGCGCTGGTACAAACAAATCGTTTTGGTTTTCACCCTTCGGTTTCGGGACTTGAAAGTTTTAAAATAAAAGGTACTCACGAATACATTGTTAGCGTTGCCCAAATCCATGGACAATAACTTCTTGCAACGCAAGAAAATTTGTGTGCACGGTTGAGTACGCCTATACGCATGTGTCCTTCCAGTGTGGTATAGATAGGCATATAGCCGTATTATAGTACAGTACTGGTGCAAAGAGCGCACTTCTGTTATGCGTTGTTGTTACGTTGATTGATGATTGAATGTTTATTCGATGTCACATCAGACCAACTTGAGACATCCAGTGTAAAATTAACTCCAGTAATTGGGCAACATACCTACACAGGAATATGATATATTTTGCAAAGCCGCGAAAAAACCCGTTCGACTCAATGTAGTACCATGAACAATATTTTAAAAGCTTTCCTTTGTCTTTGTGACTATAGCACCCCCCCCCCCCCCCACGCCCTTGACTTAAAGCCTATGAAAAACGAGGTTGGACACCACACACTCCTTCCTTGAATTCAACTCTTTCAGTATTAAGTCGCATAAAAGGTAAAAAACATTAGTTCCATACCTTTATGAAAGCACAATGCCTGTATGATTCATATTTGATAACCTTTAAAATGTTTCAGGTGACTCACTCTTTCTTTAAAGCCCGTATCTCACCAAGACAAATTCGCAAATTTATTTTTGCGACTAAATATATTGAGTTTTTGAAAACGCAATAGTCGCAGAAATTTTTTTGCGTCCAAAACGTCCTACACAAAGCCGTTAATTGTGTGTACGAAGTTGGTTATACATTAGTGCGAATATATGTCGTTTTGATTTCATATGGGGCAATCAAAACGAAACGCGTTGCGCGTTACGCGAAACGAAGTGTACGTGCGTAAACATGCAACTTAAGCACGCTATGAGTATGTTTCACGTCCACAAATGATCGAAAAAAGTCGCAAAATATTTGCAGTAACTTCGCACTAAGTTATCACTAGAGTTTTTTCGCTAGAGTCCAAAAGACAAGGACCCAACCGGCCTCAGAAGGATTAGTGATACGTTAGTGCTACGCTAATGACACTGTGCTGCTAACACTTCCGTAACATTCAACTTCCGCAAAAGTCACAGAAAATTTGGACATGCTCAAAATTGCTCGCGATGCTTTGGCGACGCCTGCGAGTTCAGACGACAGTTTTTGCTACTCTTTTAGAGGTATTTAATGAATTGGCGTATTAGGCCGCACCCCAATTCTAAAGTAGCTGTTTTACGATTTTTTTGGGATTCTGATACAAGCTTATGAAAGATGAGGTCAAATACCAGATATCTAAGAAACCCTTAATTTGTTTCTAACTAAGATTTTGAAACAAATTACTGTTGTTTGGGAAATCTATGAACAAAATACTCCAGCAAAGTAAACAGAAAGTTGGCGAGAGCCGTTGCTTTGTAAAAACGAATAAGAAGCGAAAATAACTTTTTGACCAAGACCCAATGTCTGTATTAAGTAAATTGAAGGTAAAGAAGCATCTGGCTTATTGGACCTGAAATCCCGTACCAGAATCGATAATTAACACCGGAGGGATTCGATTTCTTTTTCCGACCACAGTCTAACGAGTTCAGGCATGTGCTATGTTAATCGCTATTTACCAGGCATGCAGGCCTTTGGCTGACAATATACTAAAGAGACGAAATGCTTCCAATGCAATTTATCCCCCCCCCCTTTTTTTTTTGGGGGGGGGGATGTAAAAATGCATTAAATCAAAGCCAATTTCAAGTCAATATTCGTAAAAGTCAGTTGTTTGTGACGTTAGAGTAGTGTCCCTTTCGCCAAGTTTGTTCTCTAGCCTCTTAAATAACAGGTGCATGGTCAGATTTTGATGAATATTTACCCAACGGTATAGTTGTATGTGCGACGACAATAAAAACACGTCATATCATGTACGACCCATTTGGCGAAGATGACGTATCAAAGGAGTCTCACATATTTTATAGTTTCACATATTTTGATTTCTGAAGCATGGGCGACGGCAAGGTACGTTGAGAGAACACGAGGGAAAGTGACCGCTGTCCTAAAGGGAAGGGGTCTTAGAGTATGGAGGGTCTCCCCTGTCAATTGAGAAATGTTCAACCTCCAGGCAATAGACACGATCTGATGCAATGTTTTGTAGTTTAAGATCACATTTCCCCTTAAGAAGAGTGGAGTGCAAGCCATGAAGAATAGGCCTACGAGCGGGTCGCGCTGAAACTTTGCATTACTTATCCTCTCTATGGGTCTTCTTGACACCTGACGGTTCGAACAGTGCGTAGACTTTTAACTTTTGCTGCTCAGCTGCTGTGCTTCTCATAGAGCTGTCACCAGAAGTTTTATTTAATAATTTAGTAATAAAGACAATCAGAAAGTATTACCTTAATACTAAAGAAAATAAAAGGTCTGAAGGGCGCAGGGTGCGCGAAAATTTGGGTAGTCTGAGAACAATTTGCGAAAAACGTGGTTCAAATATAGATCTATTATATGTCTCGACCAAAAAGACGCCTCTTCCTCTTTCTACAGGAATATATAGACCTAACTTAGACGTCTTTGGGGGTAAATCGGAAATCGATAAAGGGTATGGGTCTGAGGCAGTGGTGAAGTCGAGTCCGGACTCGCAAGGCACCGAGGGTGGGGACATAATCTGCCTAGGGGACCGGGGGCAAATGTTTACAAATGTATTAAGTCAGAGGCAAGTTTCAATATCTCAAGGGGGCGACAAAATTTCCTACCCCAACCTCCACACTGGTTTGGTGGCATCTTATTGGTGTAACTGAGTTATGGAGTGTTAACCGGGGCAATTACAGGTCAAAGGTTACATTAGAACCGTTATATTACCGTTGAACATGTTCAACGCAAATGTGATAAGAAAGAATACACCAATATAATGAAAGATAACAGAGTGTATGTATAGTCCGCAGAGTCTACTCGGATAATATTTACCAAATCGAATTTCGCTTCCTCTTGAATAAGACCTACTGTACAATCACTGCTCTTCCATGAATATTTTTCCTCCCCTATTCAGTGTCCATTATCGGACGTGGATAAAAGAAGATACGTGAAAATAGGGGGCGGTATTAAAGTTGTAGGGGACATAGAGAAAGGGCACTTTCTCTGCGGAATAGGTAGTTGGTAAATCTTAGAGCATTGAATGAAACGTAACGACTTTGCAACGTAAAAAGTGCACGAGGGTCACGGAGAGGGGTATTTTGAGTCAGTATGCCCCAATGCAACAAATGTCATTGGTTTTTACGACCTATAAAGCAACACATTCTATGCAGGAGAATCGAGTGTTGAGGATAATGTATTAATCTCCAAATACTTCGGGCAAGTTTAAAATAGCGTCACAATTGCTCCAAAATTAATCTGAATTTTGTAGACCATCTTATTTGTTATTTGATGTTTCCTTGGTTGTGGAGATATCATACGGGTGCATGTAGGATGAATTTGTAAACATTTAAAAGAGGGTTACTTTTTCTAGGCTATTCTTTACGGTGAATTTGCAGTGAAATCCGATGTGTGGTTCTCCAGATACGAACAGCTAAAGTTGTCACATTTTCAACAAAATGTGAATTTGAAGCAAGCACTTGTGATACTCATATCCTTGCATAGATAGACAGACTTTACAACCACTTTTCTCCTCAAAAATCCCAAAACATCAGCGTTTGTTATTACAAATGGCACGAGTCTATAACTTTACAAACTTTGCATTCCCCACGCGTTTGTCCAATTCCTATTAACTTCTAGGTAAACACAACAGTCTGAAAAAGGAAGCAAAGCAACACATTCTTGGTCGATCAGAGGAAGTGATAACCCTACTGTCTTCAAGTCACAATGGAACACAAATCTAGTGAATTCATTTACTGATATCTCGAGAAATACTTGTCCAATTGGAGATTTCACCACATGGTGTAGATTTGGTTCCTCTTGCGCATATATATATATATATGAAAATTAAATTTTTGATTAAACTTCTCCTTTTATATTGAAACAATTGTGGTAGGATCTTTTATAGTTCTTTATATTTTGGAGGACCACAAGACGCAATATTTGAAAAAGAAGAAAATTGGGTTTAAACAGGGGCATATACAGCTCTCCCTGATTTATATGTTAAATATTTTTTCAAAGTTGTCCAGTCTGAAATTCATATTACGTTATCAACCCATACTGTAGCTAGTTAACCACCATGTCTTAATAATATGTTGGTCAATAGAGTGGGGGTCATGCAAAATGATGGGGTAGGCAAATGGTGGAGTATGAGAATGAAACCCTTGCATCTCCTGTCCTGCTGCCACTGCACAATTCGCATGGTAAACATGATAATGTGTGTAGTACGAATCTGGCACATATGCAATTGATTTGAGATCGAGCTAATTGAGCGACGTCAAATTGTGCAACTAAGATACAGTCCATGTTGACTGACTTGAAGATGATTCCATGTCACAGAGGAATGGATTGCGGTGGGCCAGTTGCTCGAACTACCGTACCTTCAGACACAGTTTTTTAAGCCTTCGTACCAGAGAAAGGTCAATATATATCTAGACACTGTACACAAAGGGTGGGGGCCCAAGCCGACTGATAGAGCTCTTTCTATGTACGTGTCGATCGGTGGGTGTGTGCATGCGTATACGTGAGGAGTCCACTAAAATACCGTGGGGAGTGGTACATTCCCAAGGAAAAAGACAGCCACTTGCCGGAAACTTATTTAGAACTACAGATCCCACATATTTCTTTTATTTCGCATCCAATTATCTTTCAAAATATTCAGTACTAAAGGGCAAGAACAATCACCCTATAAAACATGAAGTAGAGTTAAGTAGACTGTTCCGTTTGGAGCCCCTTTTATGAAAAGGACAAGTTTCTTTTAGAGCAAGTTCAGAGGAGTCGAGCCGCTCGCCTTATACCTGAGGTGAGAAATTTACCTTATCATGCTAGGCTTGAACATCTTGGGTTTACCACATTGGAGCTGAGAAGGATAAGGGTGGGGCATGCTCCAAGTTTACAAGTTTTTTTCTGAAAGGAATCATCTGGTGTCTTGTAGTTCTTTAAGGGTTCAAAGTAATTCTCGGGTACGTGGGCATTGTAAAAAGCTGGAAAAACCTTTTGCAAGACTTCACACTAGGAAGTTAAGTTTCTCCCATAGAGTTGTCAACGAGTGGAATTGTCTGCCAGATCGGGTAGTTAACTCCACGTCAGTACACTGCATAACATAACAGGTTGAAGGGCAAAGGAGGGCCAATATTAAGGCCCCTTTAGATACCCTGAAGTCCAAACCCTAATCAAAAGTCAAACCATGACATGTGGAAGAATGTGATTGTTTTGGACTGCTTGTTTCGATTTGGTGGTTTGACTTTTGATTGGGGTTTGGACTTCAGGGCATCTTATGGGGCCTCGGCCCTCCTTTGCCCTGCAACCTGTTATTATGTTATGTGTCATGATTGGCTCTTTAGAGTCACGTGACAATATCTTTTCCTCAAGTGTGAAATGAGTAATGTACTGCTTTAATTGGTTCACCTTAAAGGCAGTCATTCGTCACCCTAAACTACAGTTTCAGTATACATATATCAAAACTCTGCATTGGTACAGTTCTTTGATTGGCATCACATTCAAACAATGCATCATAGCTAAATTACACAGCATGGGCACTGAGAGTGTCTTGATTACACATTATGGACTTGAATGGCCACTGGGACAAGCCATGAAGCAATAAACTAGGATTGTGTCTGGATAAAGATGAGTTTTAGATAAATGTGGGAGGGGCTAGAAGTAAGTAGGTTGGGAGAATTGGAACTGTTTGGGATGATGAAAATATGCCTTAAATATGCAAAATTTAAATCGTAACATATTATGAAATATTATGAAAAAACTGTGAGATTCAGCGGTTGTGTCAAAGTTTTGGGGCGACTGCTGTAGTTCTCATAAATTTTACAATTTAATGATAGAAATATTGTCACATTTGACTATCTAAGCAAGAGCCACTCACGAAACAGGGCAGACTTATCCAAATCGATCAGAGACTTCCAGGACTGCATTTTATGACGGGTCCCTCATCATTGGAGGCGGGTTGTCACTTACTGTATGGTACCATACGGAGGGGATGGCATTCGTACGGCGTGCCAGTATGGCATGTCGATGGGTTCAGTTGGGAAAAGATGCGTATTTAACCTACATATATATCAACTTTGATTAATTGGCATAGGCCATTTATGCCTGCAACAAAACACTCGAACCTAAGTAGCAATAATATCTGCAAATGCAATATTTTTTAAATTATTTTCTTAAGTTCAGAAAAATTGTCTGGCCCTACATTTACTTCTTTTGATTGTTGAATGGCCATCTTTAGTACTGTACAGCGAGGCACTGACCATCGTGCGACAATGATGCAGTACGTATATTAACAATGGAATCACTATTAAGCCATCTTTTGCAGCCATTCACTTGAGTTTTTTTTTAAATGCGACCAGGATGTTAATGAGATCTGATGAAATATTAATTAACACGCTATGTGTAAGGCAGACGCACATAAAGGAAATAACCTAACTATTGTAACTGATAGTCATGTCTAGACGAAAGCTGTCTCTTTAGGAGCCGAAATATCATGCAAGTTTGAATTGTGATAATATAGTAACTTCGTTCACTTTGCTATAGAAATATGTTTCAATTTGTTGAAGTCCTACCTACTTCGAGAAGTCTCCGATCAGCATTCAATGGTAAAATCATGCCAAATTCAGTCCTTGTTGAACAACCGCATGCAGGCCTTTGTTAGAAATCTTGTTGGGAACCTTAATTTGCTCCGTACTGCCGTGGTCAACATAAATTACCCTGGCAAAAAATGTAAACATGCACGCACGAGCGAGTAGATGTACTGTACACACATGTCTTTGTTTATTGTTTACGTTCTTCTACTGAATATTCAATAAAGACCTAATGCGAGAATGAGCAGACCTTTAAAAAGCATAATCAAGTTTCGATAAGATCAATATTTCTGCAAAAAAATGTTTAAAGATTATAAAAATTTATGTTTGATATTTGCAACATAAAAATACTTTACATTTTATGACAAAGTTTGACGATAATATAAAGATATTTGCTTCAGGCATAACTGACCTTTTGACGCTCTAAGTAGACCACACCACGTGACCTGTATCACAGGAAAAATGACTTGCCTAGCTGGAAATGTGTGGAGGCATGTACAATACTCACGTATCAACCCTGTACGTACGTACGTAGGCTCAGTAGCCATAACTCGCACGGTACGTTACAATTCAGTATATACAGACTGTAGCCTAACTTCAGCATTTTGCACAACCTACTGTATGGCTATCCAATCCTACAGTCCATCATCCTATTCTCGAGTCACTAGTGCGCGTGCTGGAGTTACAGACTAACGTTAGGCCTATATCGTTAGACAAGACTGACTGAAGTTGAGTTCACAGGATACAGATCAAACTGTTAGTGTTACTCGTGGGTTATCACAGAAACCAAATCTGCAAAGAACATGTCGATTTTACAGCGTTGAAGGATTAGCAGTGTTTCGTCCATTTTCCGTTCAAAGACACACGAATGTTCCTCCAACATGTAGCTGCACCAGTTGACGACAGGAAAACCCAGTTGGGCTCCTTAGGCTAGGACACGATTTGCATTCACTAGTAGGAGAATTGGCCTACGATGGTCGACGTAAACATGTTGGATAAAGTGCAGAAAATAAACCCAGAACAGTGCTTGCCAGTTGGTGTGACCAGCAATACCATCATTGGCAGTCAACCATGCCCTCTCTTTCTTGAACCTGATGAGTTTCGATATCAGTTTGACTTCTTTTATGAAGAAGAGGGCGACGGCCTCTTCATTCATCGTGTGAATTCAGAAGACATAATTTACTCTCCAAGAACGAGGAAGCCCAAGTTAGTGGGAAAGTATCTTATGGGAGAATGCCTGGGGGAGGGATCCTATGGTAAAGTTAAAGAGGTTCTTGATTCAGAGACACTATGTAGAAGAGCGGTCAAAATTTTGAAGCAGAAACGGCTCAAGCGTATTCCCAATGGAGAGCAAAATGTGCAGAGGTAAGAATATCGTCTATTGAGTTTGTGCCCAGTGGGACTCTGGGTTACCGGTCGTTTCGCCCCCTTGCCAGTTCGCCCCCAACCAGTTCGCCCCGGTCGTTTCGCCCCCTTGCCAGTTCGCCCCGTAGTGGAAGTCGTTTCGCCCCCAAAGAGGAGGTCGTTTCGCCCCCAAATACTTATGAGTATGACATCGAATAAACTGACTTTAAATGCCGTTTTGTAGTTGTCATATCAGTAATTTTCAAAGTAGGCAAGAATGTGACAAAAATCTAGTCAAGTAAGGGTAGGCGGTGCGCTATCTGACGCACCAACCAGTCATATGTTAGGCCTAAGTTGACCTGGTATTCTCTTGCACGTCCAGAATTAATTTCACACGCAAGTAAGCTAGCATTTTTTAAACCATTTTTGCGCCATTTATTGGAAGTTATAAATACTGTAGAACCAAACAAAACAACCACAACATATGATAAGCTAATGTTTACACAAAGAAGCACGTGAACGATTTAGTAACGAAAACGCATATAGAAATGCGTTACATCAGTATACTATCAACACAATTAACACTCAGCAATTGCGCGTACGTGAGTTAGTACAAATGAACAACTTGTTTCACCTTTAAAAATAAAAAAACTCAATCTCATCCTGAAAGACAATTAAATAAGAAACTTGACTTCGTTGACATCTTTTTTGTTCTAAAACATTCACTTGTTAAGTTGTTGTAAAGGGACCTGCTTCACTAAAGACTAGGGGCGAACCGGTAGGTCTTTGGGGGCGAACTGGCAGGTCTTAGGGGGCGAACTGGTTAATGTTTGGGGGCGAACTGGTATTTAGGGGGCGAACTGGTTGGGGGCGAACTGGCAAGGGGGCGAAACGACCGGCTACCGGACTCTGCAATGTAGTCATATGGAAAATAATGATCGCCTAGGCTAGTAACACTGGCCTCAGCTTCTTGGGGGTTCATACTATTCCATACGCAGACACACCCAGCATAGCCTAAAGTTTTAAGTGCTGATGTGGCGATGTGCCGTACAATTCACATTTCAGGAAAGGGTCTCTCATTTTGGCTAAGTATGCATTTTGCAGACTTAATCAGATGAAAAATCAATGAAAATGGGTATGCAAAACAGCAAAATCTTTTGTGCTATTACTTAGTAACGTTGGTACTAATTTAGAATCAGTGCCTGGAAGTGAGGTAAGTCTTCATAAAACCGTGATTTTGGCTGAATTTCACCCTTAACTTAACCCTCACCCTCAAAATAAGCAATGGTTTTGGGATACTTATTCTAGGTTATAGCTTAAATGGCTTTTCAAACCCAAATTTGGTTAATTCTAACCACAAACTTAACCCTAACCTTCATCAATAACCTTGACTTGTGGGCACTGATTCTAAATTAGAGCCATAATGTTAAGCCTATGACTAGGTTACAGTAAAGTAAGGGTATTGTAGAAGGTGCTTCATCTGATTAATAGTTGGTGAACCCTGGCACTTTTTTTAGGAAAGGCCAGGAATCATCGTGCATTTAGTTCAAGACATCAAGCTTCTTTAGGAAGCCTGGGTTGGAATTTTAAAAGGTTGGTTCTTATGACCAAGCTAGACCAATTTCTGATGTCTGGTCTCTCCTATGAATACTCGAGGGTTGTTGTGAGAAAGTAGCTGCTTCCCAAATTCACACACTGTTTATATTGTCTGTACTCTTATGATAAGGAGTGAAAATAGTTTTTTCAATTCATTGGACCTTTTAATTGAATACAAGTGTCGAAGAGTTGCAATAGTCAAAAACATTAGCAAGTTTTCAATTCTATTGTATAGTTTTTCCTGGAAAGAAACAATACTATATGGTATTTCATCAAATGGTAGTGGTAGCTACATTCTATCTGGTAATTGAAACTTTTATTGCAACAAAAATAAACTAGAGGCCTCTTATAACATGCCAGGTGCTGTTTAGTACCCTTATTTACATATGCAGCACGCTCCCACTATACTGTACACTAGCCAGGGGGCCATGTGAAATGTTTAACAAAAAATTTCCTAACTGGTAAACGATAGCCTAATCCCAAACCTAATCCCTAACCCAAACAAAGAATACAATCCCTACAATACAATGATAACAACCAATCAAGAAATGCATTGTTAAACAGTGTGCATCTACCCTAGCCAGGGGTATCAGCCAATGGTTCAGTAGGACCAATTTGGGGCAAATAGGCCTTGCACCTAGTCTGGGCGAAGGCCTAATGTCAAAATTTTCACTTTTGCTCGATAAAAAAGAAATGCAATGTAGGCCTAGCCAAGCAAATCCTGGTTCTGTTTGAAGCTTGTGATAAGATAAAAAAAATAAGGAAAATGCAGTAAATCTTCAAATCACTGTGCCTAAAACTTGTAGTGATTTGTAGACAATCAGAGCCCTAGTAAATGTGATGACATTACAACTTCGATTAAGTTGTCAACATATTTGCAGGCCTTGAGTTTAAAATTTTCCAAATGTGCTACAAATCACACAACTCAGGAAAATAAGGAGTGTGGTATTAAGTATGCTGGTTTATTAAACTTAAAGGTAATCACATCATATTAACTTGGATGTTGCTGGCCAAAGACCAATTCATTGCTCCAAAAGAAAGGAGTGACAATAAGTACTACTTAGAAATTAATACTTATAGTTAAACAATCTAGGAAATTTCTTCCAATTAGTATCCAATCTACCTTTAAGTACATGTCTAAAGTTTTAAAGGTTATTACATCATCTGGTAAGGTATTCCAATGATCAATTGAAAGCTGAGTAAAGAACTTTTGCCGCAATGAAGTTTTAAACCTGGATTTAACAATCTTATGCCCTCTTGTAACAGAACATACTGGTACTAATTCAAACAGCCAGTGGTCAGTAGTAATCAGTCCATGGATATACTTATACATTGAAAACATGTCACCTCTCAGACGCCTATAAATGAGTATTGAGTTAGTGAAAACAAATTCAAATTTCTAAGTCTCTCCTCATATGGCAATTGGCAACTCACTTACAATCCAGGCACTAACTTAGTTGCTCTATGTTGCACAGATTCAAAGGCCTCTACTTCAAGTGTGTAAAATGGTGACCAAGCAGGTAATCCATATTCCAAAACAGGTCTTACTAGAGCTTTATACAAAAGAATTATTGTTGCTCTATCCAAAAACCTAAAGGACCTTCTAATTACACCAAGAATGGTTTGCTTTTGTGACAATCTGAGCTACATGCTGCCTAAATACAAGGTCACTATAGACTAGGGCTGTGAACGTGTAGCAAAATAACTAAACGTTTAACCTCAAAAATATGCGATCGTTTAGCGATTAATCGCGATTACCTTATCACAAAAAAAATTATTTCAGTATACAGGGATTGATGCTGAATGTAATGCAGAAATAATAATAGCTGTTATCATGCATGGTAAAATCAAATTATTCTGAAACTTTGAAGCCTACAAGGTTCAAACATGCCCAGAATGTTCCATTTAACAAAAAAACTGGGGTCATCACAGTGTAGAGATGGAGATTAAAAAATGTCAAAAACAGGTTTTGCGATTAATCTCTTGAGGCTTTGTACTAAACGTTTATTCCACATGCGATCGTTTAGCGATTAATCGCTATACGTTCACAGCCCTACTATAGACAATAACTCCAAGATCTTTCTCTGGAGTCACAACTTCTAGACTATGACGCTTGCCTTCGTTATCTAACATACCATAACAAAACTCAGGATGGGAGCAAACCAATTCTCAAAACATGACACTTATCAGGATGAAAGTGAATTTGCCTTTCCCTTGACCACTCATAGACATTCTCAATATTACTCTTCGATTGGATATACTTAAGTGTCGACAGCAAAAATGTTCACTCTACAATCCCTAAAAAACTTGGCAAATCGTTAATGTATAGGAGAAATAAAACTGGCCCAAGCACACTACCTTGAGGGATACCACTTGCAATATCTGCCCAGTCAGAAAAATTTCCTCCCACACAAACCCTCTGTCTAAGATTCATCAGAAAATCCCTTATCCATTCCAACACATCACCCTTAATACCATAATATTAAAATAGATTCATATGAGCTCCCATTTTTCATCCATGTGTGAAAAAAGTCACGCAGGACTAACAGTGATTTGAGGTGAGTGATTGTGTGGGATTGCACTTACACACATCAAAAGTCAAGGCCTGAATTCGGATTGTGAGGCCTGCAGCTTATAGTAGATCAGCTTTTAACCTTCTAAACTAAATAGCAACACTTGTCAAGATGTATCTTTAAACTTCAACTTCATAATAATTTATAGTTATCTGTTACCTTCTGAGAAGTAAATAAAAATCATCATTTTTCTACTCTGTAAGTAATAATGTTCTCCAACAAGTTAAAAGCACCCCTTACTGTACCTAGGAGTCATTATTTCTGAGGACTTTGAATAGACCACTAACATAAATAAAATTACTTCCAAAGCAAGCTCTATGCTGGGACTCTTAAAAAGAAACCTTAAACATTGTCCTTTAGATTTAAGAAACTTGGTTACACCTCTATGGTTTGCAGCAATCTAGAGTACACAGCTGCTATATATGGGACCCTTATCAACAAGGAGACATTGACCGCCTCATATGAGTACAACGTAAAGCAGCAAGATTTATTGGTAGTGACTACAGTATAAGTCCAGAGAGGAAGTTTTCATCACCCACCTGCTTGAAAAATTGGAGCTCCCAACACTTCAAAACCGCAGGAAGATAGTGTCTTATGTATAAAGTAACTAATAACTACTTTACTTCCCAGCTATCCAAGCCAACAAATTCTTAACCGCACACCCAGCTAGACGGCCGATTAAACCAACTCGATTTGAAGACTGTTTTTAATGGTGTTATGGAAAATCAGGTTAATAACAATATTGAAAATCTTTCAAGCATATTATCAGAAGAACCCCCCAGTATAAGCACTCATTTTTCTCCTGAGCTACTAAATGCTGTCTGATGGTGAAGTAGAGGCACAGAATCTGCACACATTCAGGTGTCGTCTGGCACATTGCTAGTTTCCTCTCAATCTTTCGGTTGCTTCAATGCTAAATGGGTTTTCTGCAAAGTATCAACAATGATGATGATGATGATAGTGAAAACTACAGTATTCAGTGGTCAACAAAAACATTTCATTGTGTTCACTAGAATTTGAATTGATTACAAAAACAACTAAAATTACTTATCCTACAGTAAGTTATTGCAATTGTTCTTGCCACTCAGCTGTATTGTAGGCAGTAATGTAGGGAAGAAAGCCAGTGAACCACAACTGGAAAAAGTCTGTGGCGGGCCTGACCTCACTTATCTAAAATACAGTTGTCATTCTGTAGAATGCACTACAGTATTTGAAGGTTTTTGCTGTGTCTTCAGCCAGCATGCAATTTTTTGCAACACCAAATTAACAGTACTTTGTTGTAAATCAAAGACTGTACTGTACAGTATGATCAAGTGGCCCAGTTCTGGGATTTGACAGTTGCTTTAGTCCCATAAATCTGCAGTAATTTTGGTCACATGACAGTCACTGTACATGTTTGAGTGTACACACATGGTCAGTGATCATTATAGCCTGAACATTTCAACTTTCATATTTTATTTTTATTTTATTTCATACCTTGCTAGGTACTTGGCCAGCAGAGCTTAATAGTACAGGACTGTAACTGAATTCCCTTTTCCTCAGTACAAATGGTTCAATAGTGTAAAAGATTGTACTCTTGAATTTACAGTAAATTAAAAAATTGATGATTCATTTCTGGTTGCCTATAAAAGTAAGTATGCAGTACCTGTGGACTTTGGAAGCACTGTTCTGGACAGGAACAATCTATCTGCAATTTTCTGAGTAAACACCATAGATACTGCCAGTTGTAACTGTTGTATGGGAAAGTGCCTGTGAATAGTGGTTGGTATGGTCACCCACATATAAGTATTGCTAATGCAGCACTGTCTACTGTAGGAATTGTTGACTGTATGTCATTTTAAATACTGTATTGTGTGGGTCTGTATGTAGACCTGGTTCCATTCTTCAATAGAGTTGGAAAAGGTGTTATGCAAGGATTGCATGGATGTTGTTGGTATCATTCCTGTAATGCAGGACCATTTTTTTTTTTTTTTGGGGGGGGGGGGGGAGTCCAGTTCAGGACAACTTAAGTTCCAGACAACCAAAAGTTAAAAATGTTGTTGTCCATTAGACTTGGACATCCCATCTGTTTCTCTGTAAGATTAAGAATTAAAATGATTAGAGTGTATGGTACCTCAAGTCAAAAAATTCAGAAATATATTAAACAGCATGAAAAATGGATTCTACACTTTTTTTCCACTGGTTCTGTACGTATGGTACCAACACAGCTTCTTGTACTTTATCACACTGTCTGTGTGTGTCACAGACTTTTCAAATCCTGGTTCATTTCATTTTAAGCCGCAAAAATGCTTCATGTGCTTCTCTCTTCATGTTAACAAGTCTTTGTAGGGCCTTTCTTCCTTAAAAACTTTGAATAGGAGCTTCTCCTTATCAGTAAGAATGAAGTCTGAGAACCAGACAGAAAATATGATTGCAGACTAAGTTCCATCACTTGGAAAAAAGCACAGACACATGCTGTACTGTATTATTGTACAGTACATAGCCTACTGTACAGCATACTATACTTTTGGTGCGCATGGCGGTGTAAATTTTGAACACTTATTTCTGTTCGTGAACGTGTGGTATCAACATACTGCTGATTTACTGTAAAGTACACTACTCTACCTTCAGACATGATGCATCATGCAGTATGTTATTAATGTTAACCAATGTGTTGTTATACTGTAGGTAAAGTTTCATGGGTATGTATGTATGAATGTTGTTGAAGCTGCTACATGAGGTCATAAGGTTTTCCCAGGTACTCTGGCATTCTTTTCAAACCAGACTAAAATCAGCTGAAGCCCACTTATTTATTTCATGGCCCTAAGGTGACTTACTCAGCAAAATACTGTTTAAAGATGGTATCAACCATGAACGTACAGTACAGCACTGCATACAATACCTCTGAGGCAGCACTACACTAACAAACATTGATTTGAATTTCCAGTTTACAGATTTCAAGTGACATGCACCCAATTTGCTTTTGATCAACTGATTTGTGATGAGCTGAGTTGGTGATTTAAAATTCATAGGATGCAAAGACTTACAGTAGAAGGTTCTGTAAATTCCTTACACTCATGAAAAGTACTGCAATAATTATGTCAATTTTATTTCTGCAATTCCTCCACTGTGGGTAACAGCTGTTCACTAGTAGTACTGTACAGGAATGTAGTGTACATAGTAAGATGTAGGGCTGCCACGATATTGCGATATCGCGATATCGTCGATACAGTTTTGCCCCGACGATATCGACCAATGTTTTGTCAAGATGTGATATCGCAACAAATCAAATAAATGACTAAACCACTGTGAAATCCCCCCTTTTTTATTGTCTTATGTCAGTAACCTGAAATGATAATAATTTATGATGTCACAAAAAATGAAAAACTGCACTTAACCCACCACAAGAAAACATGATATAAAATCGGAAGCTGTTTCAAAATGCATACAATGAATATTGTAACAGCTCACATACGTTCCAGACTTGTGAAGAGTTCTTCTGCACAATCAATATTGCTACATGCACGCATAACCAATCTCCCCTCACTTTTGGTAGTGGCTGCATGCAATAAACAACTTTTTTGCTCATTCCTTGGCGCTGATGGAAAATTTTAAGACTTAATGCGCGATATCGTCGCGGAAATACTGACGACATCGATAAATGAAAAATGGTTATCGTGGCAGCCCTAGTTAGATGAGGTTTTGTGGCTCAGTTTCCAACCAGTTGGTTTGAGTTAGGCCAGCCACAGCCTTTTTGGTTTCCCGAAAGGTTTCATTTTAAAGTCTTTGGTATGACCTGGCCAGGAGTTGAACTCCATACCTCCCCAGCTGCAAGTCAGATGCTCTTACCCCTTGACAATGCAATTGTCAAAAGGATAGAAATTCAATGACTCCAAAGATAAAACTCAAGAAGGTAGCATAATGTAACTTCTTCCTCAGCATGACGGCAGAAAAATTTTCCTTTTATTCCAACAGGACCAACTAATTATGAATTAGTTCATGTCTCCCTAGCCTAACATAGAACTACACCCATTAACTTGACAGTACCAGACTAGCTTAATCCCAATACAAAAGTTGAAGGAGTAGTTCAGTAAAGGCACTGAAAGTGTGAGATGGGGAATAAGTGGATCATCTAAAGCTCCTACATGTCTATCACTTGTCAGAAAGGTGTGGGATAGCCCAAGTGTCCAAACAGATTGATTATATTGAATCTGTCACAAAGTTTTTGACATTTTCTGTTCTTGTAGCAGTTCAAACTTTGTCTCAGGTCCTCAGTGTTTCCACATCATTTATCAATAAAACAATGTCAGTCCTCCTACAATTTCTCCTCCCCACCCAAGAAGCATGGTAGCAAAGTTTAGAATATCTTTCCTTGAATGAAAGGTAGACATATTGCCATCTTAGTAGAAGATCGGTTTTGATTTTGAAATTGAAACTTTTACCAGGGGCCTGAATGCATTTATTTTGTCATGGAAATTTGTTATTGCAACATTTCAGCATGCTTCTACACATTCTGTATGGATTACCTTCTACAGTAACTTGTGACTATTCTTAAGGCCTGTATACACGAGCAACATTTGCAAAACATTCCCCAAAACATTTCCAAAACACCCACCTGCAACAAATCCAAAACATGCTTGTTTTCGGTTTGTTGCACAGTGTAGACAGGGTATACAGCATGTTTTGAAAATGTTTTGGAAATGTTGCAAAAGAAATGTCCTGTCAATTCTTTTCAAAACATTCTCAAAACATTTTCAAAATGTTTTCAAATTGTTTTTACTCTGTCTACACTGTGCAACAAACCGAAAACAAGCATGTTTTGGGTTTGTTGCAGGTGAAGTGTTTTGAGAATGTTTTACAAATGTTGCTCGTGTATACAGGCCTTTACTCAAATGTTTTCCAAAGGTAGCACTGTGTTAAGGCCTGTATACACGAGCAAAAATTTGTAAAAAATTTTCAAAACACTTCACCCACAACAAACCCAAAACATGCTTGTTTTCGGTTTGTTGCACAGTGTAGACAGAGTAAAAACAATTTGAAAACATTTTGAAAATGTTTTGAGAATGTTTTGAAAACAATTGACAGGAGACTTCTTTTGCAACATTTCCAAAACATTTTCAAAACATGCTGTATACCCTGTCTACACTGTGCAACAAACTGAAAACAAGCATGTTTTGGATTTGTTGCAGGTGGGTGTTTTGGAAATGTTTTGCAAATGTTGCTCGTGTGTACAGGCCTTTACATCCAAGCCACTCTAAATTAACTACAGAATCTTGAAAGAAGTTATGGTGGGGGCAGGGTCAAGTTAGCTCATCATCATTAAGGGACACATTATTTGAAAACCACACTACAATAGCTATCCTATACCTTTTCTGTATGAAAGACTGTGTCATGATGTGAAAGTTCGTCTCATATTTTTGATTCCTTGCCGAAGGCAGGCAAGGAATCTATGCGATGGTGATGTCGTGTGTGTGTATGTGTGTGTGTGTGTGAATGTGTGTGTGTGTGACACCTGCTTGTAAACACGATATCTCAAGAAGGGTAACCCCCAGGGATCTCAAACTTGGCATGTCGATTGTCCACATTGAGTAGATGGTCCCATATTTTTTTTGGTAGAGGTCAAAGGTCATTTGGGGTCACCAGAGGTCAAAATGTAAATACCTTGGAAATTGCTTGTAAACACGATATCTCCAGAAGGAAAAATGTGAGCAATCTCATACCTACCATGCTGATTGTCCATATTGAGTAGATGGTCCCTATTGTTTTTGATGGAGGTCAAAGGTCATTTGGGGTCACCAGAGGAAAAAAGGTCAAAACCTTCTAAACACTGTATCTCAAGAAGGGTAAATGTGACGGATCTCATACATAGCAGGTGGATTGCCCATATTAAGTAGATGATCACTATTATTTATGGTGGAGGTCAAAGGTCATTTAGGGTCATCAGAGATGAAAAGCTCAAGAACTTGTAAACACCACATGTCAAGAAAGGTAACTGCCAGGAATCTCATATTAACTAAGTGGATTGTCCATATTGAGTAGATGACCCTTTTTGTTTTTATTGGATGTCAAAGGTCATTTGGGGTCATCAGAGTTCAAAACATCTAAACCATGCAAACACTACATCTCAAAAGAGTATATAATTGTTGAAGTTAATATCCATGAGTGGTTAGGGTGAAAGGGTAAGAATAATTTGGCATGGCTAATGTAATAGGCATAGGGTATATAATTTTTTTGGAACAGTTTATTAACTGCACTATGTAAATTCTTTAGTGAGGTAATTTTGAAAATGTATTTGTAAAGTACTGAAGCAAACTCATAGGAAGAAGGTCTTAGGTGCACAAAAGGCACATCACATGGTAGTTACTGTACAGTATGTTGATTCTGGCATGAAACTGTGCCCTGTTATTACATTAAGTTCCAAGTATTAATACATGAAAAAGTGGGCAGAGCAAAGTATAAAATCTTAAAAGGCAAAATCTGTTCATCAGGCTGGCATACATGGTTCAATGCTCATGGGTATGCTGATTTTGCAGCCGCAAGTAAATAGATTTTCATGAAACTGATGTGGAACATGTGAGTTTAAACAGTCTGTATAAAGGTCATTTAGGGACATAGTCTGAAAATATTAGAAGATGCTTCTATGCACACTAAGTAGATGACTGATGTGGAACTTCATAAGTGTAAACTTTGAACAGAGAGTACTCTGTGTGATGCACAAGAATCTCTTTTATAACATACCTACATTGCCTTTTCATAACCTTAAAGAAAACCTGAAGAAAACATTAAATTTAGAGGCAAAAAGTGCTAATATTTGGCAAACCTTGTGCCTACTGTCCTCATGAGGACATGTGCATGCAAGCATGCATGAATTGGAAATGGGAATTGATTAATTAGATATACCACAGTCAATTAATGTAACAAAAAAGAACCTAATTTATACTGATCATTTGGTATCAAATACCCTTCAACGCACATGAACTGTCATTGCCTAATTGAGTGAATCAAATTGTGATTGACCCATTCTTTGCCATTTGGTCACAGTTATCTGTCCCAATTTTTCACAGTTGACTGCCAGTTATCCCCACAGTGTCCTGAAGGATTACCTCATACAGACATACAGCTCAATTGACTTAAGCTTTTTACTGTATAAGTGGTGTTAATTGATTCTTATAAACCCTCTGAAGAAAGCTTATTTTTATCTCAGTACATAACCATGACAGCCCATTTTTTGTATATACTCCTATTTCCTGCCATTCCCTGCAAGCATTCAGTATGCTATTTGTGGTCAAAATGTCAGACCTCCATGAAAGTCACACCTCTGCAAAATCAAGCATAAAATAACTGTCCACATTATCTTGTCTCATCTGACCACAAATAAAAGTTGTTTGCCTAGCCATTGTCTGGAGATGGAGAAGTTCATGTACACTTGATCAAGTTTCTAAACTGAAAGTCATCTTAGAAATACTGTAGCTTGACACCCTTCAGAAATAGTGTCCTTTACATAGAAGCTGGTGGAATTGAACAAATAGTGCGTTTGCATTAGGATTTTTGTTGAACACAACTTTAAACTTTGGTGTCTATCTAGATTGGTGCTTCTGCTTTACAGTTTCAATATGCTCTAAAATGATTATTTATCACTTAGTTTCATTCTAGAATTTGTTTTAAATTTTTGATAGCATAAAATGTATCAGCGTACTACTTGCCTCATCTTTGCATATAACCGCACCAAAAAAGTAACACCATTGTGAAGGATTATATAGTTATGTCAAATATCATCATGGAGTAGGAATTCTTGTCTCACATTTCATTTTTATCCATGTCACTATCCCCCCCCCCCCCAAAAAAAAAGTGTATCATTAAGCTTAATGCATAGAACCATTGCTTCAAGATTACCCTTAATGACACTTTTCAAAAGTATTAAGATTTTCTTTTGCATTGCTGCTGTTGTTTAAAAGTAGTTCACGTAATAAGAGCAAGCATAATGTTGTATACTGTGTATCAAACAAGGAAAACGTGTACTGTGTGTTATGCTCTACCTACAGTATAAGTAGACAAAAGGCAAATTAAAAGTCTTGTTAAATTATGGATTAATAGGGATATCAGCTTTTGTTAATTTGCAAAGGATACCATAGACAATGGGTGGGGCATTTCCCCCATAAAGCAAAAATTGCCATCACTAATAGCCAAGGTTACACATCTCAGTTCAGATGTCTCTTTAGGCTTGGTCTCACATACCCCGCAACACCCAGTGTTAACTGGTGTTTACAATCAGACAAAACCGCAGGCTAACCCTGTGTTTTCCAGTCTGTTCTCACGTACCCAGTGTTTCGTTGATTGGATAGTGTTACCATGGTAACGAGGTCAAATATTTCACACACGGATTACAGTAAAATGTAAGAAAATACCTGTCATCAGTGCCATAAGTACCTGTGACCTTGCTTGATTAAAACAAACAGGATGTTTAAAACTGCTTAACCCTGCGATTTGAGGTGGATCGAAATTTAAACACCGACCCCTCGTTAACCCGCGGTCCCATGTTACTCGAGCGTGAGGTAACACAGTGTTACCTCGAGCGCTGAGAATGTGAGGACACAGTATTTGATCAAATGCTTGTAGGAGAGTGTTTCGATGAGGGCTTGTTTAAACACTAACCTCAATGCAGAATTTCAAAACATATAGGCATCAGAACATAGCGACTTCACAATGGAGAGCTGTCCACATTGACCAAACTTGATAAAAATGGTTTCAAAATACCTCTCTATCAAGTAATGAGACAAAACAGTTTTCTGGCATATTAAAGCTGTGTGAGAAATTCCTCTTGTTTGTGGAGATCAAAGGTTTGAGGAAACAAAAGATCAAACCTTGTAGACATAATATTTTTAGGGGGATAACTGTGAGGGATCTCATACCATGGAGGTAGTACTTCCATACTCATACTGTACTAAGCTTTATTTTGAATTGCTCATGTTGATGGACGTGTTGGTGAGGTAACCACTATTGTTTTTAAGGGGTCGAAAGGTCATTTTGGGTCATATGAGGTCAAAAAGTTTTGGCCTTACTAGTATGATATCTCAATTAAGTAGGATAATTGTGTGGGATCTCATGCATGTCATGTTTGTTTCCATGTTTGCTATGATATATCATATGGCAAGGAAGCACTAAGCCTGTTGGCTTTCTAGTATTTTTATGCACGGACATTACTAACCATCAAAATGATGTTTTCTCTTTTTCTGTTACATGTGTTATTAGAAATTAAATGCATAGTTCCCACTGCTTCAAGGTTATCACTCACCATACACTTACTAAAATATTGAGACTCTGCAGCAAAGCAAAGCTAGTTTTTCCATCCAGTAACTAACAAAAGTTGGAATTCTACTGTCATTACTGCACCTCCAACCTGGGGCCAGTTTCACAAAGAGTTACATGCACAATCTTCAGTTTGATTTACTGATGGCTTTAAGTGTGGGGGAATTGGGGAATCAAACTACTGTGCAGAGCTCTTTGTGGAACAGGCCCCTGGTTACAAATCAGTGAAAACATTACTTTCACTAGTTGCATAACTGTGCAGGTTGGGCAGTGAGAATTTCCCCCTGGCTCTAAAAAACTTTTGGCAAGTTGTGCCTTGTGTGACCTTCATCAGGTGACACTGGGCAACTACAGTGGAGTGCTGTTTTCAGAAATTTTCTGTCATGATATTCCATATATGTAGTTTAGGAAATAACTTCAAAGAGCCCTAGAAAAAGCATTATGTTACAATAAGATCTGCAGTCACTGTATCTCAGATTTACTATAAATTTAGTAAGTGCATATCCTTCAATGAGCACACTTTTCAAAGTCGATACAGGAAACCCAGAGTCCAAAATTTTGTGCAACAAAAGCTCTACTTTTTTCAAGTATTGTGTTCCTAGTATAGTAGTGTACACACTTCAAAAAAATTTGGAGAAGTCAGGTGCTTGCCCCCCCCCCTCCCCAGTCCTTGAATCTTGAGGCATGTGAGTGTGATCACTCACTGTCGCCCACCTTAAACCACTGTGAGGAGTGTGATTTTTTGCAACACCTAAATAGAGAAAGGGCTGACTAAAATAAATGTATCAATTTAATAAAATAGCACAATTGACCACACTCTTAAATTTCCTGAGGAGTTTGATTTTCAGCATACCTGGAAAAACTAAAACTCAAGTCCTGTGAAATATTTCTTGCCAATCTTTCCGTAAGAAAGTTCACCCTTTGTAACTGCCAAGTGAAGTCAGGTCATTTTGCTGACATGTAACACTACCTTTAATATCATTCAATACAGTAGGCTATCTACAGTATAGATGTATGTAATACTGTTCAGTTCAGTTGTAAACACCAAATTTATCACTGTGTACTTAGTTCCATAAACATTTGCAGTTGTTTTCAGGTGGGATTTTAAGCTGCAGTTTGGTGATTGTTATCAGAGACTAGTTTGCTTAGATCTAGCATTACACCTGGACAAGATCTCACAGGACATCCAAAGTTAAATGATGGCTGATGCAATTTCCAAGCATCAGAGTTCTTTTATTGATCCAAAATTGAGTATGCAGCAGGCCTTGAGTTTTAGATTTTCCAGGTGTGCTACAAATCGCACTCCTCAGAAAATTAAGAAGTATGGTAGCTGTAAACTTGATGAATTCCCATCTTCATCTACTGTAGGTTTGCTGGAAATCACACTGCTCCTCACAGTCACTTGAGGCATCCAATTCATGCTATAGGAATAGAAATGCATTCTTTCTAGCTTAGTATGGTCAAATATGATACATTGGTAAAAGGTACTTAGCTTAAATGGTACATGAAATGGTTAAGAAATGCATTCTTTCAAGCTTATAGGTAAAGAGCAGTCCCCCAAACTTATTCTGAAGAAAAAGCTAAATAACTCAATTTTCACCTTATTTCTCTTCAAAGTATCATTAATTACATTTTATGACTTAATTGCATATTCCAGGTAAACCAAGCAGTTATTTCTGGTAAATTTCACATTTGAACAGAAAAAACATTGTCACATGACTCCCAACAGCCAGCCATGAAACTGGACATTCTACTACACTTCTTCAATATGAAAAGATTGCTCCTGCCCTTTAACAGCGATGAAATCTGACACCCATACGCATGCAATCGCACTGACACACCTCAAAATTCAAGGCCTGAGATCCTGTGTTCTGTGTACATGGAACTTCAGATGAAAGGTTTCATACTGCAATGCACTTAGTGATGTTTTAGGTAAATTCCCAATAAATTGCAGGCTGCTTCTCCTTTGTGTTCCATAGTTACTCACTGTATGGTCACCTACATAGTAAGTTTATTACCAGGTCAGTGATAACAACAGAGCAAGGTGAACTGAAGGTCTCTTGCTGAACTTTGTGTAACCTTGCCTTTGAGTCAGACTTGGCATGTTGCCATTAATACCAAACTAGGAAATTAAGGGTTTGATTTCAGTACCTGGTAATTATTTACAACACTCTAAAGCTTAAGTAAAGAATTGGAAAATAAAAGGTGTTAATACAATTTTTATGTTCTGTAATTCTCAGAAAACTTAAGTACAATAACATCAGTATGAAGTGAATAAACTTGAAACAACTTTGTATGGTTGTGTTTCTGTTAAAATATTGAGGAGAAACTTTGTACGAACCTTTTGTATTGTAGTTTACATGCAGTATGGTGGGTGGTCAAAGGTGGGCTATGACAATAAAGGAAACAATTGGAAGTTTTAGCTATAGACAAAGTCCACTCATTGTGCACTTGCACAGACCTCACATACAGTGTTGCAAAGAATTAGTGAAATTTGCCTCTTCTCATAGTGGAAATTTCTCCAAATTCTCAAAATGTTGTGTTCACATGAAGTTTTTATTTTTTGCAAATTGTGAAATTTCATGCAGGTAGGCAATTGCAAACACCTTTTTGATTTCTTTACTGTAAACCTGACTCATTGAAATGGATAAACAAACACTCTGAACAATGTTGTACAGTAACGTGTTCAATTTGGCCAAATTTTTGGCTCATGACTTTGCAATACAGTGTAAACCTTCAGTGTTGACCAGATGGTAAAATGGTTGGTTAGAGCTTCAAAATTGCAGCAGAGAGGCCTGGGGCCTGTTCCACAAAGAGTTGCGCACGATCTTAAGTATGATTAACTGTTGGCTTAAGTATGGTGAATCAAACTTAAGATTGTGCGTAGCTCTTTGTGGAACAGCCCCCTGGAGTTGGACCTCTGATCTGGTCTTACCAAAGATTTCAAAAATAGAGACTGCTGTAGTACCATTTTACATAATGCACAGTATATTTTTATTAATTTAGCAATGGAGTAGGAAAAAACAAGCCAGTAATCCACAACTGGCAAAAAGCAGTGGCTGGCCCAATGGACTGAAACCAGCAGCTTTGGTTATACACTTAGCTGTGTCCTCATCTAGTTAGTTAGTCAGTTAGATAGAGTTTTACAGCCCAGTTTCCAACCTATTTGTTCAAGTCATGCTGGCCACGGCCTTTTCTCCAGTTGTGGCTCACTGGCTTGTTTTCCCTTCTCCATTGCTTATGCGGAGCATTATGCACAAGGGCAGTAGGTTCTGTTTTTAGAGGAAAAACCAACTAACCAACCTTCAATGTCCTCCTTCTCTCAAGTTAAAGGTCAAATTAAACTCTGCTATTTCAAAGAAAACTTGGAAACCATGTGCTGGTATTAGGCTAGATAAATTGAAACCTTGAAGCAGTAAACAAGTTGGAAGTTTCATCAAGGAGCAGTATTGCACAGTAGGGTTAAAGGTCAACAGGAAACACTTTTACATGTATTTAAGCTGATGGTGGGGTGTAAATGTTCACAGGTATTAAAAACAGTCTGCCATGCACAGTTGGTGCAGTGCTCAGATGTTTTGTTACCAGCTGACCTGAACAGAAAGGTCACAAATGTGCAGACATACAGTAAACTTCACACTCCTGTACGAGAAGCTCTCTATGTCTGTAAACAGACTTGAATTATGAATGAACAGCAGTCCAGCCTATACTTTATTAGGACAAATTCCCTCACCCCAAAATACAATTTTTGTAGTTAGTCCACAGAAATTTTCAATTGGCACAGCTCTTTGCTTGACAACTTCAATCTTTGACAAAACTGTTGGAACACCCCACATCATTATATTGTTTATGGTGCTGAGTGCTATTTACACGACCTCTATCCCCCTTTGAAGTATTGTGTCCTACAAAAAAAAAGCGATTTACAAAACCTCTGGCCCACAGTACAATGTTGGGTCCCAAAGAAAGGGGTGCATTCAGAATTGGCCTTGTTATCTCCATCATTGAACTGGGGAGCAGGTGTGTTCCATTTAGTTTTGTCCAAGACTGTCCGAGTTTTGTCAGCTACAAAATCAGAACTAGTGGTGGGAAATTTTTTTTTTTGGCAAACTCCAAAATTTGGGCACTGTGAGTTGTCTATAACATCATTTGTACATGAGAGGCCCTTAGTCTTTGCAAAATATACCCTAAGGTGAGGGCCCTCTTGCATAATTTCAGACATCACAAGAGTGAAATCCTTTATGGAAGACCCTCTGTACTTTTAACAGATAGGCCTACTGAGTGTGGCAGAACGAAATAGCACCATGATAAATAGGAATTTTGCATAGAATCCAGTGGGATGAACCTTTTACTAACAACTTCTGTTTATTGTTGAAAGCTCATCCAGTCTGGTTTTGAGACTTTGTTACATGATCAGTATAAAATTTGGGAGATTGAAAATACTTCAGGTGCATTTTCCTAGGAGTAAGTTGACTCTTTCTTTTCTCAAACTTTACATTTAAATGAAAGCGTCACATAAACTCTTTCTTTTCTCAAACTTTACATTTAAATGAAAGCGTCACATAAATTTGGCAAATTCTTCAGCATTGGCTACTGTTTATTGTTAAACCAGGATGCTTCTTCTATTGTTTTTGCTCAATTTATTTCTTTATTTTTTATTTTATGTGAAGGGAAAATCATACAATTCTTCTAAATGTTGTTCTTTGAGACAGTTACTTCATTTTCATCTGTTTTTCAACCAAAATCTGTGATATTCATACTATAACAATAACTTATTGTAACTGAATGAAGTCAACACTCAAATGAATTTTGCATTGACCTAAAGCTCAAGTGAAGAATGGGATATGCTCAAAAAATGAAAATGAGAGTATCCTTGTTGAATACAAACTATTATGATGCAGTATTACCTTGGGCCAAACTATTTGTACAATTGCTAATACTGTATATCTTTTCTGACATGTCAAATGATGCCTTTTCTTGGCTTCCAATGTATGAAAAGTATGTCACTGTCTTTGAAGTGTTTATGTTGCAGTTTGACAGAATGTTATACTGTCTAAATAATGTTCTTTTTGTCAAATTGGCCTGTGCGGTTTCACCCTAAAAGATAAATAGATAAATGATCGTTATGGCTCATATCCAAATATGAGCCAAAACTATTATTTTGTTGACATAGATTCTCGGACAGATTTTGAAATATGTGCCATGAATTTTCAGACAATCTTGGACAAAGCTGTTGGAACACTTCACTCCTTACTGTATGTAGCTTGTGGTGTCGAATGCTATTTACTGTATATCCCCCTTTGAAGTATTGTGTCCCACAAAGCAATTTATGAAATCCCTGTCCCCCAGTACAACGTTGGTTCCCAAAGAAAAGGGTGCATCCAGAACTGGTTTTATTATCTCCAACATTGAAGGGGCAAGAGGGGGCGTTCCATATAGTTTTGTCCGAGCT
The DNA here is from genome assembly GCA_037179385.1 of Holothuria scabra. Classification (NCBI taxonomy): domain Eukaryota; kingdom Metazoa; phylum Echinodermata; class Holothuroidea; order Aspidochirotida; family Holothuriidae; genus Holothuria; species Holothuria scabra. Next base: position 36,632,844 of record CM074186.1, read on the forward strand.
AGATTGTAGAACTTCGAAAATGCAGTGCTGAAGCACACACTGTATTACACAGCATGTACTGTACTGTACTGACAGTGAGTTTTAAATTACACATTGGATTGGGGTCTTGTATTCTTACACTATAAAAGCACTAAGCAATAAACTGAAATTGTGTCTGGATGAGGATGATGAATTTTAGACAGTTGTGGGGGGGGGGGGGGTCTACTCTTAAGACAGTAATTTTGGAGGTTTGGAACTGTTTGGTGTGAAAGGATTAGGCCTTTAATAATGTAGTTGCAGATTGCACAATTTTCAAGTTTTTCTTCATAGTAGAAACTCTTTTGCATGGTGTTGTTGCTGCACATGTTAATTCAGTAGTTCTGCTCTGTAAATGGCTTAATTAGAAGGAACTGTGTTTCTGATTTGTTTGGTATTGAATGATTCCTTAAAATCTGCTATATTGTGCATGTAACTGCAGTACATAAGCAATGCTTTATGTCTGTGTTGCATGGTTACTGTATATTCTGAAATTTGTACAGTATATTCTGACAAATTGTACAGTACACATTCCATTCCAACAGCCCTTATTCAGACAACTTGAATATAGAAGAATAAAGCTATGGGTATCAAAGCTTAGAAGTGTTGTAATATAGTGTGTCAGAGTAAAGTCACTGTTTTGCAGCAAATTGTACAGTGATACAGGCCCATGTGTAGTACTCCTGGGGGCCGTTCCACAAAGAGTTGCGCACAATCTTAAGTTTGATCCACCATACTTAAGCCAACAGTAAATCAAACTTAAGATCGTGCGTAACTCTTTGTGGAACGGGCCCCAGGTCACAGCGGCTGGTTTTCTTGAGGGTGGGGCAGGGTTTTTAAGAGGCTGATTTGCAGAGAATGTTTCTGTTTGTATGAAGATCTGAAAAATGCCCTTAGCAGTATGCTGGATCAAAATTGGTTTGCTGTAATTTTTACCAGTTGGTGATAAAAGCTTATTATCAATTGAACTCTTGACAAGCAAGGTTGTATCAGTCTGTTGCCAAGTGATGTCAGTCTATAATTTCTTTACCTGTACCATCTAACCTTCCTTAACAGTTCTTTAGTGATATAATTTGCAGTTGTTACAGGTACATTAGCACTGCCATTTATGTATCTGCATCAATGTTATAATCCTGTACAGTATACGCAGACTGTTGATTTGACAAGTGATATTATAATTTTGCCCTTACCATCAAGCAGTATTCTTTAAAATAACAGTTCACAGTTGGCTTTCAAACAATTAAAACACATTTTCTACCATAAAGGGCAATGAAAGGTATGTAAATGTTTAGTGTTGTCATACCCTGTCAGGGTCACAGAAAGGTTAACTGCTTTAGGATAATTTGGGACTGGACATCCTGACCATCATTCTACTGTACACAAGACTTCGTTCCAAAAACATTGTTGCAGCACTGAATAGGCCCCAGCCGCCAGCGCGACATGGTCAGGAATGCAGATCACTGTACTTTGAACAGAATTCTTTGAAATCAGGTTGTTAATTACCAACTATTTAACTTGGATAATACTTTATGCTGTATACAGTACATCACTTTATAGGAAACCTGCTGTAAATTATAATGCAGTACAGGGTACAGTAGTTTGGTTGAATAATGTACAGAGCATACTGTGGGCCACTTTGTATCATAATCATGTATTGCAGTGCTCAGTGACATTGATGTCATCAAAGATTCTGTTCCTTTATGTAAGCCGATTGAAAGTGAAGGCAATGTCCTTTGAAATATGGCTAGCATTATTAATGTAAAGGTCAAGTTTGTAATAAAAGCAAATGAAACTAGTTTAACTGAAAGGAAAGTGTGCAATAACAATCTTAGCAATTGTACAGTAGTATATTGTTATTCTGCTTGTGAATAGACACTGCATATTATATCATTAATGCCAAGAGGGAAGTGTAGTTCTGTAGGCAAGCACTGTACATACTGTATGTAGCAACAACTGCAAATGATGTACACCCTGTAACCACCATTTTGTAGCAACATAGCTCCCAAGTTCCGAGAGGCTAGGTGCCGGTCCAACTGATCTGTCCATTGTGGGACTGCCAGCGTGGCGGAGGGTCAGGGGAGGGAGTGTGCTTGGGAATTTTTGAATTTTAGAAGTGTCTACATGAAAAATGGTGGCGCTTTTTTGGCAAATCAGTCAACACAATTTCTCTTAGTGACCACCAAAAAAGTTCACTATGGTACTGAATTTTTTTGGGGTAACCAGCTAGAAAAATAATGTATTGAGAGATTTGCCAAAATAATACTGTACAGATACAGTACAGGTAGGCCTCCTCACAAACATGAAATTACTAAAACCTTGCCTTATCACAATATTCAATTGCTATTGTTGCCTTAAATTTTGGTGCTGTACCGGTACAGTTTGCAAACGTCAACTCGATATGTAACGGTTGTAACATGCTGCAGTTGATTTCCAATTCATGTCTTTGTACATCTGGCATGGCTTTCTAGCCATGAAAACACACAGTCAACTTTTGTTTGATGCAACACTGATACAAGCCCTGGGGCCTCTAACCCGCAAAGTGGGCATTCATTCTTGCTATTGAATGCGGCATTGTATGATGTTATAGTATTCTCGCAGTGACAGGGCTGCGAAGGTTAGCCAGTAGCGATGTTGTGACAGCCAAAATCATAGGTCTGTACATACCTATAGGGGCCTGATGCATTGTGTACAGTACAGTAGCAGCATGAGCAGTTGAATGTGCTGTGAGATACAATTTACTGAATTTGTAGTTATCGGTAAGCTGAATTATTTGTTAATTTGTGTGGTTATCTACGTAACTAAGAATACTTCGGCATTTGAAAAGCAGGTTTTTGAGAGGCCTGGGCGGGTCAGCAGGTTTTAGTGTTCAAATGTGGGTCAAACCCACAAAATGTGGGTCACTTGGGAGGTATGTAACAACTGATCAAAATGTAACAACTTTCTTCAAATGTTGCAACTACTGTATGGAGGTTGGTCCAAATTTTAGTGACTTTCTGATCAAAATGCATGTATTGATGAAAGTTGATCTAAGTTAATTTTGTAGGAAATTTTTTGATACATTTTGGTCAGTTGTCACAGTTGCAAAGTTGTGGGAGGGAGAGCAGGTGAGGAGTATATGCAGTAGGCGTGTGTACTTACTGTAGAATGTACAATTCAGTTCTTAGACATCATAAGAGTGAGATGTCAGCTAAGTGACATCATAATGTCTCTTAGCTGACATTCTTGGATTGAAAGGAGCTAAAAATAGCTGAAGTTTTTGGACTCACAAAACCTCCAAGTAAACAAGATTTGTGTGGAAGAGCCATGAGTGTGATAGATCCCAGTTTGTTTTTCAATCATCAAGTATTTTCAACTCTTTTATGGCAGTTCTGATATACAATGTAAAATTTTTACAGGTAGAGTCAATTTCTTACTTTCATTTCTACAGTACAGTAATGATTGTGTTGCTGTTATGAGTTCTTCTTTGGTCAATGGTGCCTGCTAATACCCTGTTTGGCAATGTGGTTTTTGTGGTTGTTTGCCATCATACAGTTTGCTGCTGGAATTTACTGTGTGAAGTTGAACGTTAATTCTTTGTACAGGGCTTCAGTTCTTGGAAATGGAATCAATTGACAGATCTAGGCTTAACACCCCAGATGAGATAATAGTGTTTTCAGTATGGTCTGCTTGCTGCTTCAAGCACTGTACAGTATAGTCACATGCAAGTCAATTGATCCAGAAAGTCTTGCAGGCATTGTTGACTACAGACTTCAGGGGCCCGTTCCACAGAAAGTTACGCACAATCTTAAGTTTGATTCCCCATACTTAAGTCAACAGTAAATCATACTTAAGATTGTGCGTAACTCTTTGTGGAACGGGCCCCTGAAGTGCCCTGCAGCTTTATCTGAATTTCAGTTACCCTTCTTTGAATTAGTGTCTTTGACTATCCCACAATCACATACTTCCTATATACATGGACAGAGCATGTAAGGCCTATGTCCTATGCGTAGATTGTTGCCACCTACTGGGTCAAAAAAGGCGCACCACAAGATGGCTGCTGTGAAGCTATAATTTGTATTCATGATTTGATAACGACTCTGTTATATTTTGGACAAGTTAGACTTGAATGGCTAAAAATATCATTTTCCTGCAATATGTGAAGTACTGTAATTTTGGCCATACCTTGTATTATTTCAAAAATATTTCAACTTTCTTCCAAAATCTATTGATTTACTTGAGCAAGTCCAATATTTCACAAAAACCATAGCAGACAGCCATCTTGATGTGCTTTTTTGGTAGTGACAATCTACGCTGCGGTATGCTCTGTCCATGTATAGGAAGTCTGTGCCTATAGTAGATTTCATGAATTGCTCTGAAGAGTCATACATGACAATATTTTTCTGACTAAATTACGAAATATTTCAGTTCTTAAAACTTTCAGTTCTTAAAAGTATGTAGTATTACATGTTACAATATCATTAATGATGCTTGGAAGAGAAATGAGAGGAAATTTTTGAGATTTAACTGTTTCAAAATAAGTTTAGGGTAGGGGAGCTGCTTCCTTTACATGCCCTTTAGTTGAAGTAATCATGTACAGTACATGATTCGATCTCACTGACCCTCACCTCCTGGTTACAGGTAATTCACCTACTTGTTTGCAAGTTCTTCTCCATCTTGCCCTGTCTCAAATAAGACATGTTGTGTGCTGATATCTAGCTCAAGAGAATTTTAGAGGATCCCTGACGTTCAACAGTAGACTCGGAGGTCCAGTGTAGGGACCTGAAGTAGTTTAGGACAATTGAACATGCAGGAGAATATCTCCACAGATGCTAACAGGAAGATGGGGAAGATTTTAAAGGCCGCAGGAGCAGTCACCCCAATTTGAAGCAGTGTAGTAGACTGTCCAGTTTCATTATTGGCTGTTGAGGGTCATGTGACAACATTTTCACTCTTCAAATGTGAAATTTATTGGAAGTTACTGCTTGGTTTACCTTTCATATGTTATATTGAAGTAATAAAATATTATGAAAGAGTCTTTGAACAGAAATGAGATGAGAATTGTGATATTTAGCTGTTGCTTCAAAATAAGTTTGGGGGTCTGCTCTTGACCTTTAAGCACTGGATTTGAAGCTCATTAAATGTGCATCCATAAGGAAACATCTTTGGTACAAAATATCACATAAGTGGCTCATTAACTGTACTTGCGTATCTAATACATGTATGATATTGCATTAGGTACAATACAACATGGAGCTAATTCTTTGACAGAAGATATTTGGCAAATCCATTTTAAAATAAAACTTTACCCCAAAGGTCAACATAAGCTGACTATTTAACACCTAATATCTTTTTTTTTTGAACTTCACTTAGGTTGAAATAGGATTGAAAAGTGCACCAAGCCATTGTCCACTAATGTACATCTTTAAGTGCACATTAGTGATTTCTCCCTGTAGTTTTACTTCAGGATTGCCAGTTACTGTACTCTGATCGCAAATTTATGTGCTCTTTTTTGTAGCGTATTGTTGCTAATTCATAAGGGGTTCTTTTGATTTGTTGTAAGAAGCCTAAGATATACATGCTATTTGCAATATGTATGCAAAATAATGGGTATATGGATTGATCATATAGACTAGCTACTAATAAGACAATTAACATAATATTTTATGGTGTTTAAGGGTAACTTTGTAGTACCAGCATGTACTCTTTCAACCTTTATGCTCCTTGTTAACCTTGTCAATGACTTCTCTATTGGACAGTCCTTCTACTGCTAACCAGTCATTCTGATTTCTCATCCCAAATTTCTTATTGGCTGTCAGTCATTACCCTGATATCGAAAGAGTGCAAAGACAATTCTACTTAATCCATTCGTAGGGTAGCAGACTGCTGTCAAAGGATAAGAAAATTTGTAAGTAGTAAGTGCCAAACAAAAGAACTCAGTACCCCTTTTAGTCTTATTATTGATCGGTACAGGATTATCTCCTTTAGTATTTCTGGGACTTATTGGATTGGAATAAATTAAAATCAAAGTTTCTTTTGTCAAGGTACTAGCAGCTCCATGGGTACAGAAATAATTGCAGTACTTTCATTAAGAATGAAAGTAACCAAAACTGACTTGATGCAATTGAAAGTTTAAAACAGAATGATCTGAATTATTTTCTTGTATGCGACATTTTAAATTTATGTTTTGTTGATTGATGGGTCAGTCTACTCCAAGTAATGCACTTTGATTAAATGTTTGTAAATATTTGCTTTTGCCCACAGAGAGATTGAAATTCTTCGGAGGTTAAGGCACCCCAACATCATACAGCTTGTAGATGTGATACACAATGAGGAGAAACAGAAGATATATCCTTTTAGCCATGTAAAATAAGTATTGCACACTGCCATTGTACAGGACCACTCAATTTGCTTTTAAGTTCAACATCAATCTTACCAGCCATGCACTTTTTTTTTTAATTAAGTTTGCTCAATCCCTTTTTAATGCTATCAATTAATATGGTCTTAATGTTTGCCTTCAGCTGTATTATTTGCAGTTGTGCATACATCTATATAGATGGAAACAAATTTGCATCTTATAACCACTCCCAAAATTAAATTCCATTCAATGTGTGTCCCAAAAATCATTTAGCTCTGAATAGAGATAACTGGTTTATGTAAACATTGTAAATGGTGTGAAATCATGGTTTCATTTTGAATGTTAACATTCAAAATATGAATCAAACATTCATATTCAACAATTCTATAGATAATTTGAAAGTTGTTTGGTGTTTATTGGAGTCAATTTTTTTCTTCATACTTTCACTGGGCTGTCTGGTTAAAGTACTGTGACCATATAGTAGCTTATTGCATGAGTTATTATTGGTTTTGATGAAATAGAAACCTATGCAGTCGTGCTGGCGTGTGTCTGTACGTATGTATGTATGCTGTTAGTTAGAGTTTTACAGCCCATTTTCAAACCTATCTGTTCAAGTCGAGTGGGCTATGGCCTTTTTTCCAGTTGTGGCTCACTGGCTTGTCTTCCCTTTTCCATTGCTTATGCGAAGCAACATGCACAATGGATCTAGGTTCTATTTTTAGAATCTTTGGTAAGACACTTCCTGGGAAACGAATCCAGGTCTTCCGCATAAGAGGCGGATGGGCATACCATTAGACCAAACATGCAGTCATCTGTATGTATGAATGTATGTATGTTTCTTTGTGACACTTGGCCCGATAACACAATATGCATCAAGAAAAGAAACTCTTGACAGTTTTCAAACTTGGGACATACTGTAGATGCTCCATATTGAGAGGAAGAATCCTTTTTGTTTTTGGGTGGAGGTCAAAGGTCATCTGGGGTCATCAGGGGTCAAAGTCTGAAAATCATGTTTACAGAATATCTCAAGAAAGGAAGTTTGGACAGAAGTCATATTTGGTAGGTGGATGCAGTATGGTGAGACAATGGGTGCTGTTGGTTTTGGTGGAGGTCAAAGGTCATCTAGGGTATCCAGGGGGTCAAATTCTGAAACTTTTGTTAGTGCTATATCTAGACAGAAAACCTGGATAGAGTTTATGTTTAGTATGTAGAAGTGTTTTGGTCAGAAGGGGGTCCCGATTGTTTTTGGTGGTGGTGAAAGGTCATCTGTGGTCACCAGGATTAAAAGTCTGGAAAGCTCTATAACTGGATATCTTTATTAAGATTGGAAAACTTTGATAGAGCTCTTATTTGGTATGTGGATGCGTTATGGTCAGAAGATGGTCTGTATTGTTTTAAGGGGAGGTGAAAGGTCATCAGGGGTCAAAGTCTGAAACTCTTGTTAACACAATATCTGAGTCTAGAAAGTTTGGATAGATTTCATATTTAGTATGTGGATGCGTTTTGGACAGAAGGTGGTCCCTATTTTTGTGGAAGTCCAAGTTCATCTGGGGTCACCAGGGGTGAAAGTCTGAAAATCTTATTAATGCAATACCAGATGGTCCTTTCTTGATGGGGGAGGGGGGGTTTAAGGCCTTCTGGGATGACAAAGTTATTCTTTAAACATGCTTTTGTACTGTAACATTTCAGTGAGAAGATAAGGTACATGATGCCATTACTTGAAATGGAACATTGATGTATCAGCTAAACCTCAATGCATTTTTGCATTCTGATTTCATACAGTGTTTGCCATGTCTTCTCATTTCCGTAGTTATAATATCACAAAAGATTCATATCTTAAATGTGGTGATCATCCAGAAAACATTCAGTCAATCAAATCTGTCAAATTTTGTGATGTCAATTTGTCACTTCGTATAATTTCTCCACTGCAATGGATAATATGAACAAATTTGCACTTGAACCCTGACAGAAGTTAAAAGTGTAAAATACTGCCGTGAAGAGGCCTTTGCTAATGAATGTATACTGTAGTTTGGCTTAGGTTTACACTGTAGAACATTGTAACCCACCAAACATTGTGAAGAGAGTTGGAACAGCTTAAACTGCTGTTTCCCTCAAGGGAGGGGGTGGGTTTAAGAGGATTTCCCTCTTTCTGCAACAAGGACCTCGAAATCCCCCTTTCCATTTCTCCAAAATGAAGAAATTTCATTATCTTGGTTTCTTATTTAAGAAGAGAACACCTTTGCAGTTCAATATTTGATTGCATGATCTTGTAAAGGTCTTGAAGCCAAGATTCCCCCCTCCCCCCTTGAACCCACCTGTATTTTTGGCCAAGGGAACCATCAATTTTGATTTTTCAGTTAACCTGCTCTCCCTTTTTTGGAGTTTCTGGCTGAAACTCTGTCTGTTGTGGGGGGTCAATGGCAAAAATGCAGTTGGAACTGTGCATGGCAAATGTCCAGGGTAGGCCTACTTTACTAAGTGTACTTGTCTACTTGAAGTAATAAAAAAGGCCCTTTTTAGTAGGTATGGCTAGGATGGTGTCAGGAAAGTTGTAGATCTATACACTAGAATTGTGCATACAGTAGTTGAGTGCATATTACTCTGTTTACAATCTGCATGAAAATACCTTTTTTCATTTGAAATTGTGCAATACTGTATGACTGTAGGCCTTCAGTACGATGACTCAGCTTTATATTCTTTAAAATTACACAAGATTTTTGGCATGATACTCTTCAGGACAATTGTGCATTATAAGGTGTGTGTATTGTCTAAAGAAGTCTAGTTTTCTGTGGTGTTCTTTATTATCATACAGCATTTTGGTTTGAGGTACTGGTGTATATCATGGTCTACATTTATGCACGTGTTATATACAGAATGACGTCAGAGAATGCTTGACTGCATACCAGTTGTTATAGAGCAATTGTGTTTATGGAATTATCAATCAGCGTCATTGGTTGCCTTGACTTCAGACTACGTATCTAGTGATGGAGTATTGTGTGGGAGGATTGCAGGAGATGCTAGACAATGCTCCAGATAAAAAATTCCCTGAGTGGCAGGTACATGGGTAAGTGATCCTTATCATTTGAAAGAATTCATGCCTTCTTCTCAGTTCCTAGTGCTTCCTCTCCCAAACTAATACAGGAGCATATAGCTAAAACTACTTTCTCGTGTTTTCATAGCTGTTTAGCAGGAAGTATGTTGTAGTCTGCTTGCAGGAAACCACAGAAGTTGAACAGTGAGTAGAATTCGAGTGTGGTACATTAGCATTCAGGGAGTTGTCACGTTACCCACGTACAGTGCAATACATGGCAACCTTAATTCTCATAAAACAAATCAACAGTCTGGACAAAGTGAACTGGACAGTTTGTATAACTGCAGGTGGAAGCTCTTGATTAAGATGGCATGAAATTAAGATGAAACAACTAAATATACCCATGTGCCACATGATGTAATAAATAGTTCATTGTAGTAAGTGTGAAAGGAAGCTGTGAATCTCCCATCTAACCTGTTCGCATCTAGAGGAAAACTTCAGCTGCTGTACTTTCAAATACAATCGTTTTGTATGCAGATATGAAAAAAGAAGAAGAAGAAAGAACAACTTTCAAAAGGGCAAAAGGTGGCTATTATAAGGTTTTTGTCAGATTGGGGCATTTTGGCATGTGCAGCTTGTGCTAAGATGTTCAGACAAATGTGTGCAAAAGATACTCATTTAAAACGACAAGATTCCTGAAGATGGTAAAAATTAATGCTTCAATGGAAGGATTCAAGTCTGGAATTCTTTATACTATTTGCAATTTTGCTTTCACATTTGATATTCCTCATGGGCAACAGAGTAAAAAATAGTTGGGGGGGCAGGGCCCATTTCAGTTTTCACAACAAATGAAGACTGGCAAATGTTGGAAACTCCTTAAATTACCTGTATTATCTAGAGTGCAAATCATGTTTGTAAATTCTCTTCAGGTAAGTGTGTGATATTTATAAGCTAAATGAATGATCATACCTTGTTTGGAGTCACTGCATTCAGCAGGGAGTATGAAAACAAAATAGTGCAATACAGTAGGGAACCACTTTGTTTTATTTATTTCTTAATTTCTTTGGATGTCCTTCATTTGCATTTTTGGATCAAAATTATTACAACTTTCTGTTTATTTTTTTTTCCCTCCATGACAGCTACATGTGCCAGCTTATAGATGGGTTGGAATATCTCCATGGACAGGGCACAATACACAAAGATATAAAACCAAGCAATCTTTTACTAACAACAGGCGGTGTCCTGAAAATATCAGACTTTGGTGTTGCAGAGGTAGGTTGATCTGGAGATCAGATAAGTAATTCCCCAATGTTTCCTGTTTCATATGACATGGTTGTATTGACTTGCAAAATAATTGTCAGGAAATGACAGACATGTGGAATATGGTACAAAAAGGTAGGTGTGAAGAACATATCACTTCTAAACACTGATGTACAGCTGGTTGGTGTTGGAACTTCCCTATCATGTACCAATGTGTTCCCGAAAATTATGAGAAATGATAAGTAGAACAATTTTGTAGACTGTACAACTGAAAGTCCCCTGTAATCAGGCAGCAGGTAGTGTAAGCCTCTCCAAGTGAAGCTTGGTAGAAATTTTTGGCATTTTTGAAATTTGTTTTGTTTTATGAAGGACTAACTCCAAAAATTCTGAAAAGTATGAAATTAATATTGCAATGCAATTTTTCCTTTCAAAATTTTAGGAAGAGTTGTCCTTCTACATTAACATGGAAAATTCCTGAAACCCTTTGGCTTAAAACTACTGCTGTTGTGTGTGATGCTCTGCATGAGCATTGGAGTAGTGAAAACAATCCAGTGAGCCACAACTGAAAAAAGGCCGTGGCCAGTTTTGACTTGAACCAATAGGTTGGAAACTGGGCTGTAAAACCCTAACTAACTAACTAACTTTGGTTTAAAACCAATAAATAAGGAGTGAAGTGGTTGCGTGCTTCATGTATCCCCAACATCTGTCCTCTCCCCCTTCCACAGATTTCCACTTTAAAGATTGTATAATACATCTGTTACTAGATCTTTGTATTGTATCCATGAATTAATCAAAACTTTGTGAGTTTAATATGCATCTTCTAATTTGGTTGAGTTGGTGTCCTACTTTATGACTGATTATTTCTAGAAGCTTGTTATCAAAACCAGTAGTAGAATAAGAGACGTGTGCAGAGTTTTACATACAAGTAGCATGATAAACTTTTGTGCTTTTGAAAAATTTTAAAGAATATTCTCTTGGTTAGGCATAATGAGTTTGTGAAATTTTTCAGAGGAATTTTTCCTGAAAATGTAGACATTTAAGGAGGTTTCATTCACTTGAATCCTTGGTCAACTACAGTCCCTTCTTTCTACTGATTACTAAATAAGTGAGAAACCATTGAAGGGGGCATGGGTGGAAAAAGGTGGAAAGCCTAGTGGCTACTTCCTTGGAAATTTTGGTTTTGGGAAGAATATTTCAGCACTTTTCATACATAAATATTCAAGAAATGGTTAGAGAAAATTTCTCTTCCTTTTTGGCAAATAAACATTTTTTTTTAGTGGTGCTATTTCAGTGGAATGTTTGAAATGATAAAAAAAATTTCTGTTTATTCTCCAGATGAACAGTTCAAATTTTACAAACATTCAGTTCTGCTGCTGATGTAAGGACACAAACAAAGTGGTTTATAAAACTTTGTATTGTAAAATGCTATTAACTGTATTACACCTGTTTAAACTTTGATATAAATGCAACCTGAGCATACAGTTAAGTTTTATTACATCTAATAAACTGTATCTATTACTCAACATTTTCTAGCTGTAATTCTTCCATATGTGCTGCGTTGTAGATAGCTAGCTATTCTGTAATTTGCAAGTTACCTTTCATACTTTGTACCTTTTATAATAGAACTACAGTATCAGTAGGCATATTTCTCAACCAGCATTTTAGCACAAGTATTATATTTTACCTACTATGACAAATCATTATTTCCAAAGCCTTGATATAAATGCAAATTGTTTTAAGAAGATGTAGAGTTATATTTTTAGTTTTATCTTGAAGTTATGCAGAAGTATAGTATACAGTACTGTATTGGACATAGCACCAATCTGTTAGCTTGTTAGTTTGTTGGTTGATTATTTTGTAAGTAGATAAGAGACACCCTTTGTTGGAAGGAAGTTGCAGTTAAAACAAGGTTTGTGATTGCTGTGTGGGATCACACAGTCCCAGCCATGTCCCAGCCATCCTCAACCCTGCACTTTCTGAATTTTTCTATTGCAGGTCATTGTAGCCAATTGGTTGTTCAAAACTTTTGAACAGAAATTGACTTAATTAGGTTTTGTTGTATTAAATAAAAATCTGACATTTCAGTTCATAATATCACTACAGAATGTGTCATCATATGAATCTGCTTTATTAAGGGGACTTGTGTAGAGCCTGTGTTCCCAATTTGATTTTTTTTCCTTGTTTGATCATTGAACTATAGGATAGTACAACATGAAATGGCACTCTGCCAATGAACTGCAAAATTATCCAGTATACAGCACTGTAAGTGAGAAATCTAAAAAAGAAGTAGACTCAAGCTGCAGTGAAATGAGATATATGGACACACCAAGACAAATATGTCATATAGTGTCAGTCAACTGAATAAAAGGTTCAAAGTTAAATTTATATTAAAGTATGGTTCAAGTGCAAGTTTGGTTTCCCTTTAGTCATCTCTTACAACAGGCAGGCAGATTCAAGCTGAATATTGGTGACAAAAGCAATGGGTGTCATGTATACTATACAATACCTGTACATTTCTAATTCAAATGTACTATCTGCTCAATTGAGTATGAATTTAAACTATGAAAAGACGGTAAATTGTGGCAGATCTGACTTGCTGTGACTGTGACTTAGTTATTTGCTTGAGTCGTATCACATTTCCCCATGGACCCCTTTCCAAATAGCAATTACAATGAATTGTGGATTTGATTGGTACTGATCATTTAAACTTTGGTGCACACCAAAACTATATACCATAATCCTTTGTTCTTGCTATTTGAAAGAGGGGTAATTTAAAGTTTCAGTTATAAATTAACAAAATCTAAAAAAGATTGAAGCTTCGAGTGCGTGTCACAGGTAAAGAAACAAGCAAGTTGTCAGTGAAGTATGTCATGGGGATGTATTATGCAATTTCTACATTGTTTACTGTAGGTATGCACTAGAGAATATAAGTACTTCTCTGTAAACCTGTACAGGTCTATGTAAAGCATCCAGGGTTTAAAAGGCAAGAGCAGTCACCCCAAACTAATTTTGAAGCAATGTTAAATCTCACAATTTTTCTAATTTTCTCCATGTTTTCTCTTCATGGTATCTTTTCATAATACAGTAGGACCTATATATTTCATAATCAAGGTAAACCAAGCAGGTATTTCTATGAAATTTTACAATTTGAGAGGAAAAAGTCTGTCACATGATCCTCAACAGCCAATCATGAAACAGGACAGTCTAATTCAAGTTGAGGTGACTTCATTTTCCCTGTAAGCAATAGAATTGAACTTAATGTTGCAATGACAAATAAAAGTCAGTTGTTTCGATGTAGCAAAATGCCTTTAGACTTCCTGCATATGTTGCCAAGCAATGAATTATGAAGTAATTTTTTTGATGGAAGAATCGCAAGAGGCAATGAAACTTATGTAGAACACATAAAGTGTAAACAAATAAGGGCTGTGAGTGTGCACCAAAATAATTCTGTAACTGCATAAATTTGTGTTTGCTAGCAATTAATTTCGAGTAGACTGTCTTAATAATCACTTTAACAGTTTTTTTTAGTTTTGGTACCTTGTTAGATGTTATTCAGGTTTGCAGAGGAGTTTTGTAGGTCACTATGCCTGTTTGTTCAGGATCTGTTACATAACATCCAAAACACATCTTTGCCCATTTCTCTAAGATGTGTGTGGTATGTTTGTCCCAGTAGTGTGTTGTGTAATATCTTTACACAGCTAATACACATGAAGAGTAAACCTTTTGTTTCTTATCTGCTTCCCTCTAGCGGCTAGATTATTTTGCCAAAGATGACACTTGTCGGACCAGTCAAGGATCACCAGCATTCCAACCTCCAGAGATTGCCAATGGCTTGGAGTCTTTCTCTGGATACAAAGTTGATGTGTGGTCATCGGGAGTTACACTGTGAGTAACCTGTTCGGTTCAAGGGTTTGGTTTAAAACTAAATTGCCCAGTGGATTGGGGGGTTGTAAATTATACCCACAGCATTCCACGCCTGTTGTACAAAGCGACTTAAGGGGGGGTACTTGAGCCTATTTGCACCGTATTTGAAAATACTTCAAATTTACGTTTTAATCTAACTGACACTATGCAACAGGGACTGCAGAGATGGGGAAGGGGGAGGGGGGTCTTGCCTTACCTTGCTATTTTATTGTTGAACTGTTGACCATATAGGGAAGGTTTGGTGATTAGCCTCCACCCCTCCCTTCTCCACTTCAAAATTAACCAAAAATGAAAGAGAAATTGGTGCCACTAGTAGGGATGTTCTCTCTAGGTTACATTAGCATGCATTGAATAGGAGAGATGTTCTGTGTATGATGCCACACTAACACAAGCCGGGTAATGGAATTTATTGATATACACTAATACAAGCTGGAGCCTGCATGGAGTTAATCTCTTTCAGGCCTCCAGCCCAGAGGCCTGGGAGAGATTAACTAAATGTAAAAACATACCAAAATACTAGGTGGCACCTGGAATGTAATGATACAGTGATGATTACATACTAACACAAAATGGGGTCGGGTAGAGATGTACTCATGGGATCATCAGTGTTCACAACATTGTACAGGACAAATTTTGAAAAAAATGCAGAAAATGGCAATTTCTACTCTCTTTGGCGTAATGGAGTTTCAGTATTCTTTATTTCTGAGAACACAGCTTTGGCTTTCACAATGTATGTTTTACCATTGAGGGTGTGATATGAATATTTTATAAGTCAGCAATCATTAATGGATATGAATACCTAATTATTATTTATGCTACACACAAAAGAGGAACCTGCTAAAGACAAATCTGGACAGCAAGTGATGATCTGATTTCATTCGGCCATAACTGGGGTCTATCACCTTTAATCTTTCAGTTTCCTTGCTGACCTGTATCATGAATGCATGCACACTAAATTGTATTTTGATTCCATCAGTTTTACTGAATATGATAGTTTGAAATTCATGCATACAATAAATGAAGACAATGTAAGGCTGATGGACTCCACTAATGGCTGCGTACAGTCACTAAACACAAGTGCTGATCGGTTTCATCTGTGTAGTTTTGCTAGGTTGCAGGTTTCGAAGTTTACTACGTCACAGCGTCACATGTCTCTCTCTCACTGCCTTGTACGTGTGGATCTACTGTACTTTCTCCTTTATACATATTTAAACCATAAGGTTACAAATTATGGAGTAAAACCCTATCTTATCCTAATCCTGTGTACTGTTCATGACCTTTGTTCAGTCACACCATTCATATGTCAACAAAACTATTTGCTCATAATTTGGTGATAAACTTTTGTTTACTTAAAGTTTTGCTAATACTGTTTTCGTACAGTAGCCAATAATTGGAGCTATATAAGCATAAAGCAGGTTGTCAAATTGTAGATATTGCAAGTGCAATTGCATTCCACCAATTGCAATAAATTACTATGAAGGGTGCAATGTTTCGTGAACCTAAATAAAGAATGGGAACATGTATAAATCTGTTATAGTTTGGTAAACAGCACATCTACCTTGCTCCTGAGGAGTGTGATTAATAGCAGGTCTGGGAATTTAAATGCAAAGACCTGATGAAATAAATAAGTGACACCAGAAGCAAAGACCAAGTGAAATGGTGGTCGCTAGCTTATTTTCCCTACTCCATTGTTGATGCTCGGCACCAAGCACAATGGCAGTAAGTTTCATGTTAAATATATTTAGGATTACCTGGCCAGACCTCCCAGCTGCAAGTTAGATGCACTTACCATTGACCTTGCAGCCGATATGCAGTTTGCCGGTGAAATGAAGTAGGAGACTCAAGGTGAAAGTTTATAAATTTGAAAGTTCTTTTCTTTGAAACTTATTGCTTTTCCTTCCTCAGATTCAATATTACAACGGGAAAGTTCCCTTTTAAGGGAGATAACATTTACAGGTTGTTTGAGAACATTGGGAAAGGAGTCTTTTCTATTCCAAAGACTGTTCCATCTCTTTTAGCAGGTTTAATTCAAGGTATGTAACAAACTTGTATACTATTTGTTAAGGCATTAAGGTAGGATTAATCTTGAAAGAAAAAAGTTTTTTGCTTCACTAGGCTTCAGTTATTTCTAAAAATTGTTAGGGTTTCATTTTCATGATCTGAATGGGCAAAATCAGTCACCCAAACTTATTTTTAAACATAAGTCCCACAAATTTCTTGCCTCCTGTGGGCTGGGGGTTGTAGAATACACCCATGGTGTAGGAAGAGGAGACTAAAGGGAAGTCAAAATTGAACTTGAACTTTACTCATTAATAATTGAGAACTGAAAAGCTTGAAAATAAAACTGGTTGAGATGCTGGACTTGTGATCTAAGGTTTGCTGGTTCATGTCAGGTTTGGTACATTACATTGTTACCTTGAGGAAGATGCTATGTCTCAATTGCCTCCCCCTACCCTGTGAATAAATGGGTGCTTGTGAGGTAAATTGTCACTGTCACTGCAGAGTCGCTGCAGTGGGGCAAATTGTCTCAAGGAGTATTTTCCATTGAGTAGATGTGACATTGCTTTGCATATTTCATTAGGATATAATATTGGAAACTCAAAAATTCAAGTATGATCATTATTTTAAGTGTTACCTGCTTCTAAAAATATCTATTTCAATATACTTAGGGATATGTCAGAGAGATGTTGCCAAAGGTTTGCAAATGTTAAGGATGTTTGCACATTACAGGAAATGATGTCCTGATACTAAACAAGTGCTCTTAAAGATTTTTAAGTAATTTTAGCTGCATGAAGTTTATAGTTTCTGTTTCCTGTGAGAAAAAGGAAACATGACTTTTTGTGTAACTCTTATGCATGGCTCTAGGGGGTGCTTGTAAATTCTGTCCTGTAAAGTGAACCTCTTTGTGCTTTTATATTAATAATGATTGGATTTGTATAGCGCCTTATATGTATGTTCAACATCTCAAAGCACTTCACAGTCATTACCCCTGGTCATTGGTAACTCGTCAAACCCACACTATTAAAGTGCACATCCCTTGCTGTTCGTACGCGGCACAATGTCACTTCATCATGTCCCCTGGGGGACTTCCCATAGGAGCAGCCACATACAGTGCATCACTATACAAGCTACCTCACAGGTACCCATTTAAGACCTGGTTGGAGAGAAGCAATGGAGATAAAGCATCTTGCTCAAGGACACAATATAATGACCTAGGTGGTGGGAAAGGAACTGGCAATCCTAAGATCACAAGTCCAATGCCTTAAGCAATAGGCCACCACGCTCTCACGCTCTTTTGAGGCTAGGTTAGGTTAGATGGAGTGTTACGGCCCAGTTTCCAACTGACTGGTTCAAGTGGAGCCAGTCAGGGCCTTATTTTTTGTGTTTGTGTGTGTGCGTGTATTTGTGTGTGTGGGAATTAAGCCATCTCACAAAAAAGTACCAGATACTGCTATTAAGTATTGATTAAAGTAATTCTTTCTTGCTTGATCATTTTAAGATTATCAGGATAGAAAAGGCTTGGTAGTAGATAGACTGTTTCTTTCAAGGTCAGATGGCAGTTACCTGAGATATTATTCTAAGCTAAACCATGTGCAAAATGATAAGTGCACTTTTAAGCTCATACAAGCAAAACTTGGCCATCTGTTACCCTGTCTGCCTGTCTGTTTCCCTGTGTATGTGAATCTGTCTAGCCACTAGGCATGAGTAACATCAATATTTTTAGTGTTCCAGACCTCTAGACCCAACAGTCATGACTCTCTAGAGGTGTGGTGACTAATATCCTACACTGAAACCACAACTGACATAGGAACATATTTTTGGGGAATAATTTTGCTTGACTGGCATAGCTGTTTGCAATGAAGCTGAGTTTTAGGATGTGGTTGTCTTTTGGTAGAAGTTGTCCAATTCAGGAAGTGGTCTACTTAATTCAGTTCAATTGTCAAGCATTAAGTGCAGAGCAAGGATCCTCCGGATCCTCCCCTGCCCGTCAGGAAACTTAGTGGATAAAGGCTGGGGATGCCCCCAAATCTACTGAATGGGAATATTAGAGGTTAAGTGTTTTAATACAAAGCTTATGGTTTGGGAGAGAGTCATATTAAAATATTGTCAGTTTGGGTAAGAAACTTCCTAATTTCACTATCTCATCAGGACACAATTCAGTTTTGACCATGTTGACTTTTAAGATTTATTTTCTGTCAAGAGTGAATGCTACTACTCAAAACTCCACTTCCACAGAAATATAGAGAATTTTAATCGGTTGAATTCACATCGCTGACGTATACTTACCCCTCTCTACATCTAAATGTCATAATACTCGTACACTGCAGGCTACTCAGAGAAGTTCTAGCACCACCCCCACCCCTCTGAAGACAAAAACTTTGATCCCCAAAACACTGACCACAAGGGACTGAAAACTTCTGGGAATGGTTAGCAAAATGATCATGAGTTGTGTGTTAAAGTAAAGAAAATGGCAGCATTGCTTTATCTGAAGCAAAAAGAATGGAGACAATTTAGTCAAGTACTTGATTATGGCTGTTGTGTTGGCAACAGGTACAACAAGTACAGAAAAATGATTTTTGTTGGTATTTAATCCATCCAGTACACAACTGGATATCAACTTTTGCCTGTACTCAGTGGATTTTGTACGCCTCCTTTTTTAAGGGGCAATGCATGTTTGTTTTTGTAAGTTTTCCATGGCTTTGACTCTGTGACACAATCATACATTGAGTTAAAACTAACAAAACAATTATCTGCAGTAATGGTCTAACATTGTGATTGGTCCCCATATGGATGTCTACTGCTATAGTCCTTTGGACAGACAAGCACAAAAAGGACCTTTTGGGTTGACCTCTTCTGAAGGTCATCCGGAGCCACTGTGCTAATTAAAGATTGCCAGGGCCTTACTGTAGGTAAGTGGAGATTACAAAGTGTAAATAGGAGGTAAGTATGGAGGCTCATAGATTCCTAATCCAGGGAGTTTAGGGAATTTAACAGCAATAAATACCATTAAATGTTTCTTCTTACTTGAAGGACCTTTTAGATGTCTATTGATTTTGGTAGGTAACAGGTAAAAATGAAGTGTCAGGAAAAGTGTTAAAAATATTCGCTGTCAAACTCTGATTGTCTCTTTAATATTCTTCTTTTCCTTTCTTCTAGGAATGTTACAGATGGATCCAAATGAAAGGTTTGGTGTACAAGAAGTCAAGTATCATCCGTAAGTTATTTTGTGTTTATTCGGTTAGAGGGAGGTTTTTAAAAGTTCTTGACAAGCAGTGAATAAGTGCGGTATTGGGTCCAGAAAAACTTCTATCAAATCTGTTGGCCTCTAATTGATTTAAATGACTTATTGTGCTGATGGTCTAGGTCAACATTCATTAAGAGGATGTTGTGCTCCAGTGGAAGGCTAGTTTAATAACTAGACAAGGCAGAGCTTACTTTTTTCAGGGCTGATGTTGAGATTTGTCATTCTTTTATTGTGATAAATGACATGACTACATCAATTCAAAAATATGTAAATGATGCAGTTCCTGGAAGCTGAAGTGACTATATGTGCTATCATGTTTTGCTTATATTTCTATAATATCCAATGAGGTTTGTAATTGGTAAGTGTACAAATGCTTACACAGATTTATTAAGATGGAATTTCTCCTAGTAAATACACAAATTGAATTTCATGCACTGCTAAATTTTGTTCCCTGTTAAAAATGATTCCCCAGCACCATAGTAGCGTGGTAAAAAAATACATTGGTTAGAGATGTAGGTCAATGGAGGTTATCTTATTTGTTCAGTTAATATCAGCAATTGTATACTAGCTCACTGCAATTGTTAGTTTACATTACAGGAAACCCTGAGAATTTTTAAAAGAAGTAGTTATTCTGAATATACAATGTCATAATTTTGGGGAGATATGATTAAAATTTTTAACAGATTCAATTCAAGATTTGATCAAATAAGCATATTCATCATGAAAAGTGCATGTCATCTTCAATTATTGAAAGGCTTATGTTTTCAGGGTTAGGTGTGCATGGAAGTTCACCCATATATATTGTAAGCAAAGTGTCCATACACATTCAAAATGACAAAACTCTATGACTTTCAAGGATCTTGATTAATATGTCCTGGACGTTTAGAAATAGTCAGATCCCATATTTCCATTTCTTTCTAACAAAAGCAAGTTATCTGAACATTTAGAAAAACGAAACATTATGCCCACTTTTAGACTTTGATGACTTTTCCAGGCCCTTTTAAAAATTTGTGCGTTTTCCCTGAATTTCCACACCTTGAGTATCAACCCAGTATACATTACAATGTTGGTTACTTGAAACTTTGAATACTTTAAATGGGATGAAAATGAGACAAAATAACTATCTTGTTAGTATATATTAAATACATACGAGTTCCATTTTTTGACTAAGGAACAGAGAGGAGTAACTTCCTTTATTTTAGACGGTAATTACTTCATGCGATGCAGACAGGGCTTGCATATCATAGGCAAGTATGCAGTAGGTTTTATTCAAAAGTGAATTTTGTTGTTCTGTTACAAATGGTATCCATCATTTCATGTTCTAGGTGGATGAAAAGTACACCTCCCAAGGTGGGAAAAGAAGTTCTTTTGCCACCTCTTCCAGAGAGCTCAGATGAGCTTAGGTCTATGACAGTAATACCATACTTAGATGCCATGTATAATCCTGTGGAGTCAGATGAAGATGAAGACAGGTCAGAGGCTGGAGAGGAGGAGCAACAGCCAGAGTTAAATAACTATGGCAACTTCAGTTCCTGTCCAGTTATTGATGAGAATGAACCACTGGATGCCACCCAACCAAGTGAGTAAATAATGATATCACAGAGCATTATAGGAAAAGGGAGTAAAGAGTGTATTGGTATAGGCAATGCTGTACAGCCTCTGGCAGAGTGTGTTTTATGGTGACAACTTTAGAGGCAAAAGTGGTCAGTGGGGAGAAGAGTTGGCAACTCAGGTATTGATTGTATTGCACAGAAGGGAAATAACACATACAAAAAGGTAAGGTAGGGTAATAGTAGATCTATATTGAAGAAGGGAACTTCTTCAAGAATAATGATTAACCCTTTTTCTGCTGAAGGTCCATCCCACCAAACTGAGACATATATTATACTCCATACACAGTGAATGTTTGTCTTTGCTTTAACCTGAAGAGGGTGCACACATGTAAAAAATATCTTCTCATCAACCCTGGGCCTTTAAACTCCATCTAACAAACTGACTAATCAAGCCTTTACCATGTTCAAAACATGATTACACCCCATAGGTTCATGAGGTGCTATTCCAGGGTATAATAGTGCAATAGACCTATTCCGCGCCTTCTTACCTCCCCTATAACTGCTTTTGGGCAGTCCCATCTACTGTGGATTAACCCTTGGCAGTGAAAAACCCTACTACTAGATGGCCCTGTATCACTCTTACGCAGGGAGTTGTCAGGGAAGGAGATCTATCATTTAAAAGTCATTTGAACCAAGGTAGTTGCTGATATTAAGCTGCTTATTGTCTTGTTCTTGAAACATCTTTAAGGATTGAAAGGAATTAGGCACTGAAGGCAAAGATCTGTGGGGTCTTCTAAATCTCAAAGACCTATCATGATGATTCCATCCATTGCCATCAAACTGCCAGTCATTGAGGAAATGCATCTAAATTTTTAAGCTTGCATTGCATGGCGTTGCATCTAATATTTATTCAAATAGCTGTTACAAAGATTTTTGAAAATTCTCCTTCTCTTAAAATGCTTGATTCTTATGAGGAAAATTATCAAAACTGTGATTGTTTTGCTAGACTTGAACAATGTGTCAACTTGGTGGCAACTCATTAGAATCTTAGACAGACAAAAATGTATAGTAGTTAAAAGTTAACAGAAAGCTGTTTTACATTGAAATCTTAATCCAAGCTTAGCACTTGTCATCAAACAGGTTGTACTTTAAAGAAACAGTTAGCAATGACCTTTGTTTCTGGATTACCTTGGCTTAAAAGGAGTAGGACATCATTACAATTTGAAAGTCAGAAAGGGCAAACCAATGGGAATAAAAGGACCTGTCAATCAAATTTTGTTAACCTGAAAAGGCATTTAAGAGTTTCAAGTACATATTGTCCGGTAGATTTGAACGTTGGATCTCCTTCCCTGCAACTCCCTGCTCCACCGTGCCACAACATGCCAATTGGGGGTACAATGAAGCAAGTGCATGTGTTGTAGTAAATTGCTAAGGAAGTGATAGAGCATAGTAGTAGGAAGGTTCTTCATTGCCAAAGGTTAATAATAATAAGTCTTATGTAGTGCAGAATCCAGAGAAAAACAATGCTCAATGCGCTTTACAGACCCCGAAAAAGTAGAGAAGTATTCTGCAGTAGACAGGGCTGTTCAATAGGTGAAGTTAGCAGGCTCATAGATTCCCAAAGCAGGTAACCTTGGGAAGGATTTCATGGCGGAACCTTCAGTATACAGCACTGGAAAGTTAGGGTTTCACAGCAAAACCATGCATAGGGAAGGGTTAACACAAAAATTGATAGTAGGCTATGTTATGCACCTTTAGATAATAATGAGAGATGAAACACACACCAGCATTTCTATTAGGATGTCAATAATTATTTTGAGAATGCAGTGTGAATTTGTTGTACTTGGAAGACCATTTTGGATTCATTACAGCCATCACTTGACACATCCTGTCTCTGATAGGGTAGGATTTTTAAGAGTGTTCAATTTCTATTGTGCTACTCTCATTACACAAAATAAATAAAAGCAGTGCCTAGTCAACTCAAAGTGTGTGCTTTAGATTGTTTCTGTTCTCTTCTTGCAGATGTGCAATCATCCCACCTTGAGGTGGATAGGCCGGTCTTTGGTTTAGGAGATGACATGGATCGCAGTCGGAAAAGCAGTCGTTTGAGGCGTCTGAGCCCTGCAAGTTGTAAACAGCAATAATCTGTAAATGATTTTAACAACAGAGTGGATCTAGCATGTATTGGAGCAAGGCTCTACTGTATTAATTGGACTAGTGCAGTTGGTGAAAAAAGATTTACAAAGTCCTTAAGAAGAATATGGCAGATGAAAATACAGAGAATGAAGCAGAATTTATAGGAAAGAAAATGAAATCATGGCAAGTGGTGGTGACAACTGTGATGTGAAGTACATTGTAAGAAGAAAAATGTGAGATTTATTACTTTGACCTTGGTCCAAACGATGGTATCAGCAGTAATTGATGTGAAATGATGTACCTGATTGATAGGCTTGCT
The DNA here is from genome assembly GCA_037179385.1 of Holothuria scabra. Lineage (NCBI taxonomy): Eukaryota > Metazoa > Echinodermata > Holothuroidea > Aspidochirotida > Holothuriidae > Holothuria > Holothuria scabra. The sequence goes on from CM074186.1 coordinate 36,656,661, forward strand.
CTACTGGGAGTTCTTAGACTCGATCATAGATCGTCAAAATTTGGTTATGAATCTAGTCTTTCACTGAACACCAGTGTACCTGTGCTTTCTATTGTACAAATGAATGATAACGTGGAATACAGTTAATAACAGAACTTTTTGTAAGGTCTGGAGATTGTTAATATCAAGTATTTACTTCTCATTCATTCCACACTATGGAAAGACTAAAATATAACAGGCAGTATTTGACTGTATTGTAAATTGATGTGTGGTAACTGTGTACATATTAGTACCTGATATTAAACACCAATGGCTGTTACAGAAATTAAGTGGCAGTTTATGTGAATGGATCCTATTGGTGGGTTTATGTCGTCAGTTATTGATGAATCTTGTTGGTAGGTTCATATCATCAGTCATTGATGTATGATTCCAACCCAATGTACACACAATTGTGAATTAGTTTGTAAAACAAGAGGACTGCAACATTGTTTTATTCATCTAACATCCTATGCATTATATTTCTATCAGGAATTCCTCATGTTTATTCAAGTAAGTCACAAACCTCTACAAACAGGGCAAGTATATGTGGGTATCTGTGTGTCCTGCTTGCACAGAAATAATGGTCAATAATATGAATTGGTCTTAACAAGAGCTGAATGATATTATTTCTTAGGCATTAGAATCTTCTCATGTGGAGTGTTATTAGCGTGAAGTCTAATGCTTTTAATAAGTGAGCAAGTGTGCATGGTGCTTCTCGCTTTGCACAGTGGAGTCTGTCCTCCAGCATTGCAATATTTGTAACACACTATTGTAGCACTTCAGTGTGGTAGTATCATTGTCTTGTGCTTTTAGGTTTTTCCTTTGTTAATATTGGTGATTCTGTATTTACGAAGTGTCTGATGTACTCAGAAATATGAAAACCTTAAAATGTCATTCGCAGTCAGGACGTGATCAAGGGTAGATTTAGGAATTTCCTTGGTCCATGAGCTGCTCCATTTCAGTTTCTTCAGTTGTTCATTTAAATCGGTGGTTCCTTACCCTTGCAGCTCACAACCCATCCCTTTTCCTAGAAATACACCCCTTATAACATACATTGTACTGCCATGGAAGAAATGATTGAAAGGAAAACATGTTGGCAAAAAGTTTTTTGGTCTTGTGATGAATGTTTCACTGGAAATTGATGAAAGGCTCTCTCAGAAAACTATTTTTGGAAAATGAATCCCAGAAGTCCATTGAGGAGTGGACCATTTTCCTTTGAGAGTTTCTAATGGATTTAATGTCAGATGTAATATCTTGACATCTAGCAGTTAAGATAAAACACCAGCTTTTAATTGCAGTCTACTTATTGGGTTTGTTAGGTCCATATGACCTTTTGTCTTTTTTGTATATCCTTTTTATGAATTTTATGCAATTCAATTGGAGAAAAATCTTTTAAAAGTTTGTAAAGGCTACTGTAGGTTCAAATCTCATACGTCATTTTTTAAGTGCCTGCCCCCCCCCCCTCCTCAGTTGCACTCTAAACCCTCACCAGCTCCTGAGCTGTGAAAATGCCCTGTTTGGAACCATTGATTTATTACCTACAGGAGAAAGAGCTGGGTTGACCTTTGGAAGGGGTATTCGTAAATGCTCACCGAACACTTTCAAAGAAGTCTGGTGTTTAAAGGATATAACATATATGTTTACTGTGGTGCAGTTCTCACATTTACTTTTTCAGAATACTCTTGAAATGGTTGGTGATGTCATTCATTGTCTCATTCAGGTTGTTACTGTGCAGTTTTTATGAACAATGAACAATTTTTAGCATTTGTTGTATTTTACTTTGTTAGAATGTTATGTGATTTGCCAAAGGTTTGTATCCATATTAACAGTGGAAGATGCATATATGTATGTTACTGTTTCTACTGGCATGAAGTCACTACCAGCTATTTTACATGAAGCATGGTGGCACGTAGATGGTGAGACAAATAGAGGAGCGTATAGCAGCAATGCATGTCGTACAGATCGATATCTCTTATGGTGGACATTCCAATGTTGTTTGACCACATTCTCAATAATTGTCAGCATTTATCAAAAGTTTCAAGGATTTTTATAATCTTCTTGGTGCTTAACATAACAAGACAAATGGGTTTATCATGCTGCAAGGATTGATACCATTGATTCCATTTATCAGGAAGTTGGCTTTTCCAAGTATCATTGAGTAGTTGAATGGTATAGTGTCTTTGCAGGTATCATCTGCACCTGACTCTTTTAGAAGCACAACGTGCTGCAAATATAGCTATCATATTTTTATAGATAAGTTTCTGCATATACCCTAACCTTTAGAATTGCATTGTTTGCATTAGTGATAATTGATTGACTGATGATGAAGCAACATCTACACAGACTTTTGCCTCACTTGCAGTCACAAGGATGGAAAGTAAAATCATGAACTCACTGTGTTTAGAAAGAGACAGAGAAATCTGGCTGGAGGTATTCCTCTGATCAAGAAAAAATAGAGGGCCTATGCTGTTTACTGTATGTTGTATGGTGCAGTCTCAACAGTATCACTCAGTGAGCCACAACAGAAAAAAAAGGCTGTGACCGGCAAGACTTAAAACAGTTGGTTAAAAACTGAGCTGTAAAACATCATCTAATTAACTAACCCAACAATATCATATTTAGATAATGGTATGACCATAGTTTTGGTAGTTATAGACAAGGATGGGGGTAGGGGTGGAATGAAGCCCCATCAAAAGGTTCTTGGCCACGTTACATCAAAGAACACCGTGCCTTTGGGCATTTAAATATATGAACAACCCCCCCTCCCCTTTCTCCTGTCATTTGGGTGTCTGGCAAGGGGTCTCAAACATTTCAGAAAGTTTACTTCTAAATGATGGGCATTTGATGTACTTGTTGTACAAGCCTGATGGACATTTTAAAAGGCCACAAATGTATGGGAAACAGTAAAACTGCAATGCCCATGCACCATTCTGTATTAAGCCATCGGGCTTTTCATGTTATTGTGACTCCAGCTTGAATGAGAGGCTGTTTGAATGAGTCACTATTTAGGAGACTTCTCATTATCCTGCACCAAGTTTCAGTGGTTGTCAGTTTTTCAGTTATGTTGTTACATTTTTGCAGGTCAAACTCACTCACTGGTAGTTTCAACAATGTTGCAATGGATCAGTTTTATAAATCTTATACTGTGTCACATTTGTGGACTCCTTGTAAGAGTAGAACTCAGCTTAATAATATTTTCTGTGCAAACAGTTGGTGGGAGATTGCAGAAGAATGGTCAATGGCCAATGTATGGGTGTCAGATTCTTTTCAATAGTGTGTACTGGTAAAACAGAAACTTGGGATTTGGTATGTATTGGGGCACACAGTAAATCACTGGGACACAGTTGTTGATATAAAAATTAAGAAAAAAGGGGAAATTATGTCAGCCCATATTTCTCATGCTTGTCAAAACTTAACAAAATTAGCTCTGAAACAGCCCATTTTCATTGGCAAAACTAAAATTCTGTAAGTCATTGTTAAAGTCTTGTATGAAATAAGTTAAAATGGTATGCTTTTGATTTTATACTCACTGAATTTACTTCAGTAGCAAACAGAAGACTGTATGTCAGGACTTATTTCAGCCTTATTAGATTGATATCAATCACTGTACATCATCGTGTCGTGTCTGGTTTGGTTTGTTGGAGCTTTGCACATCAGCTGGTTTAATCTAGCACTGCCCACAGCCATCTTTCCAGCAGGATCACAGTGATACAGGGAAAAGTGAATCATCACGATCCTATAGGCTTCTTCATTGTTACTTTTGAGCTTACACGAACATTGGCATCAGATGTTTCCTGGAAATTTGTCCAGAATATAAGATGTAAGAGGATACATAGTTCTTTATACAATGTGCAGTATGTCCATAATGCTTTCTACACCATAGTTAGTATTTACCTTTAAAAATAAGAGGTGAAAGTAGTGGTTACTTCTTTGAAACCAAAGAATTCTTGATGGTATCTATTCAGGAATTTAGTCAGGGTCTGCAGCATATCTGACCAAATGATTTGTAGATTAATAAATGACTTGTGACAAGTCCAGTGATTGTCATGAATAAACTGACTCTGAAGTGCATTAGTTTTACTCGCCTGTGCAGTGATGCAACCACAAATCTTAGAACTATCAAGGACAAGAAATAAACGTCTGTGTACAACCAACACATCTGGAGAAAAAAGTTTTCGAAGCCAAAACCTGGAAAATTATGATGGGATTTCTTGAGGAATGTCAGCCACAGAGTATGGTACATGTTATTCTTGTTTCTTGTTTGATATAATTGGGGAAGTGTCCCTCAGTATTATACGATTTTAAGTGTTAAATCTGCAGTATAGGCCTGTAAGGCTGTAGGTGTACCTTTGGTACTTCTTAGATGACTAATCCCAAAGATGACATTTGTGACAATATAACTTCTTTACTTTCAGAGCAATTGTGTGATGTGCAACCTATTTAAGCCAATATAATATTATGTATAAGCTGCTGGTATGTAGGAATAATTTGTTCTTTGTGAGGAACAGTTAGGTGACTATTTAAGAACTTCAGAAGAGGGGGAGGGTGTGGGTTAGAGGATGTCATTTTTATATTTCTTTCTTATTAGCAAGTCACAGATCCATTAAGTTCACCCCAGTGGGTTGTCAGTGGTAGCTTTTCAATAGATCAGTTGTAACTCTTCGAACCAGAAGCTGAAGAAAATTTTAGGGTGATCTGATAGTGATATGGCCTTGGTAATATGTAGACTCACAAATTAGCCTCAAATTTGAAAGCTTGACAACAAAAATGCTACATAATAAAGGCCCTGCTTAAGTATGACCAACAAATGAAGGCTTTGGTTGTACACTAGATATGGTGAGAAGATCCTGGAAACATCGTTCTACAAAGAAAGCCAAAGAGGTGATTATTATTAGGTTGTAAGGAAAAAATACGTCTTGAAACAGTAACCTTGTCAATATTGTACATAGTGTATTAAATTTGATAGAGTGTATATAAAAATTGTTTTGCTGTATGTACTTAAAAAGTAAATAGGATGTATGTGAATAAAAAGGCTTGATTCCCTTTTTGAAATGGTTTTTAGGAAGACGGTGTTGTGTATTGTGATTGTGTTTATCATCCTTCAACTGGGAATATGATGTTTAGTATTAAATAGGGAAGGGAGGGAGCAAGTTCATCTTCAAAGCAGTAAGTAAAGTGCAGTAACACTTTTGTGAGAAGTTGTGTTGCAGCTGTTAATTTAGAAACTCGACCAAAAATGTATCATTAAATGAAAATGTAGTAAAAACTAATGTATCACTGAATCCCATGGAGCACTTAATACTGCTATACTTTCTTTTTAAAGAGGCTCATTGAGTTGATATCGATAACATAATGTGAGCCTAAAAGGGTCACTTTCACATAACAATGCTTACAGTTAGCATAACAAGTCAAGTTTCAAGTCCAAAAGTCACAAAAGATGCTAAAATTTTGAGTTTCCTTGTGTCCTGACTTGTAACAGGTTTTGTACATAATTTGAAAAAGTGTCTGGTCACGAATTTTTGAAAACCGACTGCAACCGTTAAGCACCCACTCATAAAACAGTTATTTGTGAGTATGGTATGGGGATTGTAAGATTGACCATTTGTCATTGGTATGTGAAGAAAACACAACAGGTTTGGAAAAATTTGTTGAATTTCATGAACCATCTCAATGAGCCACTTTAAAACACCACAGAAAACCTTTAGTTTTGTAGTGTGCCTCATCAAGTCATTTACATTGTATGACTAACCAAAAATGAAGGCAAAAAAGACTGTTTATATAGTTATTTTTACTATATTAATGGTCAAATGGTAAACACTATTGATCAAAATTTTTGACTGCACTCATAGTCAATGTTTACTCCAGTTATGATTGATGGTACATTAGGGGTCAATTACTATATTATCCATTGTTACAAATTCCTTGGTTTAATTCAGCATGTTCTGATAATTAAGTTTTGCAATTTTGTGAACTATTTTGCCAGCTGGAAACATGTCAGGCCCACTGAGAGGGATGCTGTAAAGACTGAAGTCATTGAAAGATTTGGAATCAGTTTCACAGAAACCTGATACTGAAAGTCAAAGAGTCAAGCTTCATATTGATATGACCTATTTGTAACGAGTATGTTAAGATTGGCTACCACATACATGTTGTCTTGTATGTTTTACTTAATTGGTAGTATCTTGTCATGCCAGCAGTCTGTCACCCTTTGTTATGCAGTCCACTTGTTTTACATGGGAAATATGGGACAGGTTTTGTAATGTGTTTAAACTTAGACAATCTCAGCTAGCAATTAGTGGTTTATACATGAAATTTGTAGACCAGTTTTAAAACTGTAGATATGCTGCACAGCTGCAACAATCGAAGGTTTCTTGAATGAAATCTTCTTGCATCTCACATTTAAGAAGCCAAGAAGGAAAGAGAAATCAGCTAGAGTGCAACTTACATTGCTCTAGGTATTTCCTATAGAGATACTCTTTTAGCCCCTCTCCAATCATAGAAATAAAAAGTGTATTCACCAAATAATATAAAAAAGCCTTTAAATCTGTTAACTTTTACTGACAATTCTTGATTTCTACATGTACTCATAAATATTGAAGAAGGTTTAATTCTGCAGCATGCAGTCCCATAGATTTCATTGTGAAAGCAGTTTCTGTGCCTATTCTATAAATACTTTGTGCCATGCAGTTAAAGGATTCACAGTGATATAGCTACAATCCTGGACAAAAATAGATGGCACAATCAGTCCGTTGCTGCCCCCATGCAATGTTCGGATTCTTGAATTTTAGGGTACATTTTGTAGATGTCAACATTGGTTAGGGGGCGGGGGACTAAGGAAGACCGGCAAAACTGTGAATATTTGTTTGGGTTGAGTGTACCATCATTTTTGTGTAGGATTGCAGCTCACAGACTCATGGGAAAAGTTGTCGTGAGCTACACGTGTATGCATCTACTGTATCATTATATATTTCCATTCAAGGAGCATATTCTGTTTTAATTGCCAGTGCAGTATTAGTATCACTCATTGGTGATGATATATTCATTAATTATATTTCCAAATCATATTTTAAACTGTTAATTATATTTTGGGGGACTTTGGATCACGAATATTCTAGCAAAAAACAATACTCTGTGAACCTTTGAGGATTGGAAAACATAAATGAAAACAACACAAAGCTTATTTGCTTATCATTTATGGATTCATTGAGTACGTCCAGCTATTATGGATAAAATGAAAAAATGATTAAAGTTGTACATTGAGTCATGTGTAAATCTGTTTTTCTGTATGGTGTGGTAATAGCATGAAATGCCCTTGTAAATACTAAATTTAGAAAAGCATTATTTTAAAGACGCCTCCATGTATAGTGTTTTCAACATACAATAAATATTAGTTACAATTTGGGAAGGCTCTAAATCTCGTAAGTATTAAAAAGTTGCTTTACTGTTTGAAAAACATGAAAAGTATGTTTCACGACATAGCTTGCTCAAAACAAAAGTTATAACAAAGATCTTTTGAAATCCCATGTTTTTGTGTATTGTACTTTCTCATCATTAGTCTTCTTGAAGGGTCTTTTCTGCCATACAATAGATATATATGATATTACCTTTACACAGAGTACACTTGTACCGGTTCCATGAATACCAAGTGTTTGTATGAAGGCTGCCATATTTGCTACAGCCCAAGAGGGTGCACATAGGTAAAAATATCTCCTCTTCCCCTATTCTGTGTCCAGAACACAATTGCACACTGTTGGTTTATACAGAGCTATTCCAGGATGCAGCAGTGGTATGTAGCAATGAAAAATTTTGGTTTCACTGCAAAAATGTGTAGCAAAGGGTTGATGCTTCTAATCTAAGGCCTGTACCTTGAATACTGTATTAACCATTTGCACAAAACAGGATAACTTATGTTGTAATTTTTATTATATGATCACATTTGCTTATTTCACTTGGAAAGTCATGAATGCATTTGTAATACAGACAACCTATTATGCTCAAGCTTATCTCACTTATACCCTTGCAAAACATTCCACTGGCTATAAAACAAGGGTGAGTTAGGATAGCTAGCTCTAAGGAGTGGCAAAGTGCCACCAGGCAAGGATCTCATCGCCAGTGATCATTCAGCAGTGGATGGACTGTCCAATAGTAGTTATAGGTGAGTTAAGGAGGGCTAATAGGTATGCAAAACAAGGTAGGTTTAGGGTAAATTTCCACCTCTGCCATGAATTTTGACTGCAAATACAAAAAATTCACTTTAACAACTGTAGATCATGGTCGAGTATGATATTGCATGAGGCTAGTTCAATTAAGCTACAGATAAAATATTTAGGAAAGTTAAAGATGTATGTTTATCATCACCCAAGAAGGTTCCAAATCTCCCAGTCTACTGAACTGGAAGCCACATCCACAACTGCCCAGTATTAAATTATAGAAGTTAAGATTTAACAAAAACATCAACATACAATGTCAGCCAGATAAAACCTAAAGGAAAACAAGGTTTCAAATACTGTTTCAAGTCTGATTTCAAATATAATACAAATATGTTCAGTTTCCCATTTGTTAGTGGAATACCATGCAGTGGAATACCGTGAATGTATTCTAGAACCCCCAACCTATAATTTATCCTTATCCAGATCATCCTAGTTTACTGGCACATATACCCTGGTGAGCATTCAAGGTCCTGTGTAGAATAAGATAGATGGTTAGATACTATTTCACCACACACCAACACCAATGTGTTATAGAGTCATACTGTTCAATTCCTCTTGTTTGGTAGCCTCTTAAGACAGGCGAGAGGGAATACTGTTGGCATATTATACAAACCCCAGCCCACAGGGGGAGTGTAGAATAAGAATACCCTCTGAACTTCTGTGTAATTTATGCTACTCTACGTTTTTGAAATTTGGTGGATTCCAAGTAAAATTGTAGTTTGGAGAGACAAATAACTGCCATAAAGGCCCAATTCTCTCACACCAAACAGTAACAATTCTCCTACAGTAACCTTCTTAAGCCCCTCCCACAATTGTCTGAAACTCATCCTCATCCAGACACAATCTCAGTTTATATTGCTTCAGGGTGAGTATGGAAAAGCTCAATATAATTAAAACACTCATTATGGTTCATGTTGTGTAATATACACTTTGGTACTCTGCATTGTTTGAATTAGCAGTCAATGAAACAGCCGAGTTTCTGTTACCGGGTGAGTGGATTGGCCCTTTAAAGCTAGTCTGGTCATCAGAAGAAATGGGTTACACAAATCTGACCATTACCTTGGATGTTTACTTAAATTAGTCTAAACAAACAGGGAGTTTACTGCACACCAGCTAGAACTCTTGTGCCAAATACATCTTTCCTGTGACAATAAGCAGTCTTCACTTCTCTGTGAAAATTACATGTATTTTCAGTTCACATAGGGACCAGTACATGTATGCAGTGTCAGGAAGGAAGTACCATTGCATGTACAGTTTTAGTGGTCATCATTTTAAGTTCCCCTTTTTAAATCAAGTTGGGTACTAACTTAAACTTAAAAAAAAAAAAAAAGGACACCACCCAAGGTGCAAAATTTCCTCAAAATTAATCTTGTTTTTTGAAGGCCAAAAAGTAAAGTAAAAGTGTCTGGGTAAATTAAACAAGTCATCATGCAATTACATTTGCTTGTTTGAAGTTTTTACTTCTTAATTTTTTACTTCTGGTACAATCTAGTGTTCCCAGCAGCATCTACTCAAGTCACTGGACATAACACATCTTTTACAAAGGTTTCCCCTCCCTTTAAAATTTGTCATTTTGAAGAAACCTAGATGCAAAATAGTGTGAAACTTTGAGGGAGAGAAGTCTAGAAAGTTGAGCCATGATGGTTTATGGGAATAGATTTAATTGTCTATCTCCTACAGTGCAAATATAAAAAGGTTACGTTGAAATGCAGTTTCAAAAAAAGTTCAATGTGCAAAGCCTTCCCTTTTATCGCTTTTTTCAACAGGCAGGAAAAAACGTCTGCATATTCTTCACCTTTCAGCCCATCAGAGGAAGATCATATCAGACTATCTTGTAGATAAATGACCACACATACAGCAAAGTAGGAACAAAATGATAATTTCACCATGATTGTTTTTTTCTTTTATTTTTACAAAAATCTAACTTAATTTGGATAAAATCCTTCAATCCATTGTATTCTTCACTCTTCTAAAAAATTATATAGTTCTTCCACATAATTGAAAATATAAATTCCATTCACTTTATCATTCAACCATCTTTTTCGATTTTTTCATTATGCCTAATTTTTCTATTTTAGAGTTTTGCAGGTTTTCAAGTCCTTCACATGCATATCCTATTGATACTTTAGTACTTATACAGGATACAGGAAAATGGTTTTCATGCATTACACTTCTTAAAGTAACAATCATAACTAAAATCTAAAAATAACAGACCATTGATACATAGTATTACAGTATTGTAAGTCGTATCAAAGTTTGGTCTTGATTCAATGAATGCTAGGGCAAGTGTGACCAGTAAGATATACTGGAATATCAGTAAGGTTGCTGTACAACAGCACATGCTTTACCAAATGAGCATATGATTGCCATTGTCCTATTTAATCTTCATCACCTGAAAATATTTTTGCTTTTTTTTACTTTCTTGAGAAAATCTTTTTTTTTTGTCAACCCTTCCCAAACCAAGATGGTCATACAGTCTGACCAGACATGAACATTACAAGCTCTGACATTTGTATACAACAATGCATACATAGTGCATGGGCCCTTTGTATTGTATCATTGAAACAAACCAATGCTTGTGTCAAAATATTAGAATAATAAGATTTGTAACATAGCAAAATTATCAAATGTTGAATTCCTATGATGATCTCTTCATGATACTAAACAGAAATTGACATTGGCTTGCAATACTGCACAGTACATGGTGTGGCATTGCACCTTATACACACAATATACTGTACCAAAAGATACTAAAAGTGCAATTAGAGGTTCTCAAAAATGGAGTGTTTTACTTCTATTTTGTTACTTGTGTATAATTATTCCACACATTGACATAGAAACAGAGATCTGCATGCCAACACATGTTATATTGGACAGTTAAGCACAATACCTGTGTGGAATGAAATTTTGAGTGGATAGAATCTCGAGAGTTAAGCACCTCATTGCTTCATACCCTTTCACTAATGGCTACAAGACCTGGTTACAACATTGGTGAATGCTACAGTAATGATTTAAGTCTGGCTTAACCACTGGTTTTGGATATCCTGATTTCACCCAAGATCCAACTACTAATGCTACTGTTGAATTCTGGCAACAGTACAAATCTGGTTTCAAGGATGTCAACTCCTTTATCTATCAGATATGTTAGCTGCAGTCACCAAGAAGCAGTGGACATTCTATATTTGACAAGTTCTTCCATTGTCTCTTAAAGCATGACCATACCATTTGCCTAGTAAAGAATACTTGGAGGAGGTAGCCAGCTCCACACTATTATCAACTTGCTGCAGCACCCTCATTCTTCAGTCTGGAGGAAGTCTTGGTATGACAGGTAAGATGAGGTTACCAAAGGCAGAGTCTTGGGTAACAAAATATGCAACAGAATTACTATGTGCATGCTGTGTGAAGAAGCAAATATACAAAGGTTAGCAGAGCTATATAAGGTTCCAAAAATGAAGAATTGAATGGTAGCCAATGGAATATAAATTAAAGAGTGAAATAATACAACTGCCACAATACAGTATATACTGGAAAATGTTTTCTCAGAATGATCTGCCATATACAGGATGGCATGTAAAGCAGCATTTACCCAGATCACAGATGTACAATGTAAGACCCCTTGAATGTTTGGTAAGAAAAATCCTGTGAATCCATTAGATATACAAGCTTCGGTAAGTTATGCAATGATATGTTGCTACAAATATTTTGAAACCAGGGGACACTGTTGTTATATGTGAATTTTTATGATGAACATATTGACATCTGTATTGTGTCTTTTATGTGACTCTTGAAGAAATTAAAGTACTCTTCAAAAATTTGTACTCCGACTCTTGAAAATATATCAGGGGTCTGTGCATTATAACAAATACTTCATGTACACAATTCTGAACACTTGCAAAATGAAAAAAATTGTATGTCAAATTAGCTTGCATAAAAACACTACAGAACCCGACCAATGAGTAAGTTAAGGGATTTTAAACAGTCACTGTGAACACCTGTTACAATAGACCTGTGTGAAATTTCAAAAGAGTGATATAAACTCTTTATTTGTATTAATGAAATTAATGGAAATTATTCAGGAATTTACTCCGGAGTTATGGACCTCTTTAATTTCAAATGTTCAGAAATACTAAATATTTAAACTTTTCTAAGATATTAATTGGACTGTTTGTTTTCAAAATGACTGAACAGTAAACTTCCACCTGATATTTTCACTTCAAGTATAAGTGGCAAAATGTAATCATTGAACGCCAACAATAAAACACCTCTACGTAGTTACTGTACACTTTCACTTGACCTTGGATAAACTACTGTATGACCTCCAACAAAATGAGTAGAACAATTTTTGCTCATAAATCTACCTTCATTCTAAATATGACCAATTTCCATGCTTTATTTCTGAATATAAATTATCTTCAGCAGGTTTTCAGTTTGACATCTCAGAGCCCCTGATGACCCTTGATCTCCACTTGCACAGTTCAGTCAGTCCTTTTGATGTTATGCATCTAAATGCCAAGTGTGCTTCTTATCTTCATATGGTGTTAAAATGTTTATAGGGTCAGACCTTTGGTGATCTCAGATGAAATTTAACCTTCAACAATATCACTAGGATCTTCAATCTTACTATTCATGTCTCCTTCTACAGATATCTTGCTTTCGACAAACTGGGACAACAATCAGAGGTGAAACAGTATAACTGCCAGTCTGTATATTGTAACAGTGTATTAACACAACATGTGGGATTGATCAGTAAGTGATCCAGGTCTTTGCTTTACACATTGGTAAGTTGGAGTGACACTGAAACAGCATCTGACCTGCAGTATGACCATCTGGTAACACTTGATGTGCTGCACTGGTAGGGTGAAAAATTCCTACATGTACAGTAGTGCACTACATTCAGAGTGTGAGCAACCCATTTGTTTTCACTCCAAGACATTGTTGTCATGGGGATGTGATGTTTCACCAACCAACAACATACATGGAAATGTGTTCACTAGTGGAATCTTGCAATGATAATAGCCTACAGAGCATTACAGAGTCATTACAAAACAGTACACAACTTCATAGATAAAGATAGTTTGTGAAAACATTTTACTGTACATGTCCCTTTGATATTTTTATGGCACCTCTACTGTACTGTAGCTACAATACTATCACATCAACATAACCTAGCATATGCTGTGACTGTTAACTATGCAAAATCCAGTGCAATCTTGCAATGATAATAGCACACAGGGCACTTCAGAATCATTACAAAACAGCACCCAACTTCATAGACAAAGATATTTAATACCTTTTGTCCAGACTTTAATACAGTAATGTGCATTACTTAACCTGCAACAATCACAAAAACACAGAAGTTTACAAACTCATGATGGTTTTCAAGCATTTTTCCCAGAAAAACAGAAAGGCTGGCTGAAGAGAACCAACACATAATTTTGTACAGTTGAAACAAAGCCTCCTACTCTAAGAGTATACTCACATCAAGGGCTTGTCGTTGTTGCATAGCAAGGTGATGGGCCTCTCCTATATCTCTTGGATTCTAAAAGAAATTCATGAGAGAGATGCAATAAAATTCTATGAAATCCTTACGGAGTAGCACTACCCACTGGGGGAAAAGGTCTTGCACAATACCCAGTAGGGCCAGTACACCAGAAGAGTGTGGAATAATCATTACCAGTGTTTACACCAGGGTTAAAAATGTGCAGAAATTTCCACCTTCCACAAGTTTTTTAGAAGGACTTTTGATGGTACATAGGTTAGATTATGTTAGATGGAGTTTTACAGCCCAGTTTCCAACCAACTGTACATGATACATAGGAAACAGTTTAGCACTTTCCCACAGAAAAATATTTTCTTTGTGGGACTTGTGAACTAAGAGCAGGATTTGAACAATTGCACACCATAATGTAAACACTGAACACTGAACATGGTAACCCTCTCAGAGACATGAACTGAATATATGTATTGAAAGTTAATTAATTGCTGATCCAGTCACCTCATATAATTTCTAACATTTACAAAAAGAAAAAAAAAATGTGATGAGGTCACATACTGAGTATGAATCAGACCCAACTTTTCTACACTGTGTAATCACCTATTTATGGTTTGGGTTTACACCCTTGATGACCTCACATAACCTCTGAACTTCACAAAAGTACAGGAATCTGTCTTAATATACTGTATACCTACATGATAGAACCAATTTAACAAAGTTCCAATCATATCTACCTCAGGATATTAAATTTAAAATCAATGTCACAGATTTTTAGCAGTTTCACCCCAAATGACTTCAGATGACCTTTGCCTCTTCCAAAATCTAAAATCTGCACACTGCATGTTCTCACTATTATGCATAAACATGCTAAATTAAATAAGTATCCTTGCTTCTTCCTACCTCCAAATAAAGTACAAGCTACAAGGTATTCTTATGATTTACCTTTGGTGGTTTCACATGACTCTGACCCTCATAAAAAGAAGATATAGCTTCTTCCTCCCAATATAATCAGAAAGCCAAAAGGCTTAGTGATTCCTTGCCATCAAATACCTTACCTTCTTTCAAATTGACAGTGTTTGAAAGATTTTTCTTTACATTTAAGGCACAGAATTTTCGCAATTTTAAAGCTGGTGACATCGAATGACCTTTAACCTCTACGAAAACAATAGGCTTCTTTCTCTCAACATGACAAATCTATATAGCAAATATGAAGAGTATCAGTAACTCCTATCTGAAGATATCATGTTTACAAGCCATTTTCTGCCTTTTCGCAATTTTACCACTGGTAACCTCAAATGACCTTTGACCTCTACCAAAAACAAAAACGTTCTTACTGTCAACATGACAAATCTATACATCAAATATGAAGAGTATCCATAACTCCTATCTGAAGATATCATGTTTACTAGCCATTTGCCAAGGTTTTGCAATTTTACCACTGGTGACCTCAAATGACCTTTGACCTCTACCAAAAATGTTAGGCTTCTCTCTCTCAACATGAAAAATCTATACACCAAATATGAAGAGTATCGGTCACTCCCTTCTGAAGATAGCGTGTTTACAAGCCATTTTCTGCGTTTTTGCAATTTTACAGCTGGTGACCTAAAATGACCCTTGACCTCTACCAAAAACAATAGGGTTCTTCCTCTCAACATGACAAATCTATATACCAAGTATAAAAAGTATCGGTCAGTCCTATCTGAACTTATTGTGTTTACAAGCAATTTTCGAAGTTTTCACAATTTTAACGCTGGTGACCTCAAATGACCTTTGACCTCTACCAAAAACAATAGGCTTCCCTCTCTCAACATGAAAAATCTATATACTAAATATGAAGAGTATCGGTCACTCCCATCTGAAGATATCGTGTTTACAAGCCATTTTCTGCGTTTTTGCAATTTCACAGCTGGTGACCTCAAATGACCTTTGACCTACACCACAAACAATAGGCTTCTCCCTCTAAACATGACAAATCTATATACCAAGTATGAAAAGTGTCGGTCACTCCTATCTTAAGATATCGTGTTTACAAGCAATTTTCAAAGTTTTCACAATGTTACCGCTGGTGACCTCAAATGACCTTTGACCTCTACCACAAACAATAAGGTTCTTCCTCACAAGATGAAATATACTAAGTATGAAAAGTGTGGGATATTCCTATCTTAAGATATCATGTTAACAAGCAAGTGTCACAAACACACACACATACACACGCACACCCACCTACTCATACACACACACACACACAACATCACCATCGCATATATTCCTTGCAAATTAATAAATCCATAAACAGTACCAAATGCATACATTCTTCCATCTTGAATGATATTTTTCAAACCTTTTTTTTAAATCTCAATAAGCTTATACTAAATATGAAAACATCACTGCTTCAGTACCTTGAAATTTCAGAAAAGTTCAGTTTCTGACAGAGTACTGACCTCAAAAACCTTCAACTTTGATTGCATACTTTATGCTTACAGTTCTACAAACTAAGAATGCTGTATTTCTGTTTAGTATCACAAACATTCAAACACACATCCTTACTTAGAGGCTGCTTTTGCTCTCAAAATTGAAGTTTTAATTTAAGCAATTTATCTACCACAAATTTCTTTATAAATGATTACATACCAAAAACTGTTCTGGGATTCAGTGTTTCCCAAAAATTGAAAATATTTTCATGGCCATATTAAAAATTAATAAATATGATATTTGGAACAGGAATTTGCATTCTACCACCTCCACTGACCAGTTATTTGGAATCCTGCATTCTTATTGGTTAAGCACTAACAGGTTATTCTCCAACACAAAACACAGAAAAGGAATAACCCACATTTGTCAGACTGTTGGTGAATAACCAGTTTCAACTCCAAATCTGAAAGAAATTACAGAGTCACCTCGCCTTGACCTTTTTTTCTAAATTTGGAGTACTTATTGACAGTTTATTCACCAACAATAGTCTGACAAATGCAGTTTATTCCTTAAATGCTATGTATTTTCACTAAAGTAAAGGACGCAAAATCATATTCAAAATCAAACATAAAAAAAGGATATCCAATTGTACGTAAAGTAGAAAAAAATCTTGGAAATTGGGGTGTAAGAGGAGGAAAATTAAAACTGCAAATACTGTAAAGGTTAAATCAAATATATCTCAACTACAGTATTTTTTCACTTTTTACAATTAAGTAACGAGGCATTGGAGTCAATAGATCTTTGATTCAAGGTTCGGTATCCCATAATTCCCATCATATACAAAAACATTTAAATCTCCAATTTCCATCATGATCCTGGCAAGGAAGTACACTATATTGTGCATGCACAGCGATGCTTCATATGTTTTCTATACTGCACTACTACTACAGAGCTTACACAACATGAGGTACACGTCACTTGCCTCAGACACTCTTGGACAGGATAAATATGTTCACAAAGGCCAACTATCAAATAGATGGAGTATGCTTTGCAAAATAGCATTGCCTGCTTCCATGCTGGTAGCATAACGTAGGGTAAGCAGCATAGCATGCTGTAATAAGTGAACATCCAGATGTTCAGTGCTCTTTTTAATGCATCCATCTCAAGGTATCATGTACAACATCACATACCCTGTGTTGTCCTAAGTCTAAAAGTCAACTGTCAACTGAATATGCCTGCTAATAAAGAACACAAATTAATACAAAACCGACTACGGCATTCACAAAAGGGTTGATTCCTGTCTTTAGTACAACCAACCGACCAAATCCTTATGAATGCAAACTCCTTTGTGACATATTTATTTTCAGAAATGAAGTAATGAAAACGTGTCATTAAGATTTTCGGAGCAATACCAAAGATAACATTTCACATAAGATTTCAAATTGATAAAAAAAAAAGACCTTACCGTTGTTAATACACCATCTTTGGCACGATTTTGAGCAATGGAACCTGTCCTGAAATTAAAAAAGAAAGAGGAATTATATGTGAACATGTCCAGCAGAGCATATATGGCCGAAGTTTAGATGGTACTCTAGATTATAAGGCAAAGTCTATTTTCGCTGAATTTTCAAAATTTGGAGGCAAAGTAACTGCAAGTACTGATGAACTGTGTACATTGCATGACTAATCAGTGATGCCAGTTACCATGAGTCAGATAGCCAATTCTCATGATCCTGTCAAATATTTAGTTCTTGAAAGAGCACAAAATGTGACATTCATCTTCCACATTTAGAAAACAAGGCAGACATATTAGCCATTTTTCAGCAAATTATAACTCAAAAACAAAATTTCTATTACCCTGGTTGTGTTTGCAGTCTAATTAACCTCTTCTTCTTCTGCAAGTCCTCTAAGATTTTTCTATTCTGTTGCTCTGCAAAGCAAAGAAGTAGTCACAGACTCAGTATGATACTATGACAATGATACATTAGACACATGGCAAGCATGGGACAAAAGAAATATAATACTGTATTATGCTCAGTCAGTAGTCTACTCATCAGTATTTTTTGAAAGGGCAAAGTATACCTTTCATGAAGCAATATTAAGTTTTAACCTATTTTGAGCACAAACATCATGGTCTTATGCATACCGCCGACTCATTTTGACCTAACTAGCTGCATACAACACTTCACACCTAGCAGTTGTGAAGTATTGCACTCAAGTTTTAGGTGGTGTTGGTATGTTACTCTTCAAAAAATTATTACAAACAATAGATTCCCAAGTTCACAGTACGTCTTGAGTAGCAAAGATCTATTCTTCAACATTCATGAAACAACAGATGATATGAAAGCCAACTACAGGAACTTCCTAGATGAATAATGACCCCTCCGTATGCAATGTCCTTCCCACAGCAAAGAGAGCTGTGTAACAGACGCTGCTGAGCATTGCAGAAGGATCAGTTTGCTTTCAGTACAGAAGTCCCAGATTGCTTCCATGCCGTTAGGAAACTTTGCTATTGTGCTACCTGAATTGACAAAGTGGATACTTGAAGCTGTAAGAAATACTAGCAATGCTTTGAAGTAGCAGCCAAAACAAAGTACAGTATAAACTGAACACTGATCTCATCTCATGTATGCCTTTGCCTTGAAGCTGTTCAATTAAGTTGGTGAGCATGCCCCTCCAGGTTAAGCACAATGTATTACAATCAAATTGGAGAGAAACTCCAAAAGGACAACAAAATTGACAAAATAACCATGCATTGCATGAGCAAAGTTTGTCAAATCACATACAGAAGACAATCACTACATGTATTGCCATCCTAATGTGACACCTTCACTGCAAGTTTTACAAGGACTGACAAGCAGTTGCAGGTGATAAAAGCTTCTGAAGAGAGAGACAGATGTTTTCACGCCACAGTAACACATCAAATCTTCCTACACTTCATTGGTTGAGCTACAGACGTGTTTGGTCTAACCGTAAGAGCATCCGCCTTTCACCCAGAAGGCCTGGGTTCACCTCCCAGGTCGAGTCATACCAAAGACTCTAAAAAAGGAACCCACTGACATTGTACGTTATGCTCCACATAAACAATAAGGTAGGGGAAAAAAGCCAGTAAGCCACAACTGGAAAAAAGGCCGTGGCAGGCTCGACTTGAACCAATAGGTTGGAAACTGGGTGGTAAAACTATCCAACTAACTACAGGTAGTAAAACCACAACTTTGGAACTGTAAGTCTACAATTTAGAGTTGCATTCAAAATATTTCAACTTCAGATTAGAACTTTTGAACATGTGCAATAACACTGTGATGTCATTAAAAACATTTGATCCTTGCTGTCCCTATCATACTGTAGGTTTACAGGGTAAGTTGTCGACACTGAAGAAACAGTCACAGTCTTTAGCATACTGCTGTACACAAAGTTTGATAGTCCAGCATTTTAAATGGGTTTGGAACTGAATGCTCTGATATGGCAATTGATGGACTGCCAGCCTGGGGATGCCAGCCTGGATATGGGGAGGAAGTGACTGCTCAAATTCATCAACACAATTTCTTTAAGTTACCACCAAAGTATCAGCACTGAAACTAACAAACCCACAATATTCTTAACTTGCCAAATAATACCAATCATATTGGCTCTTGCTACAGATTCAGCACAGTTTTGGTGCATTGGAGGTTGGGACTTAGCTGTACAGAAGCTGTATATCAATAATATGTGCAATATGTATCAATTTTAGCTATATTATCGATATCCATTTTTGAACAATATACATATAAAGAAAACACTTTATTATAGAAAATATCGATATCTACTACAAACTGTGATTTACTGATTCAACTAAAATATTGATAAAATCAAAACTGTTCACAAATATTGATATTCTGCAGCAGTGATTCATGACTGATATCCTGGTATGAGCATTCACTGATACTCAATGCACTGATACTGTCACGTTTCAATGAAGCTTAGGCCTAGCCCAAAATCTTATGGCAAAAATATGTATATTATGTATATCATACATATTTTGTCACAGATATACTGTATCAATATTTTGTTTTGGCAATATTGCTACTGCTTATTGGGGACCACACACATACTGTACTTTGGAAAGCATTCATGCCATATCACAGATCTCCATGCAGATTGTACACGTAGAAAGAAACATACAGCAGGACGGTAGGTTTTCAGAGCTGTAATTCTGCCATTTCCATGTAACCATTTTCTTTTTTCTTTTCTTTTTTTTCCTCCATCTATTTATAAGATTTTATCAAAATAACTTTCAAATAACATGCTTAGTATACAATTACTATCATTACAACAAGATTTCACTAAATCCGGGATATAAAGAAAATACCACTGACTCGCTTTCACTAAATTTCCTCTCTAGATGCACCTGTTACAAAGACAATTTTCTTATGCTATAAAAAATTGCATTTCAGCCTCAGCAAAGGTATCAATGCTTACAAATTTACAGTCTGAGGTCTACAACCATTTACAACTTGACTTCTTACCCATTTTTTTTTAACATGAAGAATAAATCATGGCATTAATACCATGACATTGCATAATTGCTCAAAATACAGTAATACCCCTTGTTCTTCATTTTAAAAAAATACAGTTATTATTAGGCCTTGCTTTTTAAGGAGCAGCCTTAAATATATTTCATACTGTACACAAAATTAAAAAGTTGTAAGGGTACCTATAGTAACACCTTTTCCAAATCCCAGCTTACTTAGAAAAATCTCATTCTGCATGTATCTATAATAAAAGCTGAATATCGCAATCCCAAAACAGGCATTCAAGGTCCTCTTCTCAATAATGGAAAATAATTAAAGATTGCAATCTGCTTTCTCCATCAATAACAAAGGCTTCTTTGTTGGGATGACTTGGTAAAGGAACTGAAAACTGGAAATAGTGCATTCTGAAGTCAGAGGTTGTACAGATTGGCATGTTAAAAACTTGAACCCAGTCTGCACCCTTGAGACCTTCAATTCCATTTCTCTACGCAGGTGATTTTAGTACTCATGTGATGGGCATGAAGAATTGTTGGCAAACTTAGATGCAGAGCTAGCTTTTAATAAATTGTTGTAGAGGATCACGTACTCATGTTATTATTTATAGGTTCAGTTTTTCTACATCCTAACATCATCCACCTGTGCAGGATGCTACTAATCAAAACCCATCAATTCAAGACTTAATGGAAAATTATTCACCTGATACTTACATATAAAATTTTTGAAAATAAAACATTGCTGGCATTGTCAAAAAAATTACAAGCATACATAACATTTGTCTCAAAAAGCTGAGCACTCATAAAATATCATCTCATCAACTCAGATTAAGTTTTTGTTCTAAATACACTGATAACCAAAGTTGTCAATAGGATGAAAGAAATATCACACCATGCTTAAAAAAACTGCTTAAATGGTTTTTGCAAGGGATACATTGTGTATTGGGAATTGTCCTGTACAAATCCTGTGCTCCCACTGGATGCAGAACTATTGAATGGGACAACTGGATTTGCCCAGGACAATTCCCATTATTGTGAAGTCATGAATCTGAGGCAAGTGATCATAATGACGGTAAATACTGAATCAGACAAGATTTTTTGCATTTGTTGTGAGGCTTTTTGGTTTGAAAAGCAGTGTTTGTTTCACTTCATCAGAAAAGGTTTATATACATGTGAACTTTCTTGAGGAATTTGGAGAGGTGAAATCCTGCATGAGGTATGAAATCTGAAAAAGATTTGGGCAAAACCATCTGAGTACCAAGATGTGACCTACCTGTACCTTGTTTTTTTTTAGCCATATAATAATACAGGCCTAGGCCTAATGACTAGGCAAAGTACAGTACTGGATATAGCCTAGGCTAAGGCTATATAGCCTACAATCCTCGACAAAAATGATGGGACAAAACAAGCAATGAACAGAACACCATTCCCCCCCCCCCATTCCCCCATTCAATGTTGCTGCAGTCCAAGGCATCCTGAAACTTCAACATTGCTACGGGGACCGGGGTATGTCCCATGTATTTTTGTCAAGGATTGTCGGAAGTCTGTACAAAGGTATACGAATTTCCAAATTTTTGTTTTAAATGCTCTGAAACAAGCAGGTTGCAATTTTATTTTTCAAGCTACAGGAAAGAAGTGACAGTTGAATTTGTCGGACCAGTATACTGGCGTGTCAGATTAGCACTGAGTGCTGGAATAAAGATTTGTCTTCCTCAAGTAGCTCATAAGAGAGAGGGGGAGGTGGAAATGACACCCTGGGTGGTGAGCAATTTAATTTACTTTAAAAATTTCATGTACTGTTATGGGGGAAAAAAGAGAAGTTTTTCCATCTTCTTTTTTATGTAAGGGGTTGGTTAACCACAAAATTCTCTTTTTTTCACATAAATGAACATTGAATGATGATTCAAAGTATAAATGGTTAAAGACAAAATTATAGGTAAGCATTAGGGGTAGTGAACAAAACAACATTTCTCGAAAGTGAAACAGTTAACCATTTTTGCACAATATAAGTTTCTTCTAAATAGAGAGATCTTCTATTTGCACGATTAACTCTCGGTCCGGATGTTGAAATAAGGTGGAGATCAATGGTTAATCCTGGTGAGGTCAACAGTAAACCGTGGCACTTATTAAATATTCTTTGTAATAGGGAGAAGTGAGAAGTTCTACATTGGGATAATGAATAAATCAAGAATTATTGAGCCCACTTCCAGAGCTTTCAGTAGCAGTTTGGTTTCAAAAATTTAAAAGCCCCATTTGTCCTGTAATTTATCTCGTTTATCTGTTCTCCCCCTCCCCTGAAGAATGTTTTGATCTTCCCCCCTCCCCAAGAAATATTTATCACTTGAAAGCAACCCCTCTCCTCCTTTGGTACCCTGTGGCACCAGGTCTTCTGAATAGGTTCAGGGTTCTAGCTACGGTGGGCGGTACCGGGCGGTACCGCCCGGTACCGCAAATATCCGCCCAGGAGTCGAATCAAAAATGAGCTGTGCAGCCGGGCACGTAATTTCCAAAAAATGATCTGAAACGTTGTTCAAAATGTACACATCCACGATTCTAGGGAAGCCTAAAGTCCTCGTAGTTTTCCATCTTTTCATGTTAATAGGTGCGGTATCATGGGGGACGTTTTAATCCGTGAACCCCGAACACGGAACCTGTCAGACAGGCTTAACTTCGACACCGCTATCAATAACAGTAAGGATATGGTATATAATTATCTTATGAAAATATTTGGGTGCTTTGAACTTTAAGCACATTCACACATGTACATAAATTCATCACACATCATTAATTATTCCCTGACATTGTTTCATTGGCTACTTGCCTACTTTGACTGGTCCATTTATGCTATAGGGAGATTTACCTTTACAACCAACAAGGGTTGCTTGAAAATTTATCATATCGGGAGGCTAGAGCTTTTTGATACTATTACTGTACTTCGTACGAAACTAATTACGAGTGACAAGCATGTACTACTTCTTTAAAACTTGTAAAATTATAAAGCAAAGGAGATTTTTTCGAAATTTTTAAGATTTTACCCTTCACAATCGGATCGTCCGTAGCTGGCCATGAACGTTCGTTTACTTATCTCTGCGCTGCGGAGTAAGCAATACTTTCATTGCCTAACGTAGTAACTGTATGTTGTTATGATGTATTTGTATTGTAGCAGTGCACATAACATTAGGCTAGGTCAACGTGATATTGTCAGTTTGTACTGCCGGCTGTGTCCGCTACGTATAATAAATCAGTGAACTGTTAGTGCATTTTCTGCCGCCAGGTTTGAAAATGTTATCATGGCTCAAATAGCAATGACAGCTTTCATTCAACTTTCATTCATTTTTGGTTTGTTTAACTCAGAAATTAATACAAATTAAAGCTGAAACTTGAAATACGGTGCACGATACATCATACATGATTACAGGACTGCATGGTTGACCTGATAACAATGTGGCTTGTGACATTTGATGCCATATTTTTCACTAATAGTACTAATTTTTAAATAAATAATGCCATCAAATTGGGCTAGAATTGAATAGAAATTACAGCTTCCTGGACTCTTTGTAAGGGTAAAACCCCTAGGGCTTCGGGGGCGAAGCCCCCTCGACCCCACCAGGGGCCCTTAAGCGGGTCCCTGGACCCCCGGCCGGTGGGGCGAGCGCTACGCTCGCTTCGCTCGCTCCCCTTCGCCAGTTACTTGCCACCCAGTTCTAAAATGAGCCTAGCTAGAACCCTGAATAGGTTAATGACAAAATTAATAATTTAAACCACCCATAGACCTTATGCCACTTAGCTGTAATATTGCACTCTGGAGAGGATTATTCCAACACAGTTCCCAATCAGCATTGTGACCATTGGCCTTCTCCATGGTGACGATTCACTTCTGTGGTCCCATACAAGGAATAATCCTTCCCATGTTGCAGTTTTGAAGCGCCCTCTATTTAATTGGCATAAGGTCTATAGGTACCTTCGGTACTAATTCAGAATCAGTGCCTGGAAGTGAGGTAAGTCTTCATAAAATCGTGATTTTGGCTGAATTTCACCCTAAACTTAACCCTAACCCTCAAAATAAGCAATGGTTTTGGGATACTTATTCTAGGTTATAACCTAAATGCCTTTTCAAACCCAAAGTTGGTTAATTCTAACCACAAACTTAACCCTAACCCTCATCAATATCCTTGACTTGTGGGCACTGATTCTAAATTAGAGCCGTACCTTCTTTTGATCACTTTCCTGTCCTAATTAGAAAGACCAAATATGGAAAGAAGTTCGTAATGCGTAATAAATTACACTTCTTCCCCGTGAAATATTTAAAAGCGGCTTTTATTATCTTATCCTGCAGCAGTTGTTCTTCATAATGCTTACACCGTGTCGTATGTCATCGAATCACTCCTTTCAAAGTACACAACTTTTATTCACCAACTGTCATTACTTTGCCCAACGCCGAAAACTTCTTCATATACATTTGTACAGGCTTCCGACAATCCTCGACAAAAGTGATGGGACAAAACAAGCAATGAACGGAACACCATCTGCCAATTCCCCCACTTGATGTTGCGGCTGTCCAAGGCTTCCCGAAACTTCAACATTGATACGGGGAGCGGGGTTTGTCCCATGTAATTTTGTCAAGGGTCATAGCTTGTTATTTTGTTAGGCTCACATGTGGGACAAGTCTTCAGTAAAGAATAAGTTAGATATAATGTTACTGTAGGCCATACTGGTAAAGTAGGGCCTTTCACAGAAACAGGGATGAGCCTGGTCTAATAAAAAAATCACTGAACATTGCTGGGCATACATGACTGACGTCGAAGGCGTTAGTCAGAGCGCGAAGCGTGCCGCTTTAACGGGTGGGGTCCAGGGGCCCTAGGTGGGGTCCAGGGGCTAAGCCCCGGTGGGGGTCCAGGGGGCGAAGCCCCCGGAAGCTCTGAGAAAATAGAGTATTCAAGACATCCTTTGGAGGCCTATTTTAATCAGTACATTGGTAAAATAACACACTCCAAGAAAAGTTTTCAGTCAAAATAGGCCTAGGCATAGGCTAGGCCTAGCCTAAGCTATGCCTAACGTTAGGCTAGACCCTAAGTAGGCCCAGCCTACACTGAAGCATGTCAAGTTGAACAGTTCTTCAATCGCTGTAAAACTTGTCTCAGTGGTGAAGATGTCCATCAATCCTGATTAGAAAACCTTGGGATAGCTGTAACGTTAAGTTGTACAGTAACAACTAACGTTACGAT
Organism: Holothuria scabra; assembly: GCA_037179385.1. Taxonomy (NCBI): domain Eukaryota; kingdom Metazoa; phylum Echinodermata; class Holothuroidea; order Aspidochirotida; family Holothuriidae; genus Holothuria; species Holothuria scabra. Next base: position 36,682,524 of record CM074186.1, read on the forward strand.
GTTGTATAACGTTAGGCCTAACGTTAGACCTAGGCTAGGCTAGGCCTATGCTGTTTCAAAGTTGCTCATCTTGCGAATGAAATTGCCGGAATGGCTCACAATTGCACCACATTAATTCACTTCAGACTATCACTTTTCGATATCTGAAGAAGTTCTTTCTCTATCCAAGACCAATATTCCATTTATTTTAAAAACTGTTACATCAACTTTATAAGCGGCCGACTCATTTTCCGATCGATCACAGCACAGGTTACTGCATCATGCATGATACTGCTGCAGTCAACTGCTGATGATCGTGACAACTTACACATGCACAGATTTACGTACTGAACTTACGTACGTGCGCATGGTGCATGATAAACGTGATTCACTTTGACTGGGAGTATTACAACTCCCTGCAGGCAGGATAAGCAATGATGGAGCTTGCAGCGGTAACGCCAGTAATAGTCCGGGGAGTTACAGTGCAAGAGCGACGACCCACTGAAAAATAATGCTGTCAGAAAACCACGGAAATTGGGAAAGGTAAATCACGGAGGCAGGAAAAAAATCACGGAAATCCGCGAATTCACGGAAAAAGCTCATCCCTGCAGAAAGATCTTTGGCGTTCGGGAACGTACGCCGACAAATTTGGCATTCAGCATACCCGGCTGCTACAGGGAAAATTACAACAGTTGGCACACAATTGATTCCAAACACCTCCACTTTGGCGTGATTCTTTGGCATATGGCAAATGTACTTTCCAGTGTGGACTGTAGGCCTAGGCTAGATCTTTGCTAGGCCTATCTGAAAGTTGCATAATTGCTGTGTATAGTGAATCTAGAGAATGCCCACATTCCTTTACTGAGGACCTAATTTAGGCTAGAGTAGAGGTGCAGTAGGTAGCGGACCACTAACTCCAATACTCATGTCCGGGAAAATGTTTACTGACAGACAAAGCTCCATAAAAAATTTATGGGATGTTGTTTCTGACTGTGTTACTTACAAAATATGATCATTTTTGCATTTGGATTTTGTAGACAATAAGGTTTCACGGTATACCGGTATTTCCGTAAGTACCGGTACGTACCGGTACCGGTACGGTACGGTACCACCAACCTAATGGTACCGAAATATCATGGAGACTCAGTACTCAACTGTAAGGTGAAAATCTTTTCTCAAAATTATAGCATTTAAATTAGAATGATACTAAAATGTAACAAACGTCCATTTGAGAAATGCCCCGTGTCTCTAAACATTATTATATAAACAGGGAATAGTCACTTGATAATCATTTCGCACCATTTCAGTCACAAATCCCCCCTAAGAATTTCGGAAATTGCCGTTTAACGTTACTTTCGCAGAACGAGCACCATCCACACTAAAAAAGAACTTGCTTTCTATCGACATTCTGCGCAATCTCAGAACGATCCCTGCCAGCGCTAGCTTCGCCCGCGCCTTCACATTAGTCAACGATTAGTCAACTTTGCGGTGAAAATCTTTTCTCAAAAATAAAGCATTGAATTTGAATGATACTTGAATGAAACAAAAACCCGTTTGATAAATGCGCCGTGTCTCTAAGGATTGCAATACAAACAGGGAACATTCACTTGATAATCGTTTTGCGCTATTTCAGTCACAAATCCCCCTACGAATTTCGGAAAGTGCTGTTTAACGTTACTTTCGCAGAACTAGTACCTTCCACACTAACAGGGCCCTTGCTTTCTTTTGACATTCTGCGCAACCCCCGAACGATCGCTGCTCATCAGCAAATGCTTTCACATGGTGTATTGCGAATAGATACCATGCGTTGATTGATAAAATTCACTTTGATTACGATAGCACACAACATTATACGAGTGCGAAATTCGTTGTAAGCAGACAAAGAATCATAGCATTGCAAGCTCTGATATGAACGTTGCATCGACGATTTCTGATTTTAACACAGTGATTCAGTGGGGCCGTTCCGTAACGTCCACTGTCTATGTCTGTGGGAGAAAAACTCTTTCAGAAATTAACACGGTGAAGCAATGGGACTGAAAACACAGTAAATCCCGCTTAAATCATTGGCTCGCATGTTCAGTTCAACTGATCAACTCACTTGCTTTGTTGTATTGCTCTACGTACTGAAGAACAGTACAGTGTTATTGTACAACGGATTGCTGTGCGATGCATTCGTAAATTCAATCTTGAAGCACTTTGATTTAGTTTTGATAGCGATAACTCGGTGGGAAGAAAGCTTGATGAATCGGTCTTTTATGGAAATATTTTTGTACATTTCTACTTAATAACTTTTGGTTATACTTTAGGAGGGGGGTTGTTATTATTTGCAGAAATTATTTTTGCAATCTTCATTACAATCCTGAGTGCTCTTGTCATCTTGTGGGGTCTAGCTCCGGTGCGGACGTGCGGCGCTGATTTATTGTGTGTCCCAAAATTATCGGACGCTAAATTTGCAGAGAGGTTATTTCTTTTTTTGTTTACCGATTTGTTTAGTGTGGGGTGACTAAATGTTATAAAAAATACTGAAACGGGAGGCAGGGATTATCAGAAGACTTCACTTATGTCAATGCATGGTATTTTTATGAATATTTTGCATGTGATAAAAATCCTACTTTTTTACTCTTCTGGTACCGGTACTACGGTAATACCGGTACCATTTGTGGCGGTACCAACGGTACCAATTATCAGTGGTACCGTGAAACCCTAGTAGACAATGAATTGAAATACATGCTGTGTAAAATTCAAGGCAATGTGACCAATTTTAGTGCCATTTTTTTTATTGTATTACTCCGCTCTGTGAAATGCCGTTTTTGAGTAGCTATTATGGCGGGAAACACATCCCTATCAATCAAGGCTCTCTAGCTCAAAATTTCAATGGTCATGGTATGGAAATTTGAAAGTGCCATGAAACTTGAAAGCCGAGATTGTGGGCTTCGATCAGAGGGGTAGCATGTCCTGCGCGAAAACTTCTACTGGGAGCTAGGGGGCACGGAAGTAGCCTAATTTAGTGTGTAAGTCAATGGGACATAATTAGTGGCCCGCTACCAGTATGTATTCTATAGGGAGCAATTATGCGACCGTCTCTACTTTCAGTACAGGTGTAGCCTCTAACTTTGTCAACACTGAGGCTAATTAGCCTAACGTTAGGCTAGGCTACACAACAGTGTTACACATTAGCTACTATGTTCACCACAAGAAAAGACATGAGAAAAGGCCGGTACCAATTTTCTCATGATGAAGCCCAACAAATTCTTTGTGTTTCTCGAAGTTCCCCTACCTTGACCCCCAGACATAATTCTCAGCCGAGCTCGAGAGTTTCTGACTCCCAGTCGAAAGGAAACTTGATCCTGTCAGTGCTGTTTTGAATAGATGGCGCTATACGACATTTCTGTTCTTTTTCTCTTGATGCGGGTCATTGTGTTGATGTCATTTACCTTGATTTTCAAAAGGTATTTGACAAAGTCCCATTAGGTAGACTTACGGTAAAATTGCATCAGTTAGGCATCCAGGGGAGATGCGCTGACTGGATCAAGTCTTGGCTTTTTGGTAGATTCCGGAGGTTTGTTGTAAATGGTAATTTCTCCTCTTGAAATGATGTGACAAGTGGAGTACACACAAGGTTCTATTCTGGGCCCAATTCTTTTTTTAATTTTTATAAATGATATTGATTGCTCTCTCTCATCTTGTATTAGTAAGTTTGCTGATGACACCAAGCTCTATAGGAATGTTTATGACGGAAAGGATGCTTCTCTGTTGCAAAGGGATTTAGATAGGCTAGTTACTTGGTGTCAGACTTGGCAAATGTCTTTTAATGCTGATAAATGCAAAGTTCTTCACTTTGGATCCAAGACTTTGGGTCACTTATACTATGGCTGGTAGTGTTCTAGGTAATGTGACTTCTGAAAAAGACTTGGGTGTTGTCATTTCAACTTGTGATCTGAAGCTTTCTAGGCAGTGTGCAGCAGCTGCTGCTAGGGCTAATAGGGTGCTTGGTTTGATCAAGAGGAATTTCAGTACTAAATTTCAGTAAAGATATTGTGTTAAATCTTTATAAGTAGTTAGTTAGGCCACATCTTGATTATGCTGTGCAGGCATGGAACCCTTTTTATGAAAAGGACAAGTTTATTTTAGAGCAGGTTCAGAGGAAGGCCACGCGGCTTATTCACAATGTGCGTAATCTCCCTTATCATGATAGGCTCAAATTGTCTAGGACTTACTTCTCTCGAGTTAAGAAGGATTAGGGGGGATATGCTGCAGGTTTTCAAGTTCCTTTCTGGTTATGATTCTTTGTCTAACTGGTATACTTAGAGGTTTGTGCTGATTCCCGTGTTCGTCATAATAAAAAGCTGGTGAAATGTTTCTCTGGACTTGACATCAGAAAGTTCAGCTTCTCTCATAGTGTTGTCAATGAGTGGAACAGTCTCCCTGAGTGGGTTGTTAACATGGGCGTCCGGAAGGGGGGGCAAGGGGGGCACTTGCCCCCCCCCCCCCTGGAAAATCAAACTTGTGAAAAAAATTAACTAAAAATTGAAATAAAAAAAAAAATAAAAATAAATCATTAAAATATCTTCACTCACAGCGTCAGTTTCTACTGAAATATACGGACATTTGACCAGAAATAGCAAAAGAGGAGATGGTATGCTGAATAGTGAAATCGTAATTTTGGGACCATCGTGATATCTATTGGAAATTTGTAATTGCAAAAACTTTGCCAAAATTGTACTAGTTGTCAGGTATGTAGTGTGCATATGGCATCCGACTATTGATGAATGTGTTGGTCTTGCTTTGGTCACGTGCTGATCTCAAGTGGCGACGCGCAGATGTAACTTGGATATACAAGGTGAATGGGGTGGGGGGGGGGACATGGTTCATAATTGGGTAACGGATATAGGCATACATAGGCTGTTTGACAGTTGTAAGTTTTATCGTGAATAGGCGTGCGAGGCCATGACCGAGAGGCAGATTTCCCTTCAACATTTTTTTACATTGAAAATTCTAAAAATCTAAAAATTACAGACATAAAATCCCTGTTTCAGGGCTGGGTACATGCAGCTTATAACACTCGCCAAGTGTCGTTTCCGGCCATCTGGAGGGTTTGTAAGGCCCAAAATTTTCTTGTACGCTCCGCGCCAACCGATGGTGGCGCTCCGCTTAGATAGTGTACACAATTCAATCATCCATGAATGACCTTGCCCCCCCTTGCAAAAATTTCTGCGGACGCCCATGATTGTTAATTCCACTTCAGTCAACTGCTTCAAGATTAACATCGACAAGCATTACCGTGACAGTGGCAGGATCTGATTGTTTGGGGTTTGTTTAGTTTTTGTTTGGATTAGGTGTTGGTTTGGGTCTGTTCTACAGGGCATCTTATCGGGTTTTTACCCTCCTTTGCCCTTAAACTTGTTATGTTATGTTATTTTTACATGCAGTGTGTATGGGATATTAGGATGGCGTACGGAAGATGAGATAAGGAAGATGGAGGCTGGATGATTGTCCTCTTCTTCTCCTCCTTTCGAAGTAACATCCACAGGGACAAAAGTGCAGGTAATGCAAACAACGTGTTCTGCGAGTGGAATTGCTGAAGTTTAACCACAGGAATTAGTGCCTCACCAAAACACCTACGACGTTCCGCTTACGTACGGAAATCAAGGTCTTTCAGGACAGAAGTCATACAGACAATGACTCTCCTGAGAAGTTTGACCTGATTAAACAAGCAAGTAAATCTGGTGTGGATCTATCTTTACATCGCTGGACCAGTAAATTCCCCTAATATTTTGTTTCCCTAATTAAAAATAGATTGGACATGCTTATATCCCAACGAAAATCGCTAACAGACAAGTGGACCTTTATTTTTCACTGGTGAAGAAAATAAGTGCTAATAGTTATTGTATTTTCACGGCTACCTCAACAGTGAGCTACGCTGTAGGTTATGGACAGAGGAATCTGCCAGAATTATATAATCAGTGCCTTGAACATCTAAGCGGAGGGCAACAATGGCTGCCGAGGAGCGTACAAAGAGTGGAAAACGTGACCTAGAATTCCTCGCCGAAAGAACATTTTTCTACTTGCAGACTTGAAACCAGGGCGGTGTTACCTTTGTGCAGTTGACACCAGTAGTTACTTTTAAGTTGAACATTTCTTTGCAATAACTTAGTTTTCACTTCAATAAAAACGGTATTCCACTATTCAGGGCAAAATCATTTCCAAACTATGAAACAAAACTGAGGTATATACATTAAATTGATTCTTATAGGCTCCCACAATGTGTGGCCAAATTTCATGAAAATTTACAGTGATTATGATTTCTTGTTTTTTATTTTGCAAGCAAATTACCGCAGAGAAAATTTAGGCACGTTGAAAACAATTTAAAACGATTGAAAGCATGCCAGGTTGTCTAAAACTTAAATCCACGTTTTTAAACCTCTGCCCAAAATTCAGGTCTTGCTTAACTTTTGGACGCAGTTTCTCCAAGCACAATGGGTCAAGGGTTACAGGTTAGGGGATTTTACTTTACCCTCTCAATTGACTCTTTGTGTCTTTATATACAATTTGCACTATTTAAGTTACCTTAAACTTAAAATCTGTTTTAAGTTTTACATACTTTAACTGAAAAATCTGTGACGGTTGGGATGCGCATCAGTGTACATTACACTCATTCTGGGAGATTAAACAGTTTGTTTGTTTGTTTGTTTGTTTGTTTTTTTTAAGGAAAACCTTTTTTTTACCTGAGCATATAAATACATAAAGAGGTAGAAAACAGAGGGTTATGTACACACAGGGTAATAGTTGCCCTTAAACTGTAAACACTTTCCCACTTAAGAAAGCTGTGGGTAAAAATAAGCTTATTCAGTGGCGTAGCTAGGATTTTTTCCAGAGGGGGCAAAGTTATGAAATTTCCCCAAAACTTTTCCCGGTCGATGTGTATGTATTTCATATAAAATATGCAAATTTACACATATAACAACATTAACATGTCATTTTGTAATATTACCTGCATTTTAATCTTAAACTATAACATAGAGCAATCGGAAATAACAAAGTATATTATTTTGGTCAACAATATCTGGTTTATTTGTATGTAATAACGCAGTAGCATACCCACGATTTCTCTAAAAAAAGGGGGGGGGGGGCTGCAGTATGGTTTAAGGGGAGGGGTGTCCGGAAATTTTTTGCCGTTTTCAAGGAGCCTTGATGCAAAAATTTCGACTTTGACAGGAACAGTGGTAAAAGTTGAATCGTGGTGGTTCATGAGGATAAAATTTTAACTTTTGTGTCTTTATATGCATTCTTATGCCATTTTTGCTACCTTAAAGTAAAACCTGTCATTAAATTTTCACACTTTAAGGAGAAGACAAAATAAAAGAGCATTGATCGGTGTAGGATTTGTGGTTTTTCTTGGCCATAAAACGTTATGTTATCATAAAGTTTGTCTAATCGAAGCGCCGCCATTGGTTGGCGCAGAGCGTTGAGAAAATTTCGAAAAATCGGACCCCTCGGATGGCCGGAAATAGCATTTTCCAGACTTAAACGAAGAATCTAACGAGTCGCTATCTTCTTTTGTCGTTTGCAATAACATGCTCACTTTAAAATGTGTTCACAAACTGCAAAGAAATCAGAGAGTTACAATAAGAGCTAATTAACCCCCAAAATGTTATTTTGCCCAAAAGACTGAGCGAAGCGCCACCATTACTTTGCGCGATTCCACCAGTGAGATACAGAGTCTTCCTTTTATGTAATAATTTGAATTTGACAGAATTTGCCTATCCTATTCGTAGGAATTAAAAAAATTGGCATCACTGAGGGGTCTTGCAAAGGCAATTCTTCCCCTTTGAAAATTTTTGAAAAATTGGGTGTCCTAAATATGTAATCTGGTGCCACATATGCTATCATTTGAGGTAAAATTTGTGTTACTTAAGTTTGACTACGTATTTTTAAGAACAAAGAAAAATTTCCATCGGTGGGGGGGGGGGGGCATTGTCCAACGGTCTTCCTTCGTACGCCACTGCAAGGAGGCATAATAGTGGCTCGACCACACAGGATATCCTGTTAGAACGGCAGTTTGTTCATTGTAGAAGGCTGCTAGGTACTCATGGATCCGTTTGTTGTTACACCCCCAAGTGAGCAGAAAGCTATTTTCCCGAACTAGCCTATAAGGCTCCAAGGATAAGGTTAGGTTACAAAATCTAAGTATGCCCATGGATCCCGTTCATTCTGATTTCTAGACCCACGTTAAGTTTATCGTTGGATTCTTTCAGCCCCATCCATCGTTATGTATGAGTAAAATCGGTATAGTTTAAACCCCTCCCGCTACTAGCTTGTAGGACAATATAATAACCTCGGGGTCTACGTTAGTGACTCGTCAGTTTTCACATCCTTTTACTGAATTCCAAAAGTGTACAACGCAGAGACTGTGTACAAGGGCATAAGTTCCGGTTACAGCCTTTCAGTGTTAGTTGTAATGTATCAGCTGTTGTTAAATTCCCGAATAAAAGCTTCCTGTGCACTGAAATGCACTGATCATAACACCCGCGCGTTTACAAGAAAACATTCAATCTGCTACGTTTCTGTGGAACGCAAGTCGGGCCGGTCCATGCGACACTGACCAGGAGGTGTAACTAGACCTCCCTGCACTGACGAAATCTGGGTCAATTTATTGCATGAAAATACACCTTATTAATGAGAAATATGTCTCCCTGTCTCACAATTTCTTATTCTAACAAAAATTTTGAGAAATTTTTGTTACAATAAGAAAATGCATCACATTTCCACAATCTCATCAAATTTCCCCACATTATTTTCCAGGGGGAAACTTTCCCCCTGCCCCCCCCCCCCCAGTAGCTAGGTCACTGCCTTAAGGCCTGTCCACACAGGATGCGTTGCGTTCCGTTCCGGATACGACACGTTTTTTTCCCGCATGCTTCCGGATACGTCAAGACGCATTCCTGTCTGTACAGGATGCGTTCACATTACGTTTATTTCGATGCGTCACTTTGAGATGCAGTGTGTAGTTTCCAATGATAATGCATGCTGATTGACAAAAAAGTGTATTCAAATCGCGGTAAAGTTACAGCAAACCGGCCACAGTCACCGTCACTCACGATATTCAATATGACTACCATGAGCGACTCTAGCAGTGACAACGACCTAGCTATTGCGGCCCTCATTTTCCGCAGAGGAGAAGGGCTCGATCCCATAAGCCCCCGGAGCCACGCCACTGATTATATTCACTAAATTGTATATTTATATTTTCTCGTGTGCCGTGAAATGTCCCTGTGCAGCCATTTCTAGTGTCCAGACGTCCCCTGCCTACCGTCCCAACAATAAATACAACGTTTTTCCACTACCGAAGTCAATAATATCGCAAGGGTAGTTGGTACCCAAAGAATCATAGGCCTACGTATACATTCCCAATGTTGTGAAAAAATGCCCCCAAAATGAGCTTTTCTACTTATTTTACAGGCGTTTCATTGTAATTTTAAGCTCAAACATAGTACCGTTTTGCATCCATATCCCGTTAAATTACATTTCATGAAAGAAAAACATGAAAGAAATCAAAGTCGACGCATGCTTCCGAACGTTAACTCTGTTTCTGAACGCACATGGACTTTGCCAAAATTTGACGCATCCGGAAGGATACGTCAACTTTTTTTCCTCATCGATGGTGACGGAACGCAACGCATCCTGTGTGGACGGTTCCATTGATTTACGTGCAAACTGATAAAAGTGACGTGCCGTGTCGTATCCGGAACGGAACGCAACGCGTCCTGTGTGGACATGCCTTTACACTTTTACCGGAAAAATGTTCTTAAGTCCGAAATCTGGTCCTTAAATCTGTCAACCTCGTGCGTGTCCTGTACTTGGGCGTCAAGGTCTCATACGTATCCGTGGACGCGCAAGAAAAGGGATGCAAGACGGACAGTAGTGTCCGTCTGTCTAGCGTGCGCTGTGCGTGTGCTTAAGTCTCCCTTACGTGTATGTGGAAATGCGTAAAGAAACGAATAGTAGTTTTCTATTTCTCGTACGGTGCATGTGGAATCCGTCAGCTATGAGTAGCGTTTAGGGTTCGGTATAGACGGAAGTTTGCAAAGTCTTTTTTCTGTGCCTACTGTACACGGTTTCTTAGACTGAGCGGGTGACAACCAAAGTACAAAGTTTGGAAGAGATTACAGGGTCGGTAAACAAGGAGACCAATATCACGAGGTATTCTTGAATGGGGATTTCCTCAATTACATGAATAACACTACACCATAACGCATACGCGGAGACGGAGAAGCAATTTGCTGCTGATGTTTACAACACTAAATATGCTGTAGGTTCATCAAGACTGAGGGTCTACGCCTTCCATTTTAAACTGGTACCACTTTACACTGCTCGGTAATGTTTATTGAAGATCTTTTCACCTGAAAAAGCAGTTTTTTCTTCATTGACTGGAAAAGACTTAGTCAGCTCTACAAATATTTAAAGGGAGCCCTGGAAGTTCCAGCTTAACTGAGGTATAATTATGCCTTCATCTAGTTGAAGCAAATTAAAAGTGACGCGAATATACCTCATACAGGCGAAACTTTACAAGTTGTTTTGCGTATATTGAACTGTGTAAAGGGTGACTTGTTACACCTGCAATCTTGCTAGAGAGCTAGGTAAGTTTATCAAGAAGAAATCAGTGGCGCGACTAAGTGGCCATAGGTTCCACTCTTTCTTCCCCGTCACCCCCCCCCCCCCCCGAAAGTCACAGCCACACAGTTTATGAAGTTTAATATGTTGAGGTTTTAAAAATTAATTTTCCGATTAGAGTTTGGTTCATACATTAAAACATTTTGCAAAATTACTGACAGCTCCGTTCTTATATCCCTCAATATTTGATGAAATTAATACACAGCAGTGCTGACGATATTTCTTGAAAAACTTTGAATGGGCAAACTTCTCTGATTGTGTAATTTACTCATATCTTTATTATTTGAATCTTAGACACATAGGAGGTGGGGGTGGGACTGTGGATTGTGGAACTTTGGTATATGCAGCTACTCATATAAAGTTTCTGTCAAATTTCGGGTCGTATGAAGAAAAGGTTTTTTCCTCTGGGATAAAATATCGCCATATCTAAGCTTCTTGAAATCGGTCATTTGAAATGAGCTTTAAGGCTAAGCTTGTCAGACTACCTGCTTAATTAAGAACCTTGCAAACTACTAGAGAATGCAAAGTCGGACGTGGAATTAGTTCTCCTCTTAAAAAGTCGTGTTGCTTTTAATAAAAATTCAACGCTTATGAGACGATCTAGCTAGGGGGAAGCCTTTCCCACACACTTATTGTGCCATAGGCATTTTTGGCCGCCTTACATTGCTTATACTGTTGAATACATTGAACCGCTTTGGTGACCCCCCCCCCCCTCCACACACACACTTCAGAATTAGACACTGAGCAGCTACACCGTAGCAAACTCATGCTTAGGGAACTGAAGATTTCTCTTCAACAAGTGGAAATAAATGATTTTAACTAAGCATTTCGGCATGACCTTGTCGTTGCCATTCTTACTTTATTTATTGATTACTAGTAAAGTAAAATTACGCGAGCTAAATCAGAAAATTACAACTGTGCATCTACATACTCTGTATAGGAAATACACTACGGTGAGGTGAAGTGTGAACGAATAGTGTACCTTAATTATTTACTATCAAAACTTAATCAGAAATTGCTAATCTTTCCCCTTCCGAATCTTCCGTTTGGTTTGGGTATTCGTTTACATTGTCTCAATCGCATCCAAACTGTTATTTGATGGTTGTGTTTGTAACAGTTTGTATTGGCCAGCTTTGATTGCAATTGCCAAGCATTCCATACCCCAGTAGCACCAGGAAAGGGGCACTGAAGCGAGTACCCCACCCCCCTATCGGATACCGATTATTCAGAGGCGTTTATTTTATGTGTCTGTACGGGTAGAGTAAGGCATGTTTTCAACTGCGCCAAGGATCTAGTTAAGTAATCTTGTAATCACAGGTGGTTTCATACTGCCAAACATTTTGAAAGCCTGGTGGCTTTCAGATTTTGTCTAAATGCTGTTCTGAATTAATATCAATCCCTTTTGATAACAACTCCCGTAGTAGCACAGCAGTAAATTTCAAAAGCTTTGCCAATCATCAAGCAGAAGACTCACCCTTTGGTATGCAGATAGGTTTTGCGGGGGAACTGACAATGTCCCGATGCAAGTTCTGAATACAAGTCTGGAATAGGAATTATATGTTGGTCTTCAGATAATTTCAGCGCTCTTTGCCAATACGGCACGCGGCATGGGGGGTTCTTCATTTGATGCCTATCTGCTGAATGTTAAATTATTCGAGTGGTTCGAAAGACTTTGCTGTGCGCACAGACCGATCACCGCTCTAGTAAACTATGATTTTACGAATACCCATCATGTCGATAATACTTTAATGTTAACTATAGCACCTGATGATGTTTCTGTTACCTTAAACTATCGTACTACCCAATGCGTAACATGCTTGGTCCATACCTTAACTAGTGAAGGCATGCGTATTACCGTGCCACACTGTTACTTTCTTGAAAAGGATCCGCCATGAATTATTCAGGCGCCCCCATTTATGTCATGACAGGCGTTAAACCTACGATCTACCTATTTACCCATCTGGAGGTAATGTATTATTATTGTATTTTTGTAAGAGCGTCCACATCCCGGCCAGGGATCTCTTACCACCCCTTGATTACGATTGTCGATTGAAAGCTCAGAATGATATCACCAAACGGCATTGTTTTATGTCCCCGAGGCAAATTTTTGTCAACTCGCCCCTAGTTGCCGTCAAGTCAGTCTCAGTCTGTAAATTTAATATAGTTTTAAAATTTTCTGTGCCTCTCTGTATTTCAGAGTAGCACTGTTTTAACCCACGATCGTGTTTTCAATTTAATTATTAATAACATTCACTTGCACAGTTTTTTTTAAGAAGCGCTACTTTAATCCCTTCCGAAGTTTCTGTGAAATGTTGTCAGACTATATTTGTAGCGTCACAACGCACAGCTGCATATAGTATTGCGAACGGTCGCACCCTACGGTATTCGTAAACTCGTAATTTCAATCTGGCCAGAATGGACCACTCAGAGAAAGTGGATCGATGACGAAACAGCCTCATCGACCTACTCAAAAATAATTTGAAGTTTTCTTTTTTTGTTTCCGAGGTCAAAGATTTTGAACCTAATGCTGCTGGTTAACGATTTTTAACAATATTTTCAACTTTTTAAAATGTTTTTCAAAAGCCTTTGGACTAGTCTTAATTGGGAGAACAACTGACTGGAAACGTTATCATAAACGTACCACAATAAAAGATAACTTTAAATAAATTATTAATGTTGGAAACAATGATCAGGGTTATTGCAAAATATGTTTGGAAAATGTAACAACCCTAAGAAAGGGGGAACTACGTTGATTAGAAGGTAATAAAAAATTATTCTCTGTTCTTTATTCGATACAGGTCCGTTTCGAATCTACATTATCGTTAAACCGTTCGTGTATTCATTCAGGAAAGAACTCTCAGCGAAATATATTCTTCTTTATCTGGGAAAAGAGGAGTCAATCAGCTCGTCGAAAATTCTTCAGAAAATCAATCAACTTTTGATTCGGGACATTCTTCTAGCATCTTTTTAACACTTGACCAATCTACTTATTTAACTAATATGAGTACCCAACCGGGTATGAATCAGTATTTTGTCAAATCTAGAAGTGGTTTGCTCCAGAAGTTTGACATTAAACCAGATGATACCATTTATAATGTTTTAATGAAAGTACAGGATATTGCAGTCACCTGCTCCCGTCAGCAATGTTACGCTTCTGCAAGAAATGAAAAACATTCTTTAGAAAATGAACGTCTTGCATATGCTCTCATGCTTTTCTTCCATGGCATTTTTATTTTTGTCAAAACACTGACTGGTAAAACGGTAATTTTGGAGATAGAACCAAGTGACACTATCAGCAATGTGAAATACAAAATCCAGGAAAAAGAAGGTATTCCTTTTGATCAACAACGTCTTATCTTTACCGGCAAACAGTTGGAAGACTCCAGAACCTTATCAGACTACTATGTTAGAGGTGGCGAAACCCTTCATCTAGTCCTACGGCTCCGCGGTGGACAGCTTAAAGTAATTGTACAAGATTGCTTCAGAAACGTGGTTTTTATGGCAATCGAAGACCACGACACTATAGGAATATTGAAATGGAAAATCCAAGAATGTCACGCAATCCCTACAGAACACCAGCATTTAATTTTTAATGATCAAATCTTAGACGACGAAAAGACTTTTCGACACTACGGCATTTTTCATCTTGCCACTATCCATCTATCTGTAAAACCGACACCTTATATTAATATAGGCCTACATTGGAGCACAAAACCAATACGTATTGAGATGGTGCCGTTTTGTGAAACGACTCAGGGTCTGAAATCACGAATTTTCATGACCGAAAGTATTCCAGAACATCTTCAACGATTATTTTACAATGGCATGGAACTGAAAGATGACGTTCATCTTTCAAACTATGGCATATCTCCCTCGTCAGAGCTTTCTCTTTTGTTGCGATCGCCTGGTAGTATGCAAATATTTGTAAAGACGTCTTCGTCTGATGATTCAACTCCTTTCGAGGTTTTCAAAAGCAGCACAATTAGGGAGCTTAAGTTGAGAATCATAGAGCAACTGTCACCTTCTTCAGAAGAGATATACCTCACATGTGATGATAGAGTACTTCATGAGGTAAAAACTTTATCAGAGAGTTTGATTTCTCCAAAGTCAACAGTTATTTATTTTCCCCAAAAGTTCATGGACTTAACCGTAAAAACTTTACAAAATAGTAAGATCACCCTGAGACTTAAGTCTCATCTCAGTATCGCAGAGCTCAAAGTGATTCTCTGTGATAAGGTAGGTCTTTCTCCTGCCCAACAACGTCTCATCTTTGAGGGGGATGAGCTACAGGACGACAGGTCTGTTCACGAGTATGGTATCAAGGAAGACTCTACCGTCCATTTGATAGAGCAACGAAGAAGTGGTGGTAATAGTTATTGTTTTCTTCATACCTCGGAAGGTGACGGAATTGTTTCAGAGACCGATTTCACTGAAACATTTCACCATTTCCTTGCAAGGCTTCGTGAGGAAAGTAACCTTGCGCTTGAAAACCGAGGTATTACATTTGGGTACATCAAGATCTCTAAGTGAATTAATTTTGACATCTTTTTCGTCTTTTGCCCCTTAATCGTGATTTTCGTGAAACATGTTCACGGGTTCTTTCATTAATAAATTTTCGAGGCGTGTACTAGGCAAATGAGTGGTACCATAGGGGACATGGACATTTACTCAATAGACAGCGGGACGTACACGAAAAACCGACGAGTAGAGTAAATTTGAGAGTTAAGTCAAGTCTTGAATGTATCAATGTATGTACAGTCAGGGTGTACTGTGACTGCTCACATGATACATTCATATCGATCATAGGGGTGGCGTAATCAGGAATACGTGGCCTTACGGGATGGGAGGGTTGGGGGCTGCAGCCCCAATTGGCCCAAATCTTACTGAATCGGAAAAATTGAGAAATCACGTGACGTATATTTGAGGTTAACCTTAAGTAACTAGTTATCCACTTTCAAAGAATGTTAATAATTGATTTTTATTTCAACGTATAATGTGACAAAGGAATTGAATTCAGTGGTTAAATTAGACCCCAAATGATCTTCTTCAACCAAAAAATCGGTTAAATTTAATTTCAATTTAAAGTTAATTAATCTAAAGTTATGCAAGAAAATAAAATTAAAAAATGCAGGAAAAGAATTAAAAATTCTGAGACCAATCGGTCAAATCATTGATACTCTGGACAAAACAAATATCAAGTAAGAACTCCATGTTCCAAAATTAACAAAAGACTCTGTTTATAATTACAAATGAGTATTATTACTTGATATATTCAGCAGTAAGACACACCGCAAATAATATGGGGACGAAAAAATAGTACACAAATTCTCATATATTTGGGAAGGGAACCCATTCCCAGCCGTTAATGACAGGTCTGTAATCAATCAAATTTTAGGTAAGTTGGTAGCGATTTATGGATTTTACGTAGCCTTTAAGTGACTGCTAAAAAAATTTAAACTGCAAACTGTAAATCTTCAACTTAAAAATCAACACGACGCCAAATGCAAATTAATAAATAGAACCTATTATACGAAATGCAAGATTTTCATTTAAAAAAAGAAACGCATTTTAGATAATCAATGCAATGCAGTTTGTGGGGTTACTTTGAAATTTGTTTGGTTTCTCTCGCTTGAGAAAGCTTGAGAATTCCTTCCAATCTGAAAGGGGGAGCATTTAATAAGCTGTTGTGGTATTTATGAATCTAAGTAATCACATGAAAACATGTACGTATCGCATTGGCATTATCTATTATGTATAAATGTTATTACATTCATGGAAGTATCCTTTGGACATATGGTTTACTGAGATTAAGTGAACTTGTGCAAACCTCATGTACTAAATAATGAAATTGTGTAAGGATTGATTGGTTCATTAAAATGTATATACTTATGTAAAACGTATATTAAAGAATGTTAACTCTAAAGTTTTGCCAGCATTCTCTGCATTCACGCAAACTATTTTACAGATTGTAGATGACTTAGATACAGTGTTATTATTTTATGTTAATACTTGCTCCCTTGAAAGTGTCATCTAAAGCTGTGGTTTACTTAAGCTTTGTTAATCCTCCCAAATTCATTTACGCATAAGAAATCGTTACACATCTTTTTGTTACCAAAATATAAGTCTTGTATATATTGTAATTACGTTATCCCAATTGTGATCGTGAGTGAGTACATGGCACTGTTTTGAAATAAGTAGAAAATTCAATAAAAGACCGTTTCTTCTGTCTGATACTGCGTATCGGCTAGGTGAAATTTATAATTCCTGTATTTGAACGAACATGTTTCAAGTTGAGATATAGAATGTGAACATCCGCGACGCAGGCAAAGACTCAATCTTTGACCCACGCAAGATGCACTACCTTGGAACATTCCCCAATTTTTCTGTAAACTGTTGTTACACTTTGGGGGTATTCTAATTTAATCTTGTCTTTCCTCTTTAATTACAGACTTATTTGGAAAGTAACGTCCCAGTCTGTCCTCAATTCCTTTATCCGAACTGGGTGGTTCCTTAATCGAAATTGGCACGGACTTGGAGCCGATTCCAGCTGGGTCTACGAAAATGATTTTTTTGCATTCATTTTACTTAAAGCAGCATTTTCATTTGTACGCATATCGACGTGAATAACCACATGCCTATAATTATATAAATCAAAAGACCGACGATGGCAAAAAGTTTTCTCATAACAAACGCGCTTCTCAATTCAGGTTAATT
The DNA here is from genome assembly GCA_037179385.1 of Holothuria scabra. Taxonomy (NCBI): domain Eukaryota; kingdom Metazoa; phylum Echinodermata; class Holothuroidea; order Aspidochirotida; family Holothuriidae; genus Holothuria; species Holothuria scabra. The sequence continues at coordinate 36,699,888 of CM074186.1, forward strand.
TCAGAAAAGTATAAAGAGCAAATTTTTTGGTAAGAACTTACCGAATCACATTGTACAATTAAGAAAATGTGTATGTTTCACTTCTGTGATTATTACTCAAACTTTAATGTACTTTATGAAGATGATGCCAAAATAAGAACAAAATAAGAATAATTTACTAAAATTTTGTTTTGTTTATATCTGAGATCATTTCCATATTTATTAGATGAAATCCTTACAATCATTTGTCATTAAACTAACCTGTTTGTGATTGGTCGTTTTTGTTGTGTTTCTTTGTAATGGCGTGAATTGTTCTTTCAAGTTTTACAAAAGACAATTCCAAGGTAATCAATGGGAGAACCTAAAAACATCTTCCTCTATTAGGGGATGTACCACGGAAGAAATTTGTGTGAAAATTACATTACAATGCCAGCCCATACTACCAGTTGTTTGGCTTTCAAAATCAGTTTAGAAAGAGTTGCCATCTGGGTCTCAACAGGCCAGAATTCGGACATTTCCAAAGGGAGGTTGAACCATGGAAGTACTACCTCCGAGGTAGTACTTCCATGGTTGAACTAATAGTGAGCTGACAGGTGATGGACGCGATTCTGTGCCCAAAACATCGATTTCTGTCCTAAAGACTATTTACACAGAGCGCCGCCATATCTGCGCTGAACGAATATACTACAGATTTTGAAAACTTGCGACCCTTCCGACAGCCGGAAATTTCGATTGTCTCTCTGGAGATGCAGCTGCAATTTATCAGCTTTGCAAGTGCGTCGATGTGGGTTGAGGATTGGGCGCAAAACATTTTTTTGACATTTGGAACTCTGAATCGTGTCCCGGACAGGACTCGTCTACCACTCACCGAAGTGAGCATACACTTGTACGCACGCAAAAAAACATACATACACACTTACGCTGACTCGCACATACACAAATCATAGATAGATCAAATAGACGTTTTCAGAGGCCTTCAGTGATTTTTTAGTCATCTGTGTACACCACATTATAGTACTTTGTTCATTCTGCCTGTCGATTGTTTTATCTGGGGACAAATTGGTAGATTGTCCCATATTTTTATCGGAGTAGCACCCCCGATCACCTCCTCTGCAGTTTAATTTTACATTTTACGTCTTTTTCACAGTCACGAATGCATGAAAAAAGTGGAAGGGCTTGTAAACCCAGTACGCATGATGCTAGCGGTCCGCTGGCGGTATATGGCAGAAAAACGCTGGCGGTTTAACGCTGACGGCCCGCTAGCGCACCGACAGACGCTTTTGTGCAGTTGTGTCTTGGCGGAAAACCGCCAGCGGACCAACAGTGGACCACTGGTGAAATTTTGTGTGATACTGTGATAAAGTGATACTTTTAGGCCTACTTCTGGTAGGAATTGTTTCACATGAACAGGTCAGCTTGCCTACATCCTTAGCTGTACTTCATGCACTGAGCTCATGCATTAACAATAGTATCCAGGAAGTCCATTGTGATTGGTCAGTGAAATTGTGTGTACAACACAAAGGGGCTTTCAAAGTCAAATGCAAGTTCATTGACATTGTAGTGTGAAGATTCTGGTGGAGTATGTTGGTCTGTATATAGGCTATTCACATAACAAAGGCAGTGTATGGATTTACCATTTGCTGGCGGTCAGTGTACAGGTACAGTATAGCAACTTCTGCACACAGTTGTTTATGCAGTCAGTGAAAAGAACACTACTTTTGTCAAGCGGTATTTTAGCAGCCATCATCGTAGAGTGTTGATGGTAGACCTAATATTGTTGTTGGAACTTACCTCATATGGGAACGATCAGTGAATTCTCTACTGCTGGCCGTACAAGTTCTTTGAGACAACTACTGTAGGGCATGGCCGTAAAACGGCCTAACCGTTGCTGAAGGCCAAACCACTGCTGAAGAATTACGTACATTTCTTTTTGCATGGAAAACAGAACTTGCAGGATTTACACTTTTTTTTTTTACTTGTGAAGATTTGGAATACTTTTTAGAGCTGTTACTTGATGGGAGTCTTACCCCTATAACTAAATTCTGTTGGACTGAACTTTTGGACTGTAATAAAGCTGACCAGTTTGAAATGAAGGCCATTTTGCATGATTATTTCCAGTTACAGTTTGAAAGCATTTTAATTCTGTACTGGCATAGACACCATGTTGTTTGAAACGGTCATGATCTCCTTTGGGGCCATTGTAACAAGCAATCTGTGTTTAGCTAACTCTCTTGCAAAATGGACAATGAAGGAAATGAATGAAATATCATGATGAATGAAAAATCACCCTCTTTAAAATTATGGAATAACCCTATACTACAAGCCTATTACAGCTGGTGATCCGCCAGTGGACCACTGGCGTTCTCTAGCGTTTTTCCGCCGGAGGACCACCGTAGAAAAGCTGGCCATTTCGGCGGCGAACCGCCGGCGTTTTACGCTAGCGGCCCGCCAGAGTCACTGCCGGCGGACCGGTGGAGGACCGCTAGCATGTTGCTAACTGGGAACTTTATACCGTTACATTATACAGGCGGTTGAAAGCACGTTAGAGGTAAAAAGTCTAAAAGAGGATTTTAAGCACAAAATTTAATTTTCATATCTGAGAGAGGAACCGAATGGCTACACAGTATGGTGAAATTTCAATTCAAATCTGACATATATTCCTCTAATATCAGTAAATGAAATCACTAGATTTGTGTTCCAAAGTGATTCTGGGGCAGCAGAGGTTATGTCACTTTTTCACACTGACAAGGCATGTTTTGATTCAATTTGTTTTTCGTACTGTAGTATTGACCTTGCAGTTGATACGGATAGGGTCTCCTTGTAGGGCATGCAAATTTTATTAAGTTCTCATGCCACTAATGCAATGCCCATTCTGATAATATGAGGTTGTTGAGGAGAAAAGTGGTTGCAAAATCTACTAACAACAGCAACAGACTGTCCATTTAAGTGAGGACATATGCCATTTTTGCATGCTTCAATTTTACTTTTTCTTGAAAATGTGACAATTTTACTTGCTCATATCTCGAGAACCTAACGACGGATTTAAAAGCAAATTTTATCAAAATGCTTAGAATTAAGTACCCCCTAACATATAAACACTTGATTGACCTTTAACTCTTCTTTTAATATGAGATAGCCCCACAATCAATTCAGTTCTTACCAACTGCAAACATTTTTACGGTGAAATCCCCAACTCAATCACTACCTAAAACAATTAAGAAATAATTTACTGTCTTCTCATTGCAAGGTGGAGAATCAACCCAAACAAAATTTTAGGGACATGTAGAGATCGTTTACCTTACAGCCAAGGTGCAATTTTACGTAATGATGGAGCGCCCCTTCACAAAGGCCTTTTTCAAAGCTTGATATAACGCCAATAGATTTTGCGTTTGACCAAAAATTCCTCAAAATTGTCCTTATGGACCCTTTTTGTACACTGTATATATCAGGGTCAGCTTACAGTCATATAAGGTGTACTAATTGTGGAGTTCGTTGCGGGTTTGTTGCATACACAATTTCGATATTCATACACTTTTTTGTGACCAAAAAATCGTTAGTCTCTGCGGTATGAGCATTTCAATCATGTGCCAGCGATTGCCATCTTGTTGGCTTTAAGGTCCCGTATGCCTCTGACAAGGAAAGACAAGGTCCATTGTAGTTTGTCATTAGTGGTGGAGCGACACCACAAGATGTCTGTTGGAGGATCAAAAAGAGTGGATAAGAATTCACACCGACACTTTTTTTGTTAAAAAAGAAAATTCATAATGCTAGAGGAAACCTGTGCTTAGTTGGCTCTGCATCTCCGGAAAACATGAGAGCTAATCGGCTATGGCAGTCTTATCCTATACTAGGAAACGTGTTATCGTATCCTTATGAGGTCTCCGGGAAAATTTTTCAAAAAATTTGCGACGTATTCATAAAGGGCGGTTCGGTCCCTTTCAAAAGACCCAGGTTTTACGATGTTCATTTACAGGGAAAGGGCCTACCCAAACTTTAAAGGAAACTGCAAAACATTAACAGGAGGAATGTGAAACATTCAAGCATGAGAGCAAAATCATTTGTGCGTTGTAAAGGCAATATGGATACAGTCCCGATAACAGTGGCGTAGCTAGGGTTTTTTTTCCAGAGGGGGCAAAGGTATGAAATTTCCTCAAAACTTTTCCCGGTCAATGTGTATTTCATGTAAAATATGCAAATTTACAAGTATAACAACATTACTATGTCATTATGTAATATTACCTGCATTATAATCTTGAAGAATAACATAGAGCAATTGGAAATAACAACTCTTAGTATATTTTTTGGGTCAGTAATATCTGGTTTATTTGTATGTACTTACGCAATGGCGTACGCAGGATTTCTCTGAGGGAGGTGGGAATGCAGTATGGCCGAGAGGGGGGTCCAGAATTTTTTGGAATTTTTTAAGGAGCCTAGATGCAAAATGGTGCAAAATTTTCGACTTTGACAGGGATAGTTTTAAAATGTGAATCGTGGTGGTTTATGAGGATAAAACTGAAACTTTTGTATTTTTACATGCATTCTTATGCCATTTATGCTACCTTACGAAGTAGAACTTGTCATTAAATTTGCACTCTCTTAAGAGTCAAAATAAAAGAGCATTGATCGTTATAGGATTTGTGATTTTTCTTGGCCACAAAACGTTATTTTGTCATAAAGATTACTTAAGCGGAGCGCCACCATTGATTAGCTCGGAACGTAGAGAAAATTTCGAAAAATCAGACCCTCCAGATGGCGGGAAATAGCATTTCCCAGACTTATACGAAGAATCTAACCAGTCTCCATCTTCTTTTGTCGTTTGCAATAAAATTCTCCCTTCAAAATTTGTTCGCACACTGCAAAGTGATCAGAGAGCTAAGAGCTAATTTGACCCCCGAAATGTAATTTTGCCCCAAAGACTGAGCGAAGCGCCACCACTTGTTGGCGCGGGGCGTAAAGAATATTTCGAAAAATCAAACCCCTCAGATGGTCAAAAAATAGCGTATTCATGCTTGTAAAGTTAATCTAAACATGTAGTCTTTATTTTTATCGATGCCACCAGTGGGATACAGAGTCCACCTTTTTAAGTAAAAATTGGAATTCGACAGAATTTGCCTATTTGTAGGAATTACAAAAATTGGCATCACTGAAGGACCTTGCGGAGACAATCCTTCCCCTTTGAAAATTTTTGAAAAATTCCGTGTCCTTATATGCAATCCGGTGCCACATATGCTATCTTTTAAAGTAAAATCTGCGAACAAAGAAAAATGGCAGCTGTGAGGGGAGCATGGCCCAATGGTCTCCCATTCGTACGCCACTAAAAGGAGGCCCAATAGTGGCTCGATCACACAGGATATCCTGTTAGAACAGCAGTCTGTTACGTGTAGAAGGCAGAGGCTACAAGGTACTCATGGACCCGTTTATTGTTACACGTACCCCAATTGAGCAGAAAGCTATTTTCCCGAACCAGCCCGTAAGCCTCCAAGGATTAGGCTAAGTAACAAAATCTAAGTATGCAAATGGATCCCGTTCATTCTAATTTCTGGACTAACGGTAAGTTTATCTTTGGCCATGGATTGTTTCATCGTTATCTACACAGAGTGACATCGATATAGCTACTACTAGCTTGCAGGACAATATAATAACCTCGGGGTGTCTACCTGTCTATGCTACGTTAGTGACTTGTCAGTTTTCACATCCTTTCACTGAATTCCCTAATTAGTGTGAAACGTGTACAAGGGGATAAGTTCGGGTTACAGCCTTTTAGTGTTAAAGGCAGCCATTCGTCACCCCAAACTACAGTTTCAGTATACATATATCAAAACTCTCAATTGGTACAGCTCTTTGATTGGCATCACATTCAAACAATGCATCATAGCTAAATTACACAGCATGGGTACTGAGAGTGTCTTGATTACACATTATGGACTTGTATGACCACTGGGACAAGCCATGAAGCAATAAACTAGGATTGTGTCTGGATAAAGATGAGTGCATAACTATGGATATATGACAGAAAATTCCATTGTGACGATATGTCAGCATGCGTACATTTTCAAAACGAGTTTTATACGCGCAAACTACTTTTTCTATGTGTATAGTTAGGAGTAAAAGAAACGCGCACTTCTGCTAGCCTGCAGAGCAGACTCTGTAGTAGCCGAAAGATGGCGCTCTTTCAAAATCAAAATACACCTCTCTAAACTATATAATATACAGTCTGCAAACCTTCGTCCAGTTTCCATTTAGAGGAATCCCGCATTATTTTGAGGGACGAATTAGTAAACATGAGATGGTCACGTGGTGCACAAAACAAGTATGAAAAGTGTATTTTGGTACATACAACTGATACAACGAACGGTGAACAACCTAATTAGCTTTTGTAGGTGGAAAATGTGTATCAGGCCATACGTTCTATGCATTAATATTACCTATTACGGGAGATATAATTTAGTAATTTAATTTTGTCGTGACGTCATATTTGGTGGTCGTAAATGAGATTCGCCAAAAAGTTGGCAGGCTATTGTATACCGCAGTTATGCCATGTAACTTAGTAGTTGGAAACGTCAACTGTTCAACAGTGAAGCCGTTGAAAGACCCATAGTATTATTAATAGTAGCGAAAGTAAGATTTTTGATATTTGAATGTAGTAGTTGAAACGAAAACAGAATAGCCTGCTCACAGCAGGCTACGCTTCTGCATGTTAGGAAAAGGAACGCAGTGGTTGGTTTTTCATTGTAAGCGCGTAGGAATGTAAACGCGTGTATAGCTGTGCGCTCGTAAAGATACCATTGAAACTGACCAATCAGTAAGCCAATGAACTTCAAACCAGTCGTTGTGCGTTAATGTTCAAATGTTCTTAGGTAAAAAGCCGACGAAGAAGCCTTAAACTGTTCCATGTAAGTGTAATTTTATTGAAGAACTGTGTTCGCAGGAGTTGCAATGTTTTATAATCACACGTATTTATACTACCGGAAGATATCAATTGTCTGTTAGCTTTCAAAACGACTGATCAGTGATCAGCACTTCCGCCCCTCCGATTCGGTCTCCGTGAGGAGTCACCGCGCCATTTTAAGTTTGGTATCTATGTTTATAATATCTTTGATCTACCTACATAAAAGCGCCCCTACAGCCTATTTTCGCCCCTCTGACCAAATATTCCAGCCCTACAAACTTTGAGGCGCCCCTAAAGGCCATTGTTGACCCCTCTGACTGAATTCCCCTCCTCCGTCATTGCATAAAAGTGATGCTCTGTGCATCTACGGTGTTTCCTTTGTGGCCCTGTTGTAAATTTTACTTGATAAGGTATCAATACCACCCTAGGGCCACTTGGAGTAGTTTCCGTTTGAACGCTATGACTGATTTCATAAAGATGTTAAAGCTCAAAGCCTGTTTTATGAATAATCATACAAGAGTAATTCAGTCACGAGACAAAACTTTCATTCGTTTAGAGTGCTCTTTATTCCACTTGAAAAAGAAAAAGAAAACACGTACACACAGAAAAGAAAACGAGTCCAATAATTTTAGGGTATGTTACAATATACTAGCCTATCATTTTTTTCTCGAAAGGCAAGTCCTTCATTGCTTTACTCACATGTGTTAGGCAGGTGGCAGTTGGTACGTAAAGGAAAATCCGCCTGCAAAACTGATACAGCTACCGGGTATAGGGGCAACATTCGTCAATATGTTGCTAAATTGGTCAACATTCAACAGAATCCACCCGGTATTGATGGATGTTCAAGGAGTGTTCATTCAGTGAAGGTTCTCTCAATGCCGGCCTGTATTATGAACTATACTTCTACTGCAATCCTAGTACTATCATCATGATTTCTAATGGTAGCTAAAAGTCAGGGGACTACTTTATTATAATCCCCCGGATCAGTAAATGAGGTATACGTTTTCTCGCCCCCACTTCCCCCAGGATGAATGCCATTGACCCATAATGTGAGAAATATCAGTCTTTTTCTTCTTTTAGTATCTTTTCGGATATTTTGAAACACGTATGACGTAAATATTTTAAATCAGAGACAAACCAAGGGGTCATTCATAATGATATTTTGGCGAATATATTAGTCTCCCAATACACCAAGGTATGAAATGATTTGAAAATTTGTTTTGTGCTACATTACCAAGTTTCCATTCCATAGTCCAATAACAACCATATTGTCACATCATTATCATCAAACGCCATTCATAAGTTTGCTCCTGTGTCAGTTTATTCATTCATATTTTAATGGCGTCATTTTCCTTCAAGAGTGCATGCTTTTTGTGGCATCAATCGTAGGAGATCACCTACTTGTGCGGGGAAGTTCCAAACTTTTGAGGCCTAACACAATTCGATTAATTGTTAATTTTTGGAGATTTCCCTTAATATAAAGCTGAGACAGCGGTTTTTAAACCAGTACGCCCTACATAAAATTTGTTGCGGTCTCTGAATAAAGAAGAATAACAACTACTTGGGCGAATTGTGTTTAATAAAACTGTAACTAATGAGTTGTATTATGTTATTGTAGGAATTTGACATTTCATTTTCACATTCAGTTTGTTCAAACTTTTTAAATCGATTTCAATTATATTTTTAATGAAGTACTTATGCCATAATTTATTCTTGGTAGCACTCGGTAATCAATTTTTCATTCATATCTACAATCAAATAGCAAGAGACATCCAGGTCAAGGTATATCAAATTACTCTTTGCCTAGGTGCATCATTGATTATTACGGTATGTTCTTTAAACATACCTCTCTTACAAGTAATTGTTACAATACTCGTGTTTACGTATTTTATTAAAATATCAAAAAAGAGTTGTTCGTGGGAAAGTCAGCAGCGTAGCAAGCGGGTAAACTGGGGTCAATGCTTGAGACCACGGGTTTAAAACCCTAACCAATCAAACCAACTGTGAGCAAAGTCTCAGTCTTACCCACCAATGGAGATTGGATGGCTCTTTTGGAAAGAAAGTTCTAGCTTTTTTTTCTCTTGTTCATGGCCCCGCGAGGGTCTTGCTACCAGGGAACGTTCATCTTTGCTACCTGCATCCATAAAATAAATTTTTCAAATACATCGAAGAGGAAATAGATTTAAAGACCCAATTAAAACCTCACATAAAGACAAAAGAAAAGTCCAAAATGAAGTAGATAAATAAAGAATAGGTATTTACTTCTTGAGCAAAAAATAGCGGATGGGCTAAATAAATAGTGAACAAATTTGGTTATATACAGCATTCACAGCTAATCTGCGTCATTGTGCTTAGTATGACAAAACTGATGGGACGTGCAAAACGATTAACCAGCCGCTTTGTCTTTTACTGCATTTAAATACAATGCAAAAGAAATCGTGGCTATGAATATAACAAAATTAATCTATTGAAAATATTGAAGTCCAATACACTTTCCTTCAATAAAAGCAATGACTTCCAATTGACTCTCCGACTGAAAGAAAGACATAAATTTAAGTTCAAAACTGACAATAAAAGAAGTACAAAAAGTCAGTAGTGTTTGGTTCCTATTCTTAAAATACAAAGTTTGATCCTCCACAGAAAGTATCTCCAGACCGACTTTTAAACTGTATACCAGTTTTAACAAGACCTAAAGAACTTTAAACTCAACTTGGGCCCAGATCGAGCACGGCAAGTTCACAAAAACCACACCAATAGTATATCGTAACAGTTGAATTGTGTGGAGTGCTTTGGAAAATACGACGTAACATCAAGTTTTTGTTTGAAAACTAGCATGAGTACGTTACAGCTTCTTCAACTGCTATGAGTTACAAATAACCTTCCCGAATTATACTGCAGTGCATTTAACCAGAAGGTTAGTCATATTGTATTTGACTTTATGCCTTGACCAGGTCCTAGAAGACATGCATGCTTAGCCTTTGGACAGCATGCAACATCTCTTGGGTCGAAGCGGCTACTTGTCTTGACATTTTTCACTCTGTGCAGGTTGAAGCTTTCCTGTAATTTGCATACTGAACTTCCTCGCTTCCCTTCTTCTCGATAAATCTCTCCAAGACTCTAAAAATAATGTTGTATTGTCGCTGTAAGAAAGCAAGATGATGTCAAACGAGTCCGTGAAAGAATACTTTTCACAATTCTGCCACAACGCACACTGAAAAATGTAGTGTGCGTACCCACATGTATATATCCAATTACGAAACATACCTTTTGCGGAGCAGAATTTGCAGTAGTCATGGCTTTATGAGCGGGGGCACAGCTGAGGTCAATAACATTTTCCTGGCATAATTTCTACATTTTCTAAATCTCTAAAGAACTAACATACATTCCAAAATCTTCCAGGGAAGATGGGGTAGGACCTGTGTTCACTGAGTTCTGCCCCCTTTTAGAAGCAAAACTTGGTTAACCTTAATTGTATTGGCTGGATTAAAATTGAGGAACTTTAGAGAAACAGTTGTAGTAAATACATGTCCCAGGCAACGCGACCAGTTTCGTACGATAAGTATTGTATGAGCAGGGAGGTGTTACTGATAACACCCCCTGTCAAGGGATAGTTTAGTTGGTGAGCGACTCACGGAGCATAGTTTGGCTATTTTATCGGGTATCCCAGGTGGTTTCGACACAATGTATGTTATCCCCGATACGGTCTACAACCCCTACAGTTTCTATTTTTTTTCCTTTTGTTCTTAGCGATTATAGAGGCTATGTTATTTATGTAAGCCTGCCAAAAATTTTCTCGCGAATTTCACGATTCAGACTCAAAAGAACACTATCAGTGCGCAAATCGGCTTTAAAAATATTAAGTGATATTGTGCAAAATGTGCCCAGGCTGCAATGACATGGGATAGTTAGGCTCCTTCATATCCCCTTCTCACCACCCCCTCGACAAAGGGGCTGTCGGAACTTGCATGACCCGCCCCCTGTCGGGAATAATCTGTCGGTTTAGTTATTTTGGCTTTCAAAAGAGTTATTTCTGCGATAAAACCCAAAATGTTCGGTACGCTTGGCACACTCTTCCTCAGTTCCGTTACCTAGAGTTAATAAACTACAAATCCTTCCCATCTTTTTAAGTAAATTAGTACGTAGAATAAATGGATCAATGTACATGTCGAGAATTTCATCTCATTTCGCTAAACTTCGTTAATAATTTCGTGTCAGTCGTGCGGTACGGACTCAAAGGAAGTACAATATAAGTTGTGCCCGATAGGGCCAAAAGGCCGTGACAATTGACCTATATAAGCTTTAAATAAGTACAGATTCTCTTTAGTGTAGGCTAACCCAAAAAATTTTCGTCCACTTTTCCACGGTTAAATCAGTGCGAAAATATCTTCCTCTAGCATATACGAATTTTATGTCGTATATGACTCGCAATGGCAGGTATAGTGCACAGGTTTTCTTCAAATCTCCCCCACCAACTTATCGACGGCATCCTGGCTGTCGGGGTTTGGGGTCGCTACCCACCCTACCCCTCCCCGTTCGGAGAGTGGCCCTTCGTCGGGCAAATCCTGGCGCCAAGCCTGGAGGGAAGACACATTTTTCCAGTTATGACTTGTATATGTGTAATGAAGCAATTAACTAAAATGGAAGCTGTATTTTTTGGAGAGCGGCAACCATTTTGGAGGGGCGGCCAATTTCACCAGGAGGGCGTGTCGCCCCTCTAAAACCCCCTGTGGAGAACACTGGAATCAAGTATAAAAAAACAAAATATAGCACCATATTGCATCTAAGCTCTTCGAGAGAGCAAAAATTTCCAAGGGGAGGGGGACACCAGGAAGACAGGCCCAAAGTCAAGGGGTTCGCACTTACTCCAGCCCATACCTATTTTTTTTTATTTTTTTTTTATTTAAATGGAGTTTTTGCGTTTTTCAGGGCAAAATGTCAATTCCGCTGGTTAAGCCAATGTAAGCCTTATGAGTGCAACACAATTCCTTAGGACCCCATTGACTCGTACAGTAACCCTCTTACAACCACACACTAACCCTCGAGGGAATAAGGAAAACCTTGATACAAGATTGAAAATGTCCAAATATTCCAGCTTAGGTGTTCACCAGATCGCTCAATTGCAAAATCGCCTTGGGATAGGAGGGGGAAGAGCCACACCCTCTCCCCGTTCGGTCGCTCGGCTCCTCACTTGGGCGCTACGCTCCCTGAAGAAAATGGCGCAACCCAGTGGCGGCGATTAAAAATAAATGAAAAAGTGGGGGATAAAGGTATGTTCAGCCCCTCAATATTTGTCAAGTGCTCCAATTAAGAAGCGGGGAGAATTTCGAAGTTAGGCTTAACACATTCTTGCTTAGAACAATCGGGAAGTGCCGTTTCCGGCCATCTGAGGGGTTTGTAAAGCCAAAAATTTCCTGGTACGCTCCGCGACAATCGATGGTAGAGCTCCGCTTAGATAGTCCTGTCGGTCAAGATTGGGGACGATGAATCGACTCCCCCCCCCCCACAAGAAAATCCTGGCTACGCCCCTGGGTACCTATAATCACCAAGTAAACATTCATAATGAAAAAGGACAGTACAAGGAGACCTACCTCGTTTTCTACCATTTTGGACTGTACTTTGCGTATGGACTTCACCGCTTGGAACACATCCGTGCCATTCTCTAATTCCATCTGATCAATGCATATCTTGCAGGCAACAAAAACACCTGTAACCTTAGCACCATCTCTGACAAAGGTAAAAAGTGTAACAAATACGAAAAATATAATTGACGAAAAAGGACTAGCACGTTAGTGTATTCTTTTTAATCGTGTTTCTGTTGAGATTCATGTACAACTTTGTCTCTTTCCGTCATTTTCGAAAAAGGTAAAGAATTTAAGAATTTGCAAATAACTATGGGTATTTGAAGATATTCTTTTTGACTCAAAGTCGTTTACAATCGGGAATAAGCGTGGAAATATGTAATCAATGTCATAATTGAAGTGATTATCTGCAATAAGATAATTACAGCCATCATTGATCTGTTGATAAGGTGCCTTCAATGAATTCGTTTGTCTGAGGTACTAACAGTCACTACATGTTACATTCTGGTCACTTGAAATTTCGAGAAATGTAATAAAGTTAGTTCTTACAGACACTGTATACAGGTCAATCCATCGTCTAGAGCCTTTGTCTTCCCTGCTCCTACTTCTTTCAACACCTCACACACAGGGTCCAATAAAGTTAAGCTTCCTTGCAAACTCGGTAGTTGTTTCAAATGGTAGTGGAATATGCACTGTATTTCCTATAACAAAGAAAAAAGGAGAAAGCATTAAAAAGCAATTAATTACTCCAATGTTCAAATCGTGGCGTCGCCATAGTGTAGGACGGGGTCTTCCCGAACGTTGGTCGTGCGCCCTCATAAAATTGTGTTAAAAGTCCATGTGTAGGCTGCACTGCCAACGTTTCAGCACACACGTGTTCGTCCTGCCCGCTGTGGCTATTTGCGCCACTTTGCTATATCCATAATATATATATTTCAATTTTAAGTGCGTTAATATTAGTCTTATCTCTTGGGGTGTGTGTCTGGGCAAAACAGTCAAGGGTACCATGGAATGATTATCAGAGGATTCGATGATAGTCCACCATCAAATGGTTTGCAGTGGATACGAATAAAGGTCCACCATCAAATGGTTTGCAGAGGATACGATTATAGGTCCACCATCAAATGGTTTGCAGAGGATACGATTATAGGTCCACCATCAAATGGTTTGCAGAGGATACGATTATAGGTCTACCATTAGTGGTTTGCAGAGGATACGATTATAGATCTACTATTAATGGTTTGCAGAGGATACGATTATAGGTCCACCATCAAATGGTTTGCAGAGGATACGATTAAAGGTCTACCATGAAATGGTTTGCAGAGGATACGATGATAGGTCTACCATTAATGGTTTGCAGAGGATACGATTATAGGTCTACCATCAAATGGTTCGCAGAGTATACGATTATAGGTCTACCATCAAATGGTTTGCAGAGGATACGATTATAGGTCTACCATTAATGGTTTGCAGAGGATACGATTATAGGTCCACCATCAAATGGTTTGCAGAGGATACGATTATAAGTCCATCATCAAATGGTTTGCAGAGGATACGATTATAGGTCTACTATTAATGGTTTGCAGAGGATACGATTATAGGTCCACCATCAAATGGTTTGCAGAGGAAACGATTATAGGTCCAACATCAAATGGTTTGCATAGGATACGATTATAGGTCCACCATCAAATGGTTTGCAGAGGATACGATTATAGGTCCACCATCAAATGGTTTGCAGAGGATACGATTATAGGTCCATCATCAAATGGTTTGCAGAGGATACGATTATAGGTCTACCATTAATGGTTTGCAGAGGATACGATTATAGGTCCACCATCAAATGATTTGCAGGGGATACGATTATAGGTCTACCATCAAATGGTTTGCAGAGGATACGATTATAGGTCTACCATTAATGGTTTGCAGAGGATACGATTATAGGTCAACCATCAAATGGTTCGCATAGTATACTCACATCTTTATCTTCTTCGTGATGGATGGTGAAATTTCGTTTGACGTAAAACTCTTCAACTTCTTCCGTCTCAAAATGAATGCGGATTGATCCATACGAGAGATCTGCTGACCTATCTGGCCAATACGGAACATCATCATGGGACTGTTGATTTGAGAAAATAAATAGCGCCAAGCATTAAAAATAAAATTTGTTTATAAGGTAATCATATTTGTCGGCAGGGAGAACCGTATTATAAAGGATACAAAAAATGAATGGATGAAATATAAGTGCAATAAGATTTCCAATTGAAACTTTATTTGATCTGTTTTACAAAGTGAAAAGATTGGAATAATGTAACTGAAATGGCGCCAAAAGAGTCCACTCGTCCTTTTAAATGCGTCATAATTTCTGACAAAGATAACCCTACGTGTAATTTATTCCACAGGATCTCATTCATGCTAAACATTTAATACAAGCAAATAAAAGTGACATCTGTCTTTCAATATCATGAAAAAAGAACAAAAGCTGACACAATTACCTCTGTGCCATCATCCAGTAAAACAATAGTGGTGATGTCATATTCATATACCATTTCCCAGAAGTCCTGCTTTGTACTCTTAAAAGGTATCTGTGTTGTGATGAACTCGTTTGGTTTTATAAAACCCTGAAAAGATATATATATGGTTAGAAATAACCTTTTAAAACATAAAAAATCGCCTTTAAACAGTATAAAGTGTAGTTGCAATCACTCCCGTAAGCAGTCAATATACGAGTAGAGCCGACAAGCTTGGGGCGAAATATCTCGGGGGGGGGGGGGAGACTGAAATGTGGTATTTTTTAAATGTACACATGTCGTCGTTCCCTACCGCAGGAATAAGGGCTAAGTTACGAGTTTTACCAAACAGGAATAAAAATTACCCCATAGTATTCAAATGATGTATTTCGAAAAGATATATATAAGCCCGTATTTTCTTAAAGACTACCAATGTTGGGGTTTGGAACATTACTTTTATTAAAAATGGCGAATGAGGTAGTTAAACTTACGTCCATAAAAGATGCATTGATGTAATTATTTTCTGTGTCTTCCCTTTGGAGAATAACTCTGGCTCCATCCTCTGTTGATTATAAGTACATCTTCAGTGTTAATGTAAACTTTTAAAGACGGTTTGTGCAATAGCACATGATTACAGGGTACGATTGGACGATTAGTAAAAGCTATGCGCGACTTAGAGCGCAGTTTGAATGTTTAGCAATATCATTTACAACAGAGAGAGCATTAAATTATCCTGTTTTTATACACATATTCGGCATTGTTTAACCTTTCCTAATTATAAACGACAACATTATGAAGTAAAATTCCGTTTTCAAAAACACTCGAGTAAAATGTAGTCCACGATCGTGCGTTTACCCATTACTATGAGTTTATCCCCAGATAATGCACATGGTCACGTACCGCGCAATGGACCAGTAGAAGGTGAGGATATATCATGAACGAATCCATGTGTTTTGTCGGGTTGAACTATCCATGACGCAGTCAGGAGTAAAAGACGAAACAGATTTCTGTATTTCAATTACTGATCATTTCGTCAAATCAAGACAGTACGTCTGCCCACGGAGCTGCAACAGCTCGAGTCCTGGTACAGTCTGCCTTTCTTCGTGCATGTGTAACGGAACTAGGCATGAAATTGATACGTTCCGACGACAGAAAAATGTTACTTGTTAGACCACTAGAATTCCGATTGCAGGTAGAAATTAGTTATAGAGACCTTCAAAGTGCTTTCCATGACGCAGTCAGGAGTAAAAGACGAAACAGATTTCTGTATTTCAATTACTGATCATTTCGCCAAATCAAGACAGTACGTCTGCCCACGGAGCTGCAACAGCTCGAGTCCTGGTACAGTCTAGGCATGAAATTGATACGTTCCGACGACAGAAAAATGTTAGACCACTAGAATTCCGATTGCAGGTAGAAATTAGTTATAGAGACCGTCAAAGTGCTGCTCTAGACAGGAGACCCTAACTTAATCAGTTTTCCCAAAGGTTTACCCACACTACCAGCAAGTGATGATAGTAAAGAGCAAACTCCTCATCCCAGGCTGTTTCGTTTTCCCGACGAAGTTTCGCTAGCCTTTCCAAATTTGTTTTACGTCCACCCTTGCGCATACACAAACGATGTTACATTAGACAAGAGTCTAATGTATAATTATGGCGCTGTTTTGATCTGCATCTTTTAAATGTGGCGTAGTCCAAAGTTATTTTTAAGAAGGGTTTTTTCAACCCCTACTTTGGAGGGGAAGTGCCTCTCGTCTAGTTTAATGAGGCCGGCCGTGGCGGACAACAAAAGCGCTAATCCTTGAACCGAATTCCTAAAACAGTAGCAAAAATTCTAATCGATAAAACACAGTGGCAATGCCAATCAGATTCTTCCAAATATTGTAAATGCAGTTATGTTCATTGCCTTTAGCTCTTATTTAATAATTATAATAGGGTTGTAGCCTAGGCTAAGGCACAACGGAAGGGGGGGGGGATCAAACACTGCCTACGTTGAGCGCCACTATCATTTAATTCGTGATGTATGTATACATGCTTTGAAAATCTCATAAGGGTCGCTGCCACATGCGCCTCGCAGGATACGACCCCGAACTTGAATAAAATATCATACGTGGTAAAATGTCTTCTGAACGGTTCTTCTCTTTGTTGATCTCGGCTTTTCCTTTCGTTTGACGGATCTCAGACAATGACGGAATCAGGTGTTCTATTGCCTTTGAATGAGAAAAGAAGTGTGGATATCTAATTACCAAGTTCAAAAGTGAATTCGGAATAAAGCAAACTATAAAATATTTTTAACTTAAAAAATAGGTACATAGGCCTACTAGCAGGCGCGTAGTCAAGAAACCGTGGTTGTACCCCTCCCCTACCATGACCCAAATTTATTATCTTTGTGGTGCACACGCGCCCACAGTTTACATTTGGAGACCTAAAAACTCATCTTTTTAACCCCTTTACCATTTCATAACACACTAAAAAAACAAAATCCTGGTTACAAACCTGCATTCGAAATAGTATTTTTCCAGTGTTTGAATCAATCCACCATTTTATTCAATATAAAATATCAAGACCCAAATTAACCGAATGCCGCACATGGTTGCTAGAAAATTGGTGAGAAGTAAAAGTGGAATCATCGGGTCTTGGATTAACTGGCACAAAAATACTATTTCAGAGCATGCGCAGAAAAATGTAACTGTACCTTCAGTTCCTTCTGCCTTCTCTCTGTGACGTCACTCATGTTAGCTCTTTTGACGAAATCAATAGATGGAATAAACGTGTCTCTGCATAGAGCCCACTCTAAGACACAGTCATAGATAAACAAATATTGTTCCTGTGTACATAAAAATGCATGTACAAATAAAACCTGAGAGTAAAGTTTAAACATTGGAAATGTCTGAATACAATTTTTAATAGTAACAAACTGTATGATTAACTCTCAAAAGAATAAATGAGCACAAAACAAACAAGGAAACAACGTTCAAGTTCTACATTTTGTCAGAAGCGAAATCAAAAGTCTAAACTATACTTTGGGTCCAACGAAGAGATTGGCAGCCCCACTTTATCCAGTGGCAGAAAAATGTAAGCCTAGCTTATACACCGCGAAGATCGCCAATCCTCAGGAAATCTCTGCTACATCTTTTACAATTTGCATGAGTGCCTGCAAGGATCACTTTTTAAAGAGTGTTTTCTGTGTGCACTCCACTTCACTCTTTTAGCGTGTATATTACTCTTCTTGGAGTGAATTTCCACTCTTTTCTAACCCGAGGAATTTCACTCTTTTTTATGTTTAGAGTGTACAGGCTAACGTCAGAAGAAGTTTCAAGTTGTCACTGTGAGGAGTTTTTGTACTGGTTCATCACATAATATCTCAAGTACCACATTGTTGCGTCACATGGAACTCTTATTTCTACACTGTAAACACAAATTAGTCAAGTGATGTATGAATTGAAAAACCACGTCAGTCACTCATATTTGACCAGTTTTTGACGATATCTGACCAATTTCGTAGTAATTTGACTAAAGATTTTCAACCACAACTTAGTCAAGGAATGTTTTGGTACACAGCAGTTAAAGTCATTTTCTTTCACATTCTTACCACTGTTTGCACCATCCACGGTCTGTTTGCTCTCATATCTTGACAACATTCAAATATGTTGATGTCCTCGTTTTTATTTAGTAGTCTCAGTTGACGGTCTATAGCGATGTATACACCGGTTCTGCCAATACCAGCGCTAGGATAAAAGGTGAATCATACGGTAATGAATAAAGATTGAACTCTGTTCCCAATAACAACTGAATAATATTTTATTTGTCTCTGAAATGTACATTTTGAACTAAAGACAGTTTGTCATGACTAACGTTAGAGACATTGTCAAATTCTCCCATCCTACATTTTTAACTATTCTCATAAACAAAACTCATCTTCATCCAGCCACAATCCCAGTTTATTGCTTTAGGACATACACTATGGTGACTATGAAAGACCCCGCGTAATCAGAACACTCTCAGTATATACTGTGTAATATGAGCTACGGTGCATTTTTAATGTTATGTCAACCAAAGAGCGTTGCAAATTGAGAGTTTCTGTAGACTACTGGTAAAAAATTTTAGTTTGGGGTGACGAACGATTGCCTCCAAAATATAACATCTATAACATACGCTATCACGATATTGAAAAAAGAAGCTTTGCCTACAATGTGTTGGACCAAGTGCATGCATATAGGCTGGTTCTTAGATAAACAGTTATAACCCAGAACCATGCATACATGCGTTTGCAATCATTTATCCAGCATCAACGAGGAAGTTTCTTAGCACAAGAAATCGTATAAATCCACTGGCAAAACTTGTAGGCTATTAGGCAAGCTTGAAAAATAGATAATGGCTGAAATTCATCATTGCGAACTTTTTAAGCTTGAGGCACAAGAAGGCTTATTGCAGTAATTTGCACCTGAACACATTTAGAAAGCCGACTTTCCTCAAAGAGAACCTCCCTTAGACCTTTTCCCCGCGTCACACTCAACAATCTCCATAACTTAATCCTGGTTTTTCGCCTGACTGTAGCCACTCATATACATACTGACACACCTGCAGTGTACTAGAACGGGTGTCTCAATTTCTACTGTCACAGGAGTCACTTTTTGAATAAATCTAAGAAGTCTTGAAGAATCATCCGGGATCTTTTTGTCTGGCCACGCGATGAAGTGATACTGTAGAATAGTTCTTGTTTCAGATGCCTGCGAGGAGAATTATGCACAAAAAATTGTTTTAATTCTTCTTTTTAAACAAAAAAGTTTGTTTGATGAAGAAAATAGGAAATCAAATGTAATCTAAAATGTCTTTCAGATTTAATCACTCATTAATAAGAGGTTTCTTAACTGTATTCTCATTAGTCAATTAACTCTCTTCTTAAAGGACGAATTTCTGATAGTTCCAACTCTCCGAACTGTGGTTCACTATGTTGTATTCAACCCCGTCTAAAACTTAAACTGTTCCTGAAAAATCCTACGTAAGTGGTTGAGCTTGCATTCTGGAAAGCATGCGAGGTCCTATTTGATTTATACTCTGAACACTTTATCGGTCAGCCGTCTTAAGTGATTGATGTTCTGTGTCTTTCCTCAAGAAAATTATACTTCAGAGTGACGAGTTTCTGCCTTTAATCTACTTGTGGACCATCTTATACTATTACGCATAGCTCGGCATTGTCACCCTAGTGTAGGGTTAGTTATTTCCGTCTTCCTTCTGTTACGTCATATTCTCCTTGTTTAAGCTGCGTTTTTGTCGTCCCAACGTTAGAAAGGCGTAGCCAAATTCTAACAGAACTTCACAAACTCCAGAGGTTGTTAGTTCTGTTAGGTTATAAGCACTGTTAGATGATATCCACAAGATTGATTGCCATATCTATCACGTTATTTGGGACGACGTCACAATAGGCATGACAATCAAAACTCACATAAACTGACGGCAATAACGCCACCTATGTAAAAGATCATCACCAGGGAATTGCTAGCACTGAAAGCCTTGGACAAAACAAGACTTACGCATGTTACTTCCAGAGTTCTGAGTATGTAGGAAAAGAAGCTGTTCTCCTTCGTGCATTTCACTGTGACGTCGCCATAGCGAATTTCTGTCCCGGATTCGGGCCAGTATTTTTCACATTTCACCTACAGTTGAACAAACCAAGAAATGTTATTAACATTAGGAAGCCATACACAAAGTTTGGTAAACAACAGTTTCAGACATATAGCGATGGAGAAAGAGTGGGCTCGTAACACCGAGGAAATTTTTCACAACATGGACGAATGCAAAGAATCAATGCGAAGCTTTCGAAATCTAGTGCTGATTTTGCTTAGGCAGCTTTTTGTTTATTAGCCCACAATTAATTTTCGTGAGATTAGTTTACTCATAAGTAGATTAAATGAAACCCGTTTGGAGGAGAAAGAAGAGGATGCATTTTCCTGTATCTGAGACTAAATTTCTAATAATGACTATCGATACTACCATTTATGTTAGTCACATCTCTTGCGAATATAGAGCGGCGGTCGTCATTTGCTTCCTCCCCTGAATTCGAAGTCACCCCTGCTAGTAATTATTGCAAGGTAATTGGCAGTAAACTCATAAAATAGAATATGGATTGCGCTGGTTGTCCTTCTGTACTAATTCGACAACCAGGATCTTATAAAGACACCGATGTTATCTCAGTCCTACTTACTCTAATTGACAAGAAACTGAGCTGTAAAATCTCATCTAACTCATGGTTGCCATGCACTTGGAAAATGTAGTTCGTCATGCTTTCGTCTTTGCTAAGTCTTTGGACAAGTTGTAATTGAAGAGCTAGAGAAACATTACATTTTTTGTTTTACGTTTAACCCAGAAACTGAAGTTAAGATACCAACAAGATTATAGCCTATGTGTTGAGGGCAGAGGGTAACTGTAATGTCCAAATCGTACATACAATACGTGTTTTTTCTGACGTCTTCCAGGCTCTCTATCGAAGAGACGTTCGGCGAAATCAAAACACGTACTCCCAAAAAATCTACGTCCACTACAGGACAACACCCCACTGATGACCAACCTCACAGCCCTCAGACCATTTACACCATTGGTCTGTCATGTATGGCTTCATTCTACACTGGATGAAAAGAAGAGATTCTGGGGATGACCTTAGCCAAAAATGTCTTGAAGCCCATTTATGGTGGTGCTCTATGTAGAGAGTGTTTGAACCGTTCCTCCGCTATAAAGTATTTGTCCGGCTATGGCCCTGACTAAAAAACATACAGAAATAACTAGAAATTACGTACCCTATTTTCACCTTCTGTTAAATGAGTTAGCATCAGAACTTTTTCTATCTTCTCTTGCCAAATCATTAGCCAGAAATCGTCGAGGGTTTGCAGAAGGGGACCTGGAGTAACATGTTGTATATTAGTTAGTAATCAATGGTTGTATATAAAAACGTGATATTTCACATAATAATTCTTCAAACTTTTAATTAGGCCTAACATCACTTCCATGGAGGCTTTTTTTCTTTATCGATGGTAAGTTTACAAATTCACTTCCAAACAGTTTTGTGAAAAAAAAAAACATAAACTTTGTGACAAACTAAGATAAAAAGAAGCAAGGTTGCACAACAAATCCTTTCAGGCCACACTTCGGAAACTGGTTTTCCTGCTTCAAACATTATTGTAAGATTTCTCCTAAAAACAAAGCTCTTGATTTTGTTTTAATTTCTATGTTTTACACAAACATGTATCAAAAACTCGGATGCTCAACTTAGTAAAATTTGCATCGCATACAAATTTTGTTACGTGCAGTTATAACATAGCAATGAATACATGTACTGCATAGAAACCATCACAGACTTTGTGGTACAGTATATATATTGCGAAATATAAGTATGTATAGTTTGAGAAATGCACGGCTGGCGGTTTACAACTTGCTTGGACTTGTTTTAGTCTAGTCTGTTCTAGTCTAGTGTAGTTTAGTCTAGTCTAGTCAATGGCAGTGGGACGGACAGGGTGCAGCTCAGTCCCTATAATGAAAACAGTAGGGTATATGTCCCTGAATATTTCCAATAAGCTCTAAGAAGAGGGGACCGCCCGAAAGTGGATGCTGAGCATATTCGAGTTCTGTCCAGTGCACTTGCAACTTAGGACACTCGGGAAGTGTTTTCCTGCCATGGGGGTGCTAAGTAACATTATTCTTGCACGTTCCTCTTTACGCCCCTTCCCTTAAAGAGTTTAGTACCTTACACCCCCTTCGATTAACACGACATGTGATTCTACTAGATATAATGTTTCAACATCATTTTGTTGTTCGTGAGATTGTCACTCTTACTAAATTACCTTGTGCAGCGATGTATGCAGGTTTTCCGTCATTTCCCTAAAATAATAGAAAACATTTAGAGTGTTAACAATCTTTTCCTTTGACAACACACGTATTTCTGTATTCACCCATTTCAATCCAAATCTAATGGTAAGATAACATTGTTCAAACGATTCTGGCAATCTCCTCACTTTATCCTAAATCTGATGCACCAGTGAAATATATCTACTATGTAGTGCAGCAGACTACTTAAAGGGAAGATGCAGTCACCTCAACTTGAATTAGTGTAGTAGACTGAACTCTTAAATAATTGGTTCTTGACAGCCAGTGCAGCAGTGTACTAGGCGCAGCCTCAAATCTTTCGAAGAGGTCCAAGAGTGTTTAACCCCCTTGATACTCTCATTGTGTTTAAAACGTCTTAAAATAGTTGTAAAGGAAATGCAGTCACCCCAACTAACAGGTAAGGAGCAGTCCCCCAGACTTAGTTTGAAGAAAAAGCTAGATAACACAATTTTCGTCTTATTTCTCTTCAAAGTATCTTTCATTACATTTTATGACTTTACTATTGCATATTCAAGGTAAATCAAGCCTTATTTCAAGTAAATGTCACATTTGAAGAGAAAAACATTTTCACATGACTCCCAACAGCCAATCATGACACTTGACAGTCTACTACACTACTTCAATTTGGGATGACTGCTCTTGCCCTTCAAGAGTACAACAAACTATCCTGGTTAATGATTGGCCTTTAATGATAATGTGCCAACATTTTGTCTCTTTAGTAGTGAATTTTAGCAGTCGTAGCTGCTAAGTTTACTTTGAATATGCAATATTGAAGCCCTAAAATATTACCGGTACGAAAGATATACTTTTGAAAGGAATAATGAGAAGACGAATGGACGATTATCCTGTTATCTCCAAAGTAAGTTATGGCTACTGCCCTTACCCTTTAAAACATTGTAAGTAGCTCAAAGTAATAGTTTCATTTTCTTTTCTTCCTTCTCAGTACAAATTATACACAATTAAATAAATAGCATACGCTAGTAACAATAAACTAAACCTCATGACAAATGGCAATAGTCAATTTAGAATAGCTTATCAAAACAAATACAATAATATGCAGTTGAGAAGCGTACGTATGGAGGCGACCATCCTTTGAAGGCAGGCAACAAATTGCCTGTCGGCGCCCTCTTCAGGTTTTAACAACCTGCTTTAAAGAGCCGCTGCAGGTCATTCTCACCCTCTCCAGACCAAAATACGATAGCTCCACCACTATAACCATATCGGGTGAGAAGGCATAAGGCCCAGAAGGAAGTTAGAATTTTCTACTTTAGTCCTAACCAGTATACCATTTTTGAGTAAATAATTTACAATTTGGGGGTTCGTCCTTCAAAAAGAATAGTCCAGAGCCTATTTTCGTTTTAACATGTAAAGAGGTATACATATTCTCAGCATTCTGAGGAAATTTTCATTCACTTCCCATGTTCGGTTCTGGAGATAGGCTATTAGCAATTGAATGTGGCAAATTTCCTACACAGAATAAACTTTAAGCAAACAGAAGAATATGGAGAATCAATGGGTGTACGGTGGGTCCTCCTACTCCATTTTGTAATTGAACCGCCACATTATTCTCTTTATCTGTAAGTCACGCTGTTGAAATCGGGGAATTCATGTCCCTGATTTGGCCCTAAAATTTTTAAGTTTCACACAAATCCTTCAATCGGAATGTGATACATAGTCTTAGGAAATTGCCGTAATTAAATCTTCGTTGTGAATATAGGGCTTACACTGTAAAAAAGATATGTAATTCTACAGTGAACTTACTGGCATCTATAGAACTCCAGGTAGCAAAGGTATTACAGTTTTGCATGAGACAGTCAGATCTCACAGGGACCGTACAGTAGGTATGTAACCATATTTTCCCTGAATACTACGTTTGCAAGTAATTTTTGTGTTCAGAAGCGAAAGCGGCTTCATATATAGGAACTGTTAATGCCGTTTTGGACTAACGTATGTACATCTGTGAAATAACAGGTCGAGCACTGGAATCCATGCCGCAGATATTAAAAATAACGATTTTTTTTTTGTAAACGATGCATACGTACATTTATATAGCTTGCGTTAATATAGTCGGAATTGTCGGATTTGTTCTTTGACTTCAAAACCACTCTAGAATCATCATCTGAGGGAAATAATGAAAGAGTTGATATACATCAATGATGAACATTACTGATATAACAGGATTAAAGGCATATTTTCATCATCCCAAACAGTAAAGGTTAAGGTTGCAAAACTTGATAAAGCGCACATTACTGTGATGAAACACACTCAATGGCGCTTTACAAAGTACAAAAATCAAGAAAAAGATTTCCTAAAAAGATAAGTTTTCAAAGCATCCTTAAAAGAATTAATAGAAGACGACTGTGGAATATGAATCGGGAGGGCATTCCAAAGCTTCGGGCCAGCAACCATAAAAGAACGATCCGCAAAAGAACTGCGAGTGGTGAAAAGAACCTTAAGAAGTAAACCTTTTGAAGATCTAGTAGCATAATAGGAAGCTTTGAGTTCAATCAACCCTGATAAATAAGTTGGTGCTAAATTGTGGGGACATTTAAACACAAGGAGAAGAATCTTATACTCAATACGAGCTTTGATGGGCAGAATGTGTAGCTCTTTCAAAGCGGCAGAGGCACTGTCAAATTTGGATCTACCGAGGATTAACTTAGCAGTAAGGTTTTGAATTCTTTGAAGTGGATGTAACGTAGAGTCCGGAAGGTTAATGAACAGGTTATTACGATAATCCATATGTGAAAAAATCAGAGCATTAGCATATTTAAGACAACTTGCTCTGTCTAGATAATTACGGATCTTCTTC
This sequence comes from Holothuria scabra, assembly GCA_037179385.1. Taxonomy (NCBI): domain Eukaryota; kingdom Metazoa; phylum Echinodermata; class Holothuroidea; order Aspidochirotida; family Holothuriidae; genus Holothuria; species Holothuria scabra. The sequence goes on from CM074186.1 coordinate 36,725,531, forward strand.
AAATTATACATAGCGAGGGCGGATGCCCTTGCTTTCATAGATATGTGATACTTGAGATTAAGGGATTCATCCAGAAACACACCAAGTAATTTAATTTTCTCAGACCTACGAATGGGTATGTCACCAATAGAAATAACATTTGCTAAACATTTTGTCAATTGGGCCTTACTTCCAAAAATGATAAATTCAGACTTTTCGTCATTCATTTTAAGACGGTTACACTGCATCCAGTCTTTCACTTTTCCTAGCGACGAAGAGAGTTTTTTAATGGAATCCACTTCAGAAGAAGCGTCTCCTGCTCTGAAACTAGTGTAAATGCTGTGGTCATCAGCATAACCAATGAGGGATTGGTCATCAGTGACACAAGTATTCATCGTACTAGAGTAACTTTTTCTAAAGTCCTCCCGACCCTCTGGCAAAGGGCCGTTCGGCGAAACCAAACTTGATACTGCTTCCCGAAGAAGCTAATACGTCCACTGAAGGACAACACTTAACGACCAACCTCGCGGCCTTCAGACCATTTTCATCATTGGTCTGTCATGTATGGCTCCATTCTTGACTGGATGAAAAGAACAGATACTACACATGATCTTAGCCAAAAGGTTTTTTTCTAAAAGTCCCCTCGACTCTCTGGCGAAGAGCCAAGGGGCGAAAACCAATCGATTACTCCCGGAGGAGTTCTGCTCCCTTAAGGAGCTAAACGTCCCAATTGGACAAGTACGCCCTCCAAAGGGCAAACACTAGCAACTTTAAAGAGTAATAGCCAAAAGGTAGAGTAACAAGTGAAATACACTGGGCTATTTGTTGTTATATTGTTGTCTAGAAGACTACTATCTCTAGGAACTTTGTAATTGGAAAGTCACATTTTTTGTACAATATAATAATTGTTTTTAAAATAAATATGACAAAGAATGCAAATACATTGGTTGCAAACATTTCCAGGCAACGTAAACAATAAGTTTATCACTTCTTGATTAAAAAAAGCCAAAGAAGATATTATTCAAAGCAACAGCAATCCTTTTGTTAGGAAAATGCCTACAAAATAAGCTCCACCCATTTATGCAAAATGAGAATTACGTCATAAAGTGGTAAATTTACAGACTCTTTCAAGTAAATTTGTGAAACGTTTTTAATTTGCTCCGATCAAGTGCATGAACGCCTGTGGCGATGAGTTGACATCAGTATACCAATTGTCAGTGCTCTGAAATTAGGGCCTTACAATTTCTTTTTACTTAAAAATGTGTGACAAAACACCAGTTGTATGATATTTATAACTAAGAACGTAATAACTAAGTATGCTTTTATAATAAATGTAAGTTAATTTTCAAATAGGGCTATAAATTTGCCAAAAATGTTTTTTTTTTAAACTGAAACTTCGCAGAACGATGCATGTTATATGTTGAAAATTTTCTGGCTATTTCTGATTTGTTTATTTGGGCTTATTTTTGTTTCTTTTTCAGCTTAAAAACAAAATGAATGTTCGTTAAATGACAGTATATTTATGTGAAATCAGAAAAATACAAAATACTGTTAAAATTTCTGTAAATTTGCAGAATAAGTTTTACAAAGCAGTAAAATTTGGTTAAAAAAGCAGACAGAAATGGTTTTTCAAATAAACAGAAAATACATGTAAAACAACCTTTTTTTATTGTAGCAATACAAAGTGTCTGTAAAGATACAGAAAATCTCTATTTAAAGTAAAATACAAAAAGTTTAAGTTAAAAAAAGTCTGTAAATTTACAGAAATTTTTAACAGTGTATGCGCTTTGGTACGAAGGAAGGAGGCCATAACTATCCATGTGTTTTGTAAAACTAATTAGAGAAGCCTTTTCAACCAGTTTAGACAGGAAAGAGAGATTGCTCACCGGACGATAATTCTTTTTATGTGATCGATATTACTTTTTTTTAGAATAGGTTTGACTATGGCCTGTTTCCAGTAAGAATGAAATTCGCCAGTTTCAAGAGATGTATTAATGATTTTGCAGAATATCGGTGCGAATATATCGCTTTGAGTTTTAACTAAAGACGACGGTAGAGCAGTGGCGTAGCCACGGGGGGCCTGGGGGCCTAGGCTCCCCAGATTTTCTTCAGCCCCCCAGATTTTTTGTGTCCTGATAAAGTAATTGAAAAAAATAAAATGTTTAAACGTAAATAAACGTTGAAGTATTTCCTTCAAAACAGTAAATAAATAAAATGTGTAAAAAGTAAAAAAAACCATGGATGAATGTGTTTAAAACACATTTTGTGCGCACGTACGAAATCAAGTAATAACTTCAAAATGCCTACTTTCCCTAATTAGATATCAAATTTTGTGATCTGCACTGTCGTTTATTGCATTTCACTTCGAAGATGAAACGATTCGAAAGTCTCGACGACAAACTTTAATGTGACTTTGTTAGGTTAAGACCCTTTCTGCCTTTCGGATGGCTGATTGATTTACTGAAAATAAGGCAATCGTACACTGGAGACCACTCTTACACGACCATTCCTATACAAAATATGCCCTAAGCAGGTAGGGTAAGGTACTGCCTTCGGATAATTCTTCCCTTCCATCCTTAACAAGTAGGCCTATGTCGTGCCTCACTCCTGCCCTTGACAAATGCCCCTGTAGGACAATTTTTTCGACAAGTCCTCTTTTTACTAGTTGGTAGTGGCGTCTGGGGGATTTGTAAAATGTCCACAAGGTCCGGATTTCATGTGTTTCACACATGATCCATAATTCTGCTTTGCGGTTCAATTATTTTGAGAGATTTATTGGTAGTATTTTAATTTTGACTACGTAATGTACCGATGAACAAATACTGCACCATTTTGCACATTGTTTCTTTGGTAGTATGCATGTCTCTTGTTAAATCTCTACAAAAACTAAAAATATTTTGATATTTTTCATGCTCCCCAAAAAGGCAAAATCCTAAAACGTAGGCCTATAATCAGTTCAAATTTTTGCCAAACATAGCACCATTTTGCATTTAGGAAATCTAACGCAAAGAAAGTTTCTCAGCGGGGGACAACTACTTTTGGTTTTCCTGTTAAAGGTTAAGGTACTGCCTTAGGTAAGCTGAAATCCATTCAAATATTGCCGCATTTGCGGTTGGGTACATCCTGTTTAAAACACGTGGGAAGTGCCGTTTCCGGCCATCTGGAGGGGTTTTAAAGCCAAAAAATTTTCTTCTACGCTCCGCGCCAACTGATGGTGGCGCTCCGCTTGGATTCAAATATTGCCACATTTGCGATCTACGTCCTTCTGAAGTTTACAATTGTTCCCAAGGGAAAGGGAGATACCGGTTCCCTTTAGTCTCATCCCCCAGGCCACAGATCAGAAGTGCCCAGTTTGGGGGTCCCTAAAAAGTGTACGTATTACCTTTTTTCATAGATTGATTTTTTATTCTCATTATTTGAGAAAAAAAAATCCCATCCTGGCTACGCCACTGCGGTAGAGGATCGAGGGTGCAAGTGGTTGGCTTGGTATTTTGAATAAGTTTTAAAACTGTTGTAACATCCAAACTAGAGAATGAACCTAGAGCAGGGACGTCGACTTCAGGTGGAATAAATAAAGGATGTTGCTCAATGTCTCTCCTTAGAACATCTACCTTGTTATAAAATTAGTTAGCGAAATCGTTGGCTAGTTGGTCATCTGCCACACCTTCTGGTAAAGGGTTAAACTTCTTTGTGCCAGTAATCTTGGCAACATTATCAAAAAGTTGCCGAGTATCATAGCCACTTGACTCAAACGCCCGTCGAATGAAGGCAGTTCCAATTCTCCCAACCTACTTACTTCTAGCCCCTCTCACATTTATCTAAAACTCATCTTTATCCAGACACAATCCTAGTTTATTGCTTCATGGCTTGTCCAAGTGGCCATACAAGTCCATAATGTGTAATCAAGACACTCTCAGTGCCCATGCTGTGTAATTTAGCTATGATGCATTGTTTGAACGTGATGCCAATCAAAGAGCTGTACCAATTGAGAGTTTTGATATATGTACACTGAAACTGTAGTTTGGGGTGACGAATGACTGCCTTTAAGCAATGATGAGAGAACTACCAATTGAAGGTGCGCCCTGTGGGTTGCTGGTTGTAGAATATGTCCACGGTATTTCCTGTTTGTTTGAGAGGCAATTTAGGGGTATTTAAATCTATTTGCACCGTCGTTGAAGCCAAACCTGGACGGTATTTCACACCTTAGTTTTTTTTAGCTTTTAATGTACCTAGCAACGTAAAACACATTCATGTTGGTGTTTCGTTCAATGCTATCTAACTACAGTAATTGACTGGCTGACAGAGTGACTGCCTGACTGGTTAGTTAACTGACTGAATAACTTACTGACTGACTGACAGACGAAAGGAGTCACGGACTGGCGATCTGACAGACTGCCCAACTAACTACTGAAGGCATCAACAACTTTATGCAGTGTTTCAAACCAAAACGTATCAATTAGTACAGAAATCTCAGTTGTATAAACCTTAGGTAGTACTACGTTTCCCTTTTTGGTTTCCCGAAAGGGAAATCCTTTGGACTCATGCAGACTACACTTTTGCAAAACATGTGTAGGATCGTGCATTTTAGTGTTGGCTTAAGCTATGGTTTGTAAGCTCAACGATTGAGAATTATTTCTTTGTTTTGTTTTGTTTTCAGTAGCATAGTACCAAGCCAAAGCCTGTCTTCATTTTGGATGATTGATGTTGTTGTTGCTAGGGTAGATCATTTTTAAGAGGGACATCTGTGTGAATGGTATTGCTGGACACTTAATACACCAAATATATATTGCAATAATGTTTGCCTGTTTGTTTCTTTTGGAAAAAGTACTGTGACTTCCATCGTGTATATTTGTAATTTCTGATTGTATAATTGCATAAACATCAAATTTCGTCTAGAAAATATTTCCCCATGAGGCCGTCAGAAATATGTGTACCTTCTGTAAAATGTAGCATTCTTGAAAAAGGTGTGTTTTACTGAGTGGTTGTACAGTTACTTGATAGCAGGGCATAGTCAAATATTGTCATGTTTTCACAAAGTGACTGACATTTATACACCAGTACTTTGTAAACATTTTTGCTTAGATTTATAATTTTACTACTCGTTATCCATGGTAAAAGGTACTTCGACGTTCTCGCTAAGAATTGTGAGGTTTTTTAGTTCAAGATACAGCTTTACTCCCTATTATTTAAGTGGAAGGCATTGTACGCACTTTCTGAAAGGTCACACGTCCGGCCGGCTTTTCGACCGCAGTTACGTAACAGCATGCACAATACATGCATTTGGGTCCGTTAGTGGTTGCGGTTTTATAGCAACAGAGAGCAAAGTAAAATATTACCGTGTTTCTTGCATGGAGGCTAAATTTATTTTGATTTATACATCAATACTTCCACAAAATATTGTTTTAAATCATTTTTGAAGATAAGTGTTCCATTTGCAAACTTCAAAAATACCTTCAGTACAAATTGTTAGGAACGTTTTAGCCAAGATACACTCTTTACTCCCTATGATTTAAGTAGAAGACACCTGGACTTCCTAAAAGGTCACTTATCTGGTCGACCTTTCTATTCTTTGTCGCAGTAACAACACATGCGTGACTTTCGTTGAATCATTTCGTCACGTCACTTCAAGCCGATCGTAGTAGTGTATAGGTTATTAGTCTCACTCGCTATTTTCACAGCTTGAAAATAGACCCAAAGAAAAGCTTTGCAATTAGGCTACTGAAGGTTGTTTTGGACTGCCCACATCTAAAGAAATATTTCTCCCTACCTTCTGGAAACTTTTCATACTTAGGTTTTGATTAGTTAACTTAACGGGACTATATGACCCCGCCATGTTATGCTAACCGCACTTAAAAAGTGACTATAGTAAATTGCTCTTAAAAACCTATCGTTTAACTTTCACTTTTTATTTCTCGTTTGTAGGGAGCTAACAGTTGATTTAATGTATTTCCTGAATATGAAAACTGCTACCGTATAAGAAAAGCTTGCAAGGCAGTTACAACTTGACTCACATCTCATACAGCAAGCAAATTATTATACAAGTTGTGGCACAAGTTTGAATACGTTCAGCGGTTCAATTTACTCTGATATTAGACTAATTTTCCTCATTGCTTCGTTCTGCGATATTCGCTTGCTCACTAAACTTTGCTGCTGTTTTTCGACGAAATCATGTTTACCAGATGTCATATTAAACCAAATTCCAAGAAATTTATTTCAAATTTCCATGGTCTAAGACCCTAACAAGACTTTATCGAGTCATATGTGTATTTTGCAATGGTCAACACATAATTTTCTGCAATATTGGTTTGTATGTACACTATAAAAAGTCTGTAAATTTACAGAATAAAAAAAGAAATACATAGAGATTACAGGAAAATTGCTGCAAATTTTTGAACGCTTAGTTGTCAGCACTTTTCTGTAATCTGTAATCCCTGTGTATCTCTTCATTTGTTATTGTGTAAAATTGTTTTGTAAATTAGCAGACATGGTTTACACTTTACAGTGTGTTCAAATACATGAAATAGACAGACAAAGAAGATGCAATGCTATTGACAAATGTTAAACATTGCTGTACGAAACTTTGTCCTTTTTACCAAATCGACTTTCTCATATTTCTATGCTACCTGGTTATAAGTGCAGTCCGACCATTAACTTTGACAAATTTTATCTGGGTCAAATCCTGCAACAGAATAGGTGTTACTAGAAGTTATAGAGTTAATCATGGTGAAACACAAAATGGTTAATATCCCCACCTGCTAGATGCAAACATATTTGAAAGTACTTAGAAAAGGCATTACACATCGGGAGTTGTAGTGGCATGCACAATGAGGGACTATGCCCCTCCCTCACTTTTGTAAGTAATGCGAGGAGAGTATATAAGTGAGTCGATGGATGTAAATCCGAAAAAAATCTCACCGAGTACGATCTCCACGGTATGGCCCCCGTACGTGGTTAAATATCCTTTAAAATGTTCAAACAAATTTTCTAATGGGGAGGGTATACTCCCTCCCCTTAGACCACAGGACATTTAACAATCAAACCATGTGCCCCTTGTATTGAAATTCCGTTGATACTTTCCCTTTCACTGGTTAATCACTAAGGAAATAGCAGTTCCTACCCTGTCCCAATATATCATGTATTTCTGCGAGAGATGCCTACGACCATTTGTCCCTTTGAGGTACATTTGGAACTAGCCAGTTTCGATGGCTAAAACTTTCCAGTTCATCATACCTTAAGCCCCCCCCCCCCCATGTCAGTAGAGGCAATCCCCAGCCTGACGCGTGTAACAACCCATATACATGCTAGATCTTACACAACCTGCAAAATGACAAGAGATGTACATCTGAATGATTAAACGTGACAAATCTGCCAAACTTACTGGGGAAGATGTTTTTGTATCTGTTCTTTTTAATGTTCACACTTGATGCTGCAACTGTAGATAGAGTTGGATTGTTTGGAATAAGGTCCTGAAAATGGAATAATTGAGAGAAAATCAGAAGGTGATAAGTACGGTATGCTTTCGGGAATCATTTATCATTACTGACAAAAATGTACTCTGCACTTAATGGTTGTAACGGACAGACGATGCTGTGAAATTGTCTAAATAGTAATGAATATTTGAAGAAAAATGAAGTTTGCAACCAGGAAAGTCTTTCAAGTTCCATTTCCAGAAATTCAGAAGCATTTTTGGCGAAAGTGTTCTTGCCCTTCCCACCAACCGATTCCCGTGCACTACTTAAGTCAAGGAGTAGCAACTTCCTGCTTAAATAATCCCCTACAATTTTCAGCCCCTCAGTCCAATAAAGTGGATGCGTCTATGTGCTATTGGTAGAAAAAAAACTGGCTTATATTATTCAAACTACTGAAGTAGCATATAACTTTTTCACTGAGTGATACTGAGTGAAAAGTCTCTGACATTTTTTCTGAAAAGACTTCCATAAAATATGTGCTAAGTTTTGGTCTCCGTGAGCCTAGATGATACTTTTTAAATCACATTCCTAGTGAAAAATATCTTTAGGAAAGGCCAAGGTGATAGGATTTGGGAATTTAAGTCTTGGGACTCAGTAGCACAGGCAGGATCTAATGAAGTAGGCAGTAACCACTGTGGATGAAGTAGCAACGCCACCCCAGATTTGTCCAGAAAGTATGTGGGAAGTGCGTAAAACCATACACGACACTTTGCAATTTGGCTAAACCCTTCTTTTCCCCCAACGTGAAGTAGTGCCTCACCCAACGTGAAGTGTTGCCCTCCCCCTCAACGTGAAATGTTGACATATCGTGGAAGGGTTCAAAAGGAAAGAAACGCGCCCTCAATATTTTCTCTTTGACAAATGCAAAATGCATTTAATTATAAATTGAAATAAGCTTGTGTAATGAGTTAACACTCTGCATTATTGAACTTACCAGGGACTTACCAGTCAGAATATACAAAAAGTGATTCTACTACATAATTACCTCTTTGTGAAAGCTAGGACCTCTTTATTTTTCCGAAATTGCTCGAGAATAATTCCGGTAATTTTTATTAGTTATGAGAGGCTGGCACAGAGTGTAAAACTTTGTATTTGCTTATACGGTTATGTTATAAAAACTCGTACTATGGAACACATTTGAGATGATATTGAACGAAAATGAAACCCAAAGAGGGAAGAGAAAGTTTCCAATAAAAATGAAACTATAGAAACTGAAGAAATTGTTGGAAGCGGAAAGAGTCGCATGGAAGCGGAAAGAGTCGCAAAAAAATTTATGCGACTCTTTCCGTTTCCAACAATTTCTTCAGGTTCTATATTTAGAAGTCGCAACGTCACATCTACACTTTTGTATCCACATAAAAAAATGAAACTTTTGATTGTTTTCAAACTGTTTGTGTTCCAAAATTATAAAAAAACTTCACATTCTACTCTCATCCTACCCCCCCCCCTTACCAGAAAAATATTTACACTTTCAGAGGGTTTAGGAAGTAAACGTTTTTCTAAACACTTTTAGTCTCCATTTTGTAAATCCGTTTAATTTCTTAACATTTAGAGTTTGGTAGATAATCATACCTATTATCTAAACGTGTTTACAAAATGGGGGAAATAATTGTTCGAATTGCTGACTATGTTTTAGAGAGTAGATTTCAATTAGTTAATCAGACGGTATCACGCGTCCCATGCCCCCTATTCAGTCGCCGAAAGTGGTGATCTTTGTTTTGTACATGCTCAATTGATACAGTCACTTTTGGCATCATTGTTTCATTGACTTACCTGAAACTGTTTTGTTAGGTCCCCGTTTGCTCGTTTCTCTTTAACATACTCTGGAAGTTCCTCAATCTTAATTGAAGGCAAATGCTTGACTTCAATTTCAATAGGAATGAAACTCTCGAGGCTAGCTCCATTAGCCAAGTCCGTCATTCTGACAACATTGTCTACAAAGAGTTTTCAAAAAGGCAGTATGAATTTGTTAAGGTGTTTTATTTAAGCAAGCCTTAAAAAATCACGAATTGCGTTTCAAACATGTCCTGAATAATCAGTAATTACTCAGGTTATGGAGAATATTTATATTATATATATATATATATTATTATATAGATATAATAATAATATATTATAATATGTATATATTTCAATACCAGAGCCTAGTGCCGTTTGAGGCTACTTTTCATTTCTTTTGGAGACTTCTTGAAAGAACTTCCCGAAACGTACGCATCTTTTAATTTGCTTCACACTGTTGTGTTAGCTTCAATTAATGTCCCACCTGCAGTCTCAATTTTCACCTTTCTAACAGGGACGTCGATCCTGGCGGCAAGGGAGGGGGTTTTCATACCAATGGAAATATTGGGAAAAACAGATCATTTTATCCCCAAATTTCAGGCAGATTAAAAAAATGTGCGAGTCAAGGTGAGTGTGTTGGCCTATGCATATCTGTTTGTGTTTACCTGCACTGAGCTCCCGTTCGTTCGTATGTGTGGAATACCCACAGACGATTTCGGTGCACGAGGGACACGATCACGAGCTGTTATCCAGACTCAGTTTGAAAGAACAGCTAAATGTTTTAAATTTTCTCTTATTCTCTTCCAAGTGTTTTAATTGCAAGTTCATCATATTTTGTAAAATAAAATAAAATTTTCAATATAAAACAAGAATTAATCCTCTTATATTTGATAATTCAGTGAGGAAAATGTTGTCACGTAATTCTCAAGAGCCATTGGAGCGTCTACTTCACTCATTCAAATTTAAATGATTGCATTTGACACTGAAACTCATTCGATCTACACAGCTGGCCGGATAACTATAAAAATATACACCTCCGCACAATTCTCCTGAGTGTTTAATGTTTGTGATAGTCAAATATTAATTTGAATGAGTGAAATTATATTATGAGAGTGATTTACTTCCCTATGAAATAAAAGTGGTCGACAGTAGTGTTCACAGATACCCTAATTGTTTAGTAGTTGTGGTGCAATAGAAAGTTATACCGTTACGGACATGCATCACGCCATGTAAAAAATTTGGTAACACAGTACACTTGAAACTTATGCAAACTGTCACAAAACAACTAGCACAATATGCACAATGATTGAACAGATAAGGCAAGCACAACACAAAACTATGTATAAAAATATAAACAGAAGATGAAGATGTTAGCCTGTTTACCATTTTCATCAGACACGTGACTATAAATGTTACTACAGGTCTAGTTTTCTGCTCTTTACAGTTTATTCTAATAATTACTGAATTTAAAAAATAAAATTAAACTGTTTTACGGGGAGGTCCCTCCATCTTAAGGGGGACATGCAGCCATTCATACTTGAATTAGTGTAGTAGACTGTCCTGTTTCTTGATTGGCTCGTTAGGACCATGTGACAATATTTTGTTTCTCGGTTGAGTATTTACGAAGAGTAACTGCTTAGTCTCCCTTGAATATGCAATATAAGAGTCCGAAAATATTATGAAAGAGTTTCAAGAGAATAGAAAACAAAGTTGTGAAATGTAGCCAGAAAGTTAGTCTTGCCCTTTAATCTACTTAATCATCTGGATACGTTTTTTCATCATTTCAATTTCAATCACACCAACATTTACATAATCGCCAAGGCGCTCATCAGTCTTGCAGTTGGCCACCCCCGAATCAAAATTTTGCATACGTCGCTAAATCTAACAGTAAGGATCATGCATAGGTATATCATGGCAAGAGAGGAGTAGAGTCGCCATTATTTTTGAACTCACACAAAACAAACTTAGAAATATAATCTAACCACTGATTACGTGGATAAAGTATGTAAACTTTCATTTATTTCTCAGAATGTGGACTGTTATTTTACACAAATATCCTTTCCAGCGTAGTATTTAGCTCTTATATGAAAAAATGCGAGCATCTCTTCAGGGCTAGTCACCGTTTTGAAGTATAAGGATTTCTAGGGACCTCAATTGGTCAATACTCACTTCCTGGTAACAGTCCTTGCTCGTGTCTGTGGTCATTCATTGCTGAATATTCAGGATCTCGTAAACTTAGGACATTTCTTTAGACAAAAAATAATGGATGGAAAATGAGTTAAAGGGGAAACATCAGTAAAAATATAATTTTCGTATGTGGAAAAGGAACCAAGTCTACCGCACAGTGTGGTGAAAGTTCCATTCAAATCGGACATGTATTTCTCGAGTTATCAGTAAATGAAATCATTAGATTTGTGTTCTAAAGTGATTTTGAGGGCAGAAAAGCCAATTTTTTCACTTCCTCATTGACAAGGAATGCTTTGCTTCCCTTTCTTTTATCAGACTATTGTGTTGACCTTGAAGTTAAATCTGAATAGGAGGACCTCCCTGCGGAGGATGCAAAGTTTGACAAATTCTCAGGCCACTGCACATATAGTTCTATGGGATTTCTGAGGAGAATATCGACTCTAAAGTTTAAAGAAAAAACAAACGACTGTACACTAATGTGAGGATATGATGTCATAAAACTGTTCGTGGAAGATGTAAAAAGTTTTCGTGTTCATATCTTTTGGAGCCACGATCGGATTACAATGCAAATTTTAGCAAAATGCTCAGAATAACATACCAAATTCTGTTGTGACTTTAAAGCCCTTCTTTTAAATGCAACAAGAAAAGAAGGACAGGAGTGCCACCAATCTTTATGGATTACTACACTTCCTTAAATAACTTGGATTAAGTAGAGACGGATTTCATTAAAAGGGCTGTAACGAAAAGGTGGATTTGGAAGTAAGTAACCGATAGGGTATGTCAAAAAGGGTTTGGTAAAAATTATACGGTTATGTCAGATTGTTACAAGTGGGCCAGTGTCTACAAATAAACTTGCCCTTTGTAAGTTGCTTTTAGCTCTGGTTCGTAACTAGGAGATAGAAACATTTAAGATAACGCCAGTTCACCGATTTTTTGAAAAACTTTGCGAAGATATATCCTTAGTATTGCTAATTACAAATGGGTGTTTTTTCCATCGAAGGACGAGTAATTACTAGCATTACTAATATAACTGGTTATGGGTAAATTGCCTGTCAGAGAAATCTCAAATTAGAATGCATCCTTACCTGATCAGCTATTGTTATGCAGAAAATTTCCATGAAGTTAAATGATTTAGGGGTTCTTACAAACGACGTAACACATCGTACCAAGATAGCCGCACTACTACGTACCGCAAGCTACATAACCATCATATGATTTTATGAAAGAATTTTTTGTGGCAAGTTTAGTAACTTACATGACAATCTAAATGATGACATTTTAACTGCAACATTACATCTTGAAGAATAGGCTACATGATTGGTATGCAAATTTGATACAATTACATCTTTCATACATTCGTTTTATTTTTATGCGCACTGTTTAACAAGAAATCTCCTTACAGGCTAACGGGCCTAATCTGTAGCCTTAATAAAGAATGCACCTAGTTAAACAGTGCGCATCTACCCTATTTTTCTAGTTTCGTAATAATGAAATTTTCCAGTGCTTGCCTATAACACCTTGTAGCCTATATCTTGCTCCTCAAACGACATTCACCCGTAAACCTATCCTTATCAAGCTCAATATTTTCAAAGGTTACCTTTCATAAAACTCCAGTGAACCTATAAAATTAATATTTATGGTTTTGTCCAGATTCGTGGCCAGACAAAGTAATGAAACATGTGCGAAATGGCTTTTAGGAGGCTTTTTCAGGAAGCCAATGGCAACTGTAAACTTTCTACGGGGAAATTTTTATGGGAAAACCCTCTTCCCGCGTGTTCTTCGCACCTTGGCTACTGGTCTAAGCTTACTCGATAATTTTCATTTCTTTTCGAAATAAGTGTCTTTAAAATGAGAATGGTTACTTTTTCACCTTCATTACTAGCAACAATGAGGCAACATGCAACAAGGAAAAGAGACATAATATTTTGACCCTTTCTGGCTCAGTCGTGCCCCAATTGCGTGGAGAATGGGGATCGAACATAAATTCTTTGATAAGGGTTCCGTACAGGAAGGATCTTACACTGACCAGTAACGAATACCGTCCCGAACCATTTAAATAGAGGATGTAAAGAGAAGCTCGTAGGATGACTTGCTACTCGAAACCAGGGGCGTACGCAGGGGAGCCATTGGGCCATACCCCCCCCCCTCACGGATGCAATTTTTTAAGATATTAACAACACGTAATTAAGTAAAGCAAATTTTACTTCAATGGGTAGCATATGTGGCACCAGATTGCATGTAAGGACACCCAATTTCTCAAGAATTTTCAAAGGGAAAGAATTTTCTCTGCAAAGTACCACACTGATGCCATTTTTTTTTTTACTTCAGAAAAATACGCATATATTTTAACACTCCAAATTTTACTTTAATTAAAAGCACAACTCTAGAAATCATGTAAGGACACCCAATTTTTCCAAAGTTTCCAAAAGAGAGGGGAATATCGCTTCAATTAAGGCCATTACTCAGGCTGACCATCACAGATACCCCTTTGTTTCACTTCATAAAAATACGCAAGTTCTGCAACAAATTGCACTTTAAAAGGTACCGCACATAGCACCAGATCGCATGTGAGGACACCCAAATTTTCCAAATTTGTTAAAGGTTAGGGAACCGCCCCTCAACTTAGACCCCTCCATAGACCAGCGATCCCGCAGTATACTGCATGCCCTCCTACCTTCAGAGAGATCCTGGGTACGGCGCTGTCTGAATAACTGATAAACTTACAAAAACCCTTTAAAGCTAACCAGAGGACAAAAAATGTTTGACATGAACCTTCTAGAAAAACCATGGTATTGCAGAACAAAGAACTTGACACAGTGTACAGACCGGGCTAGAACGGTATCTTTAAATTCAGTTCACTTCAAAGACGGTAACTCCTAGAAAAACGTTTGGATTAAGTCAGGAAACTTGGATAAGTACTTACTTAATCAGAATGTATATTGCCCCTAGCATGGAAATCGTTAGTATTCCAAAGAAAAATGACAAAAAGTGGAAACCGCTTTGTGACTTGTTTGGTTGGTTTGGTACTGAACACGGTGTGCACGTCGAGTGTGTACATTGAGATGTTGTGGTTTTCGTAGTAGTACTTGATGCTAATTAAGCAAAAAATATAAATAAAATGTTAGAAATAATGTTTTAATATGTGGTAGAGGAGGGGTGAAATCGTTTCACAAAGCGACTTTAGCCCGGATTCAGATTGAGGCAAGTGCCACCTGGAATGGTCATTAATGCCACCATGCCTTTTCGATTCCCTGACATGTCTATGAATAGAAAAATTCAGGCATATGGGTATCTTCGGGTGGGTTGGGGAAATATAGCGGGGTATCTGCCAAGAGTCAGGGTGCTGAAAAATCAAAATTTTAAGGGGTGGGGGAAAGTAAAATGGCTATTTTTTTCATCTAGAAACTCGAGAGTTGCAAACTACCCCTCAAAATACTTGCAAAAAAATTGTCTTTTAGTTAATATGCAGATTTTGAGAATCACGTGACATTTGGGGTCATTAAAAGTAAAAAAGTACGAAATTTGACCTTTGATCTAAATCTTGACTATGCTTTTTTAAAATGTAATTGTGTACAGTAAATCGATTCATTTGTCCTAGTTTGACCTGAAATGATTATATTACATGTCTTCAGACAATTTTAGGCTACTAATGTTCCAGGGTTTGTACTTAGGAAGCACCAGCGTCGAACGAAATGTTAACTAGTAAAAAATCTGTTGGAAAAACATAGTTTTCCAACCCGGAAATGACAATCTATTCACGGTTAATTTACGACAGAAAATGGACACAGGTTAGATTTTCCTGTGCCAAAAGTACTTTTAATGATTATTTTCCTATCGTCATGATGTTTCAACATGATTAATGCATCGGCGGTCATTTTGGTTTTCCGCCATTTTGGTTGATCTGAGTTCCAAAGAAGTATTTTAAAAAGGAAATT
Organism: Holothuria scabra; assembly: GCA_037179385.1. Lineage (NCBI taxonomy): Eukaryota > Metazoa > Echinodermata > Holothuroidea > Aspidochirotida > Holothuriidae > Holothuria > Holothuria scabra. Next base: position 36,740,880 of record CM074186.1, read on the forward strand.
AGGATTATTTGTCATAAAATCTGGCCAGAAATTAAGGGCAACTGTGTCAAAAGTATTTTTAATGAATATTTTTCTAATTACTTTTTTATACATTATGATCGTTTTATTGGCCGCCGTATTATTGTTTCCGCCATCTTGGTTAGTATGGGGTCCTGCATAAAATACCAGAAATCATGTTTTGAGAATTATGTACAATTTTCTATAAAGATATTAGAAATTCTTAGTCGAAATACATTTTAGTGATTATTTTCTGACATCTATTTGCATTTTTTTAATTATTTTCTTATTTTGGGGGGATTTTTACTGTATTGTTTTTACTTCTTCAGTGCATTTCCGAATATTGAATGACAAATACCCTTGCATCTAGGATTGTCAAGTTCCGCCTTTATTTAAGAGCATTATTTTACATCATTCTGATTGAGGAATGTAGAAATTTGCATTTTTTTCACATTTTTTTGGAAATATTTCATTTATTTTGGCAGCCATTTTGTTGTATTTCCGCCATCTTGGTTAACCTGAATATAACCAAAACAGTCCCAAAATTTAATACTGGAATACTTGTCATAAAATATGACTAAATTTTAAAAGTAGATCCCTCAAAAATATTTTTTAAGAATATTTTCTTTATTATTATTTAATACAAAATATTCAAAATGTTTGCCACCATTTTGTTTTTGGCAGCCATTTTGACCAGGCGAGACCCAAAATATTTACTAATACCACTTGATTTCGTGTTCAGCGGACCGTAACGTTTCAAAAAAATATTGCGACGGAAAGTAATTGTAGGGTTGCCTGTGAGATGCCTGTGGGCCATAGCCTATAATGATCACTCCAGATGGCACTTACCTCAATCTCCTGCCCAATTTGCAGCTATTAGTACTGATATTTCATTGTATTGTTTTGCACCTTTTAAGGTATTAAGAAGGGACAGGGGTATCGATATGGACATGTAAATATGCAATTAATAAATTTGCTATGACAAGTAAAGCTTAAATAGATATAAAAATGATTTCGAGATGGTGTACAGCTTGTAACGCTCATTAACCGTGAATAGATCGTCATTTCCGGGTTGGAAAACTATGTTTTTCCAACAGATTTTTTACTAGTTAACATTTCACTCGACACTGGTGCTTGTGCTTCCTAAGTACAAACCCTGGAATATTAGTAGCCTAAAATTGTCTGAAGACATGTAATATTATCATTTCAGGTCAAACTAGGACAAATGAATCGATTTACTGTACACAATTACATTTTAAAAAGCATAGTCAAGACGTAGGTCAAAGGTCAAATTTCGTACTTTTTTACTTTTAATGACCCCAAAAGTCACGTGATTCTCAAAATCTGTACATCAACTAAAAGACAATATCTTTGCAAGTATTTTGAGGGGTAGTTTGCAACTCTCGAGTTTCTAGATGAAAAAAAATAGCCATTTTACTTTCCCCCACCCCTTAAAATTTTGATTTTTCAGCACCCTGACTCTTGACAGATACCCCGATATATTTCCCCAACCCACCCGAAGATACCCATATACCTGAATTTTTCTGTTTTTAGGCATGTCAGGGAATCGAAAAAAAATGGTGGCATTAATGACCATTCCAGGTGGCACTTGCCTCAATCTGAATCCGGGCTACTTGGGCTCGAGTATAGCACTTATTGTCTAACCTTCTTGACTTTCACATCAACTGAACTTTTTCTAAAGTCCTCCCGACCCTCTGGAAAAGGGCCGTTCGGCGAAACCAAACTTGATACTGCTTCCCGAAGAAGCTATTACGTCCACTGAAGGACAACACTTAACGACTGAACACTTCAACTGCACTTGCCAGAAAAGTCATTTGAGTTTTTATCTACGCTATTGGAAAGCTCGTTGATTGAATAAGTTACCATTTACTGTAATTCATCCCAAAACAGAGGGACCTCTCTAAAGCTCCCATCTCATAGGCGTATCATTGAAGCGGTGTGTCATTGGTCCTTCTTTTCATGATTCCGTCCCATTACTCCCCGTTTTATAAGTACTCCGTCTCATTGGTCCACGCTTAATTAGTCCCCGTCCCATTGGTCCACAACCTGTTATGATTAGCCTGAGGGTCGTTGATTAGAGGTATGGATTAGATTACGTCATTTTTTTAGGGGAGTAGGTTTAGTTTGATGGGTTAAGGTTGGTCGACAAGGTCTACTGAAAACCTGAAGGACATGAGACGGAGAACTACAGACATTATCTCCTACGCAGAAGGCAATGTATGAATCATGATTATTACTCTCGGTATGGGAATTGATAACATTTGACCAATCAGCCTGTGACATGACCAATTGGACCATGACTTAAACCTAAAAGCTCAAATGTATGTTTCATTAAGTATTTAGTGACAGACAATATTAAACGCAAAAACACTGCCATTATTATTAGGTCCTATATGATTCCACGAGAGGAGAATTTCGTTTTCCCTGTCCGTCAAGGGCCCTAGCCGGATACCATGACGTGATTAATAAAACAAAGATTTTGTTATTTTGAACGTAGGCAGTTATTAACTGGGTGAAAATTTTTTGGACGGTTTTTAACGTGACTCCCCTATCCTATAATATTTGTTAAGTGCCCAGACTTAAATGTAGGTGAAAGTCCATAATATGACGTACCGTAGTTAAGGAGCAGCTTAAAACCAATATTGTAGATTTTTATCACATAAAAAAAAAAAAAAAAACAAGTTGCATTTCTACGCAAAAAGTCATCTCCTTTTACACCTGCCACGTTTGGTGTTGTGTTAACAATTCGTAATGATTTTTTCTTTGTATCCATTGATGCACGAACCGATTTAAATATGCTACGCATCATTCTGGTTTTTCACACGGAAACGCAGAAACCCTTTATATGCACTGCTAGCTGAATGAGCACGAAGTTGGTTCCTGCATGAACTATGGGATCGGCTTCTACTGTGATCAATACATTTCCCCAGAACTGTACATTATCATTATGATAGCGTCAAAGTATGTGTATTGTCATTATATTTGTTACTAAAGAAAGAAAGAAAGAAAGAAAGAAAGAAAGAAAGAAAGAAAGAAAGAAAGAAAGAAAGAAAGAAAGAAAGAAAGAAAGAAAGAAAGAAAGAAAGAAAGAAAGAAAGAAAGAAAGAAAGAAAGAAAGAAAGAAAGAAAGAAAGAAAGAAAGAAAGAAAGAAAGAAAGAAAGAAAGAAAGAAAGAAAGAAAGAAAGAAAGAAAGAAAGAAAGAAAGAAAGAAAGAAAGAAAGAAAGAAAGAAAGAAAGAAAGAAAGAAAGAAAGAAAGAAAGAAAGAAAGAAAGAAAGAAAGAAAGAAAGAAAGAAAGAAAGAAAGAAAGAAAGAAAGAAAGAAAGAAAGAAAGAAAGAAAGAAAGAAAGAAAGAAAGAAAGAAAGAAAGAAAGAAAGAAAGAAAGAAAGAAAGAAAGAAAGAAAGAAAGAAAGACAGAAAGAAAGAAAGAAAGAAAGACAGAAAGAAAGAAAGAAAGAAAGAACGAAAGTAGCTGTGGTTTAAGCTTAGGGGTCTGTGTCCCATCCATATAGAGTTGAATGGGTATGGTTAGATTTCCGAGCCGAATACTTTTCCAGTAGTATGAAAATCACATCAAAATTGTGTGGCAATTGAGGAATTTCAACTTAAACTACAGCCACCGTTTCAAATGTTGTGCCATTCATCAGTGATTCTATCGTCTAACATACGAGTTCGAACTTTTCGAATGGCCAATGAACATAAACGAAACTAAAATCATGGTTGAACTTGAGAAACGGTCGTTACTGTTCATCATCGATCCTTAACTTGATTTTTAGTTAATGTGACCTTCTCGTCTTGCCAAGGCAATAATCAATATCAAATGACGCAGCAGTGAATTATGAAGTGAGAAAGCTTACGAGATGGGGTGTCACTATTTGTTGTCAACTCTCGAACGGTGGTGTCTGACTTTGTTGGTGCTGTTGAAGAATTTTCGAAAGTGAGAATGAAACATGAATGATTGAATGAAAGAGTGACTGGATGGATTAATGAATGATTGAATGAATGAATGAATGGAAGAATGACTGGATGAATGAATGAAAGAATGAATCGATGAATGGATGAATAAATTAAAGAATGAATGAATGAAAAATGAATGAATGAACAAATGGATAAATGAACTAATTATCGAATGAACCAATGAACAAATGTACCGTTGAACGAATGAAAGAATGAAGGAATTAATGAATGAATGAATTTCACTAAGCCTCCTAGTAGAAACATTTCACCATGCTGTTGTCATTCATCGTTTATGATCTATCGCTTCCCTTTGAGTTCTTTTCAGTAGTTTGTTAAACCCTTGTAACTAAGCATGGGTTGTTTGAAAAAAAGTCCTCCCTCCTTGTCATCAGGAGTACTGTAATTGAGTCTAATGTGAGAAAATGGATAACGTCTTTATCTTAATTCCATTGTCGTCTGGGTAGTGATTTTGGTAAACTGACCTTAAATCTTGCTAAGGGGTAATAATGAGAATCAAATGATAAAACATATAAAATGAAAAGAGGAGACTTACCAGATGAACCATCATTATTTGATGTCGACTGTTGGGTGAGGTTTAGTGGTGTTGTTGGTGTTGAAGAATTACCTAAAGAAGGAATGAAACCAAACAGAATTGTACACAGTGGTTTTCAGTATTTGTTCACGGTTGTGTTCCAATCTTTATTACAAATGAAAGCACTCACATGTGGAAAATGTTTCATAAAACCTCATCACATTGATTACGTTCCTCTTTAAACCAATTATTCACTTAGTCATCTAGTAATGTCAAAGCTGAACCAAGTAAATAAATCTTTTAACTCTGTGAAATAAGTTGAAGCCCATAAGATACTATAAAATGTATTTATATTAAGCTGACTGGAAGAAAATTCCCATTTATTCATAGAAACATTGACTACATGAAATCTATTATGAATATTGTCTTTCAAAAATAACAATGGATCGATACACACTCATAGAAGAAAAGCAATCAAGGACACCGATGAGCCCATTCAAGAAGTTTAATAAAATATCAATCAAGATGGTATTATTGGAAGTTTGGAAGTATTTAATTTCGATATTTTCAAGGGACATTTCAAAAGTGTGCAATTTTCACCAGAGTAAACCCATTATTTTGGTCAGCGGATTCTAAATCTTGATACAAAGAGATTAAACTGTACATGAGTAATATATTTACCAAATCCGCTGGTAATATTTTCAGTTAAACCGTTGGTACTATATGTAAAACTTGCTTCTGTGAAGGAAAAGATAAAAAACATTAACTTATTACAGATTCGAATGTTTTAAACACGTGGTTAAGATAACGGTCACTATGCTTCCTTTTAATAAAAAAAAAAAAAACAGAATACTAGCATATTTGGGAGCAACAAGAGTAGTAGAACAGCAATGCTGTTGTGAAGCTCACACGACCTGATTTGTCTGTTAAAACAGGAGCTCAAAGTTCAACCAAATTTTATCTGTTACCCGTTTCTTAAAACTCCTTAAATTACAAAATTAAATGCAAGGAAGTTAAGAATAGTGAAAACAAAATATTTGTTATTTTGTATATAAATCTACATCTGATATAGTTTAATGGTAGATCTAAATATCAGTGTGTATGTATTTTCTCAAATCATGAAAGCCTAGACTGTGTATTCTTAAAGGCATTAGGCAGTAAGATAAAATTAATAACTTATGTATGGTTTACATGTAGACTGTTCAGGAATTGCAAGGTACATTCATTTCAGTGTCGTAGCCATGATGGAATTTTAGGGGCCTAGGTAACAAGTGGGGGGGGGGGGATCTGGTACCTCCGAGGGTCAGGCGCGGCAAGACTATCGAGTTGGAGCGCCACCATCAGTTGGCGCGGAGCGTACAAGAAAATTTTGGGCTTTACAAACCCTCCAGATGGCCGGAAAAGCCACTTCCCGCGTGTTTAAAGCTGGATGTACCCAGCTTCGAAATACGCATGAGAAGTGACATGTCTGCCACTTCTCAAGTAATGAGAATAAAAAAACATCTATGAAAAATGGTAATACATACACTTATTATGGACACCAAAGAGGGTATTTCTGATCTGTCGCATGGGGGATGAGAGTAAAGGGAACCGGTCTCTCCTTTTCCCTTGGGAAAAACTGTAAACTTCAGATGGATATAGATCGCAAATGCGGCAATATTTGAATGGATTTCAGCTCTAATAGGAAAAACAAAAGTAGTTGTGTTCCCCTCTGAGAAACTTTCTTTGCGTAAGATTTCCTAGATGCAAAATAGTGCTATGTTTGGCAAAACTTTGAACTGATTATAGGCTACGTTTTAGGATTTTCCATTTTGGGGAGCATGAAAATTTTCAAAATACTCATTTATACTCTTTGTAGAGATTTTACGAGTGACATAGATACTGCCAATGAAACAATGTTTTCCGGTTTTCAGTGGTGTCTAGAAGCAAAATGGTGCATTATTTGTGGAGTCATCTGTACATTACGTAGTCAAAATTAAAATACGAGTAAATCTCTAAAAATATTTAAACCGCAAAGAAGAAGTATGGATCATGTGGGAAACACATGAAATCCGGACCTTGTGGACATTTTACAAATCCGACCGGACACCAGTCTCAACTAGTAAAAAGAGCACTTGTCGAAAAAATCGTTCAACGGTGGCACTTGTCATGGGCAGGAGTGAGGCACGACATAAGCCTACTTGTTAATGATGGAAGGGAGAATTATTCGGAGGCAGTACCTTACCCTTACGGCATATTTTGTGTGTGATAAAGTATAGGAATGGTCAGTGACGTAGCTAGGATTTTTTCCAGAGGGGGCAAAGGTATGAAATTTCCCCAAAACTTTTCCCCGTCAATGTGTATGTAAAATATAATATAAAATATATAAAATATACAAACTTACAAGTATAACAACATTACCATGTCATTATGTAATATTACCTGCATTTTAATCTTAAAGTGTAACATAGTGGAATTTTAAATAACAACTCTTAGTAGGCCTATATTATTTTGGTCAACAATATCTGGTTTACTTGTATGTACTAACGCAGAGGCGTACGCAAAAGTTTTTTGAAAGGGGGGGGGGGGCATGCAGTATGGTCTAAGGGGAGGGCCGGTGTCCGGAAATTTTTTGGCGTTTTCAAGGAGTCTAGGTGCAAAATGGTTCAAGATTTTCGACTCTGACAAGAACAGTGTTAAAAGTTGAATCGTGGTGGTTCATGAGGATAAAATTGCAACTTTTGTGTCTGTATATATATTCTTATGCCATTTATGCCTTACGAAGTAAAACTTGTCATTAAATTTGCACACTTTTAGGAGTCAAAATAAAAGAGCATTGAACAGTACAGGATTTGTGGTTTTTCTTGGCCACAAAACGTTATTTTGTCATAAAGATTATCTAAGCGGAGCCCCACCATTGGTTGGCGCGGAGCGTAAAGAAAATTTCGAAAATTCAGACCCTCTCAGATGGTCAAAAATAGCGTATTCATGCTTGAAAAGAGAATTTAAACATGTAGTCTTTATTTTTATCGATGCCACCAGTGGGATGCAGAGTTTAACTTTTTAAGTAAAAGTTGGAATTTGACAGAATTTGCCTATTTGTAGGAATAAACAAAATTGACATCCCTGAAGGACCTTGCAGAGACAATCCTTCCCCTTTGAAAATTTTTGAAAAATTGGGTCTCCTTATATGCAATTTGGTGCCACATATGCTATCTTTTTAAGTAAAATATGTTCCTAAAATTTGACTACGTATTTTTAATAACAAAGGAAAATGGCATCTTTGAGGGGGGCATGCTCAGTGGTCCCAGCCTCGTCGTACGCCACTAAAAGGAGGCCTAATAGTGGCTCGATCACACAGGATATCCTGTTAGAACAGCAGTCTGTTTAGTGTAGAAGGCTACGAGGTACTCATGGACCCGTTTATTGTTACACGTACCCCAATTGAGCAGAAAGCTATTTTCCCGAACTAGCCTGTAAGCCTCCAAGGATTAGGCTAAGTAACAAAATCTAAGTATGCCAATGTATCCCGTTCATTCCAATTTTTATCGTTGGCCATGGATTGTTTCAGCCCCGGCATCCATCGTTATGTACACAGAGTAAAATCGGTATAGGTACTACTAGCTTGTAGGACAATATAATAACCTCGGGGTCTACGTTAGTGACTAGTCAGTTTTCACATCCTTTTACTGAATTCCCAAAGTGCACAACGCAGAGACTGTGCACAGGGGGATAAATTCGGGTTTACGGCCTTTCAGTGTTAGTTGTACTGTATCAGCTGTGTGTTAAATTCCTGAGTAGCCTGCAGCTTCCTGTGTACTGAAAGGCACTGATCATAACACCCGTGCGTATACAAGACAACGTTCAATCTGCTACGCGGCGAGGACATTTCTGTGGAACGGGAGTAGGGCCGGTTCATGAGACACTGACGAAATCTGGTTTGATTTGTTGCATGAAAATACGAATTATGTATGAGAAATGTCTCACAATTTTTTATTCTAACAAAATTTTTGAGAATTTTCGTTAGAATAAGAAAATTCATAAAATTTCCCCAATTTCATAAAATTTCCCCAAATTATTTATTTTCGCCCCCAGTAGCTACGCCAATGGGAATGGTCGTGTAAGAATGGTCTCCAGTGTATGATTGCCTTGTTTTCAGCAAATCAACCAGCCAAAAAGGCAGAAAGGTATGGCACGCCAAAAGGCTCACCAAATATGATGATGTTCTAAAAATACACGTTCATGTACTCAAATTACACGTTCATGTACCAAAAATATACGATGATGTACTAACTTCATATGATCATATGTACTAACTTCAAATGATCATGATGTAAATTTTCACCATCATGTACTAAAACCATAAGTTCATCATGTTAAATGTTACGTTGTACATGTAAAATCACTTGTACATCTTCGTTGTACATCTTAAAACACACGTTGTACATGTAAAAACGTAAGATCATCATGTTATTATTGTCTCTTCCGCACGCCATATAGAGTGAGCCTCCCGGCGTACCAGAAGTCCGCCAAAAGGCTCACCGAATTTGATGTAGTAAAAGTACACGTTCATGTACTAACTGCTTACGATCATGTACAGATTTCATACGTTCATGTACTGTTTGCTTACGTTCATGTACTGATTTCATACGATCATGAACTGATTTCTTACGATCATGTACTGACATCTAGTACATGATCGTATGAAATCAGTACATGAACGTATGAAATCAGTACATGAACGTATGAAATTTGTACATGATCGTAAGCAGTTAGTACATGAACGTGTACTTTTACTACATCAAATTCGGTGAGCCTTTTGGCGGACTTCTGGTACGCCGAAAGGCTCACTCTGTATGGCGTGCGGAAGAGACAATAATAACATGATGATCTTACGTTTTTACATGTACAACGTGTGTTTTAAGATGTACAACGTGTGATTTTACATGTACAACGTAACATTTAACATGATGAACTTATGGTTTTGTACATGATGGTGTAAATTTACATCATGATCATATGAAGTTAGTACATATGATCATATGAAGTTAGTACATCATCGTATATTTTTGGTACATGAACGTGTAATTTTAGTACATGAACGTGTATTTTTAGAACATCATCATATTTGGTGAGCCTTTTGGCGTGCCATAGAAAGGTTCTTAACCTAACAGAGACGCAGTCGAGTTTGTCGTCAAGACGTTCGTTTCATCTTCCAGGTGAAATGCAATAAACGACAGTGCAGATTATATACGGTATCTAATTTAGTGAAAGTATGCATTTTGAAGTTATTACTTGATTTCACACGTGCTCACAAAATGTGTTTGACACATATTCATGCATGTTTTCTTAATTTTTGCACATGTATTTACTGTTTCTGAAGGAAATACTTCAAATTTTATTTCCGTTCAAACATTTTATTTTTTCTCAATTACTTTATCAAGAAGCAAAAAATCTGGGACGAGGGGGTGGGGGTGGGGCCTGAAGAAAATCTGGGGGACCTAGGCCCCCAGGCCCCCCGTGGCTACGCCTCTGATTCAGTTGCACCTATAATCTACAAGTAAACGCTGCATAGCTCTGTACTGATCGAAATAAAATACAGAGACTCAAGAAGTTCCTACTTTTCTGCGCTCAGCAGGAAAAATGAACTCGGCCCTTTAAAAGCAGCTTTAAAACACAACTTGAATTTTCTATTTTAGAATGCAAGTAGGTAGGTATGAATGCTCTCCTCCAAAGCAATCACACACCAAAATTTCAGCCCAATTCTCCAAAAAGAGGAAGAAGAAGACGAAGACTTTTGTTAAAAGTTGGAGCCATTTGCCCTTTTTGATAGCCTCACACATGTGTACATGTGTGAGCTAAAAAGGAGTTGCTTTTAACAGGTAGTAAACTTTAACACCACAAATGATATTTCTGTATTAACAATGTCAGAGAATCCAGGAAAGGGAAGGAGATCCCCTTGTTCCATCTAAGCGACACTCTGGGTCCGAATCCATTGAAAGATTTATTTTCAATTTATGTTATGTTATTTTCTTAAGTCTTCCTGACCCTCTGGCAAAGGGCCGTTCGGCGAAACTAATCTATAAACTGCTTCCCGAAGAAGCTATACAATTTATGTAATGTTATTGCCTGTTGCTGCTTGTCACATTGACAGGAATGTTGTTTTCATATGATGGGAGATCAAAAGTTTAATACCTTTTAAAGACTTTACTCCATGACAAGGCACCCTGCACTTACTGACAAAACCCTTTCTACTACATGTCCTGTCCCACACTACCCTATCATACAAAATCAATAAAGCTTCATAACAAGAAATGATGGACATTTTCGGCAAGATTCATGGGTTTGTTCTTTCAGATAGACTCATTCACGGGTTGACACTTGTTGGCAAAGAGCATGCGCAGAAACATATGCATAGAGCGTGCAGGGATCTCGCGACTGCACGCAGAATGTGGACGAATAAGAGTCTACATTTCTTTGGAACAAAAATGTAAGCGAATCTCTTTTCTGTTGTCTAGCAGTCGTGATTTATTTAGTAAAGATGAATGAGTCTACTGAGCGGTATTTTTATCATAAGCATGCTTATACTTTAAGAAAGATAACGTTCCAAATTATGGTACATCAGTTTATACTCCTTCACCCTTTGATAACTCCTTACAGTTTAAAAGGATTCTGTATGAATTTGTGTCTTACATGTCAGTGCTTTATTGTTTGGAGATACATGAAAATTTTCACGCATGCTCGGTAAATTAATTACATAGACGAGAGACAAATCGGAAATTTCGATTGAAACATTAAGCCTAGTAGACTGAGAACGAATCTTATTCGTTTTAAAATGTTTCAGCCCAAATTTGTGATTTGTAACTGATCTATAATCCTTTTAATGTGATTTTTGTTTAGGAAAGTATACATAGAATACAACTTCACAGTGAGTTCACTTATTTTCTCAACTAGGAAAGTTGTAGCTTAGGATGAATACACTACAAATTTTAAAATAAAAATTCCATCTTTTCACTTTATCCCACTCTGCTTTTAGCAAGTTAAATATTAGGATCAGGCCCGGATCAAAGGAAGGATGGGCTTTTACGGCCTCAGCCCTCCCTTTTCGCCACATCAACAGTAAAACATACGGGAAATTAGCAGTGCAACTCCCTCACGCCCCTGTTTTCTTTTGGAATGTCTAGAACCGCATCTGAGGATGATAACAGGAATCATTGTTAACTTAAGAATTTGAAACAAGTGATGTTGTTTTGACCATGTTATTGGAATATTGGAAGATTAAACCTTAACAGACCAAGTCCAAACTTTTATTTCACCGTGTTTTCATTCTATGTCAGCAAAATATTGTGATATACCCTTTGTACCAAACAGTTCACACAAATATTCATAACTTCCTTCGTATCCGTTTGTCTTATCACCACAACTCTGGAATGACTTATTTATGTTATGTTCTGTATTTCACTAATATTGTTTCATAGACTTTGAGATGAAAAGAAAATAATAAACTAAAACAGGAACCGAGATAATTGAAAGCAAACAAATGGATCATACCTAAAGTCAGTCGACTCTCACTTCAAACTACAATTTGTGAAGAATTCCTCAAATATTCTCAATGGGGGCAGCTCTTTGATTGACAACAAGGTCAAACAATACACAGTACTGTAGCTCATATATCGTATATTACACAACATGTATCGAGAGTGTTTTAATTACATATTAGGGTCTTGTATTCTCACCCTGAATTACTAAACTTAGATTGTGTCTGGGTGGGGATGGTTTTGTACAAAGGCTTGTGTTGAGTAAGTAGGTAAGGAGAATTGGACCTTTTGGGGTTAAAGTATTATGCCTTTTAAGTTTTACACCTTTCTTGTTGTTGTTTGTCTTAATTTCATTGTATTCCTTATTCAGTATAAATCACAGAAATTTTCTTAAAAATATAAGATTCTTCAAACTTTGACCTGACTATCGAAAGGCGAGATTGCTATGCTACAATTGTTGTAAACAAGTTGACTGCACATCAAAATATCTCCGTGTAGGGTATCCTAGAAATAACCAACCAGTTGCTATGTTTGTAGTAAAAACGCCAATTAACGAGCGTAATGTTTGATGGCAATACCTAATTATTTATTATTAGTTGTAAATTGTGATATCAAATGACGTTTTTGTTTCATACTCTTCCCGTTATGATTTAACATGAGAAGATGTGATCAGGCTTCTTGCTCTTTAAAATCGCTTGATATCAGGTTTTTTAATCTTTTTGTTTAAGCTACATGTCATCAGATGGTTGGAGCGAGTTTATCAGAGTGTTTGTATTAATTTCTTTTGTATTGATCTGATTATGACTTGCTTATCAGGCTATCATGATTAGAACAGCAGGCGCGGGTCCAAGGGGAGGGACTTTCACGTTTTTTCGCCAGATCAAATAAAAAACCAAAGGAAAAAGTAGCAGTGTAACTCCCTCACTTCGATGCTTTCTCTTAAGTCAGCCCCCTCCTTTTAAATATCTGGATCGGCGCTTAAACAGGGATCTGTTATTTGGAAGGAGATGTAACATCTCCCTGGTTAGGGTGAGGGACGCAAGATCAAAAGAATGAACTGAATATGACACTGTCTCCTTTTATTTAGTGATGAGTATTTAAATAATAGATCAGATCTCAGCAGATAAAGAAGTTCTCCATTTAAAATACTAAGTAGAGTAACTCCACACATAAATGGCTGCTAGACACATGTGAGTTGAGACTGAAACAAAAGTTCGTTAAGAACAAGGTAGTTTCAAATTGTTAATTCATTATCGATTGCTTTTGACGTTTTTATTTATAATTAACAAATGTGAATAAAAAAATCCACTTTCATTGTTTTCGGACTACAAGGAAATAGCAAGGTGTATAGGAAAGTTATGGTGTGTACAGTCATCTGATCATATAGCAAGCGTCATATTTTAACACAGACTTAGCATGTTGTACTTAATGTGTTTTAATGAAAGTTGTAGTTCAGACAGTCGCGCAGAGGCTTCAAAACAATTTTTAAAGGGTGCTACCCAAGGTGGAGTTCCTGGAGGCTAATATGGTGGGAGTCTTAAGGAGGGGGAGGGTGCTATTGGGTTATTACGTGTCCTTAGATGCATTTTAATTTGCATTAGATGTATGTTAGTTTGTAAATTTCTGAAGTCGTTAGACTTCAATAGCTGAAATTTAGGGCCTAGTTTCTAACCAACTGATTTAAGTCACGCAACCAAGTCCCTTTTCCAGTTGTAGCTTACCGGTTCGTTCTCCCGACTCCATTAGAACCAAGTTCAATTACAGTAGGTTCCTTTTTTACAGACTGGTGTATATGACCCAGCAAGAACTCGAATTCCAGACCTTCGGACTGCAAGTTGGATGTTTTAACCCATTGACCAAAATGCATGCCGCGGATCATTACAAGGAATGGACATCGGGGTTATATACCATTGCCTAACTTAGAGCATTTTTTTAATATTCACTTTTCCATTCGTAATGTTATTATTTTGTTTAATATCTGCTAGAAAGTTGTGCGACCGTATCGGTTCTGACACATTTAAGTCACACATATAGAACTCACCATCTCACCAGATGACAGTCATCCAATTGGTACATTCAAGTATATATGCGGGCCCCTTACGTACGTATTTTCTAGCAGTCACATAAATGCGGACTTCACTTGCACAGTTGTCTAGAGAAATACGTTTTTCTTTTGTACATTGATTGTACCAATTATTTTCTCCCTTTGAAAAACACCCTGTTTTTTTCAATATGTTTTACGTATCTTTTGACCAAAAAAAATGTTTTTTGATTGCACCAATTTGTCAGAAGAAGCTAAATTTGTAAAGTCTTTTTCCAAAAGTTCTATTTCGATGTATAAACGACAATGTAGACTTGCCCTTTTGGGTGCAGAGTAAATTATGGGATTAAGTCATTTCTTCCTACCCTAGTTCTGTTATCACACATTGTAAAACAAAACAAATGCTATATGACTTATGCACCTACATCACTGCGTTGCCCATCTCTCTGTTATTCCATCCAGGCGTCCTTTTACAACAATTGTTACTAAGGTGATTATGCTCAGGTTGCGGTAACACACCGACTGCCTTTGATCATTTCCACCAAGTGAAACACGCTGACGTCAAGTGCATAATTTCTATAGCCTTTAACAGCCCAGTTACCAAAGCTTAACTCTATTCAATGGGTACTTGAACAATTTTTCTCAATTTTCATTTATATTGTTTATTTTATCTTCAAATTTTGGTTTCTTAACCTTTCAGTAAACTCTAATTAAAGCAGATACTTAATGTCGATACTTTCGGAGGGGTGTTTGTGGTTTTTTTTTTTATAATTTTTCCAACATTTTTTTCTTCTGAATTTCATTTGGGAGGCAATGTATTTTATCTGAGGGCTCACCCTGCCCCCTCATGGTAGGTTTATGCTTACTTTGTTAATATCAATTAGTAGTCAATATACTCACATGTTTTTCACTTCAAATATCAAATGGCGTGTCATGATGTAAGCACCCGTAAAAGTACAAGTTACAGAATGATTCATGAAAACTTAAAAATAAAAACTGAAGACTTTTTGCTTCGTTTGTGGGAGGATAAAAGGAAACAAGGTATTCTTTTATCTAGCACGAATGGATGTGTATATGTTCCTCCTCACTGCAATTGGCATTTGCAATTTTTATTTGATTTGTTTCATTTCTTTGACTAAATAAATAAATAGATGTTATTGTTTTTCTTATTGTTCTTGGTCGTGACCTTTCACCATTCAAAATGCACTTTTCACATTGTATATCAGTCAGAGGTCTAAATTTACTGTACTACAAATTCACTCATGAGTGAGGAATATTGTAATTGTTTTGCTGACCAAAATCGTAAAAACATTTCAGAATACATAGTTATTTTGTCAAAAAGAAACAAGAAAGTTCACCAAGAACGAGAACCAACTTGTAAAAATTAAAAATGGGAATTTGTTTTTGAACTTAATGAAGGTTTGTGCAAACTGTAAAATATTCTTTCATGATAGCTGAAAGGGCAAAACCAGTCTCACAAGCTTGTTTTGGAATAACATCCAAGGTTTACAGTTTTCTTCTTATTGCTCTTCTTGGTGTTTTTTCAGGACATGAATATTGCATAATCAAGGTAAACTAAGCAGTTATTCCAAGAAAATTTCACGGAAGGCCCGGGTTCGATTACCAGGTCAAGTCATACCAAAGACTCTAAAAATGGAACCTTCTGCGGAGCGTGATGTTCCGTATACGCATTGGAGTAGGGGAAAACAATCCAGTGAGCCACTAATGGAAAAAAGGCCGTGGCCTGCTCAACTTGAACCAGTAGGTCGGAAACTGGGCCGTAAAACTCCATCTGACTAACCTAACTAACCTAGAAAATTTCACACAAATGAGGAGAAAAAGGTTGTCACGTGATTTTTAAGGGTCAATTATAACACTGGATGGTCTACTTCGCTAATTCAAGTTAGGATAAGTGCATTTGTCCTTCCAATGTTAAATCTTCTTATTCCACATGTATCAAATCACCCCAATCAGCCACATTTAGCTCCACTAACAACTTCTCATGCAGACACAATACAAAAAACCTAATGTGGGTGATTAGAACACTCCCTGAGCACTCCATGTCTGATGCAAATTATGAGCTACTTTGCATCTTTTGCTTTTAATGTCAATCAAAGAAGATCGGTGAACTAATTGAGAATTTTCCTGCTCCTAGGACAAATAAATTTGGGGTGTGAGTGTTTACCTTTAATAGTTTTTTTTTAACATTTTTAAGTTAGGAATCGTCGCTGACTGTCCCATATGGTCTATTATACAACCTTAACTGTCTTTATCCATAGAGAAACTTCGATTTATATGACAATAGTGCCGTAATAAATGGTAAGGATGGTCGATGTAGGCTATGCCCTTCGCTTTTGGAAGTGGAGATTTAGAGCCCTGGCGAAATGATATCAGGCATTTGTTAGAATATATGCATTTCGTGTTATCTAAGGAATTCAAACTCAATTCACAATGGTTAAAGCAGTCATTTAATAGATGAAAGTGAAGGAAACATGTTCAGGGCCGTAGTCTGGAATTGGCAGTGGTCCCCATTGGGGGTCGAAGTTGGTTGGATGGAATTTCTGTACCCCAGTTTCTATCATCCAATTGCTTTGTGGAAGAGGGGGGTATTAAAGCGTCTCAACTAGTCTTTTACCCATTGTCAGAAATTCTAGTGCAAATCATATTGGGCGAACTTCAAACCGCAATTTTGAACAGCACTAGTAAGCGATGGCCATAAACTTTGGCTAATTCAGTCAAGCATAGATTCGAGTACATACCGTGATGTGTATTAATTTAAAACATTTGCATAAGAATATTCTTTCTTCTAAATACGTTGCAGATTTTCACCAGTACAACCATGTCGTTGCTAACTGATTTGAATTTAAGTATCTTTTTGACTCCTAAAATAAGAAGCAAGGGTTCAAAATAAAGTTTAGCTTCGGTTCATAAGTTTTAACCAAATATAATTCAATAATATCGCCTTCTAGACCATCCTCATTAAGTTTGCCAGTCAAACAGTATGACAGCTGTGAAGATTAGCATAGCTAAGATTCGGATAACATCCTATTATAGACCCATGCACTCATCTATCGCCGTTCGTAAAACACTAGTCAAATACAATGCCGTAGACATTTTGCCAGGAGTGGGGGAAGCACCCAAAATTTCCGACTTTTTTTTTAGTGTGAGGACCACTGTAGTACAGACGTTATTCGCGCGACGAAAATTTGGTCCTTCTTAAACAAATATTTGAAAATATGAAGCTTGTATTGCCCAAAAAATTTAATTCTGGGTTTCCTGTAATTAAATTTGAAAAGTCTGGGGATAACTGAAGGACCTTCATTTTCTACACTCTAAAAAAATAACGGGTAAAACTTAATTAACGGTTAAACGTGATAATAGCTGATGTTTCGGGTAGATACGCACTGCTTAACAAGGTGTTTCTTGATTGGCTGATGCGATTGTATTGTATCGATTGAATTTCTTTGTTCGGGTTAGGGATAAGGTTAGGGATTACGATTATCGTTAGCCCGTTACAAAATTTCTAGTTAACAGTGCGCATCGCCCCGATTTTTGCACAGTGAAGGCATAGGGCTTATTGCTAATTATTGACACAATAACGCGTTATAGGTGAGGCAATTAACATGTTGAGGTGTTATTAATGTGAACACATGGATGTGTTTACTCTATGTTTAAACACTACTTGACCGTAAAACATTTGTATTACAACTTGTCATTGCTTCACTGTTACCGCGTTAGTGTGTTAATAAATTTACAAACCCTATACCTTCACTGTACAAAAATCAGTGCTCAGTGCTCATTAAATTACCTGTTTTTTAGAGTGAAGTGCCGCTTCTGGGGTTTTGGATAAGACCATGTGTAGTATGTGTTTTTTCATCCAGTCTAGAATGGAGCCATGCATGACAGACCAATGATGTAAATGGTCTGAAGGCCTTGAGGTTGGTCAAGTGTTGTCCTTAAGTAGACGTATAGCTTCTTCGGGAAGCGGTTTCGGGAAGACTTTGGAAAAAGTGGCAAATCTGAGGTTGCCCCGCAACCAAAGATCGTTGTTGCTAATGCATATGAATTGAGGTTCTCCTACTACATTTCAAAGGTCAAGAGGTTATATTGTAAAAAAAATAGAATTTCGTGAAAAAAATCATGAAAAAGTTATGAAAACACTGAGTACTTCAGTAGCCAGTGTCACTTGATGGTGTGGTGTCACGTATGACAAATTACCGATTTAGTCATTTAGTCAAAGTTTACCAAACTG
This sequence comes from Holothuria scabra, assembly GCA_037179385.1. Taxonomy (NCBI): domain Eukaryota; kingdom Metazoa; phylum Echinodermata; class Holothuroidea; order Aspidochirotida; family Holothuriidae; genus Holothuria; species Holothuria scabra. The sequence goes on from CM074186.1 coordinate 36,759,198, forward strand.
ACTAGGCCTACCTATAATGAGACAGTACTACTGCAATGAAACTTGCATTTTGCATCTTTGAAAAAAATAATTAAAAATATGGGATTTTATTTGGAAAATACGAAATTTCATGAAAAAGAAAGTTGGAAAATCACGCTGAAGTTGACAGATGTCACAAATGGCAAATTTCCGAGTATTTCAAAGCCAGGGGGCAATTTGCTCCCTTGACCCCCCCCCCCCCCCCGTAGTTACACCACTGGTTTAATCAACTGGAAAACTACTTGCGGAGCTGAAAAGGTATAACTGAAAACATCTCACTGGTATATGGCATCCCCTGCATAACAAAAGAAAGGGACAATTGCTACTAAAAAAAAGGAATCATATCGTGCTTGACTCCTAACGTGGACATTTCACTGAGACTTTTAGCTGCTGTCTTGCTATGGAATTGTGTGCACAATAGACTTTTTTGCACTAAAAGTGTTAATATTACACCCAAAATAAGAAAATTGTATCTGACATAATGGAATACCTCGAGCAGTCGGATCACTCTCATGACCCCGTCAAGGCCACATACGGGACGTTGGACCGAATCTGTTGTATGTTTTGCGCTTTGAGTTTTGTGCTGTACGCTTTGGGTAAGCTAACCTTCAACGTGGGATTTGTTAACACCGTTCACTGTCTTTAAAGGGCCAAACCTCTCACCCCAAACTACAATTTTGGTACGGGGTACCGAAACTCTCAATTGTCTCAGCTCTTTGATTGACAGGTAGTTCAAACAATGCAGAGTACCAAAGCTTATGTTACACAACACGAACGAATGAGAATGTTTTGATTATATAAATTGAGCTTTTCTTTACTCACACTGAAGCAATAAACTGAGATTGTATCTGGATGAAGATGAATTTCAGACAATGTGGCAAGGGCTTAAGTTAGGAAAATTTGTACTGTTTGGGGTGAGAAAACTGGACCTTTAAGAAGTGCATGTTGGTAAAAAAGATTTAGATGAAGAATTTTTCATGCTCACTTTTTTATCGAAGGGATGAAAACATAGTGTTAAATCTTCCTTCATGAGTATTCGTTTCCCTAGGATTATTTGCAAATTCTCCTGACGATTGCTTTCCGTTGTTTTATCACATTCATATTTGTATCATATGCCCTATCACTTCATTTGTATGGCAGTATGGTATGTTATACAAACAACACTATCGTATTGAATGCACTTCCCTTTTTACGTGATGCGCAAGACTTGAGCAAGACCCATATACTATTTACTAAAAGTAAAGAGAGTGAAAATCTACGAAACGATTTCCAATAGTAATAGTGTTTCGAGTGGCAGACCGCTCTCCGTCAAGAGGCACTTTCACTCTTTCATACGTAATTAACACTCAATTTCAGTCGATTTTCAATTGATAAAAGATTGATCACTGTCGACAATGTTCAGAAGACTAAATTTCACCCTTTAGCATATAGGGAGTATACTAATATCAAGGAAATCGCTCTCAGTTTTAAAGTATTGCATGCAACCTTTGAATTTCATGTGCTACCATCCATTTGTTATTTTATGCATTTTCTCTTTCAGTTCGTTTTTTCGTCCCATCTCATTTATTATATTAATTTACAAAACTATCCTTCAAACAGGGACCGCGGAGAGAATTCTGAGGTAGGGGCTAATTATCTAAGCGGTCAACGTTAGGTTAGGTTGTGAAGGAGTTTTACGGCCCAGTGTCCAGCCATGATTGGCTCAAGTTGAGTCGGCCATTACATGATTCACGGTTCAAGTGTTAGGGATCGCATCTATTGAGTCCAGGTTTCGAACTCACGTTGAAATAATATTAAATCCATTTGTGTAATTTAGAAGGAAGTGTAGTGGCTCAGATCATATACCACTTAAAGATAACATTCAAATTGTAAAAAGGAAGTGTAACGCTTATTTTGGTATGCATTAGGTTCCGGTGCAGTGGGACAATTACATTCGTTAGAAAAAATGGATGCATTAAGATGTGCTTGATGGTGTGCAAGTGGATTGGCAGTCTGTTCATAGGCTAATTTCAATTACAAAGGATTCTGGGATAGACTTTTGGTGTAAATCCTTTTTCCAATATTCTAAAACATGATTGCAAACAAAGGCACATATCGTAAGTTTATCACACAATCCTTTGAAATGGTTACTTGGAAAAGGTCTATACGAGAACTGAATCTGTACATTTGATCATTGGAAAATGTAGCCATCCCAACTTGAATTAGTATAGTACACTATCCCGCTTCACGAATGGCTCTTGAAAATTATGTGACAACATACTTCCTCCTCAATTATGAAATTTTCTAGAAGTAACAGCTTAGTTGATCTTAAATCATGAAATACAGTTGGGAGAGAAATAAGACGTGAAATTATTGTCGTCGGATTCAAAGCATGTTTGATTCCATTGCTATTGCCATAATAAATTTCTATTAATGGGCTTCATTTTTAAAAACATGTCATTGTACTATTTTAGAGCAAACCCCTGGCACAGTGCATGTGCTGACATGATTCGCTCGTAACCATGCTCTTAATCAAATCTCTCATTTTATTCTATACCGTTTAAACCACATTTCCAAAGCCTAGTTAAGAAGACGTTCCAGACTAGCCTACACAACAAAAGTATTTACACCATCTCAACATGGCAACCCTTACGACCACGAAAGATGAAGGCAACCGGTGGTGGCACCGCTGGAGAGGCGCATGAGGGCATTTCCCCTGGTCAAAACTTGAGCATCGGTTGTCCTCTCCACAATCAGCACCCAAAGTACAGTGGCTTGACAGGGGGTTTTCTAAGCAGAGTGATTCGCAAATAATGCACTTAACAGGTTAACCATTCCCAAACTGTTCAAAGTGAACCTACACTCTTAAAAAGTTGGTTAAAAATATTCACCAACACTGGTCACGTATGTCAAATACCTGAAATTGGTTAAAGTTTACCCAATAATTGTTGATTAATGGGTTATCCAAGAGGTTTTTTACCACTTTATTGGGTAACCAGCCTGTGTGGTAACCAAATAAACAACAAATATTGGGGAAAACTTAACCAATTTCAGGTATTTGACATACGTGACTAGTGTTGGTGAATGTTTTTAACCACCTTTTTAAAAGTGTATGCAGGCCACACTTTTTTAACTCCCTGTCACTGGAACTTTTCACTGCTTTTCACTGCTCGTGTATCGTGTATTGTGGTCATGCCTCCTCTACTCATCAACTTACAGCTAGTGTAGACTTATACATAAAAATCATTCCAAACATAGGCGTACGAGGCTGGGGTGCGGGGGCACTTGCCCTTCCAATTCGGGAAAAAATAGTTGGTCCAGTCGGTCAAAACATGAAAGGGTGACATTATTCGGGTAAAATTTGCTCTTGCCCTACCCACAATAATTATCCCCATAAGTGGGTGATTCAAAATCCAACATTGCATTGGATGATGAATTATGAATCAGAATACACCTATCTGAGGCTTAACATTAGACTATTTACATATTTGAGTTTCGCTCCTGAACGTCACCGGGACTTTGACCATTACCCCACCAGTCGTGCCAAATTGTTTGCCCAAACAATTTCTCGTGTCCTCCATTTGTTCATCACTTTTAACATTTTGCTGCTGCCAGTGCAAGCAACCCCCTGTCCATAAAATTGACCTACATAACCTAAGAGTTCTAGACACAGTTGATAGGTTCACTCACTGTGACTTCTATCCGTCAAACTATAATGCACTTTCATTTCAGTTGGTCAACAATGACTTGTACAGTAAGGTGTCAACCCATTGACTGTTAGCTCACATTGTGCATTCTGGGACAATATTTCCTCAAGAGAAGTACTAATCTAAGGGGCTAAAGTTAACTTAGTAAAGAAAATTTTACGGACTTGGACAGGGTTGAAAGGTCTTTGAAAGAATATTCCAGCGGATTATGACTTGAGTCTTCTCAGAAAGACAAAAATGTTTTACACCATTTCCTTCAAACCCTGATCCGATACTTTTTTTTCTAATTCAGGATATTCTACTTAAAGGGGATATTTAAGCAAAAATTTAATCTTCATATGTGAAAAAAGAACCAAATCTGCACAGTGTGGTGAAAGTTCCATTGAAATCGGACATGTTTTTCTCGAGATATCAGTAAATGAATTCAGCCTAGATTTGTGTTCCAAAGTGAATTTGAGAGCAGCACAGCTTATATCACTCCCTCACTTTGAAAAGGAATGTTTTGTTTCCCTTTGTTTTTATGAGACTGCTGTGTTGACCTTGAAGTTAATAGGAATAGGATCTTAACCTGGGAGGATGCAACGTCTCATGCCATTTATGCAATCACTTTTAAGTAATACGCTTTGGGATTGTGGAGGAGAAAATCAACTCTAAAGTTTAAAGAAAAACGAAAGGCTGTCCATGAATGTGGGGATATGATGTCATATGTGTTTGATTCAAGTTCACTTTTTGTTGAAAATGTGAAAAATTTATGGGCTCATATCTTGAGAACCTCACATCGGATTTCAATGCAAATTTCACCAAAATGCTTGGAATGAGATTCTTTCTAACATACTTAATTCTGTTATGACCTTAAGCCCCTCTTTTAAAAAATTTGGTTATTTTTGTTGAAAATATTTTCAATTTTTAGCAAAGCTACGTGGAGTTATGAGTGTGGACTCCATTGCCTCTGATTCCTTCTGTTTTATTTTTATGATTGAGTTTCATGTTACTCTTGAAATTTGATATTGTTGGAATAAAATTGAACATCTTTTCCTGTAGATCTAGTATCATTATCCTTCACCATAAAGTGTAGGGTATAGCAGATAATATCGCTAATTCATGTTCCCTGCAAAGACATCAAAATTATAAATAAAGTGAATGCTATGTCAATGTTCCGCGATGACATCACACAGTTCACATTATGCACTCAATCTCACGAGTATTACTTTGAGATGAGTATCTTCCGAACGATGTATACTGGCAAGATTCAGTTTTCACCTCCTGAAAGAGAAGGTTTTTCTTCATATTTTGAAGTCATACATTTTTTTTCTCAGGCAAATACCTTTAATTGCTTGCGACCAAGTTTAAGGTTATATTGAAATGCAAGTTATACAGAAAAAGTCCTTGTTTTGTATGTCAACTAATGGTTGCATGAGGCAGAAAGTAATTTCTTTGAGAGTAGTTTGTGTCAATTCGATTTTGTTTATACTTTTCAGCTTTCATGGTGTAAACGCTATACCATAATTATAACCCTACATAAGCTATATACTGGAATGGAGATGGGGAGGAAAAGAGAAAAAGTGGGCATACAAAGCGGGGGTCTGCAACCTCCTAGAACAAGGAAAATGCTCATTTCGGGGACCTGACACTTGTATTTTTGTGGCAAGGGGTGAGTGCAGTTGACAGCATTTTTAGGGCAAACATCCTCCGGCCTTGTGAGATGTCTTCCCGTCACGGTACGCCAATGAAAAAAGAGACAGCAGGATTAACGAGATCCAGTACTCATGATGTTGCAATGGGGGATTTGTTTTTCATCTGGTTATGAGTAGAGTTCCTGCAGTGTATAGCATGAAAATGGTAGGGTCATCATTTGTAGATTATTTGTGACTACCATTTACAAAACAACTGTCGACCAACGACTCTTCATCACGGGGACTGATCTGTCACTATGGTATCTCTCTGATATGATAATTACCTTTAGATACAGTGTTGACCTTTATGAAATTAACATGGCGCATCATCGTCGGCGTAAAAAATTGCTTTCAACATTTATCAATATATTTATCAACATATTACGAAAGGGCTCCATCCGATTAAAAAAAGGAAGAAGAAAAAACTGCAAGGAATTCGATGCTGTGTGACCAAATAATAATAAGGAAATCGATGGATATTTTTCTGCTTGACTTTGATGCATATTATTAAAAATACTTTACGAACCATAAAACTATTTACCTGTTACCGTGGTTACGGTGGAGTTGGCTAATGTCTGTGAACAACAAATCCATGATAATATGACCAAATGTCCAAGGAAAACCTTATTTTTCCGTTTTCTGACTCCAACAGTCATTTTAACTGTATGTTTATGATGTTTCAGGCTTGTCAACAGAACGTACATACCACACCCCACGATTAGCAAACAGCCAGCTTATGACAGATATAGCCTAATGTACGAGTACACTGCACTAGAATTGCCTATACAAACCAAGCGTTCATAGAAGCAGAAAGTTTCGCTTTCATTTGGAAAGAATACTCGCATGTCCCTTTCATAATTAAGGCATCCATTAATGACAGCGATTTTACAAAGAAAAAGAAAGTACGAGGTAAGTAAAACTGGCCACTCAATTTCAAGAGCATGATTCTAATCACTTTTAAGCAATGTGAACATATTTATAAATTGTTATGATACTTCAACAAACTTAATGAGCAAAAGCTAGTTACATAGAGTTTTATACTGCCCATTTTCCAACCTGCTGGTTCAAGTCAATCATTACCTCAAAGAGCAAAAAGATTCCCCCAAACTTCCTGAAACAACAGTTTAATATAGAGATTCCCTTTTTCGCTCTCCCTGAGTATTTGCTATGATATTTCAGGACTTAAAGTGTACCTCAAGTCAAGAATTTCAAAAATAAATACACTAGAGGTTGCAAAATGAATCTTATTCATCGAACTACCATTGGCATAGCTTGTCCCTTTATCGAAATATTAAAAATTGAAATGTGTTCACTTATGTCGAAAAAGTACATTGCATAACCATAATTTGTGATTTTTTATGTCATTTACTGTCTTGCTTCTCTTTAAAATTAAATCATGTGTAAATGATCTTGAATGCTGCCAGTTTCCTTGCATAGAATGATGCACAGATAGGTATTGTTTTAAGAGTTTAATATATATTTTTGAAATCTGTAACTTGTAGTACACTTTAAATAATTACATTTTAAAGGTAAAGCAAATAGTTACTCCTGGTAAATTCCACAAGCAGAGGACGAAAAATGTTGTCACATGATTTATAACAGCCATTCTTAAAATAGGATAGCAAAAGCGTAGTAAGCGAGGGACTGAGGGCGACAGCTTCGCGCCAGATGAAGGTGGCTCTCCGCTTAGATACCCTTTCAAGCAAGAATTCAAATTCCAGGCAAGTAACCGTTAGCCTAATGTACTCAAGTGCTCTGATATACATATATCCTCAGATACTTTCAACCATGTCAATTAGGTAGACTGTGTGGGTGGATTCTTTAGTTATTAAAGTGTCAAAATGTTATCAGTGCCGGAGAGGAAATAGATACACTGGAATTGTTGTGAAGTGTAGCATAGCTGCCAAAAATGAATAAACCCACCTTTTCAGTGCGCAGTTTCATTTGAAAAAATTAGTCATCGCATTTCATTTTTTCATTGAAAAACTTGTTCTTTCTCCTAGAAAAAGCAAAAAAATTACAAAATGTCAAAGGAGTATGGTAAGGTGCGTAGTCCAAAAGTTGTTCCGCCCCTTCCCCAATTTCATATTGCTTCCTACTACGCCACTGTAGGATAGTCTACTATTCAAGCTGGCATTGAGGTGTCTGCATTTTCCCTTTAATTCTTTGAGGTAAAAGCTGTTGTATAAAGCACCACCACGGACTTCCTATACACATGGACAGAGTATACTGCACAGCAGATTGTGGCTACCATACGCATGAGCATATGCGTAACAAGATGGTTGTCTACTGTGGTTTTGTGTGTGAAAGTTTAGACTTGCTCAAGTAGCTTAAACAACAGATTTTGCAAGGAAGTTAAAATATTTCCGAAATAATGCAAGGTAAGGACAAAACCACTAAACATATTGCAGGAATATGATACTGTGACCCATTCAAGTTTTTATTTTGTTTCAAATATTACAGATTTGTCGTCAAATTATGTAATTTATTTCACGGGGGCTATCTTGGTGCGCATTTTTCCCAGTCGGCGGCGACAATCTACGCATCCGACGTGCGCTTTACGTGTTCTGTCCATGCATATATAGGAAGTCCGTGAGTATAGGCGAACTTATCTCATGCTTGTCAGTAGTACCGTGAAGCAGTAAAGATTTTGTGCACTTATTCCTGCTAAAATATTTTTTAGTTTGTTACATATTTTTAGCTACGGAAACTGAATCGCACTGGTTCCGTACAGAAACTCAGGTGCAAATGATTAATGAGTTTTGTGGTTTAAGTTTTCTTGGGAGCTGACATCGATTTAAAAACGTACTCCCTTTTAGTGAAGGCAGAATCAAGAGGGAGATAATGAACGTATCCCTAATCCCTACTGTGCGACGCTCGTTTCCAATGTGAACTCATAAAAAGTTGTAGAATATCGTTGGGAAATGATTATTTCTGGTGCTACACTCAACAGTTGCTTGATTCAATATCGTGAATGCATCGGAAATCAAATTCTTCACATTTGGTTTCGCTCATATAGCGTTTTCTACTTTTCTAAAGAGATATTACAAGGAATTGTGGGATAGAATGCTGGTGTGTGTCGTTTTTGCCATTGTAAAAAGACCTTGACAAAGACAACATGTAACAAAAACCTGGAACATCATTCCTTGTAATTGCTATTTGAAAGGGCTAATCTTGTTATTTTAGTCTTTGCCGATAAATCTAGAAACTATAAACTCTGGCAAATGAAAACTTGGCACTCAGAACTCAGAACAAGACGCGAAGAGGTGTTGACCATGACAAGTAGAGCAACGATTAATGCATCGAATTCAACTTGAATGAGTATAATAGACTCTCCTGTTTCATGATTAGTTCTTGATAACTGTTGTATTTTTCCTCTCCAATGGTGAAATTTACTAAAGGATTAACTGAAGTTGCTTCACCTTGGAATAAAATGCTATTATAGGCCTATTTAAGTCCTAAAATATTATGAAAGATACTTTGAAGAGAAATAAGAAGGAAATTGTGAGATTTAGCAGCTGCTTCAAAACAACTTTGGGAGACTGTTTTTGCTCTTTTCAATGTAAGAAAAGACACGCTTAAAGTATTATTGTACATGTGGACCACGAGGATTCATAGTTCCCACTCCCTCCCTTTGGACTGCAAGGACCTATGTTAAAACTTTTTGTTCCTGGGTTTCACAGGAGGTTGAGGAGGTCAAGCTCATGCGCGTCACTCGTGTTACTCATGGATATCATTGTGAGCATGTTAATGAAGCATCCGATTGCAACTTTCTCCAGGTAACCATGTCTTCTTTGGAAGGTCGCTCTCATATTGGGTGGAAATCGTTACATATAGCTTTCCCAACTTGTCTACATTTCGAGAAGTAACCATACCTATCACAAACTTAATAGAAGTATCCATCACATTATCAGTCTACTATGGTACCACCTCACTGTTACCGTAACATAGCAGGCTACCAGGCACAAAAGATTGTAATTCCTAACATTGTGAACTTTGGCTGATAAGTTTGAAGCCTTTGACCAATAGAAGTGGATTCAGGGAAGCGGGAACTCTTTAAAGTTCTAAAAACAATTTCGTTGAATAAGAATTTTTCGATGACCACTGGCTTAATATATTTCAAATGTACACCTCGTCACCTAATTCGCCTATTGGACTATCTCATGTTGGCATATAAGTATGTGTGCAGCAAGTTTCAATTTAAGTGTTCAAAACTTGCTAATTATTGCAGGAGTACGTAAATTTAGTTACTTGCATGATTGCTCTCTTGATAACTGTGAGGTTTTCACCTCCTTGATTTTTAAATCGTTACTGAAAGTATCGGACCGATCGATTTCGAGGAAAAGGCAGAAGTTAGCTGTCTAGCCTTCTATGTAGCCTTTCATTGTTAATGTTTAATAGTAGATGTTTCGTATGAATATGTTATCCTTAATCACTTCATAGAGATTATACAATTTTTTTGAGCGTATAACAACTCGGAGCTCCAAAACAGGCCTTCGTGCAAACCAAAACTTAGCACAAGCAAACCATGTTAAAGGAAGAAAGAAAGAAAGAAAGAAAGAAAGAAAGAAAGAAAGAAAGAAAGAAAGAAAGAAAGAAAGAAAGAAAGAAAGAAAGAAAGAAAGAAAGAAAGAAAGAAAGAAAGAAAGAAAGAAAGAAAGAAAGAAAGAAAGAAAGAAAGAAAGAAAGAAAGAAAGAAAGAAAGAAAGAAAGAAAGAAAGAAAGAAAGAAAGAAAGAAAGAAAGAAAGAAAGAAAGAAAAGACAAGTAAAGTTTAAAAAAGAGGATTTGTGACTCATTTTATACATTACTGATTGCCTAACTAAGGCTGAAAATTCTAGAAAAGTCCGTTGAACGTTATAAAATGAAGTTTGGATGGACGACTGGACTCGAGTCCTCCAAACTATGGCAGATGTGGAACTTGTGAGTGTTGGCTGACTTAATCAAAGGTAGTCAATTTTCTCCTCAGACTACAATTTTTAAAGTAGTTAACACAAATAAATTCTCAATTGACACAGATCTTTGATTGACAGCAAATTAAAAAATGCAGGGCATCGGTATTTTTGTTACACATTATGTACGTACTGGGAGTGTTCTTATTGGTTTTGTATATACTTGCCGCTCGCCCTAAATCAGTAAACTGAGATTGTGTCTGGGTGAGGGTGAGTTTTAGACAGATGTGGACGGGGTTTAAGTAAGTAGGTAGGAGAGTCGAAACAGTCTGGGGTAAGAGGATGAAGTAGATACGGAATCTAAATATTAGAGACAATTTACCTGTTGTTGAGCGCATGGACTCGGTGGTCATTTCACTCGTGTATGGCGTAGATGTAATACTGGCATTATGCATGATGGTATCCCCGTACTCCTCATTCGTTGTGTGAATACTGGTGTTAGAATTCCTTGTTTTAGTTGTACTCATCGACTCAGAGGTTCTATCATCTATAGTAAGACAGTTCATGGGAAGAAAATTAAGACAAACTTTGGAATGCGTAAGATAATTATGAAGATAAAAGTACTTAATACTTTCATTCAAGCTATAGCCTATAGTTATGATGATGACTATATAAAGTTGAAGATCTTATTCAACACCATTATATGTAAAAAGTGATAGCAGCAGGGTCGTAGCTAAGAGGGGGCAAACCTCCGATGTTCTCCTGAACACAACTTGGTTTTTCATATGTTTTTTACAATATTTTCTCGCTTTTTCCTATTTAAATAAGGCTGGAAAGTGCCATTTCATCTGGGAGAGATTTTGGAATAGAATTTTCTCGCGCTCCGCAAGAACCCATAGTAGCGCTGACAGCACACTGGCCAACTCTACCGATACCAGTGAGAGAACAAATTGTAGGCCTAAACTATTAGACATACGTGCCTGGTATTAGGTCTATGTACAAAAGTAGCACCTTATTGTTGAAGTTGTTATGTAATTCTGCATACTTTTAGGGTGATAAACTTTTTTCCAGCCATATATTTGGTTTTGATTTTTACTAGGCCTATACGGTTCTCCCTACAAAATGTTCAAAAATACATTAAAATATGTCTCCATATGCCTATAAAAACCGTAAAAAATGCACCAAAACACATATTTTCACATTAAAAAACAAAAATTTCTCATTTTGGAAGGAGAACTCCCTCCCAAACGCTGCCCTTCTTTGCTCGGGTTCGGTCGCCTTGCTCCCTCGAAAAGATTACGCTTCACCCTCTTTGACAAATTCTTGACCTGGGGTGATATAAAAATAACAGCTTGAGGTTGAATGGTGGGCTCGTAGTCCGGGAGTTTTAGAAGGTTGAAATGCCCATGAATCAAGCTTCAGTCGCAAAAATAACGACAAAATTTTTAACTTTAAACTTTACTACGTTTGAGACACAAACATTGCACTTTTTAGCATCTAGAGACCTACATACAAAAGCCTATCGATCCTTATCCCCCATATCACGCCCCCATGTCACTTTCAAAGCCGTCCTTTCCAAGAGAACACCCTTCCTACGCCCCAGCTGAATGGTAACGGTGATGATTAATAAAGAGCGCATGAAATTAAAAAAAAACGAAGATCATAACGAAGGAAGTAACTGAAAATAGGAACAGGTAGTAACAGAAATAAACAATGAAACCATGAGTCGTTCCAAAAATACTAAATTATTTTTTCTATTTCGAAGCAATTTGGCAATGTGGAAAGCATGTTAAATTTATTACGACATCTACGCAACATCGCAAAGAAAGGATATGTATCTTTAACAATTAGAGGAAACTTCTTAAACAATTCGTAGAGTGTAACTCAATTACCTGTTGTTCCTTGTACGCAAAAAATAGGATAAGATAAAACTAACAAAATGACAGCCAACGGATGAATGTTTCTCAAAGTAGGATACATCTTTTTGAATGGACTTAACTCCAGCAAACAAGCACAACCACGCAGTACCATGAAACTCTTTGTACTGAATGATTTTGCTTATATTTCCTTATTCACACGAGGGTAGGGATGTGTATTTAAAAGTTGAAATAATACGGCAATAGCCTTTAAAGGGTTCTTCGTAAGCATCAGAAAAAACGAAACTGCGCAGAATGCATTGTGATGAAGTCCAGTTTATTTTACAAATGGTTATGGACATATCAATTTCACACAACTTGTAAACAGCTAAAACAAGTCAAAACATTGACGTTCATTTTTTGCAGAGGGAAATGCATTTTGAACAGATATTGAAAAGAATTCTCAAAGACATCCCCGTTTTCGAAATGATTACATTTTAGTTTGGAAATTCAAAGATGATCTTAGTCTCTACTTTCCCCGAGTAGTCAATGAGAAGTCTGAATGGAATCAAGCAAATATTTTCCACCATGGCAGAAAAGTACTGTAGCGCGGCAGTCAATAAAGCAAAAGTGAGACTCTCTACTACTTACGAGCCTGGCTCTTTAATGGACTGGTTCGACTAGATCAAACTAAATTGTAAACATTTCCCACCTTGATGTTTCGCGATATTTTTCCATTGGTGCTGCATTGATTTGTCGTGTAGTTGATTTTCCTTTACAGGTCAAACCAGTAAAAATAATAAATGAACGAGGCAGTTCAGTCTTATGATGTTGATTTAAGGCTTGAATCATTTTGCGGTATCGGTATTACATTGAATTTTGGGTCTCATCTGCGGGGAAATCATTTCTGCCACATTTCAGAATACCTAAGTTATTCTCTTTGTTCATTTTTAGATTTCAAAATAAAAAATTTGATTTTTAAAACGAAAAGTAGCTCTAGTAAACCAGCCATTTTAATTTTTAAAACCAAATTTTGTAGCCATGGACCAACTTAGTACATTACGAGCACCGTATGGATTTGGAACTAGCAGGGGACTGCTTCTCGAAACATTTCCCTGGAACAAGTACGGCACGTGCGTTATTTAATATTCTCTGCCTGTATACGTGTGTTTCATTTATAGTTGTTAGCAATAAAAGTCAATAGCCAGTCTTATCGAAAATTTAAGTGTTCAGTGGTTCGGATCTCTACCCTCGCACCGACCGACGTACGACAAGACATTTGTCGTTTACCGGCTAATTATACTTAGTAAAAAAGTTCAATTAATTCAGATGAATTCAAAATAATTTAACTTCAATGAAGAATTCATTCTTAGTGAAACTGAAATTTACTTGACCGATAAAATTTGACTTGAGTACAATACAATTAGGCTTAAAGGGTCAATCCCGTCACCCCCAAACTACAAATCTGGTACGGGTTAACCACAGAAACTCTCAATTGGCTCAGCTCTTTGATTGACAGCTAATACCTACAATGCAGAGTGTCAAAGCTTATATTACACATTGCAGCATTAGCGGTACTGAGCTTTGATTATACATATTGAGCTTTTCTTTACTCACACTGAAGCAATAAACCGAGATTGTGTTTGGATGAGGCTGAATTTCAGACAGTTTATAAGGAAGAACATTAGGAGAATTGGCACTGCTTGGGGTGAGAGAACTCAGGTCGGCGATCATTGAAAACATCGCATGACCGCTCTTCAGAGAAATCCTGCGTACGCTACTGATACGTTCCCATTGCCCGCTTTCTCTAAGTTCGCCCCACCCCCTTTTTGAAATGTCTGGATCCGCGCCTGACTTGTTATTGTGCCCCACCCCTTCCACGCAGAGGAGTAGTATTTTACTGCTCCTCTACGTAGGAGAGGTGGGGAACCATCCTTCTATCGCTATGTAAGCTATCAACACAGATTCTCCATTGGTGTAATGAATATAGCAGGCACATGATTGAGCAAAATTATTTTGCAAAAATGTACAAGGTCTATTACGACGTGGGCAAGGCAAGTTTGCATGTATGCAATCGTGAAGGGGTCAGCGGCAAGTCTCCTGTCTAAAGTGTGTGACCAAAAACTTCTGAAAAGTTAGATGATGAGAACGCAAAATGGTTCATACAGGTTCATAATAAATGATATTAATTTTTTCTTCATATTTTGTTTTATTTAACTTTAAAAAACATAACTTCTAAGCAACCAAAACTTGATTTAAATAACAGCTCCATCTCATGAATTGCTTCTCATTCTAGTCTAAGTATTTTTAATACTTAAATATGTCATATTTAAGGTAAATCGATGAGTTTATCCTTCAAGTTGTAAATTTAACAATTGTCTCATAATTACCTTTATGAAATGATTTGCTAAATCACCTGCCTCCTATATTCATTGAACCAATGCAAAATCTGTATTGATAGCTTACATAGCGATAATTGGAATGGTTCCCCACTTCTCCCACGTAGAAGAGTAGTAAATTACTACTACTCTGTGTGGAATGGGTGGGGCACAATAAGTAGTAAACTGATTTGTTCCTGAGTTAACGCCAAAATATATACCCATTTGGAGAGGGAGAATGAAGTTGACACGAACAGTGTGCTGCCAAATACCAGTAGGCCGGGCCTATCAAGACAACGGGTTCATTTACATGAATGCATCAAATCTTAATTCCGAAATATTTTGTAACTGTTAAAAGAAAAGTTAGATTGTCAGATTGTATTTATCGTCTGAAAAGTTGAAACTTGGCTATAACGTGAAAACCTTTTCTTAGTCACCACACACACACCCACATGTTGATTTTCCCACGCGAAATATAGGGAAAACTTTATGAATTGTTTTGTTGAATGTATAGGGATTCCCCACAAGTGATGTAATTTACATAAGAAAGTGAAAGCAATCATGTCCTGATATCATTGTTTGGAGGAAGTACAAATAATACTCATGGATGAATGAGATTGTTTATGTGTTATAACACCATGCCAATAAACATCGAGGTATAAGCCTATATCCACTTAAAAGGTTACCGAGATTTTGATTGAGTTAACGTGGTTCAAGTTCAAGTCGTTAAGCTTGTCTAAGTGAAAGCTTAGTTTCGCGATGCCTTGAGATAGAAAGCGCAAAATTGTAGAAAAGGTGGAGCGGTCCCATAAAAACCCAGCGTTTCACAATGCAATATCAACCAATCGACGCCCGCCCGCCAGCTACCTCAGCGACAAATATACCTCCAACATGTCGCCGACGATCGGCAAAGTGTAGCAGATGATACGGCAATACTTCGCTGTTACGTCACCGATATAAGGGCGAAGGGTTATGAGATAAAAATTGTCGCAAACGGCCAGCCGATGTAGCGAAAAAAATTGCATACGTTTTGCGAAGCTTCGCAGCTGCTTTGGCGTGTATTCTGGTGACAAAACGTCGTTAATGCATCTCCAAAAAAATCAATGCAAGCATTGAAATTTTCCCCGGTTTCGCAAAGCTGTCGTAATCCAGTGCAAAAGCTTGTGATGTCTTGCGATCATCGTCGATGCACGGCGATTCTTCTGCAAATGTCGTCGGCGAAGCACTGAGGTTGTCCACTTTTTCTTCCGCCAATGGTTCGCAAGCTATCGCAAAGCCCAGTGAGACTCAGTCTTTACTTCGACTGATTACAGCCTATTTCGATCTCCCAGTACACGGGTCGACCCAGACGGGTGGTTTCAAAATTGGCGACTTAACAGCCTTGTGTAGTTTTTCTTTATTCCCTCAACCATAAAAGTATGTCTTCAAAATTAGGGTCAGTTTGTAAAGTTTTGGTGTGTTAATAAACAAAGCAATAATAAATATAGGTTTACTTCTCCATCCGTTGCAGATGCAAGAAAACATGTCAAAACTAAAGCACATTCCCCAATGAAACATCAGTCTCATATATCACTCTAAAAAAGTTGGTTAAAAAAACTTACCAACACTGTTCACGTATGTCAAATACCTAAAATTGGTTTAAGTTTACCCAATAATTGGTGATTAATGGGTTATCCAAGATGTTTTTTACCACTGAATTGGGTAACCAGCCTGTGGAGTAACCAATTAAACAACACATATTGGGGAAAACTTTACCAAATTTCAGGTGTTTAACATGCGTGACCAGTGTTGGTGAATTTTTTTTAACCAGCTTTTTAAGAGTGTAGATTCTAGGTAAAATGTGATCACAATTGTACAAAACAGATCATGAAGAGGGAAAATAGCATGTATGTTTGCCATTTCATTCATTTCCACAAAATCTGTGACGTCACAGATACGAACGTTCGTAACAGTATAAGTTTAGGACGAAAGACAAAACCAAGGCGGGCACGTTCTTGTAACGCATGTGCACTTAGTCAGTTCCATCCTATTGGTTCAAGTAGAGCCGGCCACGGTGACGCTCGTGCAGATGCCGTAATCTCGTAGCAGTCGATTATGTGAACGTACATATCGAAATTAAGCTCCCTAATCATATGTGGTGGACGAAAATGCTAGCTGTAGGAAGATGCAAATAAAGATATTCATTGCTCGCTTTGAGCGCCGTTTACCGACATCTTCTCTCCAAAAGTAGTACTAAAAAGTCAAAGAGCCAGGCATTATCATTGTTCTGTCACTCTTATTTATCTATAGTTAGACAGTAACCTCAGTTACACCTGTACACCATTAAACAGTAAGCGTAGACACTCCTAATTTGACGAGTTATTCAGTTAGTTAATTAGACTTGGCCAAGTCTTAGTGAGTTTCACCTATATGGGAACCAACACTACCTATACAAAATTCCATACTACCGTGCAGCGTACCATATTTGCCCTTTTTAAATACGCCTTCCACGAGCCTGTGAGTTATGTCGCTAATACAATTAACAGGCGGGCGGATCTAGCATTTTTTGTGTGTGTTTCTTCCACTCCTGCTAAATAACACCTCTGTTTAAACATTTGTGCACCCCTTCTACTCATGTAACAATGAATGTGGCAATTGAGAACATCCAAAATTTCTTCTGCAACTTTCGTCCTAACATTATATTAATTCGATCGGTAAGTTGTGCAAATCAGAGGTTACATAGGATTTTTTCCCATAAGCTGTGAAGTTGCATAACGAAATTTTGTAATCTTTTTGAATCATCGAAATAGCACGGCGACTGTCTTTGTTTTTCAAGAAATTTGCCAGTGGAAAGAATTTATACACGCAGTTAAAACATGGATGCATACCAGATTTGTAACAACTGAAACGGTAGATCGAATCCAGGCCTTTAGGTCTCTCGGAATGTTGGGTTGCAGTCTGTCTTTGAGCCATACGCCCATATGGTTTAACCCTTCATCATTACCTTAATTGCCATTTAATCTGAAAATATGAAGACTGCATATAGATTCAGCGATTGCAAATATTTTGTAACTTATTTGAAGACAATACATGATTTTCGAAAAGACGGTTAAATGATCCATTTACGAAAGAAAAAAGGTATAAATCTTGTGAAATTTTAGATGGAGACGGGTTGAGTTCCTTCTTAATTTCTCCCACGTTTAAGACCATATATTGTATTCACCAAAGGTATACCTTGAAGAAACAAACATTATTATTGTTTGCTCAAGTACCAATAGGTTACTCAATCTGAATCAGCATGGTTTCCTATGCCGTAGGTCTTGTGCTAGCAATTTGCTCAGCTTTCCTGATGATGTTTCTTCGACTCTTGATGTACAGTGTTTATGTCACTTACCTTGACTTCCAAAAAGCCTTTGACAAAGTACTTTTATAGGTAGACACATAGAAAAATTGCACATAGGTTATGTATCAAAGGCAAGTGTGCTCATTCATTGTTTCAATTCGTGGATCAATGCATAGTTGAGAGTTATCAATTTCTCTTCTTGGAAAGAAGTCTCTAGTTGTATACGACAACCACTTTTTACCACAGTTAAAAGAAGCAAACAAGGGCGACACAACCGAAACAAAAAAAAAGTGCAGCAGGAGCTAAATTGTTATACAGAGACAAAATCACAAAGCGCGCAACAAGTGCAAGTGAAAACAACAAAGGAGCCCTAAACAGATGGCTTGGTGCAGGACCAATGCATGTGTTTGTAAAAGACTGCCCATTAATGTAGGGATATGGTGTCACATTTGCTTGCTTCAGGTTGACTTCTTGTTGAAAAGGTGACAGTTTAACTTTGCTCGGACGGAAAATACCGAGGTTGGAAACTAACCGACCCATGATTTCTCTGGGCATACCCTCCGTGACGGTCAGTTATTGTTGTGGTGGAGCCGGACGTGACGGCAAAATATTGTCAGGTAAAGGTCAGTATTTCTTCATTTCCACGTGCAGATGGCTATGCCAAGTAACCGTAGAACTTCCATAGACCTTTTTCCAAAGAGCAATTAGAAAGGATTGGGGGACAGAGTTTTGGTGTTTGTCATTTTTGTCAAAGGCATTTTACTGTGGTTAAAATTGACGCACACCCAAAACTTTATCCTACAGTTAATTGTAATTGCTATTTGGAAATAGGTCTATGGAGTGACCGTGCCTGTGGGCTCGTGAGCCTAAGTTACTTACTGTATACACAACTTTGAAAAAGTACAGCAAGACCTATAATTTAGGACGTGGCGTGACGGTGAGCCGTGATGGTGAATTCCATGCATCACGGCCGTGACGTCGTCACGGGCCCGGTTTTAGAACCCCCGTTCATGTCTTGAGAACCACACATTGGATTTCAATGCAAATTTCACCCAACTGCTAAGAAATAAGTACCCCTCTAACATATCAACCGACATGACGTCAATCTGACCCTTCTTTTCAGGTTTCAAAGTAATTCTAGGGTTCGAGGCCACAACTTGTTATACGTCATCAGTTTTCCTTAGGGTTCTGCGGTTCTGGTTCTGGGGCCCATTCCACAAAGTGTTACGCACAATCTTAAGTTTGATTCCCCATATTTAAGTCAACAGTAAATCATACTTAAGATTGTGCGTAACTCTTTGTGGAACGGGCCCCTGGTGAGTTACTGCATGATCTCCACAAAACGGGATGTAACATGCAGGCACCGTGGCTGAGTAGCAAACTAATTACTAAAATAAGCTCTGCTAATTTTTTTTTCAAGATTTATGGAACCCAGTCCAGACTTAAAAGCATTCACAGTCGGGGTATCACTAACACTGGGTGGGAGGCAGTTCCATTCAACAAAAGTCCTATGGACAGTGAATATTTATATCAATCTTTGTGGGATGATGGTTTCACAAAAGAAATAGAGGTGCCCCAGTAGAAACACCTCTAGAGGGAGTTGACTGGTATGGATCGGTATCAATTACAATTAAAACTAGTTTGTTAATGGACTCATAAATAAGGTGGCAATCTTTGGACAGCCCTCCTATGCTCCAGTGATTCCCAGCCCGGACTAGAAATCATGTCTGTGAAGCTCGGGCCTTTTGTCTAGAGATTTTACAGACTGGAATCTTGCACTACGGCATGCGCTGGACCCCTCAAGCTGGTTTTTAAAGTCTTCCTGGAAGGGGTCCCAGATAGAGCACTATATTCAAGCCGTGGTCTTACTGAGGTTTTATACGCTACCGCTTTTTTCTCACGACTACTGTACAAATTTCTCCGAAGCAGACCAAGGATTTGATTCGCCTTTGAGGTCACCTTATGAACATGATTTGTCCAGCTTTATTTATTATTTATTTCCAACCCCAGGTAAGTATGATTAACAACTGTTTCCAAAATAGAGTCACCCATCTGATAAGAACGTTCAATTGCTTTCTTTTAATGGGTTATGTGCATAGCGTAGCAGTGGCGTAGCTAGGATATTTTCCAGAGGGTGGGGGGGGGGGGCATGAAATTTCCCCAAAACCCTTCCCGTTCAGTGTGTATGTATTTCATATAAAATATGCAAATTACAAGTATAACAACATTACCATGTTATTATGTAAATTTACCTGTATTTTAATCTTAAAGTTAAACATAGAGCAATTGGAAATAACAACTCTTTGGCCATATATTTATTTTGGTCATCAATATCTGTTTTATTTGTATGCGCAACGTAGTGGCTTATGCAGGATTTCTCTGAAGGAGGGGCATGCAGTTTCTGGAGTGATCGCCAGCCTGAGGGAGGGGTCTAACCCCTCCCCTTTGATTTTTTTGTAGTATTTAAGGAGCCCAGATACAAAATGGTGCAAGATTTTCGACTTTTACAGGAACAGTGTTAAATGTTGAATTGTGGTGGTTCATGAGGATACAGCTGAAACTTTTGTGTTCATACATGCATTCTCATGTTATTTACGCTACCTAACGAAGTAAAACTTGCCATAAAATTGGCATACTTTTAAGAGTCGAATAAAAGAGCTTCGATTGGCGAAAGGGAACATTTTAGTTTGCCGTTTTTTCTTGGCCACAAACCGTTATTCTGTCATAAAAGGTAGCTAAGCGGAGCGCCACCATTGGTTGGCGCGGAGCGTAGCGAAAATTTCGAAAATCAGACCGCGATGGCCGCAAATAGCCGTTTCCAGACCTAGTTATACGAAGAATCTAACGAGTCGTTATCTTCTTTTGTCGTTTGCAATAAAATGCTCAATTGAAAATATGTTCGCAAACTGCAAAGTAATCAGAGAGTTAAGAGCTACTTTGACCACCAAAATGTAATTTTGCCAAAAAGACTGATCGAAGCGCCACTATTGGTTGCGGCGGAGCGTAGAGTAAATTTCGAAAAATTAGACCCCTCAGATGGCCAAAAATTCCGTATTCATGCTTGTAAAGAGAATCTTAACATACAGTCTGTATTTTAACCTTTTGTTTTCAATATGAAAAAAAAATCAGGAACACGCTAAGTGATCAGAAAATTACCACAAAAAATGTACTATCGCTATTAAGCCTATACGTAATGGTCTTGATTCTTTCGGGGAAACTATACAGCCAATTGAAAATATGCTAATGCTAATGCTATTGTGACTCTTGGCTAAATTGGAAACTGGAGAAAAGGCCGTGGCCCGCTCGACTTAAACCAAAAGTTTGGAAGCTGGGCCATAAAACTCTATCTAACTAGCTATTGGTTAAACGAAAGATCCGCTGAATTGATGAAATTGTGTGTGACTGATCGAATTCCCATCTGTTAATGATTTTACCCCTTACGTCTCTTGCGTGATAAATGGCAAACTACTTCTCACCCCACCTGAACACCCTCCGCTCCCCTGTCCCCGTCTTGTACGTCGACGTCTCTGTTAGCCAAGGAAGGAGTGTATGAGGTGGGCCCTCCCTCTTAAATATTCTTAAAAAAGGTAGGTGTTCTTATGCAATCGGTGCCACCAGTGGGATACAGAGGCTACCTTTTGAAGGAAAATTTGAATTTGACAGAACTTGCCTATTTGTAGGAATTTCAAAAACTGGAATCACTGAGGGACCTTTGCAGAATCAATCTTTCCCCTTTGAAAATTTTTGAAAAATTGGGTGACCTTACATGCAATCTGGTGCCACATATGCCATCTTTGGAAGTAAAATCTGGGTTACTGAAGTATGGCTACGTATTTTTAAGAACAAAAAATGGCATCCGTATGATCCGTGAGAGGGACAATGGCCCAAGGTTCCCCTTCGTACCCCACAGATCACCGCGTAAGTTCTAGCCTAGGACAAGGTATTCATGGACCCGTTTATTGTTACACCCCAAGTGAGCAGAATGCTTTTTCCCGAACTAGTCTGTAGGCCTCCAGGGATTAGGTTAAGTAACAAAATTTAAATATTCCCATGGATCCCGTTCATTCTAATTTCCACCCTAACGTTGTGTTTATGTTTTGTTAATCGTAAGCCATGGATTGTTTCAGCCCCATCCATCGTTATGCACACAGAGTAAAATGGGTATACAGTAGTTTAACCCCCCCCCCCCCCGGAACTAGCTTGTAGGACAAGTTCACGGGGGTCTACGTTAGTGACTTGTCAGTTTCCACATTCTTTCACTGAATTCCCCAAGTGTACAACGCAGAGATTGTGTACAAGGTGATCATATTCTTAAGTTCGGGTTTACAACCTTTCACTGTAGTGATGATCAGCTGTTGTTAAAGGGCCAATTCTCTCACCCCAAACTACACTTCTAGTATAGTAACAGAAACTCTCAATTGGCTCAGCTTTTTGATTGACTGCTAATTCAAACAACGCAGAATACCAAAGCTTATATATTACACAGCATGAACTGTTCTGAGAGGGTTTTGATTATACACATTGAGCTTTTCTATACTCACCCTGAAGCAATAAACTGACACGTCTGGATGAGGGTGAACTTCAGACAATTGTGGGAGGGGCTTAATTAAGAATGTTAGGAGAATTGGTACTGTTTGGTATGAGAAAACTGGGCCTTTAAGTTCCCAGGGCCGTCACGAGCTTTTTTCAAAGAGGTTGCGTTTTGAACATCGAGCATGTGGGTGAGGAAACTGTTGTGGACGAGGCCACGAAGTAGCAGAAGGGGGTGGGCATGGGAGAGGGACCCCTTCCATATGTTTGGGAGCTTTGCAATTTTTCAACTTAAAATGGCGCAATCTGGTGCATACCAAGAGAGGAAATTCAGGCGTAGGATCAACTGTTTCTGGGAGGGTGATTGATAATTGTAATCATTATATTCTCCTTGAAAACACATATGAATGATTAACTCACAAATAAATTTGACCCCTAACACAATTGAAACTGTATAAGTATGAAACACTCACAGTTCAAAATTTAGTCGGTCCTAATTTGGTTCACTCCTCCAGTAATGAGTCTGTCCACGATTATGAACCAATGTCCTGACTATAAAAACTGACTATAAAAACTGACTATAAACTGTTTTACAGTAACACACAACTTGGATGAAATGACTGATTCCTGTAAAAGAAATACTGGTACCTGGGCTAGACTATAACTAGGCCATAGTGTTGCACTGCAAAATTTGCGAAGGATTCGGTAGCTTGTTAGTTAGTAAGATAGAGTTTAACGGTCCAGTTCCAACCTATTGGTGCAAGTCGAGTCGGCCACGGCCTTTTCCCAGTTGTGGCCCCTGGATTGTTTCCCCTACTCCATTGCTTATGCTGAGCACCACGTACAACGGCAATAGGTTCCTTTTCTAGAATCTTTGGTATGACTCGCAGTGGCGTAGCGCAGGATGGAATTTCCGGGGGGCTAAGTAATAAGTGTGTGTGTGTGTGTGGGGGGGGGGCTGGTACCTCCAAGGGTCAGGCGCGGCAAGACTATCTACGCGGAGCGCCACCAGCAGTTGGCGCGGAGCGTGCAAGAAAATTTTGGGTTTTACAAACCCTCCAGATGGCTGGAAACGGCACTTGTTTTAAGCCGGTTGCGCCCAGCCTTGAAATACGAATCTCATGTCTGCCACTTCTCAAATAGTGTGAATGAAAAATCAATCTATGGAAAATGATAATACATACACTTTTTGGGGACCCCAAATCTGGTCATTTCTGATCTGTGTCATGGCCTGGAGGATGAGACTGATGGGAACCGGTATCTCCCTTTCTCTTGGGAAAAATTTTGAAATTCAGGAGAACGTAGATCGCAAATGCGGCAATATTTGAACAGATTTCAGCTTCAAACGAGAAACCAAAATTAGTTGTGTCCCCCTCTGAGAAACTTTTTTTGCGTTATATTTGCTCCATGCAAAATGGTGCTATGTTTCGCAAAACTTTGAACCGATTATGGCCTTCGTTTTTGAATTTCCTATTTGGGGAACATGAAAATTTTCAAAATCCTCATTTTTATTCTTTGTAGAGATTTTACACGTGACAAATTGCCAAAGAAACAATGTTTTCCGGTTTTCAGTGGTGTTGAAATGGAAAATGGTGCAGTGTTTGTTCAGTCATCGGTACATTACCTCATAATTTAAATATCTCAAAATTAAAATTTCTCAAAAAATTTAAACCGCAAATCCGAAGTATGGATCATGCGGGAAACACATGATGAAATGCGGACCCTGTGGACATTTTACAAATTCGCCCGGACGCCAGTGCCAACTAGTAAAAAGAGGACTTCTTGAAGAAATCGTTCTACAGTGGCACTTGTCATGGGAAGGAGTGAGGCACGACATAGGCCTTCTTGTTAGGGATGGATGGGAAGAATTATTCGAAGGCACCCTTACCCTTAAACGGCCAATCCTCTCACCTCAAACCACAATTTTGGTAGGGTGTACTGAAATTCTCCATTGGCTCAGCTCCTTGATTGACAGCTAATTCCTAATTCAAACAATGCAGAGTACCAAAGCTTTTATTACACAGCATGAACTGTACTGAGAGTGTTTTGTTTGTAAACATTGAGCTTTTCTATACTCGACTCGAAGCAATCAACTGTTATTGTCTTTGGATGATAATGAATTTGAGACAATTGTGGGAGGAGCTTAAGTAAGAAGGTTAGGGGAATTGGTACTGTTTAGGGTGAGAGAACAGGGCCTTGAAGACATATTTTGTGTAGGATAAAGTATAGAAATGGTAATGTAAGAATAGTCCCCAGTGTATGACTGCCTTTTTTTCAGTATATACCAACCGGCCATAGAAAGGCAGAAAGGGTCTTAACTTAACAAAGTCAAATTAGAGTTTGCCGCCGAAACGTTCGTTTTATCTTCTAAGTGCAATGCAATAAACGACAGTGTAGATTATATACGGTATCTAATTTAGTGCAAGTAATCATTTTGAAGTTATTACTTGATTTCATACGTGCACACATAATGTGTTTTACACACATTCATGCCTGTTTTATTAATTGCTACACATTTTATTTATTTACCTTTTTTGAAAGAAATACTTTTTTGTGAAGGAAGAACTTTTTTTCAGTCTCAACATATATACATACAAAGCAGCAAATCAGGGGATAAAAATAATAATATATACAAGTATTTACAGAAATAATATATATAATAATATATACAAGTATTTGAAAGAAATACTTCAAAGTGTTTTCCGTTCAAACACTTTATTTTTTCTCAATTACTTTATCAGGAGGCCAAAAAAAATCTTGGGGACCTGAAGAAAATAGGGGGGGGGGCTAGCCCACGCCACTGATGAGTGGACCTGGGAAGCGAACCCGGGCTTTCCGCGTGAGAGGCGGATGCTCTTACCGTTAGACCAAGCACGCGGTCAGAAGGATTCGGTAGCGTAAAACGCCAACCCGTACTGCTACGGACTGACTATAACTGAGGCGAACTGAAACTGTGCTATGGCCTGCGATACTTCGAACTCGAAGCCTAGGCTGGGAGGAAGGTTGAGCGGAAATGAGTGATGGAAATGCCGCCCTGGATTTACAGACGCGAATAGTGATAGATCACTCGAAGATACGTGTGAGATCGACGGCGAGCTGAAACTTTGCCACGTGATAGACTAGAAGTATTGAAAACGTAGGAAAGATTACCGTTTGGTCGTTCCATGCACAATTCCGACCGCATTTAAAAAAAATCTCCACACGCCCCTCCCCCAGTTTCTTTTTTTCCCCAATTTTTTTTTTTGGACGGCAGGTCTGGAGGGGCTGCGTTCGCACCCTCCGCACCCCTCTTGTGACGGCCCTGGTTCCTGAGTGAGAACACGTGATGAAACGTTCCTTCTTAATTTTTGTTACATCAGCTTTCTCTGCTTGATTACCTCTTACCGTCTCAGGGAAAAAATGAAGCTCACGACAACGACACTTGATATAGCCTCGATTTTCACATCTGATAAGTTCATTGACAGAAGCAGATATATCAAAATACACAAAAAGTTACATAACATTTGAGGTTAGCTAAGAGGCCAATCAAGCATGTGCTAATTGCTTTTCACACAGTGTGAACACAATGAAACCATAACTCATTTAAAGGTAGAGATCATGTAACAAACTCAGATACTACTGTAGTTACACCCCACAAGTACACCGCCTTTGAGCTACTGGGGAGTCTTTGTTGCTTTTTCAAGAAGAAACTGATCATGAACGTGACCGCATGAGCTCCCTGTGCACAGAAATACGCTGATCATAATACTCGCGCGTATACATGATAGAAAACATCCAATCTGCGGCGCGGAGAGGGCATTTCTGTGGCACGAGAGTCGGGCCGGTTTATGTGACACTGACTTAATCTGGGTTAATATTGTTGCATAAAATATATAAGAATTATGTATGAGAAATTTTAAACAATTTCTCATTCTAACAAAAATTTTGAAAAATGGGAAAAGGGCATATCATTTCATCAAATTTCCCCAAATTATTTTCTGGGGGTGGGGGTGGTGGGGGGTGGGTGTGCAACCTCCCTCTGCCCCCCCCCCGTGGCTACGCCAAGGGCGTAGCACTTATTTTTATTAAATTCCATCTGCCATCTAAGTTCCCAAGTACAGAGTTTATCAACGACTAGAACTCTCTAGTGTCATGATCATTTTCAAGTAAGTTAATTTGCCGATATAAGATACAGTCGTCGGCTAAAAGACGAAATTCAGAGTTGTAAACGAGTGGAAAAGTTTGCCACTTTCCAGCTAAAATTCCCTTTGGCTTACAGTATAACTCTTTTAACCCAAATGGTTTCAAAAATTGGAGAAACCCTTTGCCCTCAATTGGGTTCCCTTTGGTTGGAAATCAAAGGGAATTACCCATTGCATAAACCAAACTCTTTTGAAACCCCTTAAGAACCTTTTCAACCCATTGAAACCCTTGTTTACTGTAATTTGGACAAAGACCTGTCGCTCAAACGGAATTTTCTGCCTCCGCGAGGGGGTCCCCATCTGTGCAATGCTAAGTTCTTCTAGATAAGCGTGTTAGTTGCTTACAAGTTTGGACTGCAGAGCATCTTATGGAGCCTTAGTCCTCCTTTGCCCTTTAACCTGTAATATTATGTTAAACTAATAATGTTAATATTATGTTGAACACTGGCGATTGGTGTGACCCGCTTTAACAAGATCAGCCTGTGCGCTAGATCGAGTAGCATTATTTACCGCTCTCTGTAAGAGGAAAGCCAACTAGTTTACATATGTACCACCAGCTTACCACGTGAATGTGCAGTAGTCAGAGTAACCATGACTATCAGAAACATGTCATTTGCAACATTTTCCAATTACCCTCAATTGCAGGGTAACCCTCCTTTAGTTAATTCTGTTGAATTGTACCGAGTCTACGTTCCACGAGAGAAAGAAACGCATTCTAAAAGTAGTTTTTGGCAACACGTAAGGCATTCGCACAACATCCGAATTAACGGTAGGATTATATTTTTGACACATTGGTTCGTATGTGTTGTTAAAATGACTGAATGGCACGATTTAGAACGTTTTTTCAAATGTAAATTGAAGTAAGACCAAAGTTTATGAAGTAGCCTAGCCTAACGCTAACTTAACATGGGCCTAGGCTAGGACGGTTACAGTTAGTTTCCGCCCTCGATTTTTTCCGCCCCTCAAAAATGGTGTTTTCCGCCTCTTTTATTTTTAGAAGAAAACATCTTTTGGGAGGCGGAAAGTAATGTAATGGAATGTGATATCCGTGGTACTTTCGTCAAATGAAGAGTCCATCAACTTTTTCCTAAAGTTTCAAACTTCATCGATGTCTTTTGCTGTTCAATGCAGCACCTGTTACTGCCATGTTGACGTCTTTCCAAGCAACATTCTCACTGTAGACTTTGGTATACTTATACGTACCTTACGTACAGGTATATGGTATTCAGTGCTGTGAATAACTGTTCACGCATTCATTCAGCATAAGTCTACCTATACTAGACAAGCGTACTACTTATACGTAAAAAAATATAAGTCAGTAACTAGACTTGACATTTAGAAAAAAGGTGGTAAAATTCATTCTTTTCGATGATTTTTGATGAGGATAGGCCTACTGAAAAAGTTTTAGGCCTAGGGTAGCCATAAATTTCATTGTTGCCTTGTATTTGGATTTGAAATTTGAAGTTGAGTTATTTTTATCACATGTTAGTTCAAACATTACTTTCCGCCCCATGATTTTTCGGGGCGGAAAGTAACGGGCGGAAACTATCGAGGGCGGAA
The DNA here is from genome assembly GCA_037179385.1 of Holothuria scabra. Taxonomy (NCBI): domain Eukaryota; kingdom Metazoa; phylum Echinodermata; class Holothuroidea; order Aspidochirotida; family Holothuriidae; genus Holothuria; species Holothuria scabra. Next base: position 36,787,293 of record CM074186.1, read on the forward strand.
ACTAACGGACCCCGGCTAGGACTAACATTAAGAAGCTGTTTTCTGCTTTCCTATACATGTACCAAATGTCATCAGGTGGCATAGGCCTATGTTGTGTTGTTAATCCAGGCCTAGGCTAACTAGGAGTTAGCGTTGTTCTTGTGAACAATACTGGGTACTAATTGGGGTTTTTTTTGGTCTAGCCTAGGCAATGCATTCACATGCATGTAGGCCTAGGCCTAACCTTAACCCTTAAGTTAAGATGGGGTCCTTTAGTTTCCACCCTCAATAGTTTCCGCCCGTTACTTTCCGCCCCTAAAAATCTTGGGGCGGAAAGTAATATTTGAACTAACATGTGATAAAAATAACTGTTAACTTCAAATTTAAAATCCAAGTACAATGCAACAATGAAATTTATGGCTAGGCCTAGGCCTAAAACTCTTTCAGTATCCTCATCAAAAACCATCGAAAGCATAAGCATATCCAAAATATCTGTAACAAGGGAAATAAGATTCTTGGTATTTTGTATAGAAACCTATCTTCCTGCCCTGGTGATGTCAAGCTAATGGCTTATAAAGGAATTCTTGGGCCTGTGCTGGAGTACGCTAGTACTGTTTGGGACCCTCACCAGGTTTACCTGTGCGACAAGCTTGAGAGCATACAAAAACTGTCAGCTAGATTCATTGCCTCTGACTATTCTAGAGAGCCAGGATCAATGACCAGTCTCCTTAAGGAACTAAACCTTTTGCCTTTAACCGATAGACGGAGACAAAGTAGATTGATCCTTTTTTCCAAAGATGTGTTTGGCCAGGCTCTCATACCTGTTGATTGTCTCCAGTGGCCTACTCAAAGAACCTGTTTAATGCACAACTTCCTTTTCTGTCTCCTACGTACTAGTTCCAACTGTTATAAATTTAGTTTTCTGCCTGGAACCATAAAGGATTGGAATCATCTTCCCCTCAATGTAATGAAGGGTGCCTCTGTCCATAAGGACCCTGTTACTTATATTACTTGGCATATTTAGCCTTTTTTAGCCCCTTGAAGCATGAGTGGTGAAAGAATGTCCTTTGGATGCACATGTCACCATTTTGAAGAAGAAGAAGAACCCAGTAGGGTCCTACTAATGAATGCCCCTGTGAATGCCTGGCCTTTCAATGATTGTGCGGCCTCTGACAATGATTGCCCGGCCTGTGTCATTGATTGCCCGGCTTATGTGAATGATTGCCCAGCCTTTGTGAATGATTGCCCAGCTTCTAACGATGAGTGCCTGTGGTGCGTTATTAATTCCTCAACTTGTAAATGAAAGTTAGGTTAGGTTAGATGGAGTTTTACGGCCATTTTCCAAACAATTGGTTCAAGTCTAGTAGACCACGGACCTTTTTCCAGTTTTGGTACAGCTGTCTTCTTTTACTCCATTGCTAATGCTGAACACCAAGCATGTACAATGGCAGTTGCAGTAGGTCCCGTACATAGAGCAGGATAATAGGTTCCTAATAGGTTTCATTGTCAGAGTCCAGGCATTCATTGTCAGTGGCCAGGCATTCACGGGCATTCATTAGTAGGACCAACCCAATATACCTACGCATAGGCCTAGGCCTACGTAACCCTAAGTTTGGCTTTACCCTATAGACAGGATAGTTCTATGTATATGACTGCAGAAGTGAACCGTTACCATGGAGATGTCATTTTCATAAAATTTTGTGTCATAATTGTGAACTGGAACAGTAACAGAAAAATCCTTCGCACAATGCACTATTGGGAGTTAGATGGCATAAGGTCTATTAACTGTGCGTATGTAACCCTAACCTCATTACTATGCATACGTAACCCATACCCAATAACTGTGGCTATGGAAACCCAGTTGGAGCCCAATATTGTACTAGGGAGCTTACTTGTACATCAGTCTTTTTATATTACAGAACTGCCCACGCCAGATTGTCAATTTGGAAATCTGAATATAGGCCTGGGTTAGGGCAACCCTCAATTGGTCATGGACTGTCCTGGTAACCGTTAGTTTCCGCCCTTCTTACTTTCTGCCCATCAAAAACAGTGTTTCTTGCCCCTTTTATTTTTAGCAGAAAACATCTTTTTTGGGGACAGAAAGTGATGGAACAGAATGTTATATCAGTGGTACTTTTATCAAATGAAGTTTCCATCAACTTTTCCTTAAAGTTTCAAACTTCATTGATGTATTTCTACTTCTTCGAAAGAAGTCTCAAGTGGTGTACCACAAGGTTCTGTTCTTGGCCCACTTCATTTCTTAATTTTCATATATGAAATTGATAGCTCTATCACTTCCAGTATAAGTATGTTTGCTGATGATACTAAGCTCTATAGGAAGGTTGGGGATAAGGATGATTCCTTATTGCTCTAGAATGATCTGGATAGGTTATTTTCATGGTCTCAGACTTGGCAAATGTATTTTAATGCTGAGAAGTGCAAAGTTCTCCACTTTGGTTCTAAGAATCCCTGCTAGGATTATACTATGAATGATACAAATTTGAACAAAGTGACTTCTGAGAAATACCTAGGTGTAGTTATTATGGGAGATTGAAAGCCATGTAGGCAGTCAACTGCTACTGCTGCAAGGCAAATAGGGTGCTTGGGTTGATCAGGAGGAATTTTAAGATTTTTAGTAAAGAAATTGCTAAATTTGTATAAGCAGCTGGTTAGACCCCATCTGAACTATGCTGCACAAGCCTGGAGCCCAGATCAGTGCACCACTTTAAGGTAAATATTGACAAGTCCTCCCATGACTGTGGTGGAATCTAATTTTGCTGGGCTCCTAAGTGTTGGTGGTGTGCTTTTTTTTTGGGGGGGGGGGTGGATTACAGGACATCTTATGGGGCCGTTACAGCCCTCCTTTGCCCTTTAACCTGTTATGTTATGTTATTCAGTACATACGTCACAAACTTAGTACAGATATCACCTTTTGTTAAGTTATTACAAATGTTCAGATGTAATTTTTCCCATTGCAGTCATCAAGATGCAGGGTTCACCAGACAAGCCAAAAAGCATTTTGAAGAAGAGGACAAATTTATCAACCTCAGATGGCAAGATGATGCGGAAACCTGCCAAACAGAAAGGGAAGAAATCTTTCAAAACAACTAGTAAACAGATTGATAAAATGATCAAGAAAAAGACTGGTGGATTTGTAGACAAAGGACTTCCACAGATTGAGAAGAAGAAGGCAGAAGACACAGAGAAGAAACAGAAAGAGTTTTATCAGAAGAAAGGAATGAAGAGAAAATTTGAGGGTGGTAACAAAGGAGATAAAGGTACAGTATGATGCAAACATATAGATATTGTGAAGGAAAGAGTCATATAGACTAATCGGGACGGATTGTGATGGGTCTGATTTTAGTCAGCCATTACTGGGGTCCATCACCTTTAATCTTTAAATTTCCTTCCTTACCTGTTCCATGGATGGCTTTACATTGAAGTGTATCTTGATTTTCTCAACTTCACTGAATATGAGGATTTAAAATTCATGTAGACAATAAATGAAGATGATTAAAGGTTGGTGGACCCCACTAATGGCTGCCTACAGTCACTAAAAACAAGTGCTAATCAGATTCGTCTATATCTGAAGGGCCAGTGTGGGCAGTTTGGCACAGGAAATACTTAAATGACTTGGCAAAAATTTGGAAAATTTGGAAAAGTGACTCTCCCCTAAATGCTTATTAATTAATAAATTCCTGAAACCCCAACATCAGTACAGTAGGTGTGCCATTTGAGACTTTCTGCAGACTGCCAGTAAAACTGTAGTTCGGAGCAAAGAATTAGTACTGTATGTTTAGTAGATTTTAACAAGTAACTACTTATATCCATTACTGAGAGCAAAGCTGTTTTTTTCAAGATACTGAAAACTTTTGAGTTCCTTTCTTGTGGTGCTGTGTTCTGAGTAAGGCTTACTGAAAGACCAGACCAGATAGATATTTAGTTTAAAAGTTGCACAGTGCAGTACTGTACATGGCTCATATTGGACAGCATCTATTGAGAGTGTCCTGGTTTACACATGAGGGTTAGGGATGAGAACGAGTTTTAGACAACTTTTCAAGGGATAGAAGAACAGGAAAGAAGGTTGGGAAAATTGGAATCAGTGGGGTCATGTCTTTAAATTTCCTTCTGTCCTTAAACCTTTTTGTTGCCCCTTATGTAACATTAGGCTTACGTATATTGAAAAGTTTCCATTTACAGCCATGTACTATTACATACAGTTGCTACATAGTTTTCAACCTCTTGGTTGAAAAGGGTGCTATTACAGTAATAGACACTGGCTGTGAAAGGGCACATTAAATTGGTGTTATTGGGATTGTGGTTGGAAAGCTTTCAGTGTCTATTTTTTACGGATCATTCAGCATAATGCCATAAAAGGTGCTGCATCATTCATTGTTTTTAACTGAGTAGCGTCCATTGATGCCAGAAATAAAATTATTAGGATTAGCCCCTGAGCACTTGCCCTTTCACATCCTTTCCTTGCTCCTCAGTTACCCCGAACTCCCAATGAATTTGGTCCCTGGACCTTACTCTACCTGCAAGAGCATGCACTTTACATTTGGCTTCACACCCTAACATTTTTGCCCCTGGTTTGCCACCCGCCTCCCCACCCATTTGACATCACAGTACCTCACTGAATATAAAAATTTTTAAAAAAGGGATGATGGTGATACATTAATAATCTTCATTACATTTTTTACAGGTGCAAAGAAACCAGCCTTGGAGACAATGACTTACAAGGAAAGGAAACTTGTCCGCAAAAAGACCAAAAATAACTATGAAATTTCGAGACAAGCCAAGAAGATTTGGGAAACAGTCAGAGAGTAAGATTTCTGTGCAAACTTCTATTCACAGCTGTTGTGTTTAGCATTCCTATTGCAACATATTTTATTTAAAGTTATATTCTCAACTCATTGTCTCATCCTCAATTAACATGATTTAAGTTGGCTAATCCTGACTGTTACCATAGTCCCCTTACTATTATCCAATTGTTTTCCTACCCTCTTTATTCTAATCCAGCTGTAATCTCATCCTAATTGCTGTTATCTGTAACTTTAACCACTTATACTTACCATGGAGTTTCTGTTAGGAAGGAGATATATCAGATGTGTTTCCCTTTGGCTAAGGAAGGGGGTCAGTCCCATCATACTAAGCTATGCATTATGTTACGTATACACAGTAGGTATGTGCTGGTGCCATGAAATACTAAGATTTATTTGTCTTGATATGTAAAGTTTGAAGAAATATACATTTTCTATACATCACTTCTCAGAAGACATAAAGGGTGTGTTTGAGAGAAAGTTTCCCAGCTGTATTTTGTTGAATAGAAGGGCAAACAAGGATTTCAATTGTTGAAACAACAATTGTCCTGCTAAGGTTTCTTAGAAAGTTGTATTATGCATGGATTTTGAAAATATAATCAGAGGTTTGATTTCATGGTTGAAATCTAAGACCTTTTATTATCTGTAGTTTGTGCTTCAAGGTCCATTTTGAAAATACTTTTGCTGATGGTGAGATGTCATAATAATTTTTCTTTTTTTTGCTTTCTACAGCTCAAAATGTCCAGCAGAGAAAAGGAGGACTCTTATAGCAGAATTGTGTGAACTTATAAAAGGGAAGGTTGCAGAAGTAAGTTGTCTATATGATAGTTAGAATCTATTGCTTCATGTTACAAGAAAGGACACTCAGAGAAGACAGCCTCATTTTCAGGACAAGAGGAGAAAGTTCCAGGCTTAGAAAGGAGGAGTGTGGAAGAGTTGAAGGGGGTTAGCTTATTTTATGAAACAAATTGGCATTCTAATTTACCTACACATTTGTATGTTATGTGTGAGAGCAAGGTGGCCTATTGGTTAAAGTATTGGACTTGTGATCTAAGGATCGCCGGTTCGATTCCCACCTGGGTCTTTATGTTGTGTCCTTGAGCAAGATGCTTTATTTCGATTGCTTCACTCCACCCAGGTGTTAAATGGGTACCTGTGAGGTAGCTTGTATAGTGATGTGCTGTATGTGGCTGCTCGTATGGGAAGTCCCCCAGGGGACACGATGAAGTGGCATTGTGCCGGGCACAGTGTGGGTTTGACGAGTTACCAATGACCAGGGCTTTGAGATGTTGAACATACATATAAGGCGCTATATAAATCCAACCATTATTATTATTATCATCTTTTAACCTCTTTTCCAAACCTAAACACATCTTCTGCTACAGTAGGAAGGTCATTGTAAGTCTTCATAATAAGTTATGAAGCAGGTAGATAAAGCAGGATGTATGGTAGTGGTAATACTGTCTCTTTCTTTGTCATAGTTGGTGTTTGCTCATGATACGGTAAGGGTGATACAGTGCTGTGTCCAGTATGGAACAGAGGAACAGAGAAAGGCAGTATTTGAAGAGCTTGGAGGTAATTTTGTAACTACTTAGCAAGCAGCATGACATATTGCTTGTTTAGTCATATCACTTATAACTTAAATTATGAATCTCAATCGTGATCTATTAAAGGGTAATCCAAGACACTTATCCACTGCTCCACTGATACTGTAGTGCAATTATAGCACACGCAACCAATTGTGGGAGAATCTTTACCAAGTGACAACTACCAAGCGGCCTTTTGATGAAACTAAGCTCTGACCATGGAAGCATTACCCATTGCTTTCATTGTCCATATACAAAACTCTTCATGAACACCAACTACATAGTTACACAGCTGATGGTGCAGTTCAATTGTGTATGAGACACTCTGTATTACTACCATTATGAGAGTAAGACACTTCTTAGCATGAAACTTCTTCCACACGTAATATGAAACCAGGCTAGCCTTTACATATATCCATATGTAAACTTCTTAGGGTAGTGCAATTAGAAGTGCAAGTAACTCTGAAGGTTAAATCATTGTACATAAAAATTGCTGCAAGTAAACTTTCAAAAATAGCATGAAGGGCCAAGTAAAAGTTTTTTACACATCTAAGTATTTTATGAAATTTATGCCAACTTAATAATTTTTAACATCTTCTAATTTGACATTCTGACATCCATGAGTCTGTAGCTATATCCACACATGATCATGAATTGAATTTCAAAAGAACCTGAAAGAATTGAGGTTTAACTTTGGTCAGGTCTGCAAGTACAGCATAACATAACAGGTGTGGGTAACCACTGTGTAAGGTATTCTGCTGTAATGAAGTGTGAGGTATTATTGTTTTAAAGGCAGTCATTTGTCACCCTAAACTACAGTTTCAGTATACATATATCAAAACTCTCAATTGGTACAGCTCTTTGATTGGCATCACATTCAAACAATGCATCATAGCTAAATTACACAGGATGGGCACAGAGAGTGTCTTGATTACACATTATGGACTTGTATGGCCACTGGGACAAGCCATGAAGCAATAAACAAAGGTTGTGTCTGGATAAAGATGAGTTTTAGATAAATGTGGGAGGGGCTAGAAGTAAGTAGGTTGGGAGAATTGGAACTGTTTGGGATGATGAAAATATGCCTTAAAGGGTAATATATTTATGTCATTAAGGGGAAAGATGAGTGTTAGTTTTAAGCAGTGTATTGAAAGACAAAATTTGCATTACAATTAAAATGGTTGTAATTTAATCAGGGCTGTTATGAAAAGCAACATTTCTTTTTTTTGTGTAGCAATTGATTTTATTGTCAATGGGTGGGTTGGAGGTAAGATGAGTTTGTTCAGAAGGGAAAGTGTAAGGGTGAATATGAGGTAAAAAGTAGTGTCTGTTAGAGAAGATCAAAGTTTCTCAAAATAAACTGCTTTGTATTTTTTGTCACATGTTGCATGTCAAGGCATTGAGCAAAATTGTGTTTTTTATTTATGTGTTCAAATGTCAACAACTTTATATAGCTTAAAGTTTGACTTTCTTTTTACTCTTATGTTTTCAGAAAAAATTGTGCAGTTGTGCAAGTCCAAGTTCGGAAAACATTATGTAATCAAAATGTTGAGATATGGCACCAAAGAGCAGAAACATCAAATAATGAATAGCTTCCATGGAAAGGTAGGACAAATGATTTTAGTTTCAATTTTTTATTTGTTTTGACCATCTGGTTTCAATCAAAAGCCACCTTTTGTTTACCTGGACTCTTCTGTAAACATATTTTACAATAAACTGTTTACTACCCCAGGAAAGAAATGTTTTCATTTTGTCACTTTGTGTTTGGGGAAAGAACTTATTTATGTAATAGTAGCAGTAATAATAAATTAGATGTTTAAAAGAACATTCCAGTGAAATAATAATCCAAGTTTTGTATGATTTCAAAACAGATCAAAAGTTAAAATTTGCTGATCATTTCAATTAGTGTCTGATCTCATTATTACTAGGTTTAGAGCAATTTTTCTTAATCACCTTTGGTGGTCTTGTATTCAGAATTTGAAATGTCTTGGCCCGCATACAGATGTTACGTTATTTTGTTATGTCTGTTTTTTGTTCTGTCTTTATGTACAGAAAATCCTGATTCCTATTTCATATCAAGGCTGACTCGAGACCTTACATTAGACAAGTTATGAAATAGGTCTGTAGTGTCAGCTCTAATCCTTAGAACAACAGTTTGATTATCGATCTCAGGACCATGAACTTACACACTACCCTTATCTCAAGGTTATTTGTAGAGTGTGGTCCTGAATACTGGAATGCATTTTCAGTCTTCGTTTTGTATAAGAAATAACTTTCCAACAAAAAAGTGGCAAACACAAGTTTTATGCAGTATTTAAAAATAGTTCATTTGACACCAAAATATGGTTTATTTATAACCTTTTACTGATTTTTGTGGACCCCAAACAATCCTTAATCTAAACCATTTGTAGCAAACTGGCTACACTTTATTGTGTTTACACCATGTGTGTTGCCTACTGTATTAGGACCTAGCCTTGTCTCTGTGCACAATATCTGAGAAAAACTTCTATAGCAAGGTACACAATACTTCCCATGTTTTTACCTGTGTTAACTTAGCAACTTCGAAAGTATTGGCATTGTGTATAAATTCATTTTCTTTGAGGGAAAATGGCTAGCATTGTTACTATGAGAGGTCATAGATAGTATTTGCCATTGCTTTTGGTTGGTGGTGATAGTGCCAAAAATGGTTAGAATGCCTTTTTCTTGTTGAATAGCCCATTCGCAGTGGCTAAGTAAACAGTACTCACAAATTTCATGAAAACTGGTCTCAAATGATTTTGAGAATGAATGTAGAGGATATCTGTTCATGTTGTTTGCATCCTTTGTTGAACAATAACAGGTGACATACATGAGGTGGTATTAGTAAATGAACATTGGTAAAATGTAATGTTGTATGCAGGGATGAAGATAAGATGTTTCAATTGCTCTCAGCAAAGTCACATGGGATGTTCAAGTACATTGACATCCATGCACAAGTTTTACCACACTTTTCCTTCTAACATGTTTTGATCCTTCCCAAAAGAGTTGCCTTGGCTTCGACATTATGGCCCCTTCATATGCTTTATGTCCTTCAAAGGGTACATAAGAGATGGGAGCAGGGTAGTTATATGTATCGAGTGTTAAAACTGTGAGCGCCGAAATGGCAGCCAGGTTTATATGGTCCCCAGGGGCCTGAGACGGAGTTTTGGAATGAACAGATTGCGAATGATTTATGTATAGCGCCTTGAACACTATGGATATGTGCGCTGTATAAATCCAAGGTATTACTAGTGTTATTGTTTCTGTAATTCACGTTTGAATAGTAGATCAACTTCTCTTCACAGTAAGGACAAAGGAATTCAGAATGTTCCATCTCATTGTTTATTTTCTCCTCTGTCTAGGTCTGTCAGTTGGTAAGGAACAAAGATGCAGCTGATGTTGTGGAGGAGAGTTACAATAATTATGCCAATGCTCAGGAAAGATCTGCTTTGATGGAAGAATTTTATGGACCAAGATTTGCTGTATTTAAGGTATTAAAATGGAAGTTTATTACATTACTGGAGGGAAGTAGTTATAATATTCTGAGTTACAATTCTCATGTCCAGTCAGTCATGCTATAAATGTGAAGTGATCAGTGATCTGGTTGAATTTGTTGCATGCTTTGGAAATGCCAAACAATTGCTAGTTGTAAGATTTCAGCAAGAAAAAATCCTTGAGATCCTGTCTAAAAGATATTCCTCCAATACCCTACTTACAGCCATTGTGCTTTCTGCTCACTATAAGCAATGCAGTATGGGTAACAAGCTAGTGAGTCACAACAGGAGAAAAGGTTGTTACTGGTTTGATTTGAACTAGTCGATATATGCACTCTGCAGTACCCGAGTACAGGAACAAGATATGCATACCCTGAAGACCACATGTTTTCAGTGTTAAGTAATTCTTTGCACAGGCAGAAGTGTCACCTAAATTTGCCGGAATCACAAAAGCATTGCCAGAGTTTTGAACCTGTTCAAAGTTTCTGTGATAGCCTTGCAAAAAGTCAGTATAGATTCTCACTAAAGCAGCATTTATGTAGAACTAATGTTTTGTGTTTTGGAGAATTCTTCCAAGGGGAAATTACCTCTTATTTTTCCTAGGTTGTTTCATAACATCAGTGATAAGCAAGGAACAGGAATGTGCTTATATTTTGTGACTGTTTGGCATGGTTTAGTCATTCCTGTGTTCTCATATTTTATTTTATTTTCATGTTTATTTGTGCGATTGGTTTATTTTTGAAACGGCATCAGTTAGTTAGATCATAGATGGAGCTTTAAGTCTCAGTTTCTAACCAATTGTTTTAAGTTGGACTGGCCATGGACTGTTTCCCAGTTGTGCTGACCTTTACTCTGGTGTCACATGACCAGATTAGCATATATGCTTGTGTACAAAGAACTGTTATACATGTAAAAATGAAGATGCAAGCTGAAAGAGATAACAAAGCCGGGACAAAATTGCTTTAACTTACCATTCTATTCATTTTGTTTACCACATTTATTATTATCCATATCAACTGAAAATATTCATTTACAATAAATATATATTTTTTATGTATCAATCATCAATTGTATATGAAAGAAAAATCCTTTGGTATTTAGTAAGTTGTAGGGCCTACACATGGAAGCTGTTTGACGTCAGTAATAGAATGTTATGTGCATATTGATGAACAATGCCAATGGAAAAACTGAAAAATTATCACAACAAAAAAATCAAGCATCAGTTTACATATTGACATAATACTTTTGGAATTCAGTTTCCAACCATTTTAATCTATTTATGTGTCTTTTTTAAAAGGGCACACACACGAAAGTACATTTGTTATTAAAACGTGTATGTTGATGTATGCAGAACAAAAATGTACAATATGAATTTAAAAGGCAAACAATACACTCCATTTCTTTGATGCTCCATTTGTTTCCTTTGAAGAATTGAAATCATTGTGTTGCCAGATGACATTTATTCCAAGTACATCAAACCAATAAATGTTGTTTTGTTTCCAGGAGAAAGGGATACACACCTTGGATGAAATCTTGAAGAAAAGTCCTGAGATGAAGGAAGGAATATTAGAACATATGCTGAAAATTTTACCAACACTGTTAGAAAAGTAAGAATCCTCTTCAAAACTTACAGCTTTAGTTTGGTTTGTTAATGTAGGTAATCACAAGGTGGGACTATCAACTTGAATAGCCTGGGTCAAGTTGAGAAAGGCAAAATAATTTTATGAAAATTCAAAGCAGTGAAAAGACAGTATAGATGTCCTTTAATGTTTTCTTTTAGGATCAGGGATTAGACTAGACTTGAATAGCCTGGGTCAAGTTGAGAAAGACAATAAGGTTTTGCAAAATAATGGCAGAGTTTGTCCATTCCCATGGTAACAGTGCTGTTTCATTTGTGAATTACAAGATAGGAGAACAGTTAGCACAGGCATTAATGACAGTCCCACTTAGTGCTTTCTACTACTCCTTCATGTAAAAGTGTATGGTTAATAGTGATTCAGAAAGATTTGGTTATTATGTTGAAAAGCTTTTTATTACTTGTAGTAAAATGTAGGAATTCTGCTTTTCTTTTAATGTTACAGGTCTGTTGTCAAGCACTCTATTGTACACAAAGCTTTGCTTGATTTTATGGTTCATGCCAACAATGCTAAAAGAGCAGTAAGTTGTCATTCTTGTACACTATACACTACTCTATTTCTAAGAACACATGTGAACATGTTATAATAAACCCATTTTGAGTTTTCCATAAGATGCCACACATGACTTTAACAAATAAAAAAAAAAAAAAATTTGGTAACATCAGCTAATGATCATTACATCATGGCTACCGCAGTTTTTCGGGAAAAACTGCGGTTCCCAATTATAGTACCCGACCACTGGGTCATTACCTCTATTATCTGCTTCAATGAGCAGCGGATTTGATTACCATTCTGGTACAATAGAAGCCCAACAAATCCTGAAATAAGTGCTGGCAAAAACGGAATCAAATTACCTGCACAGTGCACAGGAGGGCTACATCCCCTTTCAGCATATTCTGAGATAAAGTGCTATCAAATGTCAACCTTCACGGTCATTTTCAAATGCTTAAATGGGCATATAATTAGTACTGAGAACAGTTCCTGACGAGGTTGTTCTAAGGACATTTTTCCCGACATGTGACATGAATTTAAAGTTACTAGATATGGACTTTTATCTTAAAGCTGCGAAGGTGGATTTTAAGGCATATTCTGGGGACAAGATTCATTACTTTCAAAATATGCAGAAAAAATGTCTCAGGAGGTGAAAACAGCATCTCAATAGCATATAGGGTTCAGAAGATACAGTCTTTTAAAGAAATGCAATTTTTCTTGAGATTTGATGCATCATGGGTAATATATGATGTTATCATGGCACATTAATTTGACACTGCATTCAATTTATTTTTAATATTGATTCTGCACAGACAATATTAAGCAACGTTGTTGGTTGTTCTCTACGTTTGGTGAAGGGTAACGCTAGATCTGCAGGAAAAGATATTCAAACATTCCAACAGTATCAAATTTCAAGGACAAACAGGAAGTTCAGTTATAAAGAAAAACAAAAGGAATTTTAGGCAATGTGTCCACATTACATATTCTTCAAGATGCTATGTTGAAAAGCAGAGGTATTTTTTTAATAAAAATACCCAGTCTTTTAAGTGAGGTATCTTGAGTTAGAAAAATGGCATTGAAACATGGTTTAAAGGACATGGTGTAGAATATTTTTGCTTTTCATACAACACCCAGGTGAAAGACCACCAGAATGTGCCTTCACATGTCGAACAGCAATTTTGTGTAATGTTAATTTTTGGTTCATTTAAACTATTTATTGTTCTAATTTGGGCTCAAAACTATTTTATATTCCATTTTCCTTGGAATGCAATTGATTTCTTTATCGTTGATTTGGTACATAATTTTATTCTAATTGTCTTCTATACAGGAGCTAATTGCTACATTGCGAGATGTTGCAGTACAGATACTGCATACGCAAGATGGGGCCAAGGTAGCTATGTATGCTCTTTGGTTTGGTAGTGCTAAGGTGAGTAATATACAACAAAAAGGGTTCCAGTCCTTTTTGCCTTTTTGTGTTATGGTTTTACCTGTGGCAAGTTGTACTAATAGAAGGTTGCATAATTGTATTCAGATATGAACTGGGGTATATGTAATGTGGGAAGAGAACTTGCGATGAATCTGTTTTAAGGCAAGGGATAGAGTTATTTGGAAAAAGAGTTTGGAGTTCTAGTATGCCACTGGGCTCTTAAGAGGATTGGTGAAGTAAGGTGAATTCAATGTAGTTATTATCTTCTTACAACTGTCTAAGGTATTGTCATCAAACACGGTTTTATGTCATCAACCCATGTTGTATTTTGCAGGATCGCAAGATCATTATTAAATCCTTCAAGACATATCTGAGCAAGATTTGCAAAGAGGAGTTTGGTCATCGAGTTTTGTTTGCATTGTTTGATTGTGTGGATGACACAAAACTGGTGGAAAAAGCAATTATCAATGTAAGTATATAAAATCATATAAAGTAGGCAGTCATCATTGAAGTATACATGAAATCAAACAGTTAAGTGATGGTCTGATTATGCCAGCCATAACTGGTGTGCATCAACTTCAGTCTTTAAAATTCTTTGCTTTACTGTATCATGGATGGTTAATGCTAAAATGCTTTTTGCTTCCCTCAGTTCTCTAAAGATAAGGGTTTAGAATTGCATGCAGACCATAAAATTAAAGCAATTTTGGGCTAATGGACCCTACCATTGGCTCACTTCATAAGCTGCTCAGATTTATCTATGCTGTCATCAGTGTTAGGATATGTTCAATCATTTGGACTGGCAATCTTTACTTTTAATAGTGAAAATTGCAATATATTTGTCTTACGATAAATATTCATGTTTAAAAGTAAGCAAAATATGTAAGACGTAAGAATGAAATGATATTGATATTCAGCTTGTTTTGGAATAAACTTAATAGTGCATCAGGGAGTCGCTATTGGGAGATATTTTGTCAAAGCTACCTTTGTAGTGAGTTTTACATGCAAGGTCTTCCAGTCAAAGTTCACTTATCAAACTCTGAGATTCATTATAGAATTAGGCTTGATTAGAATGGTCTGTTGTCTGTTTTCCTTTAGTAGAACTGTTACGATTTTATCCATTGTCATGGTATTGCCAGTCACCTGAAAAATAAGTTGAATTTCTCTCCGGTGTTCCACCACATTGAGTTATCTTTATGTACAATTGTGAACATACATTTACGTTCTCTTATTTCTGGAAATTTATTCACTTGTCAATTTTGACCACGGCCTCCCTATACCCAGGCCGCAGGCTGTTGCAACACTTTGCCTGGTATGTACAGTTTGGTGTGTCCCCGCTATGTCAGGAATGTGATGTGACTTTTAGCGGGGACGTGTATCATAAAAAATGGACTGGGATGTTAACCCTGGGATTTGCATGAAAAATAGCCAAGTAAATTGGGGTGATTTAGCCAGGAATTATCACTGTATGGGGCTATCTTTTATACGTACAGGCAGTGCATACCAAGTCCGCATGAATGTAAATAATATTGTCAGGAACAGTAAGCACTGTTGTCCTGCGCATCTGTGAAGATCACTTATAAAAAGCAGCTATAGGTTTAATAGGTTCATAGTGTAAGCCTATACCTGCATATAACACATTTGGCAATAGCGAAAGTGCAATGCCTCTGTGTAGAAAAATGTTCTGGAAGGGAGCAAGGAAAACCTTTCAAAGAACATCGTGTGGTGGGACTAAAAAATTCTTTACATTTGGGGAGTTTACCATGTACATGATCACATATAAAACAATCACTGAAGGGGAAAAAATGGTTTAAAACATCTTTTTAAACTAGGCCTACTTTTTTTTTTTTTAATTGATAGGAACAGTTGAAATTTTAATCAAAAGTTTATCTCTGAACAAGCCTTGCATTCTTTACGTGTGAGAATCAAGGATTGCGTACATGGCCTATCTTTTAATACTGTGGTGACAATGTGAGAGTGTAAAATGAAGAAGGAACTGATTTAACATTGAAGGTACATTTTGCAGGATAACAAATGAAATATCTCTGGATTCAAAGTAAGAGCATTAAGTGGAGTTCTGGTATGTTAGGCTACATGTGCTTTTCTGCAGCTCACATTTCAGTGGTGATAGTGCAGTAGTTCAACAAATACATGTGCAATCCCTAATCACTGTGTATTCCTGGGAATTAATACTAGGATGTATGGTTTATTACTGCCCCACTATACGTGGTCTTTGCATTAAAGTTAGCAGGGATGTGCAGTTAAATGTTGCCCTGCTCTACCGGGACTTTATTCAGATGTAGCTGGGAAGGAAACACGTTTTTTACATTTCTGTAAATCACCTCCTGGCCAAAGTCCCCGCTATGCCCAGGTATGGGAGATCGTGGTTTAAATTGACAAGTGCATTATAAAAAATCCTGCAGAATGCTTTGAAATTGAAAGAAACAGGCTTTTCCCTCTGTATCTCATTTTCATATGATCCCTCTTTATGGGGTGGGGCAGTTGTATGGATGTATTTCTGTTAAGCAGTTGTTTTGAGTTTTGTGGCACCTGCTCTTAAAGTGTCAACATTTTAAACCTACTATCAAGCATTGTTCTGCATAAGACTATTGTTTCAGGATGAGTTGAATTGAATGATATTTCTTAGTGAATGCTATGGAACTGGAGTGGTTGAATGAAGGAAAGAAATGCCAATAAAACAGATCATCATTACTCCATTTGATGAGTTGTAAAAAATCAGCATAAATGAAACCTTCAAGCTCTTTTCCCAAGTAACGGCTACCTGTTGCAACCTCTTCGTTAACTTTGACTTAAACAAACAGATGTTAAACATTATGGTACAGTGGGAGTTATACTGAAACATGTGAGATGGAGGGCCAGACATTTGGTTTTAGAACAAATGAAAAAAAAAAAGAATGTTCTACATGATATAAAGGACACAGCACTTCTGTATATGTGCACATAATACATGATGTATATGACAAGCTACTGTACATGGTGTGCACATTTTTTCAAAGCTGTTGATTGACGCAGCTCTTAATTAAAAGAAAAATCCTGGGAAACTTAAAATCATGGATAGAGTTGTCACTTGTTCTATCCTTGTGCAGATTGTGAATGTTTTTTTACACTCTCCAAGATCAGTTCAGATGTTGTTTTGGCAGTACTATAAGAGAGAGCATACTTTCAAAGACCAAAGACCAGGGCAGTGCTATGAATGCACATCTGGAACTTAATCAGTGTGATTCCCTCTCCTTTTTCTCCCTCCTCCCACCCCCACCCCCCACCCCCCACCCCCCACCAATTCTTCCTTCACTCTACAATCTTCCAGTATGAAAGGCTTCACTTATCACGGTACAAGCCAACCTTCAAATTTTCACTTTAAAGTTTACCAGAACTTTCTCTAATTCTGGCTCCAGCCTCCTCCAAGAAGGTAAACAATGATAATGAGGGCTAATTTAGGTTGAGTAAATAGTTGAACAGGAAATATTACTTTAAATTGGATCAAAATGGCACAGGCAGGAAACGTGGTAAATTGTTTGGCATGACCATTAAAATCTGGCAACAGTTTTATTTCCCCAAACTTAGATGCATGTGAAGAATTATGAATGACACATCATTGAAAATTTGAATGTGATGAAGACTTTTATTTTATGACTTACAAGGTAGTGCACTTAGGTGAAACATGTTTACTTTAGTTTGAGCTAAATTGACTAGGATAGTGACTGGGAATGATGAAAACAAAAGAATTTCAGTATCATTATTTTGAATAAATTCCCGACAATCAGAGCTGAAGAAGACTGTATATACACAGCTTGGAAATATTAGCTTTCTGATCTAGCTTTACAATAAATAGATTATTTAAAAATCTAGAACTAGTCTTGATGACCATAATAGTGGGGTGTTTCCTCACACGACAGCGAGAGGGGGATGGTAGGTTCTTCCAGGTTGGTGAAGGTGTCTCCATCAAAGAGCTTAATTATCCATTTAATAGAAAAACTGAACATTCCTTTGGTAGACTAATTGTTAGAATCAACCAATTTTAACCCCTCTCTTTCTTTGGTCATCATTCTTAATCACCAAAGTCAAGATGGCTGAAACTAAAGTAAACATATTTACAGTAGGACAGCTCTGTTTACCATGTACAGAATTCTGTGGAATTCTTAAGCAGTTTAGGTGGTACACTTTTATTATATTTCCCTGTACATATATATCAAGGCTTAAAATGGTGGTGGGTATTTTTGGTATGCAAAATATTTTCCTTTAAGTGTGAAACTTTAACTTTGCTTTTCAGGAAATCATGACAAATTGCAAAGAGCTTTCAGAGCATGCTCATGGAAAGAAAGTTATAATGTATATGTTGTCTCCAAGGAATACCTCTCATTTTCATCCAGACATTGTCAGATTATTGGAGAAAGGAGATGACAACCCAACTAGGTAATGTACATGTCTCCTGTCATTGTGTAGGAAAGTGAGATACCCAATTCTTAACTGGGATAGCTTTAAACTGCAGGTGCTAATATGAAGTGCAACCCTTAATTTCCATCCCCAGGTCAAGTTTTAGGCTGGTTAGTCAAAGGTGATTTGAGAAATGCTATTTCATGTATTGTTGTTTCAGAGTGCGTGTATTTTTAGCTTTCAGGACAGCTGAATGTTCTTTTCCCTGTGGAACTTATGTTATGTGTGTCTTCTAACACAGTGGTTTCCCAACTTTTCCAAACAGCAACCCCATTTCAGGTAGTGCAATCTGAGCATGACCCCAACTTTGCACAATTTTCAAAAGATTATCCGCTCTTTCCGCATTTTCCATCTTATATGCAGCGTGAAGCTCTTCATGGCAGACAGTCATTCTTTTATGTGTAACATTTTGATGGGGAAGGGGGTTTAATGTAAGCCTGGTATTCAAGAACACTATGAGAAATTGTCCCAACTGTTTTGACCAAAAGTGCAGTTCTCAGATCTGTCAGCCAAAACCCAATTGAAGTGGTCTTTTTTTAAACCTTTACTTATCAGATACTAGCAATTGTGAGAGAAGCTGTTAAAAGAGATTAAAAAAAAATTAGTCATGTTTGAGTGTGCAGTACTTTTTAATACAACTCCAAATTGAAGTATGCATGACATCAGTTTAGTTACAGAGAATCATGAGCAGCTGAAGTTAATGGTTACCCGAGTTCTAGGGTAACACTCCGTCATAACAATGAATTACCTGTTATCTTGAGCTGAAATACTCACCTCATTCATTTTGTACTACATTGAACTCTGAACTATGTTGGTGCAAATCTGATATCTTTTTCCATTTCAGCAAGAAAGACAAGGAGTTACGACAAAGAGAAATTTTAGAAGCTGCATCAAAGCCTCTGCTGAAAATGGTTGTTGACAACATCAGGGAGCTAGTATTTGATAAATCCAAAAGTCAGCTTGCATTAGCAATATTGACATTTGCTACCGGTAAGTAGAAAAGTCAGCTTCAACTTTGACTTGCTACACTGACAATTCACCTAACAGTTTGTCTTGGAACATGTTAAACAAATTCTTGTCATTTCAATTTATCGTATACCAAAACAAATGTGTTATCACACATTACCAAAGTGTTATTTTTCTTTTAAGTAAAACTGCAAGCAGTTTCTCATTAAGTTTACTCCAGATGAAACATAGTAAACCAAAGTAAATTTTTATTTGAGAGACCAGATTGCTATGATCCTGGAGCTCAAAGGTTACTGTGACCCTTGTGAAAAGCTGCTGTTGAGGGTGATTGAAATTTAAATGGGGTGTATAGGAGCATTGGTTGGCAGTGTCTTTATGATAGGAGTCCTAGTAAGTATTTATACTTTTCACAAACCTGCTTTACAAGAGCTCAAGCATTTTCAACCTATTGAAATATAATATCTTTCTCTAATCAGCAACTGGAAAACTGAAATTGAAAGTCAAGTCACAGAATTTTGCCATTTTGAATATGTATGATCTCCTTAAATTTGTAACATTGGAATACACGAACCATCATTACTTTGTTCACACGGCAGGAGACAAAAGACCAGCCTTTGAGGCCATTGCATCATTAGCAGCTGAAGACTTTGTCCCTGTTTTTACTGACTCTTCTGATGCTCTGACAGAGGTAATTTATTCATTTTTTTTTTTTATTTGAATTTGAGATGGATATTAACCATACTTGAGACCCTTGTTAAACTGTGAAAGTAGGAAGAGTAAAATGTAAACCTGGGCATTTACAAGGTAAAGATTTGGGCAGTATGAAGTGAGGTATTAGTCCATCTGTAAAATATCAGTTGCAAAAGATTAAGACCCAAGATTGCACATTTGTGAATTGAGATTGTGAAATTAAAAGCTGTTATTCATCACCACATTTAGTTTCAATTCTATCAGCCTAAATAAATCTAGCCCCTCCATTAGCTGTCTGAAAGTCATTCCTATACAGAATAAGATTCATTCCTGCAAACTTTTGTGAGCTCACACCCCTCCATTAGCTGTCTGAAAGTCATTCCTATACAGAATAAGATTCATTCCTGCAAACCCCTGTGAGCTCAGAATTTGGCTCTCTTGTCTTTCACAGATGCACATCGTAGAACACCCATCAGGCCATCTTCTTCTAAAGCGTATTCTGCATCATGAAAAATCCATCATATCAGAAGGTAAGGGAGAGAGTGTTGTCTGTGTTTAACTGCAGATAGTGCATTTGGGAGTCAAGCTTTTGACTGAAAAACATTCTGCTATTTAGGGTAAAATAACAAGACATTAAAGTAACAACTTATAAAGGAACTGAGAAATAAAAAGTCTTTGATAGTTGTAAATTTTGAATTGGAAAAAAATGGCATGAATTTTTCAAGGGAGTATGCACCTTATGCGAATGAGACTTATAGCAAGCACATGGATAGTGCAGGGTGGTAAAGCCCTGAACTGAATTGTTCTAATGCAGGTGTTGGTAGAGGTAAATTCTATTGGCCTTATGCATTGATGTCATGTGACATCATTTTGAAGGAAGACATTGAAAGATATGGCATGCACAAGACTAACCATGTGCTTGGATGAATTATGTGCATATCTTATTGGTTGACAAATCAGCTGTAGTCATTAGTGGGTGTAACTTAGTGTTACACATTTGCTTCCAAAACAAGGGAGCCCCAAATTTTGCTCTGGAACAAAAGATCCATTATCCTTTTTTTACTGCTCATTTGATCATTGAATTGAAACCTGTTGGAAAAATAAGTATCTTCTATCTTAACTATAGAAACTCTGAGATTTTCTGATGTCCTTTTGGAAAAAGTCCCCAGCAGTTGCCTTCAGAAGTGGACCACTGTTAACAGAGGCAGCCTAGTGCTTTTAAGGTATTTTCCTCATATTATTGTAATTGGTTTTGATTTTAATAAGGTTTGAGACTTTCTAAACAGTAAGTTGTGTGTTTTTACTCTGGAAACAACTATAAGCATAATGGTGAAAACTTTACTCTAAATGTCCAAGAATGGATCACTGAAATTAAATTAATTTGTCAAAAATACTTTTCTTCTTCAACTGTAGAACAATCTTTGGTCTTGGCATTTCTTGCAAAGTAAAATATTTACAAGGAATTGATTGAAATTTGAAGTTGAGCCATCAAGATTGAGCTCAGAAAAGTATTGTTTGTAGCCGTGATAATTATACCCTGTGAAGTGTTGGTTTTAGGATATGCACATACAGTGATTACCACCTGTTGTAACAGAGACTGCTAGGTGTAAGAGACAACAAACCATATGAGACGCCTTGAACCATATAAGAATAAGGTGCATATGTTGGTGTGTTGTTAAGCTTAATGTTATATTCCTATCTACCAGCCATGATAATAATGAGTGGAAATTTGCTGGAAGAACTTTATTTCTGTAATTACATTTAATCTACAGTTTTGCAGCCCTAGACTGTTTTAGATGTCGAGGAAAATGTGAAGTTGAAAATTAAATAATACATGGCATGTGCAAGTCATTGGTTGTTTTAATGGTGTGAGATTCATTTTATGTTCAAGTTAGTTGAAAATGTCATCCTGGTATGTAAGGAGTATTTTCTGACCCTGGGTAAAGGCAGATTTCAGAAATGTTACAGACAAGCATTTAATTTAGATATCATACTAAAAATGTATGCAATTTGCAGTAAAGAGGCTTTTTTACAAGACATCATAATACTCCCTAGCAGCATGTTGGAGTATGTGTAACTACGTAGTAGCCACACTTGACATGCTTGCTTGTTGAACGTGAACACCCCATGTTTACCACAGTGCAAGCTGAGCAGCACGTTTAGCACAAAGCCATGTGTACTTGGCCTAATTGTCCTCCAACTTTGTCAGATCTGTGATGTAATTACTAAGCTTCTTTTTGTATTTGCATAAACTGAAGTGCTCCCTCCTCTGTTCTAACTTTGTTTGCAATGTAAGTGTCTCCTAAAAATGATATTCTGTCAAAAAGTACAGTAATTTAGTGGTGCTAAAGTTGCAAACCTACTTCCAAGCATGCCAGTGCTTACTTAGTCAGTAGTAATTCAGCCATTTAACTGTAAGAGATAGTCAAAGATCTTAGTTATAACCAAAATCAGGGTAGTAAAGGGTTTAAAATCCTTGTGAAACATCTCTAATTGTAAAATTGGCACATCTGAGCACTTTGGTTCACAAACTTTATTTTTACTCAGGCTTTTGTATGAATTTGGTCCGTATAGTGGGTAGGTGCAATAAGATGCAAGAAACAGGTATCTACCCACACCTCACATTCACCTGGTGCATATTTTATTTCTCCTTGGTAGTCAGCTGTTAGGTACAGTACTGCTAGGTTTATGTTTGGAATCATCCAACGAGAGTTGTCTTTGAATACTTTACTTCATAAAAAATTGTGCCAGAAAGACTAAAATTCTTCATTTATAGCTAGCATCAGTTGTATACAATACGAGTGCTAGTTGGTGTAGACACCTTCTATTCCTTCTTTCTGTTTTCTTTGGTTTCAGTTTATACGAGAGTTGTTCTGATGCTAACAGGAGAAGAATTGAAGAGTCTTTAGATGTAGCACTTCTAGCTAAACGAGACACAAAGGGGGCAAAAGCTCTGAGTGAAAAATTGAAAGGTGGAGGAAAATGATGGCTACAACAATGGGACAGTTACATACTTTTGCTGAAGAGGAGGTCTGCCCTCCCCAATATCAGGAAAAAAAAATTTCTGAGTGAAAGTTTGTCTGAATGAGGAATTTGAAGGTGATGCAGACAAGAACTGACACCACAAGTTCCCCCAGGGAAGACTGACTCTTTTAGCCATTAAAGATGTCTTCATGAAACTGATGACATGACTGAATCTTATTCGCACATAATCAATATTCACATCCACTTAAAATAGGAGATAAAACTGTGTAAGCAGCCTACATTACCAATTAATTCTTGCTAGTTCTACATGGCTAGAGAGATCTGTCATTTTAGGCATACTAGAATTGTCCCATTGCATGTGGGATGGTTAAAAGTTAGTATCCACCTCTCACTAGGGTTTGATTCCAAGGTCAAGCCATCCCAAAGACTTTATAAAAATGAAACCCACTGCTGTGTGATGTTCTGCAAAAAGCAGTGGAGTAGGGAAAACAACCTAGTAACCTCACAACTGATAAAAGGGTATGAAAGCTGCTAGGTTAATCCAAAAGTTTAGAAGTTGATGAATAAAATTCCACCATATGAAGTCGTTTCATGATGGGTACAGTAGCTGACTAGAGGTAGAGGTGAAGTGGGTTGATTCAAAGTGAAGGAGGAAACAGTTGAATTCTGTTGTTTATGTGAAAGTATCAACTTAGAGAAATTGAAAACAAAGGAATGTTGTATATTATATACTGATTAAGTATCATAATTAATTTATCTTGCAATTTGACCTTTCTTTTAGTAAATTGTCTCAAGTATGAGGAGAGAGGATGGACAGGGTTTCTTTCTCCTTTTTTTGAAAGATTTCTCCAGCATTTTCACATGCACATAAGACAGTCCCTGGAAACATCCACCTTCAAAAGTGATGTGCAGTTGGCCTTGAATCTCAGTTTGATATTAAAACTGCAGTAACATACTATACAGAGGGAGACCTGTAAAGCCAGATAGTGTACCTAAGTGATTGTGGCAGCAAATGAATGGGGAGGGGGCTGCAGTTGAGAAAGTATCAGAAATTCAAATGTATCTGATGCAGTAGTGTTCATATTTTGGGCTATTAACAGGAGCAGGTTTGTGGAATAAAGGTACCTCCCAATTTCAGTGGGGAATATATGCTGTTTGTGTGTGTGTTTGGGGAGGAGGGGGTACTTGTACTGATGTTATGACTTGCTACTGAATGCAAATAATAATGAGTACTAGCTCAGAACAATACTTGAAGAAAGCAAGGTGTGCATAAAAAACAGAGATAAGAAAATAATTTAAGCATGTATCACCAAAAATATTTTATTGCATTCCTTTGTTTAGTACTCAGCTCATAATTGCCTTTTTTGATGTTAAATGATTACATTTGGAATACTTCAACGGGTGAAATATCCAATACAATGTGTAATTGTATTATTCACAGAAAGAAAGTCAAACTTGATAAAACTTGAGCTATGATTTATAATTATTGAATAGCTATTTTACTTCCTTGATAAACTACGTTTATCATAGATGTGAAAATACTTGAGATACAATAAAAGGATGCAATGGCAACTTTTAAACAGTACAAACCAACATTGATCCTCATTTGATTTCATTGTAAATTTCTCTGTATCTTTTTCAATAAGACCTATGACAGACCTGGGGATTGAGATTTGATTTGTACCTAACTGCTCTGAAAGCCTCGCAAAGTCTACTCCCGATTCAAGATATTAAACATTAAAACATTTGCACTTAAATAAAAAGCAAACTGTTTAACCTAAATGCATTCTGTATTCCTCCCTCTCTAGCATTTTACTAAGGCTTTGAAAAGGTTAACTTGGATATGAAAAGCAAAACTGAATTTTAAATCAGTGAAGCCTCTTATTACTTGAACTGTTAGGATGAGGTGAATCTGATGAACACAGCCATGCTTCAGTCTTCAATGAGTATTATGAGATTCTTTTCTAAGTAGCACTTACATGAACTCATCAAAACTATCTCCCATAACTCTTTGCAACTGCAATTTGAAAAATTTTCTACTACCTCTTTCATTTTCAGTCAACAGTTTACGTGCATTGACATGAATGGATCGAGTTGAAAGCCACTTAACAAAACAAAAGAAGACATATCAATATAACACATTTCTCGCAATGACATTTACATGAAGATTGCATATAAGAAATGACGAATCTGTAAAATGTTAATTGTAGGCATATTAATAGCCAACCACCAAATAGAGGTCTCTTCATAGATGCTGGACAAGATGGTTCAATTATTCCATCTTATGCTCATTATTATGTCTGTATATTACAAAAGGAAAAAGGGTTCCTTCAATATATTTCTACCAAAAAGTTGCATTACTTTTGTTCCGATCACTGAGTGTAACATAATATGGAATGTGAAAGACTATTTTGTTCATACTTTTCACCCAAATTTCTTCCCTTCAAAATGCAGTTATTAAAGGTATGAGGTCAGTGTTTATGAATTCTTATTCTATTTTGAAAAGACATGAAAAATAAGGATGAATGCTTCTTTGTAAGTTCTACTGATGACTTATGAATTTGATGAGGCAACAGGTACCTTGAAGACAGGGACTACAGGTTTAGAACCCTCACTTTTTCTGCAGAGGCCATTTGGGCTGCCTTAAGCTCCTAATGAGGCTTTTTATTTTCTTAAACATATTAAAACCAGAGCTGCCAACATTGAGGTCTTGAAATCAGGAAGATCTACCTCAAAAATCAGGAAAATTTCAGGGATTTGTGTGTATTTCAATAGGGGAAATTCTGTTCTCAATCAGTAAGATTTTATATTTTGCATGTTTGGAAGTGAAATTTTCAGGAAGTCTTTGGCAGGATCAGAAAGACTGGGCAGCTCTGTAAAACCATAGCAGCTTCTCTTTCAGGGTTGTCTGTACAAGGAGATCTTAGATGCGAGGAGTAAACCCTCAACATGAGAACTTTTATTAGATGAGATTTTACAACACAGTTTCCAACCCACTGAGTAGGAGTTGCACTCAAACAGTAATACTACTCAAGCTGTATAAATGCAAAAAAACTATGTACAATTGATTGAAAAAATCCCTGATATGGTGCAGAATGCTTTACAAAGGTATAAAAGTTTTCTCAGTCAAAATTGTCACAGGCTTTCTCTCATAGAAAATCAATGGCAAGGTTTTGAACCCATTTTCATTCTCAGGTCATACTTGTCATCAGGAATATCTTGGGGCCTCATGTAAGGCCATAAGTTCAACAAAAGCAATGGATTAAGGAAAACAAGCCAGTGAGCCACAACTGGGAAAAAGGCCATGGCCGGTTCTACTTGAACCAATAGGTTGGAAACTGTTGGAAACTCCATCGAACTAAGTAACTAACTCAAATGATTAAATGAAACAGAGGGAAGGCAAAACTCAAAAGTGGGGTCTGTTGGGCAATGTTCTTGTAGAACAAATGCTCAGGTATTGTCATGTATTGCCAAGACTGAGGCCAAACTGAGGTCAAACTGAAAGACTTCAAATGTACCTCCTAGCATTGGGTAAAAACTCACACACATGAATGTTACTCTACAATAAAGTTTTCTGAAGCCTCAAATGTTCAAGGGACACCATCATCACAGAACAATGAACAAAACCTAAATTTTGAAAGAAATATAAAAGTATTGTTATTTTTTAAAGAATTGGCATCTTCATTCTTTGCAACTTTGGCAGAAGTACACCCTAAAGTATCTGTTGGGGTGTAATTTATTATGCTTCATCAAAAAATAAGAAGATAAGAAAGAACAAATGTCAACATTTACTTTTGAAGTTAATCATATATATACAAGACATTTTTCACATTTATATTCCTCTACATCATTTTTTTGTGTTTGATGAAACATCTGTTACCTAAAATTAGCACCTAAAATTTCACAATGTAATCTTTGGCCGTGCAAGGCACTTGCAAACAAAAATATTCACAAATTTTGTTGTTTCTTACTGCTTCCATATTGATGACATGTTCTGATTTCCTTGTCTCTCTCTCTGAACATCTACCTAAACATGCAGATGAAAGGAGGAAATGAAAATGTGATTAATATTAAAAGTAGAATGAAAAAAAGATGTAACCATTTCATTTTACTTCTGAGTTATGCTAGGCATGACTGATAAAATGTACCTGTTCTCTATACTGAACAACATGGTTCAGTCACACACCATTTCAGTTATGTGACGCTTGCACCTAATGTTCTGTTACCCCGAGTTTCCAGAATGTCGTTGCAAGTGATGTTACAGACCATACCTCCAGAATGTTACTGTGTGTAACTTTACAACATGTTTTTCCAGAACATTACTGCATGTAAAGTTACAGCCCATATCTCCAGAATGCCAAAGTGATAAAACAGACCATACTTCCTGCATCGAATGTGATGATGCAGTCCATGCTTCCAGTGTGTTATGTAACATGCAGTTGTCTACACCTTCATGTAATACTGCTATAAAGACGTGTTTTAAAAAAGTAGTTTGACTTGACAGATCATCTCCTCCTATAGGTTAAAGCAATAATTAGGGGCATGTTCCTGAATCAGAACCGAATGAATCAGGTAAGATGACAGGGCTCATCATATTTGTCAGTGATTTTATAGTCCCTACTTGCAGATGATAAAAATATGAAATCTTTTCAAGACTTTCTGATAATTCGAGGGTTAAAGCGCCATACCTCTCACCCCAAACTACAATTTTGGTACGGGGATACTGAAATTCTCAATTGGCTCAGCTCTTTAACTGACAGCTAATTCAAGCAATGCAGAGTACCAAAGCTTATATGAACGGTACTGAGAGTGTTCTGATCCTACATAAATTGAGTTTTTGTATACTCTCCTTGAAGAAATAAACTGAGGTAGTATCTGGATGAGGATGAATTTCAGACAATTGTGGGAGGGGCTTAAGTAAGATGGTTAGGAGAATTGGTACTGTTTGGGGTGAGAGAACTGGGCCTTTAAATATACAGTCTCATTGCTAATGTATGGGGGGAGAGTCTCTGTGGCACAGGTCTCATAAATCAACTATTTATTACTGCCTTCAGGGCTCCCTCTCTCTCCCTCTGAGCAAAACTATTAAAGTGCTATAAAAAACTTAAAAGCTTGCCATCAGACACAACATGGCATTTCTAATCATACCACAGAAACTACGAGAATAGGATAATTGTCAGCTCCTGATTGGTCCACTGTAGACATGCTGTGTGCGATTATAATATTGATGAAGAGTCCAGAAGGCTTAATCAGAAGGTGATAGAGCATTAAGGAATCCAGACCTATAACATGAGATTGTGCTAGATGTCTAGAATATGAAAAAAAATATCCTGAACACATAGGAATCAAAGATGAAAGGAGGGAGGGCGCCTAGGATGAAAGGGAAAATGAACAACTTGAAATCAACAACCCTCTTCAACAGAAAGAGATACCACTTCATTCATATGAAGAATGACTCCTGGTTCTGTCTAACCATAAAAATCCATTTTGACCTTATTTACAACTTTGTCCAGAATAAGCTTTGTTTAGTTCAACTCCATACATAACCCTGCTACTATGCTCCACTGATGATTCCCAGGATCACCTTTTTGTAAAATATATTTTGAACTTACTTGGTAGAAGCAAACCCCAATCTGTTGTTTCCAAAGTCAAATTCGGTGTAATACGGGCCTATGAAGACATCACCAAATATCCACAATGGTCCTGCTGGAGGTGGAATGTCTAAAGGTGCAAAACCACTGATACAAAACTTCACTCCTTCCTCTTCTTCCTACAGATGAGAAAAATATATTAAAACAGAAGTTGAGAAAATGTGAAATAGTTTAATAGCTGATTACCTTGGTAACCATTGCAGCATAAGCAATGGAGTATAGAAAACAAGCCTGTAAGCCACAACTGGACAATGGGCTGTGACTGGTCCCACTTCAACCACTGGTTACAAACTGAGTTGTATAACTCCACCTTACTTCTCAGAGGAATATCTTTGTGGAATATCTATTTCACATCTAATATACTTCCAGTAGCAAACTAGAGCAGCAATTCTGGTGTATAGCTCTGGTATCATCTCTTGTCCAGTCTTTCAAAGGTAAATGGAAGGTATGTAAAGAGCATAACTCAAAATATGAAAGGCCTCACTCACTTATAGGTATCTGAACACTGCAACTAACACAATTTAATTTATAGATCTGCAAATACCATTGGATCTTTACCAAAATCAAGACACTTGTACACCAAAACTCTGTCAAGCATTGCAAAGCCTGACATTAGAAAGGTTCTTTGCAGAAGTTTTAAAACCATTTAAAACTAGCCCCAAACTGCAATTCAAACAAAACCCTTTCTATACATGCATAAGGTATATGACTGAACAAGAAACATACCGTACGGCATAGGTTGCTGCTGTGTACCAGTGCGTTTCACATGTGCATGCATGCCAAGTGGGAGAACCATGCATGGGTTAAAATCCCACTCAGTGTACATGGGTTTTTCTCTGGATACTCCAGCTTTCCCTCCCACTTGGCATAGGCTTGCCCCTAAAATCTGTTAAGCTTCAGACTGAAGCACTTTCAGATGGAAGAGTTCGCAAACCCACTCTGCCTTGCCATACAGACCGCTATTGTACTGTATATTGTATTGTTCTATACCTCTACATTACGTACATAATTATATTACAATGATAACATTAATACTTTGGGGACAAGCCTGAAAGAGCTTAAAAGCTTGTATAGGCAGACAAAAAATAGGATAAAAAAAAAAAAAAAAAAGACTGGAAAGAAGGTGCTCAAAAAGTATCTAACATGGCAAAGTAGATAAGATCACAACTTATGTAATTTGTACAGCACATCAGCTTTGTGATTAATGCAACAAAAACCAACAAAATTTTCAGGGTACTACATAAAATGTTGCTTTCACTCACTCCTCACCCAGCTGTTAGTTTCATTGATATGAAGGTTTCTGTACTATATATGATATTAACCCCAATTTTACCACTCGACTGACCATGAAGCATGTTCTGAGACAGATGAATGCTCATTGATTATGAATGGTGAAATTAGTTTACAGTTGAAATTGGAAGAGTGCTGAATCATTCCTTATGAAAATGTTAATTTCCAAGTACAGTATCAGGATTTCGTTCAAGGAGATGGCAAGATAGTTTCATAAAAAATATTTGAAAAAAGCTCACATTACCTCAAGAACATATTCTTTTCCTGTCAGAACAAACTTGGAAGAGTTGATAATCATGGTGACATTTGGTAATGAAGGAACCTTGTTGCAATCAAAGAAGAACTGTCAAAGAGAAGGTATGATGAAAACAGATAGCTCAATATTATATAGCTCATCTCTTTGACAATATAGGCAGGAAAACAAATGACATTGTTTAGTGGGTCATGAGGTTTTTTCCCCCTATTAGCTGTGAAGAAATTTGGCTGCTTACTGACCAACTGCCAACCTATCTCTTGTGTCCACATCTTATTTTTTGAGTCCACAAAGTTAATAATCTTGGTAAACCCAAACTTTATTGACAAAGGTATTTCCTGCTTGACTCATGGAGAGTAAATTCAAGTGAGCAACTTGATTGTTCTGTGTTCAATCAAGTATTGGCTTTAACTATAACACACTGCATACAATGCCCTACAGATCCTGCTTTATTAAAGGCAAATCCAATAAGTGCTTATGTTTAGTGACTGTGGGCAGCCATTGGTGGGGTCTACCAGACTTAAATTGTCTTCATTTATTGTCTTCATGAATTTTAAACCACAATATTCAGTGAAATTGTGGGAATCAAGATACAATTTAGTCTACAACCATCCATGATACAGGTAAGCAAAGAAAATGAAAGATTAAAGGTGACAGACCCCAGTTATGGCTGACTGAAATCAGACCATCACTTGCTGTCCCACTTCATCTATAGGCCTAGGAGGTAGGCTTGAAGACAAAACCACAGATGTAGGGTTTCCATCAGGTGTGTTATTACAATTTGAGGCTGGAATCTTATGCGAAGTTTCATAGCATGGAGTTATTTTGACAGTTATAATGACAGAACAGATCTTTAACCAATGGTCTACATTACATCATAAATGCCCATCATGATTACATATTTCTGACCAAGGATAAATTTGACTTCTTCAACAACAAAATAGTAAAGAAATACAATCATTTTACAGTTTTAAATTTGTGAAATTCATATCTTTAATTAATACCTCATCTTACACTTAAAATATTTGAAACATGCATCTGATGTGGTTGTTATGGACTGCAAACAGTGATTTATTGCCCCTCTTGGGAAGTTTAAGCAATATGCAGACAGCTTTCTTGGTTCTGCCATTTTGCACTGTACATAATATTAAAATGATCATGTTAAATGATTCTTCCAAGAAATTCTGGGGCATTACTTTCAAATATCATTTGTTTTCATTTTGTTTTGCACTTCATGTCTGTAACTTATTCCTTTCTACAGAGATTGAGCACCAATGACACTATGTTGCCCATCTCTCTCCATTTTGCTGTCCAGCTGGTGTCCATTGTACAATGACTGTTACTCTGGTGCTGTCTTGTGTGTATCTGTAACACACCTATTGTGCATTATCAGTGACATCCAATATGCCAAATTGAAAAGTGCTGACATCACATGAACAACTCTATACACTTCATATTTGGTTCCATATACTTGGGTGGCATGTACATAATAACCCCACCTTTATCTACTCTGTATTGCTTAAAAGACATACCTGACCAGCTCCAGCTTCATAGGCTCCTAACTCTTTGTTTAATTTGACTATTTCACTGCTGGGACCAGTCAAAAGGGATGTTCCTGTATCAGCAATAGCCTGGCAACCTCCTGAACAATAGGATGAAGTCTTTCCATTCACAATCATTCTGAAACAAAACATGCAAGCAATTAATTATAAACTGGAAATTTTTTTTATTTTCTGTCTTGGTGCAACTTTTCAGCCCCTCCCCCTTCAAATGAGACAGAATTTCAATTAATACCATAATCTTTATGTCCCTGTGATACACCCACACAGTATATTGTTATGTATAATCGGTGTTAAAGGACAAATTTTACACATATGCTCATTGAGGTTGCATCTATACAGGAAGATAAATTTATTATCCTTTTTACTCTACATATTAATGTCAATTAAAGGACAATCCTCTCACCCCAAACTACACTTCTAGTATAGGGTAACAGAAACTCTCAATTGGCTCAGCTTTTTGATTGACTGCTAATTCAAACAATGCAGAGTACCAAAACTTATATAACACAACACGAACTGTTCTGATAGTGTGTTGATTATACACATTGAGCTTTCTTTATTCACCCTGAAGCAATAAAATCAGATTGTATCTGGATGAGGGTGAATTTCAGACAATTGTGGGAGGGGCTTAATTAAGAAGGTTAGGAGAATTGGTACTGTTTGGGATGAGAAAATTGGGACTTTAAGTAAATTTTAGCAAAAAATGAAAAAGAAATTATAATTTTTACAACTTAAAAATCTCACAGTACGGACATAAATAAGACTCACCCATCGACACCAAATTGCCAGTAACCATCACGGGATACAGGAACATAGGTGAAATTACCAGTGTAGTATTTGGGATCTGATCCACCCAAAACCAACTCGCCCCCTAAAGTGCCATTTTCATCTCTGGTAACAAGGAAACAGAAAATTGCTTTATAGTTTTAAAATAATGATAAACTACAGTGCCACGCAGTGTCATCAAGTGTTGTCTAAAACCCAATGGGTTTTGATTATACTGTACCATCCCTGGTGAATTACTACCATCTTTTTTCTTTGTTTTCTTACAATACTAAGATGGATTTATATTTAATTTTCAATGGATTACAATAATTTGCAATTTATATATCTTGCAAGTTTTGTATTGTTTTCTTGATTTAAGAAACTTGATATTTACTTAGCTGATGAACTTGTTTCTGTGGAAAGCATTAATAATGCTACAATAATGCTACATTTCAATCTGTCTAGCCCAGGACTCCTTGTTCTGGCCCACTATGTACACATTTGTCCCTAAAATAATGATAATACATGGTTTCCCCCTCATGACATCACCCCATTCCTCCTAGTCAATGACCTTTTAATATTTAAGACAACACCTACCTATCAAGATAAAATGAAAAAACAGGAGCCTCTACCACTCCCTGATTAACCATGTTGTTGAAAACAGGAGTTACACCCAACTCAGCAATCTCAGGATAGCCCATACCCAGAATACCATCAAACTTAGCTTCAACGAAGGCTTCACCAGGCTCCTGAGTAGCTTCCGCAAATGTCTGGTTCTTCACATCTACATCAAGTACCTGGAATTGATATTTAATCAAGTTGCATGACATTATTTGAAATTTGAGAAAATATACCTAGTTTGACACTTTTAATGTTTTGAAAGCCAGATACTGGAAAATGGTAGCAAGGTTTTCAGATTTACCTTTGGTGGCACCATACGACCTTTGACTTTCACCAAAAGCAATCATTTCAATTTTTCCCTTTACTGCATTAACACCATAAGTATGCCAAGTATCCATCCATTACCTTGAAATAATGTAAGTGTTAGGTTTTTTAGAGTTTGACCTCTGGTTACCATTGTTTACGCTAAGCGATGGAACCACTTTGACCCAATGACTTGTCAAGTTGAGACACTGATGTTTGTGGTGAAAAATGAACAAAAAAGGGGTTTCATTTTTCCCCACATTTGATTGTGTGTACACTCCCACAAAAATGAAATTTCCAATGAGTTGAATTTTCTCAAACTGAGTGTATTGACCTAATGGATAATTTCTTAGAGGAAACAGTGCTGGTGAACTTAGATAACCTTTGACCTTCATTTAAATACAGCCATCCTTCCTGTTGATATACAGGCTAAAAATGTCATGCTAAGTACAGTACACTAAGGAGAGTGTCAATGCATGTTTCCCAACTGAAAAAAATAAATATTTACCTTTTGTTCAACATTTTGTCCTTGACCAAAAAATTGTCCTCACCTTGACAGTGTAAGGACAATTTTGAATGGTAACGTTTATTTTTTTTTAGTGTCATGGGGTATTGGATCAGGAAAAAAGCAGTAAATGATGTACAACTAGTACAATCACTTATCTAAGCTAAGGGTGTTATATTTGTAATCCTCAGTATTGTAAAATATTTTCAAGTGAGTATGTGGTCATTTCTACAGAATAAAGAAAAGCTAAATTGAACTCAACACCAAACACACACACCCACCAACATATTCTCCACTGAATATGGGGCCATTTCTAAGGAAAAACTAAATCAAGCTCATCATCGCACACATATTCATCAACATGAAAGCTTAGTGAAGGTTTTATACTCTTTCATCACAATTAAACAAAAAAAAAAAATCTAGGCATTTACAAAGGCTTGGGGTACATAGCAGAGCAACCATGACACCAGAGTGCAAAAATAACTGTAGTGTTTATATTGGAGAGCACCAAACAAAGCACTGTTGGTCTTCCAGGGTCCTAGTCTTTAATCAATATAAACAGTTCACTATCTGTGATTTTTTTTTTACAACTTTACCTTCCTGACAGGGCCAGGGCAGTTGGTAAATTTTGTGTGAACATCATGTGGTGTCAGATAAAGAGACAAAGCATTAAATGGTGTATAACTGGTGTAAACATCTACTGAAGGCTGTTATATTTGTAATTTTCAGTATTATAAAATATTCTCTACTAAATATTAATGGCACACTTTTAAAGGGTCATTTCTAAATTTGAACATTTCTGCACACCTGTTCAGTCAGTTTAACATACAGTCATTCCAGAATGTTCCTAAAAGCAAGCTTAACAAATTCATCTAGCCATCTTGTCACAATATGCTTCAGAAAATCAAATTTATTGAACTTTAAGCTAAAGCATCTATTATGTGCCAAATACCTAACACTCACCCTAACTACATCAGTGCTGAGGAATCCAGCCATACTTCCAGAGCCATACTGAATTTCAATGTGTGTGCCATTAGGGTAGTACGTTGAAGACTTGCTGCTGTCATACTTCTCATGTGTTTCTGAAACAAAATTTGCACACCACCAGCGATTTATTTATCATTTTGTTTTTGTAATGTCACAACTCTGCATCAGAAATGAATATAAATTTTGTGACAAAATGCCATTTGAAGCCATGTCAGGGTGTGCCTGCACCATATGGCATCAGAAGTGTCTGTGCAATAAATAAAACATCCACCCTGAATATTGTATTAAAGACAGCACTACTTGCTGTAAAGCGTCTCCTTTTTCGTAAAAAAAAATATCTCTTCATGCATGATTGTAACCACCAGTGACTCATGATGGTGTGCAGAAGAGTTAAGCCACTTCCTCCTAAAGAACTTAATAGCGAAAACAACAGTGATTTTTGAAAATTTATACTTGTTTAGGTAGATTGTTTAGTTGCATGATGTATTAATGCACAGGATGTGCCATTTCTTATGCATTAAGTTAAATGAAACATCACCCCCCTCCCCCCCAATCCCCACCGCAAAAATCCTAATCTTATGGCGGTTGATCTACTACACCAACCACTAAATTTTTCAGCATTGCCTACTCTGAAATTTGTGTTTCAATATGCCTGAATACCATCAAATATTCCTTTCTCTACTCTTTTCTCAAAACCTCTGCATTATTGATCCTCACCAAGTGTTAGTCACATGACAATGTAACAGGATAAAGTAAGTCTAAGATTTTCTTAGTCTGTAAAATTCCCTATATTGTTTTAGATGTGGACACTTATGTATTGCTATGTATCATTTTCACTGAGGTCAATACTAGTCAGTAGCTGGAATTTACACTACTGTATCAGCTACTTGTTGTATCAAAACTGTACTTCTAGTTTGATCATAGACCTATTTCCAAATAGCAATTACAAAGGATTGTGGGATAGAGTTTTGGTGTTTGTCATTTTTGTCAATGGCATTTTACTGTGGTGAAAACTGACGCACCCCCAAAACTCTATCCCACAATTCATTGTAATTGCTATTTGGACATAGGTCTATTACTGAGAACTACATCTCAAGCTTTTTCAATTTTAGTTGAAAAATTATTTGCTTGGTATGGCTTTTTTTAAACTGTACTTAATGGTCACGTGTAATGGCTAATATCTAACAATAGTTCATGGTCACTTGTAGTTATCTAAACATTATTGGTAGAGGAGATGGTCAGCAGCTGGTCCTTATCTCCTAATTGGCTGATAAGATTGGGATATTGGAACTCCAAGGACAGGAGGTCAAAGAAGATGCAGAGCTCAAAACTTTATATAATCTTGTGATTGTTGTGACTGATATATGGAGTTTGTGTACATACTGTAACAGTAATGTGAGTGCATGTCCATTCAACTACCTTAAAATGTATCCAATAACTTGCAGCCAAACAGAACTTACGACAAGCTTTGTCTGAGGTTGGACACTTAGATGAAGGTACCCACAGATTGGATGAACCTGTGTCAAACACAACCAAAAACTTTTGCGGAGGGGTGCCGATAGTGGTTGGTCCATAATATTCAGCCTGAAATTAAATGGTGAACAAAAATATGAGAAAGTACAGTATACCAAGATTCCATTTCTATTTTAATCATCTGTCACTTATCTGAGCTTAAGTTTACATATGTAAGTTAAATGTTCAGAAAATGATTCCACATTGCCCCATAGTTCCCGCAGCAAGTAAAGGATGAGGACACTAGATACATAACGACACTGCTGGTAATGCACCAAAGCACCCACACACTGTGACTGAGTGACTTAGGCAATTTTTTTTTCAATCAAAAGTCTATTGTATGCAAATGAATTGTCATCACGAGTGGCAACTGATTTACTTTTTCTTTCATAATGTACACCGGGAGAAGATGCGTACACGGTCTAGGAAACAATTGACTACAAAAGATACACACTCTGGTATTCATGAGTACACATGAGTACGTATCATTTTCACATGAGAGGCTATGCTTGATAAGAAGAACTCCCCAATACCCTGAATACAGGGGAACTTGATTGAAACCAATCAATGATGACCTTTATACAGATACAGTGTGCCATTTATAGTTATTGTAAAGATTGGAAGTACTCCAGGGAGAAGCACTTTTCCTTTCGTAATACAATCATAAAAGAAAACAATTCCATCCCATCTTGTGACTCTGCAAAGTAAATCATTGATCTTTAATGTAAATCATTGATAATTTTGACACACACACACACAAGTCAATTTTACATTCAATCTGAGGAACTCATTTTGTTTTCTTTTTTACATTTTTCCTTAATCTGAACCTTAGCAACAGACTCTCTATTGTTCATACTTGACAGGACTCAAGAAATCCACTGAATTTACTTCAGAGGACCTTGCCATTGATAAAGTCCTCAGCTTCCATTCAAAACAATAAGTGCACACATACAGCTTTGTTACCAGGAAGATTTAAATTCAAGGAACTTTTACAATCTCTCTATTGCAGTTGGAAAGCATTGCATGCATTACTGCAGTGT
The DNA here is from genome assembly GCA_037179385.1 of Holothuria scabra. Classification (NCBI taxonomy): domain Eukaryota; kingdom Metazoa; phylum Echinodermata; class Holothuroidea; order Aspidochirotida; family Holothuriidae; genus Holothuria; species Holothuria scabra. Next base: position 36,824,327 of record CM074186.1, read on the forward strand.
CAGAAACTTAGGCATTGCTGCTCATGGTTTGGCCACTTCAGGAACCTGGATATCCCTCATATCCCAATTTCCTGCTCAACTTAAACCAATTGGTTAGAAACTGGGCTATATCACTCCATCTAACCAACTAACTTGTTAACCCGTATCCCCATTTCTATTATGCTGTCTGTACCTTTCAAAAACTTGTTGAGCCTGTCTGGGCAGACTTTTTGCATCAGTTTATTAAAGCATCAGAGCAATCTACCAACAAACACCTTGTTTCTAAGTAGCCTACTGAGGGGTTTTAGAGTAGCCAATACTTTCTTCCTACTGGAGACATATTAACTATCACTCTCAAGGCATTCCAATCTTTGAAAGTGAGAAATATGTGGTGTAGCATAAATGAGTTGATGGTGGGAGCTGGCCTTACTTGTGACAGGTATACAGAAAATGCAGCAAAAGTGAGAAGGGGTTCTCAGAAGACCCTACCTTCATGTACATCATAGGTTTGAATGACTCAGAGGCTTTTCTCACATTTGTAACAAAACTTAATTTTTTTTTTCTTGCTTGGTAATTTACATGTACCATCAACTACACTAAATAAACTATAAATAAGTACCTACTGTTTCCTATGCCTTGATCTTAGGCTTACACTTTCCTGGATTAAAATGTCCATTAACTGACATACCCAACTTGTCGGAAATAATCCAATCGACCTGAATTGCTCAAATACTTTCTTGAAATGAACAAATGACACCTGTACAAAGTGTTTAAAAGCATATGTTCTCCCCCCAATGACTTGTCATTATGTCAAATGGGCTGTCCTTAATGTAAAATGTTTCCACTGAAACCAAAACCTCGATTGGTACTGTTTCATATTAAAATCAAACCCCTTAGCCAGGAGGAATGCAACTATTTGATATCTTGAATTCTTCCCCCTCTCATTCCTTAACTGACTGCTTTTGATTTGCTCCAGTCTTTGTAATCAGCATTCAGCTCCCATTCTGTCCCAATTAACACATGCAGAACATCCATTATTGAAGCATTATTATTGACCAACATACTTCCAAATCTTGTATCCTTATTAAATTACTGTTTTTTTTTCTCAATTTTTAGTTTACTCAGCTGTCAGTTTTTAGAAGCCAATTTTTTTGAAAGACTCTGTTTTTCTTTTGAAAAGAGTGCTTTGGAAGACTAATTGTCCTACCAGTTGTTTTCATTATAACCTGTACAGTGTATGTTCAACTCCAGTCTGCCTCTTCTGTATGGACAGGGCAGACAGAACTACCAAAAACCTTCTACAGGGGATTACAAACTTCTTGCAAAACGTGTCTTGTCAATCCTCCAGACACTGCCTCCTTCCAACGGCAGAGGCAAAGAAAGAACATGCTCAGTCTCCCATCTTTAATTCTATAGGTTAGTTAGATAGATTTTTATGACCCAGTTTCTAACAACTGATTTAAGTCGAGCTGGTCACAACCTTTTCTTTTTCGGTTATGGCTCACTGACTTGTTTTCCTGTTCCATTGCTCATGCTGAGCAATTCTCTAGGGAAAGATAAGACTTTGTCATGAAATTCTTGCCAAGTTCACCTTTTCCATTCCCCCTCCCCCTGCCCGACTGTTGTACAACATTGCTAGCTAAACTGTAGGTGGCAACAAACCTCATACTAAACTTACATCTACATAATTGTCCAAGGGCACAGGAACTGGTGAATCGGGCTTATAAAATCCGTTGTTGTATTTCAATTGCAGGTGATTTTGTTGTGCCTTGGTATACTTTTCAAGCTCAGCCCATTTGCCCTGTGCAATCAGACGTTTCCGCAAGCTTTTGGTGTGTTTTAATGGGATCCTGAAAAGAATGAAGCAACTAAAAGATAATATGCATATCTTTGGAGTAAACTACAATTTACATTTGTAGAGACAGTATTTTAATGGAAAGCACTTTTAGAAAAACCTATCAACCCTTAGGTGTCAGCAGGGCATGAAGTATTTTAAGCTGAGTGTACAGGTAATTCAAGTTTGCATATTGCTCCTTTGGTTAAACCAAATTAAACCTGAAATAAACAGTATGACCAATTGAATAAAACACTTAATTGAAACTGCTGAATGTATTTATATAAGCTCTGGTTCAACTTCTAGATAAGTTACATCCTACATGGTTAATTAAAAATATAAATTCACAAGATGAAAATAATCTTGAATATTTCAAAATTTAGCACAACGTCATGTGAAGATAGGTAAAACCCTTGGAATTTTTCTAAAAAGCGTAATTGTTATACATATAATTAAAATTGAAAGTCTATTTATATATATTTTCAAAGAGTAGGCCCACCTGAAATGAAATAGTAAATCATGCATCTTACAACTGTACATACTATAGTACTGTAGCTTGTCACTGGGTTTCACCTTGTTTGTCCTGACTAGCCTAATTTCCAAAATCCCTACAGCATATCTTGACAGGTGTTCATTAAGGTTATTTAAAGTAATGTTAGAACCAGATTGTGCTCTTACATAATTCAGACTTATACACCAATCTCATAGAGACGTCCATGATGAAATCCAGCCCGATGCTTTCCATATAGCACCTTCACGGTTGCTTAAGTGAAGTGTAAATAATGCTCTCGTCTCTCACTGACCACTCTGCTCATTGACTGACTACACTGAGATAACAGCACAAAGCTTCCTTATGTAGTCACACTATGTCTTTATGGAGAAGAGTCTTCTGGCACCCTATCTGCAATTTCATGGTCCGCTGGGCCAGGGAGTCTTTATCTTAATGCGCAATTAATGAAGTGGAAATACCCTGAAAAAGGCCGCAAAATCCGGGTTTTTGGAGCATCGGAGGAGTTAGCCTAATGTTTGTGCCAGAGATATAAACTACAGTGCCTGCAAGGTATGTTTAAACAGAGAAACAGTTCCTCCCTGTTAATACTACATATGAATGGCATTCATGGCAGTATGGGGCTGGAAGGCTGGGGCTGCAGCACCCCCAATTGGCCAAATCCTTACTGAATCGTGCAGACTTCCGTGACTCAGTCCTGCAGAGATAATGCTATGAGTGGGATCTGGAGTCAGGCAAGAATTCACCACCCTCCCCCCCCCCCCCTCCTTCTCCAAATGAGAAAGAGTCCCATACTGCCATAATGGCATTGTTGAAATCATGAACTACAAAATAGTAACAACTAAAACAGGTGTGGAAGTAGGGAAGTACAGCACTTACCTTACAAGTCCCTCTGTTAATGTCATCATTGCAATGACGAAGAGCAAAATTATTGACTTCATCTTTATTCTCAGTCAGTGCAAGCTGAAGGATAATAGCAACATGAATTCAGTCAGTTGTAAAATAAATCTCATTCAAATTTTTACCAATCATTAAGTTGCATTTTTGGATGCAATGTATTCTTCTACCTAGAATTTGAAAAGATTTTTGTAAATCTGAGCATGCACCTGAAAAACAATTCATGTTTGATATTAACAAAAGTACAAAATATGCATGTGTCACAGGAGTCATTAAACAATGCCCAGTTCTTTATACTGCAGAGCTTTATCAAGATTTTTAAAAAGATACAGTGAATGTATTGTATTAATGTAAATTTGGTACTTGTCATGGCTTACACATAGCAGACCATGTACCTTTACTAAGTCAAGTTTAATAGAAAATTGTTGTGTGTGTGCGTTCACCCATAAAATCTCTCAGGAGTCTTATGATCAACACAATAGAGACAATGTGACTACTATTGTAAATAAAGATGAACACAAAAGCCACACTGGCTGTTGTCAACATGACCTTCTCCCTGTTTGGGTACAGTATTTTGTTACATAAGCTCCTATGTTAAAACTGATTCAGTTTATACTGAATGAGGACATAATGCAACCTCCAAATCAATACAAGTTCAAAGCAGAAAATAATTTCATTAATAATTTATGAATCAATGTCTTATTTAGACATTTGTCATGTGACTGACGTTTTGAAAAGTACATTCATTTAAGTAGAGTTTATGTACAATACATACAGTATAGTGGTGACTGTATTGCTAGTATACTTTGTGCATGGTTATGCTACATACTGTACCAACAGTGCTATGAATTTACCACTCCTTTCATGATACCATAGATAGAGCATACAGTAGCTAACCAGTGAGTTACAGCACAATGTTAAAATTGTGGGGTAAACTAAGAGCAAAGTACAGTACAGTATTTTGGGTTGCAGTGAGAAACCAAGCCCAAAGGCCTGGTCCCAGTGTTGGGGAGCAAGGGAGCAAAGTCCCCAGATTTTGTGAGGTTTGAGTATATATCTCTATATTTTTAATTTTTTCAGTTAACCCAACTACCAACTGTTTCAACTTGGTGGGCAAGGAAAAAATGTGGGGGAAATCTCACTCCCCCCCCCCCTCCAGCTGCCACTGCAGGTAATACAATCATTCAGTTTTACTCTTAAACCATTTCTTGGAGACCTTACTAAAATAACACTCTGGTCAGTAGAAAATCACTTGTTTGGCCTTGGTGCCCTCTTAGTTCACGGGAACCCATAACTTAGATCTGTGCAAAATCTGCTTTGGAAATTAAACTTTTTGCTGAGTGGTACTCCAATACATTTTATCCATTACAAAAATCATGAATAAGGCAAACCACACTTTAAAGTGTAAGAAGAAATATGTGGGATTTTGATGTACAGTACTGTGTTGAATGCATCTACAGTACTGCACAAAGCATGCAGACCAAATGGACTTTCTTGTCATTAAATTTTATAGGGCAACAAGGCCATTTGCCAAAAATAAAAAGACCAATGGCCTTCATGTCTTTTGATTAATTCCAGCCCTAAAAGCCATAACTGAAAGACTGTATTTAGGCTGCTGAATTTTTATGTCAGTTATTCTTTCTCTTAATTTTTAGCCATGCCAAATTGGTAAAGCCTAGAAGTGCATGCAAAAAAAGGCATGAAAATAATGCCATCAAATTGGGTAAGTCTTAACCCCATGCCCTATGCAACATACATACTTTCAAGTATGTCTCAAAGATGACAGAGCGCTTTCATCATATCTACATCAAAAGCCCTGCCCTTTTGCTGGGCAAAATCTTTGTAGCAGGTACACATTTATTGTATCTAGTGAGAAGCAGCTTACGACCCATGTGGGATTATTGCATAAATTTAGGCCTAAACACTGTTGATACAGTATTTGCCTGGAAATGGGTGTAAGTTGCTCACCAACTGCAACGTGAAAGCACTCTTTAAGGCCTATGAAAATCAACACTTGGTATTGCTGTGGAGTGTGGGCAATATTTTTTGGGAAGGGGAATTTGACTGGAAGTAATTGCCTAAGGAAATTTGATGAGGTAGGCCTACACATAGGTGGGATTTTAAATAAGGGCCTACAGTAGGCCTAGTCCTGATGACTGACTTGAAATTCAGGTATTCTATTTGGATTCATACCATTTACATTAACTACTGTAGTCTTTTCTTATTATTGGTGTAAAAAGGAATACGGTCAGGGCTGGAAAAAATGTAAATTTCCCTGCAAGTAAATCAATTTCCCAGCAAGCAAATCAAAATTTACCAAAAAATTCACATGTTTGCATGTGCAAAAGTAGTCAAATTTCCTTCCAAATACCAAAATTTCCTAGCCCTTGAACAGGGCTGTGTGTTACCTTACATGGCCTGAGCTCAAATGAGCTTAGGCCATGTAACGTAACACACAGCCCTGTTCAAGGGCTAAAAATTTCCCTGCAATGAGCTTTCCACATTGCTGTTTTTTTCCAGCCATGCTTACTAGTAGGACTAGTGCACAGTTAGCACAGTGGCAATCCTGGACCATACTGGAAAGTATAGGGCCATTCACAGAAAGATCTCTGGCGTACGGAGAGGCTATGTACGCCAACAAATTTGGCGTACAGCATACCTAGCCCTTGAACAGGACCCAGCATTACGTTCCTATGCTATACGCTTCATTTCTGGGCCCTTGCCCGGTATACACAAAAAGACAACTCATTTGCCTACTCACGCGTGAGTAGGCATCCCTCACGTCCCCAAAAAGATACCTTTTCTCACCAAACTTTCCACAGATGATCTTTGTCATCACATTCACCTTCCACACAAATCTGTTAACGAAATAAGACCTTTAAAAGGGAGATTTTGGCTGGATAATTCTGTGAGTAATGTTAATTAAGCCTGTGCAGAGTAATTTTTCATTCGTAGAAGTCAGTGTTTGTCATGTGACCTCATATAAAACGGGGAAACATACGCAGTGACTGTACAATTTCGTAATGTACAGAGAGCTTACTATATGACGTACAAGTATTGACTAGCCGCGCTTACTAATTGGTCTTCGATATCTTGTCAAGCGGAAGTCCTTCCCATCATGCAACACAGTAGCAGATGATCAAGCTGTCAGGATGTAGATGTTAGTTACTGAGAAGGATGGCACCACATTTTCCCTTCCTTTTGCTATGAATTTGCTGGTATTAAACATTCCAGAAGGTATAAGTGGTATTTAAGAATGCTCAAAATCATTACGTTAACTCAAATCTGTTCCATGAACCATACCATTGTAATTAGAGCTCAGTTTGTTGTTTTGGCTTAAAACGTCGTTACCTTTGTACATGTAGGCCAGTGACCGTAGTAAGGAGTGACTACAAGGTGCGGATTATACGGTCACGTTCAGTGACTAAGCATACCCAGCTGCTACAAGGAAAATTACAACAGTTTGAATACAATTGCAATTACTGTGATGTATAATTCCAAACACCTCCACCTTGGCGTGATTCTTTGGCGTATGGCAAATGTACTTTCCGGTGTGGATCCTGGATATCACAATTCTTAGTCAATTGGTAGGCTAGCAGCCACATAGGGTCAAAATTCTGTGTGCCATTGTGTGCTGAAAAGAAATGTGTCCAGGGTTCACTGAAACAGTTAGGTCATCCTTTCTGTGTAGGCTGGTTAAGTTAGCAAGTTAGACTGTTATCTAGATCAAGTTCAAACTTTCCTGTCTCTCATTGGGCCAACCTAGGCCTAAGCAGAGTGGTAGCTTAGCCTAGGCTAATAAGTTATAAAGTTGCATTGACTCCGAATACAATCCCTAAATTGTACCACCTCTTGCAACAAAAACAGTTCTTTCGAATATTTACGGTACCTATAATTTTATTTTATACTTACATCCTTCCTTCGTCAATGATTAGAACGCCAACTTCGCCAATACAGATTGCGAAGTTTCCACCGTCCGCGTACTAACTTACTTTTTACTTTGACGTGTGTGACTTGAACTGTTTCACCAATGTGGTTAGCTAGCTGCTGAAGACATCATGTGAGGATGTTTGGCTTTAAGCCTGCGTAGCGCTTTCGTATTCTGAGTTTATTCCTCCTGGCGCTGTAGTTAAACAAAAAGCTTCACTCACTCTGCGGATAGTCTGCATCACACGTGCTTTTTATGCATGAGCAATATATTTAAATATATGGCTACTATGAGGTGCCGTATCGGCCAATATTTTATAACATAAATATATTTAGGTTATGTTATAAACTCAAAATATATTTATTATAGTTCCAATATATTTAGGTTATGATATAGAAAGTCCAATATATTTAGGTTATGATATAGAAATTGATATAAATGTGTTATATTATGAATCCAATATATATAGATTATATTACTACTCTATATAAATAGGTTATGAGTAAACTGTCTTAGTTTACGAGTAATCCATTATAGTTTATAAAATTGCAATATGGTTATGACTGGAAATGCAGCTCGAACAAACGAATGGCGTTACGTCACGAAGATAGGCGTGATCACAAACGGATGAGCGTGACAGTATGTGAAGGCGGGATCATATTTTTGTTCTAGCATCTCGAAGAATTCAGTGAATTTAACAAAAAAAGAAACTTGCTACAACTAGATTACCGAACTTAAGATTTCTGTGCCCTTGTGGAGACGCTATATAGCAGAGCCCGTGGCTGCCAAGAGAGTAACTAGACAAAATCGAGAAAGATATGGACAGTTTGTACAAGACAGGTTGGGCGACCCTCAAAATAAATGCCGTATACGGTTTAATAACTAAATAATTCCACGGCGATCCAGGGGGACCTTCGGACATCACCCCAATATTTCAAGAAAACGCCCATTGGATTTTAATTCCATACCGTAGCCTCCGTAGGCAGTAATTGAGTGAAAATGTGGTATTGTCCTAAACTACTGAGAACAAGCCGCCAGCCTTTACCACCGAAAAAGGAGGACTCGCTACTTTTACTATTTGGAAGACAAATCAATAGAGAAAAGTAAACATCTTCCCATACTTACATTCGGGCCTGTTACATTACTCAATGAATCATGAAGGGCCTAGGCCTAAATGATTGTCCGCTTGTGAAAGCTGTATTATGTCTAAGTATTTTACGAGTACCTCTAAACATGAACTTGCAGTTTGCGGTGTTGCTAGCGCGGATGAAAAACAGGCTTTTGCTTCGGTAACGCGAGCTCGGGTCCCACATGGATCAGTAATTTTCCTTTTTCTTTTTTTCCCTTTTTTGTGTTAGGGCTTTCTCCTTTTTTCCTTTTGTCTTTCTTATCCTTTGTAACAATGCCAAACATTATATCTTCTTCGTGCCGCGACGAGGTGCATGAGGGATTAATAAAGAAACCCTTTTATCTTTTGTTTTGTATGTACAAGCATGTGCTCAGGCAGTCAGGACGTAAATAACCCATAACCTTATAATCTAACCTAACCCGAGTCCCAAATCTCAATGAGTCGGGGAAAATGTGACCAGTGGCGCGTACTCAGGATTTCGCTCTGAAGGAGGGGGCATGCAGTATGCTGAGGGATCGCATGGTCTGGTCAGGGTGTAAGGGGATATCCGCTCCCCTTACTTCTGGAAAATCTGGGTGTCCTTACATGTAATCTGGGGCTATGTTGGCCTGTGCTAACTTTTGCAGTTAAATCTAGAGTTGGCCTATCACAATATGTGCGTATTATTTGGAACGAAAGAATTGGCATCAGCGAGGGTGCTTTGGGGCGACAACGCCTCCCCCCCCCCCCACCCTTTGAAAGTTTTGGAGAAATTGGGTGTCCCTTCATTCATTCTGGTGTCACATATGCTATTTGAAGTAAAATTTAAGTACTAACAAAATTATGTATTTTTAGGATAAAAAATAGCATCCGCCGGGAGGGGCCTGGCCCAATGCCTCCCATGCGTACGCCACTTAATGAGACTGAGTAATGAAAGGGATGGGGGACTAATGAGATGAGAGACTAATGAATGAGGTAAGGAGACTTATGATACGAGGAGTTGATGAGACGAGGACTAATGGGAGAGGGACAATTAAGATTTGGGTCTATACAATTATGTACAGAGCCGTGACTTTGTAAGAACAACTACTTCTAGGAAACCATGATCTTTGAGGTGGGACCCTGGATCCCCGACCTGGAGCCAGAAGCTCTCGCTTTGTGCTCAGTTTCGCACTGCAAGCGAAAATGTTCATTCCCAACATTTTCCTTTGCCCTTTGTTTGCTGTCCCCCCCTTCCCCCAAAATTGATATTGTAGCGCTGCCACTGCTCTCTCACTCAAGACAATATTTATTCTTAAACTGCATTTGTGTTGCATGCGCATGCAGGTATCAGGTAGTCAGCTAGATGGGTGAGTTCCGCACTGCCGGACTCTGTCGGACTCGGATCCCGGCTGATTCGAACACAGCTTGGACTCGAGACCATCTGTACTGGGCTTGACTTGGACTTGGAACTTCTGGACTCGGATCCGGCTCAGGACTCGGGGCAGTTGGACACGACTCCATCCCTGCAAAATAAAGAATGTTTAGGTTCTGCTATACAAGCCTGGGAAAGGCATTTCCGGCTGTCTGAGAAATAACAATTTTATGAACACTCCGTGCCAACTGCCGATAGCGCTCGGCTTACTATAGTCTTTCGGACAGCATTGAATTGTTCAGGCAAAGAATGTTCTGTCCCACCAAACTTAAATGGCCCCTATTATAGCGGCCCATACCCTCTCATGGCGACATACGCAAACTTAAAACTAGCGACGTAAGTCTTCAGTGAATAGCTTTGATCACCTGAGACATAAATAGGGGTGGCGCCAGCAGGATGTCGGGGAAGGTCGGCGATTTTGTCGGGGAGGACTTAAAAAATAAAAAAAATTAAAGAAAACCTAAAAGGACTGAAGTTACTGGGTTGGTGATTTTGAACATCAGTCATAAAATTACAACATATCCCCAATATTAGCTTCAGATTGTTAAAAGTGGCAAAATTTTCCAGTTTCGATGGATACTCAGTACAACAAATAACCAAAGCCACCTGCACTGTTAATCACTCCGAGATTTTACCTAATTTTGCTCTTGAAAGGCATATCACTTAATAAAGAACCTAATTTTATCATTATAACCTTACAAAAAACAAATTTTCTGCAATATAATAAGCTCAAAATGTTCAAATCTTCGTTCAAAAAAGGGAAAAACTTTTCGGGCAAACTTCTAGTCTCGTCTGGAGACCTAAGTACGTAGGTCTAGAACGAATAAATGCATGAACGCAACAGAATTTCAGCTGTCGTGTATAAAACGTTTTTGATTTTACCGATAAAAAGGACAGATTCTTTGATAAACACCAGACGTTTTAATGGTCTTTACAAAAGCCAAATTTCTTTCAAAAATTTTAATTTTTTTCTTCAAAATATACTCCAGATTTTGAAGTATTTGTTAAAAAGAAAGTCAGAAATTTTGCCAATTCACGTCCCACTGAGACCCACTCAATGCCTTTGTCGGGGCCTGGAAATGCTGGCCCCCCTGTCGGGGAGCTTGCCCCCCCCCCTGTCGGGCAAATCCTGGCGCCACCCCCGGACATAAACATATGGTAGACACCAGTTAGCATTTTTCGTTATAAAGCAAATATTTTTCTAATATACGCTTTTATTTTCACAAGAGGTAAACGTTTTCGGGCGAAATTTGCTGTTTGTCAGAGCGCCTTAGTATACGTAAAGAAGGACTACAATAAAATGTGTAACACCAAACGAATTTCAGTCTTCCATATAACTTTCTTGATTTTGCTGATATGATTGGTAGATTCTTCCATAAACACCCCGATTTTTAATGAGCCACACTAAAAGCCAAATTAACTTCTTTCCAACACTTCAAACCAACTTTTGAACAAGTCGCTCGGGATTTTCAAATAATTGTTACAAGAAAGCCAAAAAATTGAGAAGATATGCGCGCCTCAAATTCTGCCTATCACATCCCACCGGCAACTCATCGACCGTTTTCGGGGCTTCCAAAACCTATGATGATTGGTCTTTTAAGCCACAGGCTTCCCAAAAGTGTCGCAATTTTTTAGCTGTTTAATTTTTCGTGACTATGTTACCCTTATTATGATACTTTTCTATTTTCGGTCAAATACTTGAACGAATTTGGATATTCAACCTTTTCGGGCATATTGTGTTGTGATAACCTGTGGCGTAAAACTCACGAATAACTGTACAGCTTTTTGCGCTGCCCGAAGGTGAAGCGAAATTTTGGAATCTTGTCCAATTTTCTTGAAAATTTTACTGCGACTATATGACATTTCTTTCCCCTTTTTCGGGCATATCTTTTTTAAGATTTCGGCCACATTCAGGCCCGTAGCCAGCCCATGTGGAGCGGTGGGTCTTTTTTCCAAGATGTGGACCTTTTTCCCAAATACGAAGGCGGCTGGCGCGTGCCGTAAGCATGCAGTTGTTAGGGGTCAGGGGCATGCTTCCCCGGAAAAGTTTGAATTCTGCAGATCTCCTGCAATCTGGAGCATTTTAAAGGACTTTTGAACACAACAGAAGTCCTTTTTCTCCAGGAATTCCACACAGTACACCACTTTTTAAGAAAAAATCATACATGTAATCTGAAAGGTTTTATCTTCCTGCAAAAAGTGAACGGAAATTCGTCCTCAATATGTCAAGATAAAAAATATTTCATAGCTCACCCTTCAAACTCCAGAACACAGGACTGGAAAAATGGACCTCCCTCAAGTTGGGGATGGTCGTTCGAACTCTCCGACCCCCTGGCTACGGGCCTGACATTTAGGGATTTTCTGAAAAACCATGCTATTTTTTCTTCAGAATTAAAGGACTGTCCGATTTCTTCCTGCACGAATTTAGATTTTGGGGAAATTTGGGGACAGCCTTCCCCCGCCCCGTCTCGTACACTGGGTATTCCACTCCACCCAACATCCTGGTAGCATTCCCATATAGGCCCCATATGGGCCCCATATCGACAAACACATGGGTCCCATATACCTTTTGCACCCAAGATCCATATGGGACCCATATGGGCCAGCCCAGGAAACCCATATGATGCATATGGGATAGTGCTGGGACCAATTTGGGCAATTGCCCCATATGGGCCCCAGTACTATCCCATATGGGCATACCGGGATGGCCCATATGGCCCCATGTGGGTCTTGGGTGCAAAATAATATGGGACCCATATGGTTTGACGTATATGGGGCCCACATGGGAATGCTACCTTAGCTAGGTGAGGTCCTGTAGTGGTAAGGTTGCGACCCTTGAGACTGCATTGACCCAACATGGGCTTGGTTGTTGCATTGGCCAATGACTGGCAACACTGGCTGTGAAAAGTGCAAATTCCTTCCAACCAAATTTGACTTAATTATTCTACCCCCCCCCCACACACACACACAAAGTATGACTTTGAAACAAATTTGTGCATTCCCAGGAATTGAAAAAAAATCCCAACAGGAGGAAGAAACAGGCCAGATGCTATAGGGGCCATGCTAGGAGCACGCTTTTTCAGGGACGCTTTTGCAGGGATGGAGCCCCAAGCCCCAAAATATGTAAACACTCCCCTCGTGACATATGTTACGATGGCCTTAATATTCCTCGCGAAACGAAAGATGTGAGTCGTCGTTGATGGTGAATTTTATGATTATGCTTCTGTTGAGTTAGGTCTTCCCAGGGGACAGTCCTTGGGCCGCGTGACTATTATTCTTGTGCTAATTAATGACTTCCCTGATTGTGTTTACTCCCAAGTGAGGTTGTTTGCTGATGAATGTCTCCTTTATAGGCACATAAGAAATCAAAGTGACCACATTGCCTTTCAACAAGATTTTCAAAGTCTTACTTCTTGGGCTAAAACATGGAGTATGAGTTTCAACTCAAAGAAATGCTACTTGCTGAGGACCCGACCAAAGTAATCTTTCTACCATACCAAAGAGATAACATACTTCAGCATCCCCCTACTAAGGTGTCACCATCTCGGACCAAGGGCGTCAATTTGATTTTCAAAGTGGGGAGGGGGAGGGCACCTGGCCGATTTTTTTTTTCGCCTGTCTTTTCAAGGTGTCAACAGCGGCGTACTACAGTAGCTACACATTTTCGCGGGGGAGAGGGGGTGGATGCCAGTGCACATCCAAATTTTACGATCAGACGGTGTGGACAGAACCGACTGTACTATAGGGGCGTAATTTGCCGTGCGCGAAGCGCGCTGAAGCTCTTGTCCTTTCGAATATTTGCAATATGGAGCTTGTGTATTGCAGAGAAGTTTGGATTGAGTTTCATGTAAGCTGGGGGATGGATGAAGAATTTCGATATCCTGTTGTCAAATCTAAGATTGAGCGGCGACCAACGATCGTTGTTGATACATTATGTTACCCAACGCCTACAAAATGAGGCTCTCCGACGAAATTTTTGAGTCAAGAGCTTATATTGGAGAAAATTTTGAATTTTATGAAAAGAAATTCCGGCACTGTAGCCACTGTTGTCACTTGATCATCCGGTGTCATATGTAGCAAATTTCCGATTTTGTCACCTCCAGAGCTCGAAGAAGTTTTCCAAATTGAAGGTATAATCGAGCACCTCTGCTTAGGAATTGCAATCTGCGGAGCGCGAAGCGCGCGGAAAGTTTGCTTAAATGTGTACTGGAAGGTGTTTTTTGATTGGTTACTGTCATTGAATTGTATCTATTGTATTCTTTGTTAGGTTTAGGGGTTGGGTTAGGGACAAGCGTTGTCGTTAGCCAGTTAGGAAATATTTTGTCAAACAGTGAGCATCGCGGCCCGGAAAGTTTTGCTTTTTTGGAACAACTAATGACGAATATGAAGCTCTTTTTGGAGATAGCTTGGAATTTCGGAATTTCATGAGTTGTCAAAACCATATTGAAGACTGGTTTCACAAATGGCAAATTTCCGAATTCTTCATTTCTTCAGAGCCCCTGTAGCTACGCCACAGGGGGTCTGAGGAAAGGGGGCCCAGATGCAAAATGGTGCCAAATGTTTCAATATTTTTGAGGTACTTTAGGAAACTCCAAAGTTTTCAAAACATGGCCTTGAAAGTGTGGGTAATTACTTCAACGGACTATTCGGTCAGTCTGAATTAAACTTGTACGTGGTTTACTCTATAAGTGTCCTGAATAGAATCACAACGAAAATTGCGATAGTTTGCGAAGGATTTGTACAAAGGTTCTAATAGTAAGGAACCATTTTTTGATGAAAGAAGGTAAAATCCATAAACTGAACAAAGCACACGTCAATCTAATCTAGGAAAATCACAGATCGAGGGGGGGGGGGGGGGAGGGGTTTGTACCCACTGGTGTTACTGAGACACCGTTGCATAGGCCAAGATTGTTGATACAAAAAACGTCAGAATATCTCCTTTCGAAGTTTAGAACGACATCTCATCATACAATATCTGCAAACAGAGGATGGAAGTGTACCTGTTTTTCCAGACTGAATTGTATTATCTTGCAAAATTCAGTGTGATTTTACTTCTCGAGGTATAAATACGAAATTGTCGAATCGCTATACGAAAGCGTGATTTACTCGTGTCGAAATTTCGTATTCGAATTCATTTATTTTTCTGAAAAAGTTGAATGCAGACTGTGCACCGAGACATTTTCCTTAAAATATGTTAAGCCTGCCAGGCTTGTCATTCACTAAAGATTACCAATTTCATTAAAATGAAGTAGGTGACGATTCCTCTTCTTCAAATTCCTTAATGTTGTGCTCCTTCATAAACACACCTGCTGCCCTATGCACTCGAACAATCGACATAATCACAGAGACAGATAAATAATGAATGTTTGATATGCAAGTGAAAAAGAACATCAATGAGACTGCAAGCGCGCGGAGCGCGCAAAAAATTGGGGGATTTGCAATAAATTTATAAACGTGTTATTATTGATACGGAAATCGAACGTAGAGCACATCTTCCATAACCTACATTTATTACATGTATAGATTTGGTAGAAGTTAACATTTAAGTTTCAGGTCAAAAAGAGGTCATTAAAGCATGTGCTATGTTAGGTCTTTTTTAAAAGAAATCTTGTCTCCAGAGGGGACGGTTTTAGTTTCATGACTGACCTTCTTAAAAAACCGAAACTTCCTCCTTTACAGATCCGAAGCAAAATCGACAGATCACGGTATATTAAAGGTACAAAATCCTTAATGAGCAGCTACCGGCGGTCCTACAGGATCAGTATCTTACTTTTCTTCCAAGACGGAAGCGGATTAGACCTATCCAATTTGTGACTCCACCTATTCGAATATCATTGAGAACCAGATTACCAATCGATAGCAAATCCTTTCAGTATATTAATTGCAAAACCGCCCAGTATTCCTTCGTTCCATCAACTATCCGCCTTGTTGGAATAAACTATCCGATGAAACAGGGGTGTCGAGAAAAGTAAGACATAGAAACATAAGACCTAACACCTAAGACCTAGAAACATAAGACCTAGAAACATAAGACCTAGAAACATAAGACCCTCAAAAATATTGTAATGGGTGCATTATTTTTCATCAGGGTCTTACTTTTCTACAGACACCTGTGTAGGCCAGTGTCTAGAAAAGTTTGACCAGGAGAAAAATTCATAATGCCGTTTTCAGGAACACTCCGGGATATAATATTACACTTTTCACCATATGATTAATGCTAAAATAAATCAAGAACTGGATTCTGGTTATTTTTCATCAGGGTCTTACTTTTTGAGACACCTGTGTGGGTGTCTAGAAAAGTAAGACCCAGAGTAAAAGTTGTAATAGTGTTGTCGGGAAGTCCTCCAAGATACTACAATACATATTTCAGGCTTAGATTAATGCAAAAACACACCAAAAACTAGATGTGATGGTTTTTCCATCAGGATCTTATTTTTCTAGACACCTGTGTGGGTGTCTGGAAAAGTAAGACCCGGAGAAAAAATTATAATGCCGTTTTTCTGGCAGGAACGCTCCGGCATACTGTAACACATTTTATGCAATATGATAAGTGCTAAAATAAATCAAGAACGGGACACTGGTTATTTTTCATCAGGGTCTAACTTTTCTAGACACCTACACAGGTGTCTGTAGAAAAGTAAGACCCTGATGAAAAATAATGCACCCATTACAGTATTTTTGAGGGTCTTATGTTTCTAGGTCTTATGTTTCTAGGTCTTAGGTCTTATGTTTCTAGGTCTTACTTTTCTAGACACCCGATGAAACAGTCAATTTACAGGTCCATGGACGCCTTCAGGTGCCGTCTGGCGTCTTGCTGATCCCTCTCTCTCTTACTCCGTTGCGTTTGTGCCCTTTGGGACTCTGCTACGCATTTCCAAAGAAGACTCGAAGAATATTGCCATGGATGTATAATCCATAACAATAGATTTAGCCTACATATTAATTTGAAAACAAAACAAGTGTTTATGGCGAATTACAGACTTCTGCAGGTCTTTTCTGTAGGAACAGTTTCATCTCTGTTGTAACATAGGCCCGTTTAAAAATATACGTAGGTAGCCTATGTACTGACACAAATGATACTGTGGGCTTTCGTTCATAGGGGATGATCTTAGAGCGAACTTAAACCACCCCTCCCCCCTCCAGGCCATAGGCAGTTGATGCTGTACAACACATCTCACATGACAAACACGGGACCTTGATGCACTGGCAGAGATGGCCGTGATGTCATTAGCGACTGACCCATTAATTCCATAGCGCGGTTAGTCGCATAAAGGTCAGTTGCTGCGGGCGCCCTTTCAACACGTAAACTAGTGTTTCCCCAATTTGTTATGAGTGGGGATTAACTTTTTCTAATTTTTTTCAGTTTTGTTCCATAATTACAAAAATTGTCAAAATTACAAAAAACTGTAGAAAAGTTGGTGTTTTGGATTCCCAGGGGAATGGACCCTGGCCCTAAAATATGAAAAAAAATCGGATTTTTGTCTTAGGCCTGTGCAGTCACGGTGGCGTACGAGACGGACGGGCAGATGGAAAACTGTCCCGGCCCCTCCAAAAAGAAATCCACAAAATCTAAAGTCGGGCGAGAATTTGGGAAAAATTCGGCCAGGAGTTTGGAGAGAAATTGGAGAGCCACTTAATTTTAAAAAATGGCATGATTTTTGTTCCCGAAATCTTAAAAAGATTTGCCCGAAAAAGGAAAGAAACTTCATAGTCGCGGTAAAATTTCCATGGAGAATCAACAACTTAACTCCCAAAAATTCGCTATACGTTCGGGCAGTGAAATAAACTATTATTCGTGAGTTTTACTTTAAAGTATTTCAAAACGAAATTCCCGAAATGTTTGAATATCCGAAACCTTTCAAGCATTTGCCCGAGTAGAAAAGTATCATGATAGTGAGAGTATTGTATTTACAAAAAATCAAAAAGATAAAAAATATCATTTGGGAAGCATGTGACTTAAAAGACACAACCATCCTTTAGCCCGTTTTTAAATTTTGTGTAACACAAAGCTCGAAATGGCCGATTATTTTAACAATTTCAAATTTTTTCCCGGCAATAAAAATTACTTTGTTCAGTAAGTAAAATAAAAGTAAAGTAAAGTAAAATAAAAAAAAAGATAAACACTTGCGACACATTTGGGTAGCTTGCGAAAAGTTTTCCCAATCCTCTCTTCATACTGTAGTCTTGCAAAAATTTCAAACGGAAACTTAAAATAGCGACTACTTAGATTCCCCTTATAAGCGTAGGAAATACCATTTTCGACTGTCTGAGGGGTACGAATTTTCAAGTAATTTCTGTACGCACCGCCCCACAATGAAGGCGCTCCTTTTAGAGAGTTTCGGACAAAATTAAATTTTTCGTGCAGAAAATCTTCTGTCCCAAACTGAAATGCTCCAGTACGCCTCAGGACGGGCATATGTGACACTAGACACACAGTAACACCGGATCAGGCTACAACAGGCTATGGTTTTCCCATCTTCTCTTTCGCCCCTGTGGTTGTAGAATGTGCCCACGGTATTCCCCGCCTGTCGTAAGAGGCGACCAAAGGGGAAACCAAGTTTGAACCTGATTACTTGTGAAAACAAATTTAAACTTTAAAATTTTATAGAGTTGACTTACACTATATAACACATCCGTATTGGAGTGTCGTTGGTAAAGGTCAAGAGCAGTGCCCCCAAACTTATTTTGAAACAACAGCTAAAAATGGCAATTTTCTTCTTATTCCTCTTCAAAGTATCTTTCATCATATTTTAAACTTCAGTAGCCTGTTACATATGAGTAAACAAGCAGTAAATTTCACATTTGAAGGGAAATCGTTGTCACATGACTCTAAACAGCCAATCATAAAACAGGACAGTCTACCACACTTCTCCATGGGGTGAATGTTTTTGCCCTGTAAATCTCATCAAACTCGACTCATCTCTACTCAACTCAACACAAGTTCTCTGCCATACAAATTCAGTCCTCCAATACAACTCCACGTTCGTAAATATTTAACATCACTTAATAAAGGAGAAAAAACTTTATGTGCCCCTCGTAAATCGCAACTTGAAATTCTTTATGCCATAATGCTTGCACTTAAAATCAAAGTTTTGGAAACTTTCTCTGGTCATCGAGTGACACCGGCCAACTGCAGTGGTTCTTTCATAAAATCCCGATTTATTAGCCCTTGATTTTCAAATATTTGTCTAACAAGGCAATAGTATTAGACTTGTTAAAAGGAAGGGCAGTTCGATCTTCAATAATCGAGTTTTCAAATCGGGCATGCCTACATTCGCATTGCAAATGATGCTAAAAAACAGATTGCATCATAATGCCTCCTGGCAGACGCACGCCTGACGGTGGGATTGTAGGGGTTTCCATAACCGTGCTAATTAGATCATCAGTTATAGATAAAATTATATTAATCACAGCCGAATAAATTTCAAGGGGCAACATCACTTGAAGGTGGTAGCAGGGGTGTCTATCATGGTACAAAGGGCGCTCTTCCCACTAATGAAAATATTGGGTTAATTATATCGTTTTGCGCCAAATTATTTGGACAGAATCTGAAAAAACCACTTAGAATAAACAAAATGTAACATTGTGGTGTACAGATGACTTTAGGGCTTCTACAGAAAACGTCAATTTGAGCCTATTTCCAAGCAATAATATCTATGCTTTGTGTAACGTATGTGTGTGCATGTGCGTGTGCATGTGTGATTGTTTGTTTGTTTGTATAGCGAGTGCATGAGTGTTCGCGTTCGTGTGGGAGCTTTGCTTAAAGACGAGTCTGATCACGGACATGATCTCTGTTGAAAAAAAACTTTCCCATGATCCACAAACCGGATCTACACCCTAGAGGCAGTGTTCTGATTATGTGGGGACTCTATAGATAATATGATTAATATGATTAGATAATGTGACTCTATAGATAATAGTCGATGAAATACTGTGAAACTCTAACACATGAAAATTGCTGCACAGTTTTCACGAGATCTTACACAGTCAACATAATTACCTACTAAGCTATAGTGCAATGGAAAGTGTTTATAAATTTTGGGCATGATCATAATTATGATGCATGCACGGTTTCCATGAGGTCACACTGAAACTCACACTATACTTGGAGTCGACACTCGAGGTAGGCTCCTCGTATAATCGCGTTTTGACCGCCTCTCTTCCAGAATCATGTGAGATTCTAAATTTCCTACATACGTGACCCTTATGAGCAGCTCCTTTAGGGCAAAAATTAATTAATCATCAGTGGAAATTCCCTTCATTATTTTCGAACATCAACATACGCAATCTCTTAGTCGGAAAAGGCATACCTGTAGCTATTTCCACACACTCATCGATACAGCCAACATGTTATAATTAGGTCCGTGGTCACATTTTTGAATAATAATTCAATGAAACTGAAATAGTGAATACAGGTTGGTCGGTTATTGTTTTCTAATTGTTTTTCTTTGATGAACAACACTCCCAAAATTAGGGAATGACTTTAAAATAGGAAAGCCGTGTTATTTGGACCGGTGTGTAAATTGAACCACCTGCATTATTCCAACACAGAAGGAGAGGGTATCTTACTTTTATGTGTCTTTGATACCTAACTCAGAACACTCACGTTTGACTTCGTAATCGATAAGGTGATTTCCACAATTCTGTATGGTTTTTATTAAAACCTGGTGAACTGATCTTATTTTCGAGTTGACCCTTTGTAGGGTTTTTACTCGGAAATGATTTGTTCACGCGCAAGGCATAATGATTATGACAAAATATAATAATTCCTATTGAGTGCTGGGCTGTATTTCCGTAAAATTTACACTTGGCTAGGCTACAGGAGTTTGGGTAAAATTAGTAACATCGTGTAATTTGAACCACCCATGGTGAGTAATATATGATGTGTAAAATGGACCGGTCCAAATTACAAACAAGTGGGCCCGGTGATTCAATTAATTACACACATGGAAATGAATAGACAGTAGGAGTACCCTACATAGAAGAATTTGCTCACCCTTTCATTCCTCTTCGCAGTTTGTATTAGTAATAAGCTTGGGCATATGCGTAATTCCAATGCCATGAGCCAATTACTAAACTTGGTCTGTGCCTACTTGGTACGTTGCGGCACCTGACTTTGAGATGGGGAAGGCAAGTAAAAGGGCAAGTCCTTTTAAGGGGAAGTAACATCAATTAGGCCTAAAATATAACACTAAAAGACAGGAAGGGTGTGAGAAGTGTTTCTGTTATCAATTCACATGATGATTTGAGAAATTTTGCAGCAATTTTACACCTTGTTGGTTCAAATTACACATGGGTGGTGTAAATTGGACCACTTTCAAAATTTTCTATTTTTGGCGATAACTCTCCCTGGGAAAATGTAAAGAGAGTTTCTACTCTCCTACAAAAAGAATATTCCATTAATCTCCCAATAGTGCCCCTTAGAGCAGTTGGTTGCGCTTATCTCTGATTTTGTGGGGCTTTGTAATTAGGGGGTCCAAATTACACGGCTTTCCCTACCTTTATGATACCCCTCATAGCCCTGATATGTGTTTCCTGTATTACATGCAGTCTAACAAGAGTTTGATATAAATACTAGAAGTTTTACTTTCGTATTTTAAACTTGGTTCCCCAAATTGTTTCCGTCATACCCTCGAGACTTTCCTGATTGTGAGAAATAAATACGAACATTTGCTTGTGTAGCTTTCAGGTAATATGCTAGCATTTGTCTTTGAGGCATAAAGAAATAAATATGGCAAAACTATCTTTTGCGGCCGTAAAAATCCTTACGTTTTCTATTGTCGAAAACTGTATTGTCGCTGATATCGGAAAGCACTCAAATTTACTCAACGAATTTGCAGACCGTGAATGTCCTCTCTCGGGTAAATATCATGCTAGTATATTGGTCTACATTATATAAATATTTATTTTTCAGTTTACAGAGAGTTGATGTGACTTTGGACATAAAATAACTGAGCCGAAAAACTCGATCTAACTAACTAACCAACTACTGTTTTTTGCTCAAATGTTGTGTAGTGAATTTCTTTCTTAGCCGTGAGGTAGTGTATCCTCCTACCATTCCAGAACTTAGTACAGTATAGTGTAGAAGAAGTTGCAGGAATTGAGGTCTTACGGTCGAGATGCTGGAAGGCCTGCAGCCAAGCAAGGCACCGAAGGGGGGCCAAAATCCTTCCGGGGTTTTATTGGGGGGATATGTATAAATGCATCAAGTCAATGACAAACTTCACAGTCTTTAGGGGACACGAAAAATTTTACATGGGGGTTTCGCCCTGCCCCCCATTCAGTAGCTACAGGCCTGGGTGTTGGACACGTTGAACCTAGCTGAGAGCCCTCCAGGAAGTATCCTCTTTGGGGACCGTACTTTTTTTTTAAAACGCCTTGTGCCGTATTTTGATGTTTGTGTATAAAAATTGGAAAGGAACCAATAGCGAGCGTAATTAAAAGAAGGGTCAAAGGTCATTTCACGTTTTGATATATTAGGGGTGTAATTATCCTTAGCATTTTGTTAAAATTCACATTGAAACTTGATGTGTGGTTCTCAAGATATGAGCAAGTAAAGTTGTCACGTTTTCGACAAACAGTGAACTTTAAGCAAGCACATATGACGTCATATCCCCACATTTATGGACAGTGTTTTGTTTTTCTTTAAACGTTGCAGCCTATTTTCCCCTCAACAATCCCATATCATCATAATGTGACTACATAAGTGGCATGAGAACTCTTGTAACTTTGCAATCCCCATGGGGAGGTCCTATTCCTGTTGACTTCAACACAACAGCCTCAAAAACAAAGGGAAACAAAACATTTCTTGTCAATGTGAGGAAGTGAGTAATCTTTTCTGCCCTCAACTGCACTTTGGAACACAATTTCTAAACTTCTCCTTTTATTTCAGTGTGAGCGGTCACCTGCATAGCCGGCTGAGTACTGCATATTCCTTGTTCAGTCATACAATCAAAACCACAGTTATGTCCGTTTCCCGAAAGGATACTGTTAGAGATCGCCGTTGGTCCTTGAGGAATGATAGTGCACCGCAAGTTATGACCAAAATGTCCATGCATCTGAGTGGGGCATTACCAGGTTCAATATTGGATAGCTTGGCAATTTAAACATCCCCACGAAAAGCAATGCAATGAAGAAAATCTCCTTAAGGGTACAGTAGTATCTCAACGACACTTGACAACTTAAGATACTGCGCGTGTTTATTTTCTCCACGAAACCATTCCAGTATGTAATGAATAGGCTATGGTATTCACCTGTGGCAATAACTGAGAATATTATAGGCCTACTAGCAAATTCTCTTAGAGAGTCAATACAAAGAGTTCTCTCCAGTTAATAAAAAACATGTATGTTAGCAGATCCGTAGTCATGCAAGGGGTCGCCAAAGAGGGCTAAGCCCCCATGATTTTCCCCAGATAGGCCTAATTTGATTATTTTCATTCGGACTTATTACTTGCAGTAGCCCACACACTTTGTCACCTTGAAAATTTTCCCGGGTTTTGCCTTCTTCTCACTGTGGCTACGAGCGGGAAATAGGCTATATAGCATATTACGGTGACCGTGACTGCCCTATATTCCGACAGCCCTATATGTTCCGACACCCATGTGCTCATCTACGATCAAATGTCGGAACAAAAGGGGGTCGGAATATGAGGGTGTAGAGTATAGGGCTGTAACCGCATATTACCGGAGGTATATAAAAATATCAAACCAATTCTGAACGGCCCCTACCAAGATTCTTGCAAAGGCACTCTTTAGGTTACTTTACTAAGTACAAGTAATTAGCATTGGCCTACTGAAAATATAGACCTACAAAGAAGAAAGCCTAAGAATTGGAATCTAGACAACTCCCTCATCGTCAAGTAGCAAGTGGCCTAGGTCAGCCATTAAGCTTGGTGCTAAGCATAAGCCGGAAAACTGCTTGGTGTTCAGCATAAGCCGGAAAACATGTCAGTGAGCCACAACTGAAATATAGCCTTGGCCAGCCTGATTTAACCAACAAACTTAAAGGGCCAAACCTCTCACCCCAAACTACAATTTTGGTACGGGGGTACCAAAATTCTCAATTGGCTCAGCTCTTTGTTTGACAGCTAATTCAAACAATGCAGGGTACCAAAGCTTGTATTACACAGCACGAACGGTACTGAGAGTGTTTTGATTATATAAATTGAGTTTTTCTTTACTCACCTTGAAGCAATAAACTGAGATTGTATCTGGATGAGCATAAATTTCAGACAATTGTGGGAGGAGCTTAAGTAAGAAGGTTAGGAGAATTGTTACTGTTTGGGGTGAGAGAACTGGGCCTTTAAGCCATGAAAACCTCATCTAACCTGACCTTAACTTATACGAACCAAACTCAAACTAAATGTGCCCGTTCTCTACAAGCAACATCAAGCTACCTCTACCAATGGTTATTACAGGTTTAAAACTAAGTTTTTTGAAGTCTTCTTACAAACAAGACAGTAGTGGCGTAGCTAGGATTTTTTCCGGGGGGGGGGGGGGAGCAAAGGTATGAAATTTCCCCAAAACTATTCCCGGTCAATGTGTATGTATTTCACATAAAACATGCAAACTTACAAGTATAACAACATTACCATGTCATTTTGTAATATTACCTGCATTTTAATCTTAAAGTGAAAATAGAGCAATCGGAAATAACAAAGTATATTATTTTGGTAAACAATATCTGGTTTATTTTTATGTACTAACGCAGTGGCGTACGCAGGATTTCTCTGAATGGGGAGGGGCATGCAGTATGGTCTAAGGGGAGGGGTGTCCGGAAATTTTTTGACTTTTTCAAGGAGCCTAGATGCAAAATGGTGCGAGATTTTCGACTTTGACAGGAACAGTGTTAAAAGTTGAATCGTGGTGGTTCATGAGGATAAAACTGAAACTTTTGTGTCTTGACATGCATTTCCTTATGCCATTTATGCTACCTTGCGAAGAAAAACTTGTCATTAAATTTGCACACTTTTATTAGTCAAAATAAGAGAGCATTGATCGGTATTTGTGCTTTTTCTTGGCCACAAAATGTTTTTTTGTCATAAAGATTATCTAAGCGGAGCGCCACCATTAGTTGGCGCGGAACGTAGAGAAAATTTGGAAAAATCAGAACCCTTAGATGGCCGGAAATAGGATTTTCCAGGCTAATACGAAGAATCTAGCCAGTCGCTTTCTTCTTTTGTCGTTTGAAATAAAATGCTCACTTCAATGCATGTTCGCAAACTGCAAAGTGATCAGAGAGTTAAGAGCTAATTTTACCCCCAAAATGTAATTTTGCCCAAAAGATCGAGCGAAGCGCCACCATTGGTTGGCGCGGAGCGTAAAGAAAATTTCGAAAAATCAGACCCTCAGATGGTCAAAATAGCGTACTTATGCTTGTAAAGAGAATCTAAGCATGTAGTCTTTATTATCGATGCCACCAGTGGGAAACAGAGTCTACCTTTTTAAGTAAAAATTGGAATTTGACAGAAGTTGCCTAGGTCTATTTGTAGGAATTAAAAAAAAGTTGGCATCACTGAAAGACCTTGCAGGGACAATCCTCCCCCTTTGAAAATTTCTGAAAATTGGGTGTCCTTATAAGCAATCTGGTGCCACATATGCTAACTTTTGAAGTGAAGTCTGTGTTAATAAAGTTAGACTACGTATTTTTAAGAACAAAGAAAAAATGGCATCTGTGAGGGGGGGGGGGAATGGCCCAATGGTCTCCCCTTCGCAACCCACTAAGGAGGCCTAATAGTGGCTCGATCACAGGATATCCTGTTAGAAAAGCAGTCTGTTAAGTGTAGTAGGCTACAAGGTACTCATTGACCATTTATTGTTACACTCAAAGTCAGCAGAAAGTTATTTTCCCGAACTAGCTTGTAAGCCTCCAAGGATTAGGCTAAGTAACAAAATCTAAGTGTACCAACGGATCCCGCTAATTCTAATTTCTAGTTTATCGTTGGCCATGGAATGTTTCAGCCCCATCCATCGTTATGTACACAGAGTAAAATCTTACAGCTACTGCTAGCTTGTAGAAGAACATAACAACCTCGGGGTCTACGGTAGTGACTTGTCAGTTTTCACATCCTTTTACTGAATTCCCAAAGTATCACCTGAATAACAGCTCCCTGTGCACTGAAATGCACTGATCATAACCCCCGTGCGTATACAAGCACAAGAGAACATTCAATCTGCTACGCGGAGAGGACTTTTCTGTGGAACGCAAATTGGGCCGGTTCATGCGACACTGACGAAATCTGAGTTAATATGTTGCATGAAAATACGAATTATGTATGAGAAATGTCTCACAATTTCTTATTCTAACAAAAATTTTGAGAAATTTTTGTAATAATAAGAAGATTCATCAAATTTCCCCAAAAATTTTTCCAGGGGGGGGGGCAACTTGCCCCCCTGCCCCCCGCCCCCAGTAGCTACGCCACTGAAACAAGACCAGCTACTACGGAACCTCCGCTAATTCAATCGCCTCTAAGCAGCAGCAACATTAATTACACAAGGAAAAATAAAGTCTGAAAACATCTCTGAAACAGTAAACGATTTCAAATCCACAAACTGCAAACACAGCTTTACGCAGACCACACGATACTTCATGACACTGGCACCTTCACAATACTCTACAGCTCGTCTATCGCAAAGAATCGACTGGCCTCTTGTTTTATACACAGAATGTACTGTAAATCCGCATTTAGTTAACTGTATGTGGAGAAAGTTTACACAGTAAAACTCTATTGCGATTGTCGCCAGATGAGAAGCATTTCGACTTGCTTGTAGTCGCAGTGCGTTACAGATATGTAAAATACGGAGCACAAAGCGGATGGGTTGCGCATTGCTATATCATTACTGGCTGTATATGTGTACATTGTTTTAGTCTGATCCAAGGCAACAACGAGTGTGGCTTATAATCGCAGGCTTAGAGGATTTTCTCCAAGAATGCAGTAAACTTCAAAGTTATTTACGACTTTTTATATTATTAACTACTTGATGACCCCAAATATTTTTAGTAAGAAAAAAGTCTTTGACTTTTGTTTTGTAGAAACACTGTGTCGAGCAATATTGTAAAAGCATGCGGTATATAAGTAACCGTCGTCGCTCATTTGTATGGATGACTTGTAATAGTCAATATCGACTTTGCAATCCGCGGTCCCCCGCAAGGTTTTGCCTCGGTGAACTTGAAGAGCGGCTCCATAGTTTTCCCTTTCGGGAAACCAAAAAGGTTGGTTTTGAAAGCTGAGGAAGTGAGAAAAAGAGTAGGTTCCACGGGGTAGGTGGGCGGCGCCAGAATGGTCTAGGTCAAAGGGAAGTATTGGGTTTATTTTTCAAGGAAATTTCATCCTTTTAAAACCAATATTTATTGTCAAAAGATAGAAATTCGGGTGTTTGTTAATGGAGAATAATTTGTTCTCCCAAACTTTCAACATTTCAAAAGATTCAACTTCCATAACTCTTCAGTCTTGTGCATAACATTTCGAGGATATGAAGTAATTGCTGGGGGTTTATGGGGGGTCATTATTTATTCAAAATGCAGGGCATTTTTATACACAGGGGAGTGGCCATAGCCTGGGGGTCGCATATGCATATATGATATGTCTATTATATGACATATACTAATCTAATCCTGTGGGGCGTAACTATCACTTGTGGCGGAAATACCTCCCAGATCATTAGCGAAAATAGCAATCGAACCAGCTTAAATTTGATTTTTTTCTGTTTATTTACATACCGCCCCTGCTCAAATACGTTGACGTAAATTTTATATTTGGGATAAATTTATAATTCGGGGGAAATTGAATTTTTCTGTTAATTTGCATCTCCCACTATTCATGCAAATAGATGTCGCTTAAAAAAGTTGAAGCTAATTTATATTTGGGGTTGAACTCAAAGCACCTCGTGATGCCTCCCGTCAG
Organism: Holothuria scabra; assembly: GCA_037179385.1. Taxonomy (NCBI): domain Eukaryota; kingdom Metazoa; phylum Echinodermata; class Holothuroidea; order Aspidochirotida; family Holothuriidae; genus Holothuria; species Holothuria scabra. The sequence continues at coordinate 36,851,898 of CM074186.1, forward strand.
GCCCCGTAAAGTCGTCACTGATACTCATGTACACCCTGCCTGTCTGCCCATGTGATCTGGCAGTTATGAGCAATCTTAAATTCTTTCGCAACTTTCGCCCTAACATTCTACCATCTCGGGCAAAGTGTTGTGCAAGACACTACTGTGAAGTGAGAAGTTAAGTAGAAATCGGTTCTTATGCATAAGCTGTCAGAATATGCATACCGAATCTTTGTAATCCCTTTGAATTTTGATCGACATTTTACCGTGACTATGCATGCCATTTCTTTATTTTTTGGTCAGGATTTTGGAAAGAATTTTGACACGTTTAAGAGTTTTCCATACAATAAGAAATATCAGATTTGTTTGGATAGAATTGGTTGTCGCAATTGTTCCAAGCCGTGCTCAAAATGCAGATGTTGCATACGCCAAAGTTTTTGGGGCAATCTTCCCCTGAAACTCTGCCTCGAACTTTCTATCGTCTTCAGTGTAGACCTATGATGTGCATCAATTTTCCATTTTATCTGAAAATCTGAAATTGCTATTATTTTGTAACAATTTCAGGACAACTCAATATGATGAACAAACGAGAAGGTAAAATGAGCCATCTCCAAAAGGACAAACGAAATTTTGGAGGGGCGCACAGGACCACCTCTATATTCACCCCTCAGCCGAGCGTATTTTTTTTTTTTAAAAAGCACGACCCCCAGATAGCCGGAAATTGTATTTCCCCAGGCATGCAATCAGCCGTTATTTTGAGTTTTTGTTTGCGATAAAATTTTCACTTCAATAAAAATAAACAAATTGCAAAATAATCCGAGTTTACCTAGGAAAATGTATGGAAGTTGCCGTTTTTGAGTGATATAGTGAGAAATCGACTAATTGCTCCTATCTTTACTCCCAGAGGAAGTGTATGGGGGGGGGGGATGGGACTTCCCACTCCACTTTTGATTTAAATTTTGCTGTCTAGAAGGGCCTAGATGCAAAATTATGCTGCATTTGGTTTACTTTTATGCCACATCGATGTGCTGAAAATATTCTGATTTTTATTCTATAAATGAGTAGTAATTTCTAATTTTTACGAAAAGAAACATTATGTGCAAGTTTTTATTGTGCTGTTACTCTGCTTCGTCTTAGTTTTCAATATTAAACAAAGATAACATATGGGAAGCCAGTATTTCCCCATTTCCGCCCCACGGCCCCGGCTCCGCGGTAGTACCACCCCCCTTCACTTTCTCCCTACACACTCTAAAGTAGCAGAATACGTATGGAAGTGCACGATTGAGTCTGGTGTGTTCTTTTTTGTAACAGTAAATTTGCGCGGCCGCGTGGTTTATGTTGGATGTGATCGATGCGATCCCGTGCCGATCATAGTCGCGGGACCCTATTTTGATTTATGGAGCTGTAACATCTTGCTTGAAGGGCGGTGAGCAACCGTTTTCGCGCCTTCAAGTTTCGTCACAAAATTCTTGGAGGGCTGGTGTGTATAACCGTAACGCTCTCTCCTCCATCAGTTCATTGGTTAAACATATAGCTTTATAGCATTTATAAATACTTGTGGAACTATATACACAAGCATACATTTTTTGTTGAGAGAGGGAATGTGGAGGCAGATATTTGCCCAAAGGTCTCAACTTTTTAGAACTTTGATACGTCATAGCCTATGTAGTCTAAATCGGTATATGCAAAACTGTGCTAACTCTAGAAAATTTTAAGATGTACTATTACTGTAGTATTGATCATAGGCAAACCATTGGCAAAACATGATAAACGGTGACCCGTGCTTGGCTAATTTTTTATGAGGGGGACAAGATCATTTTTTGCCGGAATAATGTCCCCGTTTATCATGTTTTGCCCATGGTTTGCCCGAACAGACTTACTGCTTTTGTCCGAATTGGGAGGGCGAGTCCCCCCCCCCCCCCGCCGTCTCATAGGCCTATGGTATTGTTCAAGCAAACGAGTGCGGCTACGACAAAATTTGCGTCCAGGTTTTGCTTGGCGAAATTTTCAACTAATCAACAAAACCGAAATGTATAAACGACAAGGAGATAATTTGTACAAATTTTTTAACCTTAACTGCAGTATTTCCAGGGGAGTTCAAGTTGTTTTCTGGAGTTATTGATAATAAAGTCAACATTATTAAAGGGTAGGGTCTGAAGCGAAGCCAACACGAAAGATTTGAAAGCCTGGGAACTATTTGAGACAGAACATGATTGAAATTGATCCATGAGTCCGTAAAGCACACCCCTCACGCCACCTCTACAGGAATATAGCCATTGGTGGCACCAGAATTTCAAAATTGGAGGGGTAAACTAGGAGCAAAAAGGTAATGTTGGGGGAGGGCAAAAATTTTCGGACGCAGCCTGAAACCGAGCTCAAATCGGTGTGGTGGTTCTAGGGGCCCCTGGATCTCTAAGGTTTTATTATATTTCTGGATAAAAAATACGTCTCTGAAGAGGTACATTATTTATTTTTTCGGTTAATTCAAACAAAAAATACAACAACAACAAACAAGCAGACAAAAACAAAACAAACGCGCATACACCCTCACATTGACGGGCACATAAACAAAACACAGGTAGATGGCGCATCATTAATGCAGTATCTTTTTATTATTTTAATGTGATGGCTCAAATTGACGTTTTATCGAATTTATAATTATTGAATAGCTACTTTGCTTCCATGAAAAATTGCATATTTCATATATGTGAAAATACTTGAGGTACATAAAAGGATCCAATGGCAACTGTTAAACAGTACAAACCAATGCTGATCCTCATTTGATTACATTGCACATTTCTCTGAATCAATTCGATAAGACCTAAAACAAATGAAAGACCTGAGAATTAATGTCTGATAATTATAGAATAGCTATTTTGCTTCCTTGATAAATTGCATATTTCACCGATGTGAAAATACTTGAGGTACATAAAAGAATCCAATGGCAACTGTTAAACAGTACAAACCAATGCTGATTCTCATTTGATTACATTGTACATATCTCTGAATCAATTCGATAAGACCTAATATAAATGAAAGACCTGAGAATTTATGTCTAATAATTATTGAAAAGCTATTTTGCTCCCTTGATAAATTGCATATTTCATAGATGTGAAAATACTTGAGGTACGTAAAAGGATGCAATGACAACTGTTAAACAGTGCAAACCAATGTTGATCCCCATATAATTACATTGCACATTTCTTTGAATCAATTCAATAAGACCTAATATAAATGAAAGACCTGAGATTTTTTGTCTGATTGGAACATAACTTATCTAGATAAAGACTGCACTACTGGCTCATCAACTCTTGAAATGTTTTCCATCATAGAATATTCCAGACTTTGCATTTTTGTCTCTCCAACATAACCTTTCAATGCTTAAAAAGCCAATTATACGCGGACATACTATCTTTTAGAGCTGACATCCCCATTTTTTGCAACTTTGACAGAAGTATACCCTTAGTTCTCTATGTGGATTGTAACTAATTATGCTTCATTAAAAAATAAGAGGGTGAAAAGAAACATACGTCAACATTTACTTTTACAGCTATTCACGTACCAGACATTTACCATATTCATATTCCTCTACATCCCTTTTCTGTGTTTGACTTAACCTTTTTCTTTAACAACTAAAATTCAGAATGTGATTTTTTGCAATAGAAGGCACTTGTAACAAAAAAAAATATTAAAAAAAAAAATCCATTTACAAACAATTTATTATGAATCGTTTACAAATTTTATTGTTTCGTAATGCTTCCATATTGATGAAATTTTCCAGGTTTCTTGTCTCTCACTGAGCGGCTACCTACATGTACAGATGGAAGAAAGAAAAGAAAAAGTGATTAATATTAAAGTGGAATGGAAAATGTGTATTGCAGCCATTTCATTTTACTACAAGTTCTCTACATTGAACAACATGTGACACTTTTGTACCATTTAAATTCTGTGATACTCATACCATGTACTGTAAATGATGTTAAAGCTTGACTTTCAAGAATGTTACTGAAAGTGATGTTACAGCTCGTACCTCGAGAATGCCACTGTATGTAAAGGTACAACCTATGTTTCCAAAACATTACTGTATGTGATGTTACAGCCCATAACTCCAGAATGTTACTGAAAGTGATGTAACAGGTCATATCTCCAGCATCTTCCATGATGCTACAGTCCATGCTTTCAGTAAGCTACAGTAAGTATATGTTTAGTTGTCAACTCCTATAAGGACATGTAAAAATACAGTAGTTTGATTTGACATTCTTCTTCAGTATGTTAAGAGTAATATTTAGAAGCGTTTTCCACTGAATCAGGACCAAATTCAAGGAATCACAAGAGATAAAAATGTTCACCATATTAACTAGTGATTTCATAGATACTCTGTTCACGATAAAAGTATGAAATCTTCTCAGGGCTAAAGTTAGAACTCCAAAGAATTCAATTGACCTGTGATATCATCGTAAAGATAGTTGGTGAATGGTAGTAGGAGCCATTCCAATTCTAGTATAAAACTGCAGCGTTACGCTAATAGAAACAAAAGAAGCTCTCAATATCACCATACTCTCCGTTTTAGAGCATGACAATATTGAGAGAGTTTTTCCTTTTTATAAGCGTGACGGTTTTATATTATATAATGGCTACTACTACACATCCGCCAACTATCTTCTCAAGACTTTCCGGTATTTAAAGATATATATATCTAAAAAGATATGGTCCCATAGCTGATCTTTGGGTTGGAGTATATGTGGCACAGTTTTCATAGGTTAACCATTTATTGTTGCCCGTAGCGTTCTTTCTCTGGGAGAAAATAGTGACAACAAGCTTGCCGTCAAACACATGGAAATTCTAGTCACACGTACAACAGTGACTACCAGTATGGGATATCTGTCTGCTGATGATTGGCCCATTGTAAACATGCTTTATTCAATATGAATATTAATGAGTAGTTTAGAAGGCTTTGACCGATCAGAAGGTGACAGAGGGTTTAAGAAACTTTACCTACATGAAGGCGTAGTTCTAAATATCTAGGATATGACAAGGCATATCCCGAGCATTTAGCACAAATGGACCTAGCAATCTAAGATTAAAGGGAGAAAGGACCCAGAAATCTAAGATAAAGGGGAGGATGTATGACTTGTGAATAACAATCCTCTCAATCAGAAAGAGATGCCACTGCCCTCCATACCAGGAACAACTTCTTACTCTGTCTGACCCAATTTTTATTTCGACCTCATTTACAATTTTGTCTAGTATTAGCCTTGTTAAGTTTACCCCATACACAAAATTGTCACTGTGTTCTTCTGAGGATTTCCAAGCTTATTTTGTTTGTGAATTATATTTTATACTCACTTGGTAGTAGCAAATCCCAAATGGACAAGCCTGGTAGCAGTGTGAATTAATGGGCGTTCAACAATCTCATAGTCAATTTCAATTTTCAATTTTAACAACAATTAGGCTATAATAGCACAACGAAAATCAATACTTTCAAAGATCGTTTACTTTAATTTTAATTTTTAACCTATAAATTTGATTGGGGGAAGGGGGTAATTACAAGTCCCCTCCTCTGGTTACCCGTAGCTGGACCATGGCCTACCTACAACATTACCACGATTTTGTACCAACGTATATTAACTGTTGAAGAACCTGTGTGAGAGATAAAATCACACAAGTCACTTCTTGAGATACCAACGTGAATTAAGCCTACACCTGTTGTAGAACCTGTGTGGGGGATAACATCACGCACGTCACTTTTGTATAATTTAAGTGTATAAAATCACGCCATTTTTCATACTGGGGACGAGTTGGTTTGGGGACGATTTGGTTTGGGGACGAGTTGGCTTGGGGACGAGTTGGTTGGGCACGAGTTCGTTTGGGGACGACTTGGCCTACTTCGGTAAAAACTGGTCCAACATGAGTACAGTGCATGAGAAGCTCATTGTGATTGGCTGGTGAGATCTAAAGATAAAGAGAGGGCTTTCCAAATGTACATAATGCCATTGTTAGGCCGGGGATGCTCACACAGACTGTTTGCACCACGGACTTCCTATACATGGACAGAACATACTGCACTGTGTATTGTCACTGCCGTAGGTGTGAGGAAAAGTGCACCAAGATAGCCGTCTGCTACGGTTTTGGGTGAAAGTTTTGACTTACTCAAGTAAATACACAGAATTTGCAAGACAGTTGAAATATTTTTGAAATATGGCAAGGTAAGGTCAAAATCACCTCATGTAGGCTATTGCAGGAATATGATACTGTTTCCCATTCAAGTGTAACTTCTGCTAAAAATATTGCAGAGTCGTCGTCAAATCAGACGATTTATAGAACAAGAATCAGAAATTGATTAGATGGGGTTTATATTTGCAGTTATATAATGTAGAGATTGAGCACATTAAAGGGAAAGACAATGTTGTCCCAGATGGCTTATCTCGAGATTTATATGTATATGTGTTGTGTTGTATGTACCAATTAGTGTATCAAAGTATAAGGGTGTCAAAGATGACACCAGGATAACACTTTGTCATGAGTTTGATTTGCCATGTTGAAATTTATTGTACCTTACTGTAAATTTTGAAAATTTGTGTTAATCACAACAATAAATGGTCAAGTCTGAGAGGAGTTCGCCTTTCTAACTGTGTACTGGTTTTATTACTGCATTCACGTATTACCAGTATTACAGTATTGTAAGACTTGTATTTTTGACCATACCTTCCATTGAACGCTGGACTGTATGCAATGTATATGATATAACTAGGCGCCGTTGGGTTTCATATGCTTTAAGTAAGTTATGTCTTGTCCAAGAAGTCCAAAACCTTTTCAAGGGGACGAGTGTTACGCCTGGAATACCAGCTTCGATCCTTCGACGAAGGACGCGGCTAGCGAGTGAATTGTTTACATGGTTTACACTTCCAGTATATTTGACGTTCTTCTGTCTGACTCGTGATACTGAAAACAGCTGTGAACTGTACCCACTTGTAGTCGTGCAATCAAAATCAAATTGGAATGTATTAAGTCTTTACCCCACGCCATATGCAGCATACATATTCTCCCAGTATGGTCCCAAAAATGACAAAAATTTATTCCTAAAAAGTTAATGAGTAAAATTTTCTGTGCAATGCATAGGTTGGTTAAGGTTTTCCCACTATTGGGTAAAATAACCGACAAACTTATTGACCAACAGTTGGTTAAATTTCGTTTGTGAATTTCTTTACCCAACTTAATGCTGGTATAACTGAGGTAAATTGAAACCGACAATGGTGAATTCTTGCAGAAATCGCATTTCTCATTTGCACAATACAACATAAAGAAGAGAAAAAGAAATATGATCAAGAAAATTGCATTATGAATCGTTAATAATAATAATAATAACAAGCTAGTGTCATTGAAAATATGTAATAGCCAAATCAAACATGTCGTCAATACACGAACTTCCAATTGAAATACTTCTACTTCTGAAAGGTGTTACGGCTTGGTCGCAATTCAAACCAATAACAGCGAAAGACCACAGAAGAGCGAGATTAAAATCAACAACTTAATTATTATTCACCTCTTACTCCTTAAAGTTACAACAATTACTCTTAAATCTACTTACAATCTTTTACAGCTTAAGGTATCACTCTTTGTCCAAGGGGTAGTGTTGTTAGCGTCGATTGTACAGCAGCACAGCGTAGGACTCGGTTCCGCGAAGGCAGGATGAAGACTATAGTGATTGGTAAATGGCGACACAATTACAGCGTTAGGCGGCGAAGCAGACGTCTGGTTTCTGTATTATCTGTGTATCTTCTGTTCTCTTCTCTCTTGTCACACTGCTTGCATGACCTTTTATATATCTGGTAGTTCTTCCAGAAAAGTCTGGAACTCACTCTAATGGAAACGTCTCGTTTGATCTCGTACAAAACAAACAGCGAAAGTTCTGGGCTCGGTAACCCATAACCACAAGTTGGCTATTATTAGGCCATTACATCATACAGTAGTTTCCAGTAACTGTGCGAATGTTCTCTGGGGTTACCCGTTGAATATGCTCGAGACTCACACAACACCGATGCTAGCACTTTCTAGAACTCTCCACTTGCTCGTCCGTGGATTCAATCTGGTTGATGTCGTCTCGTAACACTCCCCCCCTTGAAAGAGTTTTGGACGTCTAGGACAAAACTTAGGTTACAATATCTACAATACTACCTTCTAGTAATAACTATAGTATTACAGCATGCATTCCAATATCAAGTGGAAGGTGCTATCAGAACATACAACATGTCTTACAATATGATAATACATGAGTAGTAACATCACTAACACATACTGTGCTGCAGGCAACATCAAAATTTCGAAATTACAGTACGACTTTTAATCTACTCCATCAGATTAAGTTCTTGACAAAGCATCAGGCACAACATTGTCTTTCCCTTTAATGTGCCTAATATCTACATTACATGATTGTAGAAATAAACTCCATCTCATCAATCTCTGATTCTTGTTCTTCATCTTAGACAGAAATGTCAGAGGATTATGATCAGTATATACAATAACAGGGAAACTAGTAGTCCCCAAATAAACATCAAAGTGCTGAAGACCAAGTATCAAAGCTAATGTTTCTTTCTCAATTGTAGAATAATTTTTCTGATGTCTGTCAAATTTCTTTGAATAATAACACACAGGGTGATCAACACCATGCTCATCAGCTTGAAGCAAAACTGCTGGCATCAACTGCTAGCTTAAACTGTTTTTCAAAATCTGGAGCAATCAACACTGGCGAACTCATTAGTGCTCTTTTCAATGATTCAAATGCTGCCTGACAACTTTCTGTCCAAACAAACTTTTCATTTTTCTTTAATAATCTTGTCAATGGTGCAGCAATGTCAGAAAAATTTGGACAAAAACGTCTGTAGTAACCAGCCATGCCTAGGAAGCGCATGAGCTGCTTTTTGTCAGCTGGGGCAGGGAATTTGTCGATGCCCTCAACCTTAGCCTTAATTGGTTTAACTCTACCCTGACCAACTACATGCCCTAAGAATATAACATGGGCACAAGCAATCTCACTCTTGACTAAATTGACAGTCAAATTAGCTTTGGCAAGCTTGTCAAATAATGCCTTAACATGTTGCACATGTTCATTCCATGAGTTACTGTACACAATAAGGTCATCAACATACACTTCACAATTCTCTAAACTTGACGTGAGGTCACTTACTAAACGTTGAAAGGTCATCGGTGAATTTTTCATACCAAACGGCATAACCTTATACTGAAATAAGCCATCTGGCGTCACGAACGCTGAGATTTTTCGAGCCCTCTCAGTGAGTGGTATCTCCCAGTACCCCTTTAACAAGTCAAACTTTGATACGTAAGTAGCATTCCCAATCCTATCAATACAATCATCGATATGGGGTATCGGATAGGAATCCGTTCTTGTTACTGCATTCACCTTCCGGTAATCAGTACAAAACCTGTACCCACCGTCTGGCTTAGGGACCAATATACATGGGGAAGACCATTCACTGTTACTGGGTTCTATAATATCATGGTCTAACATGTAGCGAACCTCTTCCCTGAGATGTTGTCGTTTTCGAGGGTTAACTCGATAAGGATGCTGCTTGATTGGTGCAGCATCTCCCACATCAGCATCATGTTCAATCAAATCTGTCCTAGTAGGATCATCTGAGAACAAGCATACATATTCATTGATTAATGATTTCATTTCTGATCTTTCTTTGTCATCTAGATGACTTAACTTCTGATCAAGATTACTCAATACATCAGAGTTCTTTAACTTAATACACATGTCAGGAACATTATCAGCATTGATCTCCTCATTATCATTGAATTCTTGATCAACACTGATGATACACACTTGATCACATGCATTATTAACATTGACATTCACATCATGTACACTTTCATCCTTAGAAATGTCACAATCCTCTCTTTCATAATATTTTTTCATCATATTAATGTGACAAACTCTCTTTGATTTACGCTTGTCAGGTGTCAAGATGACATAGTCTGTGTCATTGACCTTTCTTTCAATGACATAAGGTCCTTGAAAGCGAGCTTGAAGTGGCTGACCAGACACAGGCAAAAACACTAACACCTTCTCACCAGGCTTAAACTCTCTTTCCACAGTGGTCTTATCATACCACGCCTTCATTTTTTTCTGAGAACCCCTCAGATTTTCTTGAGCCAGTTCACATGCTCTGTGAAAACGCTCTTTAAAGCGGGATACATAATTAAGCAGATGTATGTTTTCACCTGGATCTGATAACCACTTCTCCTTTAATAATTTCAATGGTCCACGAACTGTGTGTCCGAAGACGAGTTCAAATGGACTGAACCCAAGCGACTCCTGTACAGACTCCCTGACAGCAAACATTACAAATGGAATGCCTTCATCCCAATCTTTCTCATTGTCATGACAATATGTCTTTAACATATTTTTCAATGTTTGGTGAAACCTTTCTAAAGCTCCTTGGCTTTCGGGATGATAAGCCGAAGACTTAATTTGGTCTATGCCTAATTCATACAACATCTGTTGGAATACAGTTGACATGAAATTAGACCCTTGATCTGATTGGATCTCCTTAGGTAACCCAAACAATGTGAAAAATTTAAGTAAAGCTTGTAAGACTGTCCGAGCCTTAATGTTCCTTAGAGGTATTGCCTCTGGAAACCTTGTCGAAGCACACATTATGGTTAATATATACTGATGTCCTGCCCTACTCTTAGGTAGAGGACCTACACAATCAATAATGACTCTACTAAATGGCTCTTCAAAAGCAGGAATTGGCTTTAAGGGTGCAGCCGGAATATTCTGATTCGGCTTCCCAACCATTTGACATGAATGACAAGTCTTACCAAATTTGGCCACATCACTCTTAAGCTTAGGCCAATAAAAGTGATTTAGAATTTTGTGGTAAGTCTCATTGACCCTTAGGTGCCCCGCAAATGGCATTTCATGAGCAATACTCAGTATATCCTTTCGATACACCCTAGGTACCACAATTTGATGGTAAATGCGCCACTCTTCATCTAATGGTGCATCAGGTGGTCGCCATTTACGCATCAAAACACCGTTCTTAAGGTAAAAACACATTGGGACGTCTTTCGACTCATCCTCAGTGAGGGCACCAGCAAGTAGTGGCTGAAACTCTTCATCATGTTGTTGTTGGACTGACAACTGGTCTCGTTGGAGTGTGTCAGACATGTTTCTTTCCTGTTCTATCCCCTCACCATGTGTGGGGACAGGAGACTCGCAATCCTGAAGATTGGCCATAAAAGTTTGGCTGAGATCAAACCAGGAATCTTCACTTTCATCAATATTCTTTTTAGAGTCCTCTTTGGACTCTGACTCCACTTTTGGGAGTGTTGTTCCATTTTTAGGAACTAATTCCTCAATTTTAGAGGGCGGAGGCTTAAATTTACCATCCTTCTTTTCAGAAATCATACCCTCACTTTTAGAGAGTGGATGTTCAAGATTATCATCCTTACATGATTCCCTACTTGTTTCACTTTTGGAAACTGTATCCTCACTTTTGGAGGCTGGATGTTTAAGATTATCATCCATAGCAAGCTTTTGTGACATAGCTCTCGTGACAGCACAGGCTGGGAATAAATCTGGAAATTCCTTTTCTAATTGCTCTGTGTTGTTATAGTCACATGGTTTATCTGTCAAAATTGCATTGGCGACTACCTTTCCACCAGCTAGGTCATTGCCTAGCAACAGAGATACCCCCTTTACAGGTAGAGTAGGTCTAACCCCTACTATGACCGACCCAGAAACCAAATCTGACTTCAAATTAATTTTGTGAAGAGGGACAGAAATAAATCCACACTCAACCCCCTGAATTAGTACATTTGCCCCTGTGGAAGTAGAGTCCGTTAATGGCAAAACTCCATCAAGAAGCAACGACTGAGTTGCGCCTGTGTCACGCAAAATTTTAATTTTGACGGGTGGATGAGCTGAATCCCCATCTAGGGAAATAAAACCCTCAGACACGAATGGAAGGTATTCTTCCTTAATTTGGTCATTAGAATTAGGCCGTAAAGTCACGACTACCTCTGGAGAATTTTCTGCATTGGCTAAGGCATTTGGAGCTGTTTCAGTCTCCTTTAATTTTGCCAATTGAAAGCAATTTGCCATCATGTGGCCCTTTTTGTGACAGAAACCACAACCTATGTCTTTAAAGGCAGCTTTATTTGAGCTGACCTGGTCGTTCTTTTGACGACTAGAATCTGGTTGTTTTTTACCAGAATTTGTTGGAGAGAGGAACCAGACTGAGATCCACTAATTTTACCTGCTGTGTCACCACTACTGCCATTGCCATATTTTTTATTTGGCCTATTAAACTGACTCTTGTTTTGAGTCTGACCTACTTTACCGAACTTATGGGTAAGTGCATACTGATCAGCCAAATTTGCCACTTCTTTCAATTTGTCTGCCTTTTGCTCTTCAAGGTGAGTCTTTATGTCATCACTCACACACCGTTTAAATTCCTCGACCAGCATCAGTTGTCGTAAGGCTTCAAATGTGGAGACCTTTTTAGAATCACACCATCTATCGAAATGCCTTTCCTTTTGATAGGCAAACTCTACATATGTTTGTGTATCCGCCTTACGATATTTTCTAAATTTTTGGCGATAGGCCTCGGGTACTAACTCATAGGCTTGTAATATGGCCTTTTTGACTTTATCGTAATCCATGCTATCCTCTATTGACAGAGCCGAATACACTTCCTGGGCCTTGCCAGTAAAATTACTCTGAATGAGTATTGACCATTTATCTCTGGGCCACTTTAATTGTTCACCCAGTTTTTCAAAGTGGTTGAAAAATTTCTCCACATTATCCTCCTGAAATTTGGGCACAAATTTTACGTGCTTAGAGACATCAAATCCCCCAGTATCCGTGCCTATTTTAGGCTCTGGGCCTTTTATGACCCCTAATTCCAGTTGTTTCAACCTAAATTCATGCTCTCTAGCCTCTTTCTCTCTTTGCATTTGCATCTCTCTTTCCTCTTTTTCCCTTTGCATTTCCAATTCTTTCAATCTAACTTCTCTTTCCTTTTCTTCCCTTTCTTTTTCCAATTCTTTCAATCTAACTTCTCTTTCCTTTTCTTCCCTTTCTAGTTCTTTCAATCTAACCTCCTTATTCATTTCCAATTCGAGCTTTTTCAATTCAAATGCATTGTCAGTTGGCACGGTCATGATTGTCTCAAGCACTGTAATTGGCAGAATACTTTCATCTACCAGATACTCCACAATGTATCTCTTAATCTCGTCCTTCCGCATTAATGGCTGAAATTCAACGCCATAGTGTTTTGCGACTTTTACAATCTCAGACTTTTTTAGTGAGTTAAGCTCCTCAATTGAGGGGCTAGCCACGAATTTATCTAAATCAAATGGCATTTTGAGGTTGTGTCAGGCACTCACAAAAAACTAAGAAGTCTGGACAATACAGTTGCAAATTACAACGAAATTTCTCGAATTTTCCACCTGGTAGTGTAATTCTTTCCCGGATGTTAGGCCACCAATTCTGTTACGGCTTGGTCGCAATTCAAACCAATAACAGCGAAAGACCACAGAAGAGCGAGATTAAAATCAACAACTTAATTATTATTCACCTCTTACTCCTTAAAGTTACAACAATTACTCTTAAATCTACTTACAATCTTTTACAGCTTAAGGTATCACTCTTTGTCCAAGGGGTAGTGTTGTTAGCGTCGATTGTACAGCAGCACAGCGTAGGACTCGGTTCCGCGAAGGCAGGATGAAGACTATAGTGATTGGTAAATGGCGACACAATTACAGCGTTAGGCGGCGAAGCAGACGTCTGGTTTCTGTATTATCTGTGTATCTTCTGTTCTCTTCTCTCTTGTCACACTGCTTGCATGACCTTTTATATATCTGGTAGTTCTTCCAGAAAAGTCTGGAACTCACTCTAATGGAAACGTCTCGTTTGATCTCGTACAAAACAAACAGCGAAAGTTCTGGGCTCGGTAACCCATAACCACAAGTTGGCTATTATTAGGCCATTACATCATACAGTAGTTTCCAGTAACTGTGCGAATGTTCTCTGGGGTTACTCGTTGAATATGCTCGAGACTCAGACAACACCGATGCTAGCACTTTCTAGAACTCTCCACTTGCTCGTCCGTGGATTTAATCTGGTTGATGTCGTCTCGTAACAAAGGGGAAATGTTTTGTTTCGCCCAGCCTTTTTCCAGAGGGTCGGGAGGACTTTAGAAAAAGTTGCTAGCATGTCTGTAGCTTAAAACTAGTAGAAGGTCCCTTCTCTGAAACATTCCAGAGGTGGTACTATATCCAATTCTTGAGTTAGGTGAAATGGATAAATTAACCATAATTGGTAAAATTTTGCCACACTGGTCAGTTGGGTAATTTTCAGATAACTACATGCTGGGTAAAATAAATGCCCAACAGTAGGTTTTAGCAATTTCCCAACCGGGATTTGTCAATGTTTGACCAACAGTTGGTTAGACACATATGTACCCAGTGTTGGTCAAAAGTTGTACAAAAACTTTGTCCAACATTTTAAGGATGTACAGAGTGCTTTCATCTTCATCACAAGCCCCGCCCCTTTTGATGGGCAAAATCTTGTAGTATGGTTCGCATTGAGTGTAGCTATTTGAGAAGCAGCTGACGACCCATGTGTGACTATTGAAAGTCAATAACAATCACCCAAACTTGAAGTATGTAGTAGACTGACCTATTCCATGATTGGCTCTTGTGATTCATGTGACAATATTTTTCTTCAAAATTGTGAAATTCATTAGGAGTAACTACTTGGTTTACATTGAATATGCAATATGAAAGTCCTAAAATGTTATGAAAGATATACTAGAAAGAGAATTAAAAAGAAAATGAGAGATATATCTGTTGATGCAAAACAAGTTTGGGGTGACTGCTCTTTACCTTTACAGAATTAAACACTTGATATTTGTCTGGCAGCGAGTGTTGCCTACCCAAATGTGAGAAACATTAAAGCAGCCTATGTAAGGCCTATGAAAATCAACCCCTGGTGGGTAATTCTTGTGGGCAATATTTTATGGCAGGGGAATTAAATTTGACTGGAAGTAATTGCCTTGGAACATGGTGCAACTGCCCGGAGAAAATGGAAATCTAAATATTATAGGCCTATAGCCACTAGCCAGTCCCTTAGTCTAGTCCCCATGACGACCGACTGGGAATGTTCCATCATCATCATCCTACCCCAGATAATATCAGATTTCTTTTCATAGCTACACAAGGACAAAATTTTGTGTCCAGTTATTTTTCTGAAGTGAAATGTGTCCATGGTACACTACATGCCTTTCTACTGTAACTCCGCCCTCCCTGTAGGCTGGCTAGTAGGCCTAACGCTTCCCCAGTCTCACTTTGATCAGCCTAACGTAGTAAGAAGTAGTGAGTTAGTAATATAACATAACGTAACAGGTTTAAGGGCAAAGGAGGGCTATAAAGGCCCCAAAAGATGTCCTGTAATTCAACCCCCTCCCCAGAAAACAAAAAGCAAACAACCAACAACTAACAAGTCCAGAAAGATAAGAACCTACCACAGTCATGGAAAAACCTATCAATGTTTACCTGAAAGCGATGCACTGATGTGGAGTTAACAACCCACTCAGGCAAGCTATTCCACTCATTAACAACCCTCTGAGAGAAACTGAACTTCCTAATGTCAAGTCTAGCAAAAGACTTATCGAGCTTTTTGCAATAACATCTAACTCGAGGATTTCACTTGGACCTTTAAATAACTACAAGCTAACAAAGGATTCCCTTCACAAAAAAAATTGAAAACCTGAAGCATGTCTCTCCTAATCCTTTTCAGCTTCAGAGTGGTTACCCCAAGCCTCTTAAGCCTTTGGAAAAAGGTAGATTTCTAACCTCAGGTATGAGTCGAGTAGCTCTCTTTTAAACTTACTCTAAAAGCATTTTGTCCTTTTCAAAGAAGGGACCCAGGCCTATGCAGCGTAGTCAAGATGGGGTCTAACCCAAGAAAGGTTTTTGTTTTCTTTAGTTCTTTAGAAAAAACAATTGGTTGAATTACACATAATTAATTTTTCTTCTTCCTTTTTTTAACTGTATTTATAACTTCGCATGAAATGTTAAACAGGCAATTAGCATGAAATTACGTTATTTCTGGTTTACAGGGTAAGTGAAATTAAGAAATCATATTGTACATACTTGTAAATATTATATTTACTCAACTTGTCCTGTACTATACTTATGTATGTTCAAGATGTAAATAAATTTCTTCCTTTCGAGGAAAAAAAGAAAAGATGGGGTCTAACCAGCTGCCTGTACAAATTAAGCACAATTTCTTTTCTAAAACTCTTAAAATTCCTCAAATGAAGCACAGTTTCTTTTCTAAAACTCTTAAAATTCCTCTTGATTAACCCAAACACCCTACTTACCTTTGCAGCACTAGCTGCACACTGCCTGTAGATGGCTTTAAATCACCCGTTAAAACTACACCTAGGTTTTTCTCAGAAGTCACTTTAGACCTTTTTCAAATTTGTTCCGTTCATAGCATAGTTATAGCAGGAATTTTAGAACCAAAGTGGAGGACTTTGCAGTTAGGCCTATCAGCATTAAAAGACATTTGCTAAGTCTGCGACCATGAAAATAACCTATCCAAATCATTCTGCAGGAATGAGCAGCCATGCTTATCCCCAACGACCGTTTCGAGCTTAGTATCATCAGTGTATTTACTTAGGCCCATACTGGAAGTGAAAGAGCTATCAACATCATTTATAAAAATAAAGAAAAGAAGTGAGCCAAGAACAGAACCTTGTGGTACACCACTTGCATGCGACTTCTTTCTAAGAAGAAAAATTGCCATTGACAACAACTCTCTGAGACCTGCCATCCACTGAGCACACTTGCCCTTAATGCATAACCTAACGTTAGGCCTATACAATTTTACCATGAGTCTAATGACTTGCATCCAAGGTTGTAGCTAGCCCAAATGGAGTGCCGGCCAGTACTAATGGCACGCGAAGAGCTCGGGTGCCACAGCGTGGGGTCCGGGTGCCCGCTTTAGGGCCCCTGTTGGGGCCCAGGGGCAACGCTCTAAGGGGGACTATGGGGTAGCACCCCCGGAAGTTCTTGGGTTACAGCAATTTTTGTGGCCATGAAAGGCTTTCAGTGTACTAAAATTGCAAGTGCCTGATATCCTCCTGGCCACCCCAAATCACCGAGATTCGTAGACCACTTATCCATAGACCTCTAGGGGCATGTACTGTATTTACCCTGGATCTCCCAAAATTAAATGTCATAATATTTAAATGTCACGCAGATGAATTTGTTCGTAACATTTCTCCTACTGTGCTGTTGTTTTCCAAAAACTTTTCCTTTACAACTATTACTGTTTGCATGATTCTTATTACTGACAGAAAAGAACAGATTGTAGATATTTATTGTTTACAATGAAATGAAAGTACACCGTAAAAAATGTATGCATATTTACAGAAAATAAAATTAAGAAAAACAAAACAATACATAAAAAGTGCTGTCAACTCATTGACAGCACCTTTTATGTATTCTTTTTGTATTTCTTTATTTTTTATTCTGTAATTGTACAATAATTCTGTAACATTACAGACATTTTTTACAGTGTATATAATGCAACAGCAAATTTTGGAAATAAAAACAACTATAGGTTACAACAGTTTTACTTGGGAACGTCTCTGTTTTTATCTGTGCCCAGAGTTATATTGCCTTCTCAAAAGGAATCTCCTCCATAGATCTAGGGGACGGCTTCTATACTATTCCTCATGACGAAATCTAAACTGTCTTCTGACAGTCTGTTTCGTAAGTCAGTTTTCCCGCCAGCAATCGGTTTTGTGAGGGGAAGAATTTTGTAGATTTTTGCTAGTTTTGAAGTGAGAGGGACTTGAAACTCTCACACAACGGATTGCCAACAGTTGTTAATCATAAAGCTCATTATGTATGTCAATAAGATGAAATTGATTTTTTTTTTCCATTTTTTCTCCAAGAAACACTATCAGTTTTTATTTTTAGTTATTTTTGCGCACGACATTGCTCAAGCAGGGAGCTCGAAGACATTTCTCTCTTTCATGAAACACAAAGTTTTTTTTTGAAATTGGCTGTAAAATGGCTGAGCTATGGCACTTTTTAACTTCGTGTAAATTTGCACACAACTTTTTTACATTTGAGCCCGCACATGAGTGCTTGTGCGACACGTGTATTTCAATTAGTCGGGTCAATTGACCTTTTGTTGAACTCTCTGTCTGTGCGCTGCTATGACTCAGCGTGTTTTGGAAAAGTAGTTCTACGGGTGCATTTGGAGTTGTATTGGTGTTGTAATTGATAGGTAATGTGGCATTTAGGGGACTGAATTGGCGACCCAAAGGGGCGTTTAGGCCGCAAAATGAGGAATTTTCGAAAACACGTAAGCCTACAACTTCAAAAATTTTCAACAACCCCTGCCGTTGCTCTAAAATTCTGATGTTCTGGATATTTATAAGAATACCTAAGACAAACACTTTGGCCTTTATTCGGATCAAATCGAACCAAGGGTTCCCGAGTAATGATTTTTTTTCCTGGAAGCATGTTTTTTGTACCAAAAAAAGACACCTTTAGCCGGTTTGACCGACTTTAGTACAAATATCTCTGAAATGACTTACTCTACCCAATTTTTGACAATTATAGGCCTAATATTGTTTTAGGGGTTGTAACATAACTAAAAATAAAATCTGAGTAGGGTGGGCCATTTCTGCCTATCCTTATTGATATTTTTTCTGTAATTTGGGGCCTTTTGCATTTTTGGAGCATTTTTTAAATATTTTTGAATATAAACAAATATTTAGTGGCATTTTGTCAAAAATATCACCCGACAACCCTTCCAAAAGAAAAAATGAATTCAATAGGAAAATGCCTTGGCTATTTTTTGGTGGTAAAATGAAGTCTGAAGAATTTTCCATGACGGAGTAATAATTTTTTTAAATTGTCATGTGTGTTTTCATGATGTCATGGTGCATATTGCGGAAAACAAAGAGGCGCATTTTTTCACGCACGTGATTACTTAGAAAGTTCACATGAGAATACGGAGTATCCTAGAAATAGTTGAGAATTTGCAAGCATCAGACTGTCGGAGAAGTGACTTACCAGAACTTTTGCACAAAGCTATGCAGATGTTTCATTGTATTTTAACTTTGAAATTTATTGTAATTTTACACAATTTGCGTGCTTAAAAATAAGAGAACTTGCGTTGAACTTATTTGCTGGCAGGTGCCGTCCAGCGCCATCCGGCGTAGCTACAACCCTGCTTACATCATTAACTATTTTATCGACATTCAATCTAATATTAGTAATATTTCCTTAGGCCTAGGCCAATGCTTAGAACTTTACACTTACATCCTTTCCTCTGCAGTGATTAGAACACCAACTTCTCGAAGCAAAAAGCGAAGTCCTCGTGCGGTCGTGACAGTCGCGAAGAAGGCTTTTCATAGACTGTTTGAACAGCTACAGACACTGCATCTGAGAGAGACATCACGTGAACCTATCACGTGAGCTTCGGCTTTTCAGCCTGCGTAGCGCTTTCGTATTCTTACTTTGTTCCTAATTGGGCTGTGGTTAAACGAAAAACCTCAGTTACTTTGCAGGTAATCTGCACCATGCACGAGACAAAAATTATACGTTCCTAACATTCATGCTTTTTAATGACCAAAAATGTGAACACTTCCCTCGTGACCAACGTACGATAGCCTAATATTGCCATAAATGTGCATATATAGTTTTTGATAGGCAGATTGAACCTGTAGATTAATTTACAGATTATTACAAATTCATTATATTAATCTGCAATAACAGATTAAAATGAAGGAGCACAATACAAGTGTTATGAATATAAGACTTACAAGTCTATTCTGCAAGAACAAATTCACAATACCTAAAAATATACATAGCCTGTAGGTACGTGTTACTGGTACAAATGACACTGTGGGCATTCGTACATAGGGGGTGACCAGTGCGGACTTCGACCACCCCTCCATTCAGGCGGTCGATGTTGCACGCCGCATCCACATGGTAAACACGAGACTCCTGCTCAAGTGCACTGGCAGATAGAAACATGACGTAATCAGCGACGGAGGCATGAATTCCGGACGTAGCGTCCGTTGCACTCACCCCAGTCATTCAAGACTTGGCCGAGTCTCACGTCACCGGAGATTGCAGTGTGGGGGGGGGGGGCAGCGGGAAGAATGGAAGAAAAGTAATGAAGAGGGGAGCTGAGGAATCTTTCGGAAAATGCAGCAATGACGTAAAAAGAGTACCGACAGCTGCCTCTCCATTGACATGGGAAGTGGAGTGAGTAGGGCAGAGAAAAGTCCCCGCCTCCGACCATCCTAGCCTCAACATATTGATGGATGAACCAATATTATTCAGGGGTGATTTGTGTGATGTAGATCGCTTTCAGCGTTTATGAGTGACGCCATGGTACCAACTGAAGCAATCCTTAATTGTACACCTCCCAAAACCTCTGAGCCAGGATATGAATTAATTTTTAACTTGGAATCTCAAGACAGGTGGTTCAGATGCATGTTGGAGTGCTTGGGAAGTGATTGTTTCCTGAGATCAGGAAGAAGTATTTGGTAATTACTTTCCCGATCCAGCTGATGGTGGAGACCCGTGCCCAGCCCCCTCCCCTCCCCTCCTACCCTAGGTTCTAAGTATTTATTTCCTTCTCGGTAATTCATACGATTTGAAATCTCAACCGCGGAATTAAAAGGGATGGGGACCGGGTCCACTTCCCAAAAAGGTTGATTTTTTTACTTCAAAAAGCAAAAATAAGGTCCCTATTCTAACTTAAATAGGCCAATGTGATGTGTCATGTTTGCTTGATGACACTCCTTTCCTTACATCCCCCGACTTTTCCCCTTCCTCATATTAAATAACCCATGGAATTTGTTCTGCAAATTTCTGACCATTTTGCAGTTTTACATCCTTTTTGTTGATCTAAAGATATCATTGCAAAAAGAAAGCTTAAATAACGACTTAAAATCTGCTTACAAGTCCCTGAGCCATGCTACTTCTGACTGTCTGAGCGGTTGCGATTTTCAAATTTTTGCCCATTCCGCTTTGGCCGCATGCCGTGACGTTGCCTCTTGAGAAAGCAACATAGACACCCCAGTAGATCAAAGGCAGTGTGGGGTGTAACTGATATTTGAGTTGTTTACATGACCCGTGCCCTCAAGTGAGCTATGCTTTCATTGTGTTCACACTGTGTGAAAAGCAATTAACACATGCTTGACTGGCTTGTTAGATAACCCCAAATGTTATGTAACTTTTTGTGTCTTTTAAATAATTGTCAATTGATTAATCAGATGAGAAACATAACTGTATCAAGTGTGTGTGTAGTGAGCTTGATTACCTCCTTAAATCGATAAGAGGTAATCAGGCAGAGAAAGAAGATGTAACAAAAAGTAAGAAGGAACGTTTTCATTATGGATTGTGGAGCTCCGCTTTGATAGTTCTTCAAACTAAGGGGTACCAAGCGGAGAAGCAGGGAAAGATTCCCCCCTCCCCGGGATTAAAACTGCACTCGTTGATTGCCGTCTTTAGAATGTGCTTTTATCATGTGTTAATGTTTAGCAAAACTGGAATTGATTACATGTAAAGGAATTATTATTTCATTTTTTTCTGTGGAATGGGTACATATGTTCTTCAAATCGTCGTTATGCCTCCAGTCACACTACAAATGATGTTAATATATACTGATTGCATAATAACCACCTCCCAATGGATACCTGGGGTGATAGTGTAGGCTTTCGTTTGTTTTCAGATCATACTTCTCGCCGGACTTCCACTCATAATAGCCGTGTTAATAAATAAGCACATCATTACTTATGGACTTTTAAAAATCACATCAATCGCAACTGTATGACGTCGGAGCTAAATTTCGTGGAAGTGGTTACAAGCATTGGCGTAGGAAGCGGGAGTCTGGGGGCGACAGCCCCCCAGTGAAAAATGGGGTGGAAGTTCCCCCAACTTCCCGGGTCAGAAGCCCCTTTTTTTTTCATTTTTCTGAATCTCAAAAAGAGCATTTTTTCGGCGGGCTATGTTGCTATTTTTTTAAACGCTTTGAATTTTAAATTGTCTTTAATGAAAACTCTTGATTTTGAAATATTTTTTCTAACGAGGACGGCAAAATTTGGGAAACTTTTGAAATGTCATCGGAGATCGGAGTGTCAGTTCGTAGGCCTTAGATAATATTATGTAGCAACAACCATTCAGTCGTTGTACAATCATGCTCAGATGTACCACCAGTATATGAAGGAAGGACAGATTCTTCAGTTATCCTGGAACTCCTTACAGGAAGCCTAGAATGCAAAGCTCTATCAAATATCTACACATATTTGTTTAACACGGGCAAAAATTTCGGCGCGCTTCTCGCGCTGTAATACGTACCTGATGCAGCGGTGTTCGCACTTGAAGGGAAAATGGAAAACTCAGCTACTAATTACAAGCCATTTTTCAGTTTTCCACCGGGAAAATTCCGAATTCTTCCTAATACAGGCTCCATGTTTGTATTTAGTAGTTTTTAAAAGCCTAGTCTAGAGGTGAAAAGAAGAAGATGGAATTGGTTGGGTCACATATTGAGAACAGATAAGGAAAACTACTGTATGACTGCGTTGACATGGAAACCTGAAGGTAGAAGGAAAGTTGGAAGACCTAAAGAGACACGGAGAAGAACAGTAGAAATTGAAAGAAAGGAGTTTGGGTGGAGAACTAGGGATGAAGCAAGGTTTCAGGCAAGGGATAGAGTTTTTGGAGAAAGTGTTTGGAGGCTGTATGTGCCACTTTGCACGAAGAGGATAGGTAAGGTAAGGTAAGATAAGGTAAGGTAAGTTTTTAAAAGGCATAATTTTCGGTTGCTTAGCGAGCCCTAAATCGCGACCCTTAATGCAGTAAGTGGTCGCTCATAAAGGAGTCGGTAGTAAAATTTTTCGAACCCCTACAGTGCCGTTTCCCTCAAATTTTCTTATAGGCTTTAATTTTTTAAATATTTTGTCTAAAAAGGCAACGTAGTTTCGGGAGCTTTATGAATGTCTCCGAAAAGCCTCAATCCCCACTCCTCAACTAACATGATGTAACAACAACGACCTACAGTCGACATGCTATTTCAGATATATGCTAATGGAAAACTCAGATTTCTCGATTGTCCCCGAAATATTCAACTTTCCTTACAGGAAGCCCTGAATGTAAACTGTTCCTTGTAATACAAGCTCCATATTTACAAATGTGTTAAAGGCCCCAAATTTTCGACGCGCTCCGCGCGCCGCAAATTACGTTTCTAACACACTTAAGAAAAAATCATTTTTTCTTTATTCACACACACACACACAAAAAGGTTTTTTCGTAGTAAAAAAGGGAAAATTTTTGTCTAAAATGTACCTTTCGGTCAATGGGGTAGGGTGGGGGTCATGGTTCAAAATTGTTCTGCCCCCCACTTTCATATTGCTTCCTACGCCACTGGAACTTACAAGGGGGTAGGTAGCAAGGTCGTCTTTACTAGGGGCAGGTTATTTAAGTAGAGTTTAAAGGTCCAGTTTCCATTCTACCGGTATTGGTTCAAGTTGCTCCATTGCTTATCGGAGCATCACGCACAACGACAGTAGGTTCCATTTTTAGAGTCTTTGGTATGACTCGACCTGGGAATTGAACCAGGGCCTTCCTATTGTGTTTGTAAGAAATAGAATAGCCAAGACAAAGAAGAAACACAACAGAGCAGTAGTATAGTAAAACTGAATTAGTGATGTTTATTGAACGATGTGACGGTGGCCTCTGAGAGCTTCTTGTCCTCTCTTGGCTATACTGGTTGAAATTAAGCTAGCGGCACACTTACGCGAATTTTTGCGCCGGTGACGTAGTTTTTTTGGGAAGCTGTCCTAGGACAGAAAAATCTGGTTATGCACTCAGTTTTTTTGGTCTGATGCTAGCTGAAATGGTCCGTGACGCATACGGACACTATACACGCACGTAAGTGCAGAGAGTTCACACTCCGAACAAAGATGCACGAATACGTACCAATACAACTCACGGCAACCTACTCAGTGGACAACGAACGATAACGCTACGCTGTGGAACGAACCAAATAACGGCTGTACGGAAGTTGATAAGTGCCATCTCGACGGTCGGAGGGTTTCTTCGAACTTTCAATGGTCATTTTCGAAAACATTTCGAAAATGGTTTGGGGGATAACGGGGGTGATTCATGTAGGGGTGAGTCCGTTCTATCACTATGCTCCTGCTAACCGGGGGGAATTGGTACTGGGGCACCACAGCCCCGAAAAGGTCCGAAAATTTGCGTAGCATATATATATATATATATATATATATATATATATATATATATATATATATATATATATATATATATATATATATATATATATATATATATATATATATATATATATATATATATATATATATGTATATATATATATATATATATATATATATATATAGCGTATAAATTGCTACTTTCAACGGTCATTTTGGCATTGCGACTCTCAACGGTCATTATGGTAAATGATGAAAATGTTTGGCCGGACTATGGGGATGATTCATGTAGGGGTGGGTCCATTCTATCACCATGCTCCCGATGAGCCGGGGGAAAATTGTCACAGGGGTTCCAAAGCCCCGAAAAGGTCAGATAATTCATTTCTATAAGGTGGGGCTATGGTTGGGATGGCTTCGTTACTTGCAAGGATGGCATTCTCGTGGGACCGGGACCCTCTATATGTTCACAACTTTATTACGATAAAGATGAAATAATGCACTTTTTCGCCTGTAAAGTTTGGAATTAATAACGAACCCACATTTTGCGCGATCTTAACAGAAAAATGCCAGTCAAATTGGGCACCAATATAACTTTTAGGGTAATTCGTTCTGACTTGTTCTCTAATCTAGTTTTTTTTTCCGTGTGGTTTCATTTTTATTTCACCTTAGGGTGGTCAGGCACAATAGAGCTATTTTCTGACGTCTATGTACTTCGGTCCGGGTGCACTGTACTGATGCGGGCTAAAGGAACGACTGGTGGGAAAAAATAATGCCTCCATGGCACTGTTCGTCGTCCATATTATGTGTGTATGAGACTATGATTTG
This sequence comes from Holothuria scabra, assembly GCA_037179385.1. Lineage (NCBI taxonomy): Eukaryota > Metazoa > Echinodermata > Holothuroidea > Aspidochirotida > Holothuriidae > Holothuria > Holothuria scabra. The sequence goes on from CM074186.1 coordinate 36,877,010, forward strand.
GGTTTTTTTTATTTGTGTTTGGTTTTGTTTGTTTGTTTTTTTTTTGTTTTTTGTTTTTTTTCCTTTTGTAAATGGGTCTACTAGCATAAGCTTTACTTTCTCAGTCCTCCTTCACCGCCTTGTTTAAATGTTGTATCATTTAGGGGATAAATGCGAGGGTGCCAGGTCTTAAATGTGATTTAAGACCGACGATGACGTCATCATAGAGGCTGAGCGGACCGAGGCGATAGCCGGGGTCCGCTGCCTCTGTGATGACGGCATCGCCTGTGGGCCAAACGAGTAACGTTACTGTTGTTTCCCTGTTTAGACAGTCTTAGCGGAATTAGTAACCCCAGCACTGTCATTGTGCCAAAGCCTGTGTATATTGTCGCTAACCTTAGACACTTTAGTAGGCGTAACAATACTGTAGTTATAGGCACGTTTTATTTGACCCCCCCCCAATTTAGGAGTGGATTAAAACGTTAACAACAGTGCCAGTAATCGCAGCTCAGTGCATGCAGTTCCAGCCTAGGGCCTAACTTGTTAGACCTATAAAACAATGTGAGTGTGATCAAAATACCCATTTGTGGGGAGCAATGATTCCTAAGCCTAGGCTAACCTATGTCTTTATCACTGCCAGTTATTATTCTTTGGAATGGTAACTCTGAAGACTAGGGTATCAACTTTACACAGTGTACAGTGTCTCAGTGTTACTGTTTATCTTGCTAACATGTACTTGGCTTGCTGTATGACATTACAGTAGGCCTACATGTGCTGTGCAAAACTATGGAGTGAATATGGCATGTTGCTATGGCAACCTAGCATGGGCTTAAAATATTGCACACAGTAAGTATAGTGATCACATTCAATTCAATTCTCCTTACTTTTTGAAAACCATTCGAGACCGGTCTCGAATGCGATTCGAGACCGGTCTCGAATGGTTTTCAGCCAAACAGAATGGAGGAAATCAATACAAGTATTTATGAATTTGTATTTAAACTGTGGAAATAAACTCAAACTCAACACAGAAATTATTCTGGTTTTGCCTTAAGGGCAGGCCGGTTGTGCGATGTGTGTACAGGGCACTTGCAGAGATTCCGAGCCCACAATTACCCAAAGGTGGCATACTAACGAAAATGTTATACTGTGGAAACTCTCAGTTGTAGGCTAAGTGAAAACACCAAAGACCTGACAAATCGCTTGCATAAAATTTATTCAATTTTTTGTGTGGATATTCACTGGGTTCCTTCGAAGACAACTCTTTTATTGGTCAGTAAATGCATGGCAACGGTGGTCGAACTTCGTCATTATGCGTTCTTAACGGATATCCTGTCTTGTAGTTAGAGAGGTAGCATATTTGTGCGAACAGGGAGGTGTGATCTAGTTGCACCTCCCTGGTAAGATGGGGTAGGATTAAAGACCGCAGATACTTTGAAGTCAGTCGCGTAGCCACAGAGTGCCTAAGGCGGGGCCTACCCCGAACCCCCCCCCCCCCCCGATGTTGTTCAGACTCCCCATACTTTTTGCGTCCTGATAAACATTGTTCCTCTGGCATTATGTATGTCATGTATGTCACTTATGTCACTTGAAAATTCGGCCACAACAACGAGAGAGAGACAATAATTTAAGGTCACGGGGTCAATAGCCTACGGAAGTTGATAAGGGGCGTGCTACGTGGGCAAAAATGCCCCGAATGAAGCACAACGGTAACGCCTAAAATTCAAAATTGAAACAAGGGACTGCATGCGTAGTATTAGATAATGCCACTGCCTAACCATTTTCATTCATTAATTTTTCTGTGCGTCTCCAAACACAAGAAATTGACAATTAACTTGTGTTAGGCTACAATCCTCGACAAAAAATGGGAAAAACAAGCAAAACAGGCAATGAACGGATCATCATCCCCCATCACTCCCCCATTCAATGTTGTGGCAGCCCAAGGCGTCCTGAAACTTCAACCTTGATACGGGATCGGGGACTTGTAACTCCCCGATCCCATGTATTTTTGTCGAGGATTGTAGCTAGCGTAGCCATAGACATCTTTCATGCATGGGTGTGCTGGGTGGAAGAAGTTTTACAAATGAGTGAAGATATTGCACAGAAGTTTCTAAAATTTTCTTTGTTTTGTTCCTACTAATATATTTTTTTCTTAATACAGAAAGAAATAGCCCTGGTTTTATTTCTTTACTGTTCAAAAGTTAAGACCAAAACAAGGGAGTAAAAGCATACAGTTGATTTTAAAAGCAAGCAAATCGTTAAGGTCTCCATACAATTGCATTTTAAATGGGAACTTAGAGTGGCAAATCGATCGAAAATGATTTTGATTAGGCATAAATCAAACTTTATACAAATAAAAACCATGAGTCATTCAATTGAGAAATTTTGCATTTGTTTTTTCTTGACCTGTGTTTGATTAATTAAACATAATTGAAGTGCAGATTTTAGATTTTCGTAGTTTAAATCAAAGGACCAATCCTCTCACCCCAAACTACACTTCTTGTGTGGGGTAACAGAAACTCCGACTCAATTGGTTCGGCACTTTGATTGACTGCTAATTCAAACAGTGCAGAGCAAAACAGCGCAAGACACCAAAGCTTGTATTGCACAGCATTAACTGCGCCGAGAGTGTTTTGATTACATACATACTCACCCTGAAGCAATAAACTGAGATTGTGTCTTGGTGAGGATGAATTTCAGACAATTGCGGAAGGGGCTTAAGTAAGAAGGTTAAGAGCATTGGCACTGTTTGGGGTGAGAGAATTGGGCCTTAAAGGCATGCATGGAAACACTATTTCCAAGTATAAAACAGTTAAATGGCCAGCTGGTGCAATAAACGGAGGAACAAACGACGCTTTGACGCAGTGGAGAACCTTTTCGACCACCCTATTTAGGCTCTAGCTGTCAAACAGGTCCCTCTTTGGCATGTAGTAAACATCCATAGTAGAAGTATAAATTTTCAACCATGTGTTTCAAAAAATAAGGGATATTTAGCTGAAATTAACAGGGCCGAAGACACTGAGAAGTTCCATTTCCGTCCCCCCCCCCCCCCTCAGACCCCAACTGAAAAAGTCTGGTTACGCTACTGCAAATCTGCAATGAACAGCGCACTACTTAAGATATCAGGCTCTATAAAACAGAACAGTCATTCGTGCACAATGCGATTTTACCAATGCACTTGGTTGTTATCTTCAACCATTCTCCTTCAAGACCTAGAAAATAGTGTCATTTATTCCATTGAAAGAGGAAACGGAAAGGTAAAAAATTGAAAACGCACAGCAACAATTGGGGGAAAAACAAAAGAAGTTAGCTGAGACTTAGAAAAATGATTTAGTCATCACTCAGTTTGATACGTATGCATGGAAAAAGGAAGTTAATTTTCAATGCTCCCAGCTCTACCGTCCGTTGTTGGTAATCCTGCATTCTGATTGGTTGAGCAGAGATCTGTTGTTTCACCGTTCACGGTCAATAAACGTAAAAACAGTGGTAAAGGTAAAGTTTTTCACACATTTTCAGTGGTAGGAATAAACCACATTTGTCTGATCGTAACTGTCTCATAAGCCGTCTTGACTCCAAATTAGCAACATAATGGACTCGACTTCGCCTCGACCCTTATTTTGCAAACTTGGAGTCTAGACGGTTCATTCACCATAATATAGTCAACCAAATGCGACTTACCCCTTAAATATCGGTACCGCCACTTCATTGAGATTTTAAGTCAATTTGAAATATCCCGCATGTGCACTTTCGTTTTAGTATTAATGTATAATGAGCCTATACTGACATGAAACAGTTTACCCACCCAAAATGAACAGAATCCAAGAGATGAACATATCGCTCTAATATAGTTTCAATAAAAATGGTTCTGTTAAAAAACATACCGGTACTCTAAAGCATGGGCGTCCCCAGCAAGTTTTATAAGGGGGAACAAGATCATTCATGGATGATTGAATTGTGTACTATCTAAGCGGAGCGCCACCATCAGTTGGCGCGGAGCGTACAAGAAAATTTTGGGCCTTACAAACTCTCCAGATGGCCGGAAATGACACTTGGCGAGTGTTCTAAGCTGCATGTACCCAGCCCTGAAACAGGAGTTTCATGTCTGTAATTTTTAGGTATTTAGAATTTTCAATGTAAAAAATTGCTGAAGGGAAAATCATGGATGATTGAGTTGTGTACACTATCTAAGCGGAGCGCCATCATCGGTTGGCGCGGAGCGTACAAGAAAATTTTGGGCCTTACTAACCCTCCAGATGGCCGGAAACGACATTTGGCGAGTGTTATAAGCTGCATGTACCCAGCCCTGAAACAGGAATTTCATGTCTGTAATTTTTAGATTTTTAGAATTTTCAATGCAAATAATTGTTGAAGGGAAATCTGCCTCTCGGTAACGGCCTCGCACGCCTATGCACGATAAAACTTACAACTGTCAAACAGCCTATAGGTCTATGTCCGTTACCTAATTATGAACCATGCATACACCCCCTCCCCCCACCCCCGTATTCACCTTGTATATCCAAGTTACACCCGCGCGTCACCACTTGAGATCAGCAAGGGACCAAACCAAGAACCAACGCATTCATCAATGGTCGGATGCCATATGCACACTACATACCTGACAACTAGGCTAGCCTAGTACATAGTTTTTACAATTACAAATTTCCAATAGATATCACGAATGATGGTCCCCAAATTAGGATTTCACTATTCAGCATACTGCACCATCTTCTCTTTTGCTATTTCTGGTCAAATGTCCGCATATTTCACGAGTAAAAACTGACGCTGCCTGAGTAAAGGTATTTTGATGATTTATTTTTAATTTTTTTTATTTTAATTTTTAATTATTTTTTTCACAAGTTTGATTTTCCGGGGGGGGGGGGGGGAAAGTGCCCCTCTTGTCCCCCCCCCCCTTTGCGGACGCCCATGCTCTAAAGGTATTTCATGAAAAGCACTAGCCTATTAGATATATATGATCATAACACTATGGAAAGGTGTAGCTAGATACGTCCAATAGGACTTGCCAGCGGACTGTGACACTTTACAAAAAGGGGTAAAATAGTCATCTGGTCAACGTTTATGTAAAAAAAGCACAGGAGGATCGTTCGCAACTTCCCCTGCCTTGGTGACGTCAATGGATCTTCCGGGTATGAAAACTTTATATATCTTAATGCGTTGCATTCGCCTGCTTAAAAAGGACCTTTAGCCTGAGATTAGTTCTATCAAATTACCGGTAGCCTATACATATGGACCTCGTATTCCAGTTTTATTTCACTGCAAAGTGATGGCAAAGAGTGAACACTCTTTCAAGTTTAGCTTTGGATGTTGAAATAGTCACTGAAACATTTTGTAGGATTGTCTACTAGCCTACGCAGGGAATTACAACACAGCCCATGCATATTATCCTTTATGCGCAAACCAAACTGTTGAAAATTCCTTTAAATATGCAACAGGTATTCACATGTATTTCGTTGTTTTTGTTAATTAATTTACTTGCACTGTCAGCAGTGAGAAAGCGGTTCCCATTCGCATGCTGAAGGAGCAGCCCTCCGCATAGACAAATATATTCTGCCTCCTCATAGAAAGCACTTTTGTTTTATATTTAGCCAGCAAATAGGAATGACAATATGACAATGATCCATGTATGCCTACGGCACCCTTAATCCCCACACCAGGATGACACTAGACTCGTTCTGAACTAAAAGAAGTGGTTTAACCCTGGGTGTCAACTATCTATCAGGGGCACGCCACTTGTTCTCTCTTTTTTGCATAAACTGATGTTCCCTATTTATTTTCTCAATGCCACAGCCTCATTGTAAAACAAAAGAATGTGGATAAATTTTAGTCCCCCCCCCCCCCATTTTTACAACTATTTTGTTCGGTCAAGATTCGCCTCTATCGCGTCATTGAGGTCCTGTAATATCTTGTATTTCGTCATACAATTTGTCATTGTATTTATAGTATTTTCCCGGAAGGGAACCACCAAAAAGAATAATGTGGATTTTTTTGTCGGCATCTTAATTGTCTCAGAATTCACCATCTCTCTCAGAAATCTCAAAATCAACATTTTTTCTTGTCCCCTGTCGGCCACCGTACAAAATCGATCAGTGAAGCTGACCGAAAAAAGCTTCTATTTCGTGGGACCAAAAAAACTAGACACGGACCAAAACATCTAGCTTTTTTTGTCCTACCCGAGACCAAAAAACTAGCTTTTCTTGTCCTAGGACCGAAAAAACCGAGAAACTCCAGTTTTTTTGGTCCCGTCGGACAGAGGACCAAAAAAACTGTCACACCGAAACTCAACTCGATCGTCGGATCTTCAACAGCCATGTAATGTGCACGAGTTTACGTGTAACGACTGCTATTGGCAGTTGCAAGTCGCACCGACTTCCGTCGTGAAGTCGGCGTTTTTCCTGACTGAAGTCGGTGCGTTTTTATACCGGTGTTAACATTGCCAAACAAAGTTGTAGCGATGATCGAGATCAGTTGCGGCTTTTAAAGTCGTGTAATCTGCGGCTAGCTTTACATGAATTATCACTGGAGTATGCCAGTTTCCAAGAAGTGACGGTCAATATGGAAACCTCTAGAAACCAGAAATTACAACTGTTAAAATATTTCATTTGTCAATAAACAACACTTCCGCGTGAGAGTATACTATGGACAGAGTGCACTCGCCCCACTAATAAAAATATTGGGGTAAACATATCTTTTTTTCTCAAATAATTTGGACGGATTAAAAAAAAGGCAGAACAAACAAAATAAAACATTGAGGTGTGCAGATGACTTTAGGGCTTTTAGAAAACGTCAATTTTGAGACTATTTTAAAGCAACAATACTGTATTTAATGCGTCATATATCTGTGCTTTGTGTGTTATTCCATTGATAAGATTACCATGGATGGTTTGGGGAGTCCCATTTACAGTGTGATTTTTTCTAGCAAAGCTTTTTTATGAAGATTTACCTTCCAATGATAACTTAAGATGCATTTCTCTGTTGGTATCTTTCAAACAATACACAACAAAACACTTTCACTTCTTGCATTTGGATTTTAACCCTTTACCGTTGTGCTCCGATCGGGGCATATTTGCGCGCCTCGGGATTGGGCGGAAAAGCGGACGTAGCCCGCCCCGCATCGGCTTCCGTAGGCCATTGACCCCGTGACCTTAAAGACACGGTATCGTGGCGCGAAACGGGGGCGATATTTGGACAGCCTTCAAAAAATTTGTTATCCCACCCAAAATCCCGGATGTAGCCCATAGCGACCGTATGATAACAGTTCATACGATTGGGTGGGATAGCGTACTGCTGCATACGGTATGCTTGTTTGTGTGAGCGTTAACAGGCGTAGTATCTGTGTTAATTTGTATGTAGCAGGGAGTTGTTTTCCTGATACAAGTAACTTACTCAGTGTGACAACAGAGAGACCCTTGGGAATTTTCCCAATATCTTGGGAATTTTGAACCGTCTCGATCATTCTTTTCCTTCCCACTTTGAAAAAAGAAATATTGTGTGATTGTTTCTTTTTTCTTCTTTTTTAAGTCACTTATTAATTAATTATGAAATATGTGAATAAGTTCTAATAAGAATGCCAAGGTGGCTAACTTGTATTAAATTTCCGGCTCAATTGTTTTGTGTTTTAATCATCAGTTTGACTTCGATGCTCTTATAGGCTATTATTACTGTAGTTCAACGTTGAGATGCTATACGTTGTTATTCGAGACGTGATCTTGGGAATTTCTAAAAAGACGAACTGGCCTAGGAAACCTGCATTGAACTTGAGAGATTGGTCGAAGCGAAGGGTCTAGTCTTAGTCTTACGACAGCAAAATGTCTTCCTGTGCAGAACTTTAGAAAGAAAAATCGAAGGACAGCGTTTGTACACGTTGTCACGAGAAGGAGAAATCAAACGAGAAAAATAGCAAACGAAAGTCGGGGTTCCCTTTCCCATTCTTACGCGGAATAGGCCATGCCTAACGTTAGATCGCCGCAGAAAAAGCAGGTTGATTGATTGGGGAATGGCAAGTCTCTTAACGGCGATTTTGCGAAACATCATCTCCCAGATCATGCTCAAAGGTAAGTGAAATGTGTTTGTTCAGTTACTGATAGTAAAAAGTAAACAGGATTCCCGTCTCGTTAGTGATCCACATACCCATCCCACACGCGTTTTTAGCATATGTACAGTACAGAGTATGCATAGGCCTAACGTTTGGACAATTTTATTAGTAGCTAGGCTTTTGACGAGCTGGCACAGGTTACAGCAGAAGTGATCAGCACTACATTTACCACTTCATCAAAATCGTAACCCCAGAATAAGCCTCACTACTCTTGAAAAATCTGACTAGCCTATGTCCTCAGTTTGCTCATATACATGCCCTATCTTAGTTTACCCTTATGATCTCTCCGAGGGCCTGGCGTGGAGTTTGCACTTTCCCCAATATTGTCTTCTCAAAACTTTCTTATCAAGCATAGACCTACAGTACAATATGCTATCACTAAGATAATCCTAGCTGTTTCATTAGCTTGCAGACCACAGTGACAATGAGTAAGTGCTCAGCTTTGCTGGATCAGTAATTTGCCAAAGATTTGACTCGATGAGAACAGCAGTCCGTAAGCCTGAGCATGTTGGATTTATAATATAAATGAAGATTATCTGGTGCAATCAAGGCACCATTATCCAGTAATTGATTTCTGTAACTAATTTGCTTATGCTTGAGTGACCTCCAGCTGCATAGTATGTAATTGATACTAGTTATATGAATTGCAAAAAAAGGAAATGAAGGCTTTGATAAGCATTATTCATGTGTGAATGCATTCCAAAACATTAAAAAACTAATGAATACATTCAAACAGTAACTGAAGGCTTGGTAGACTTCAAAGGAAATTATGAAGGCTTATTCATAATGCAAGGAAGACTTCATTTGAGGAAGAAAATAAGCATTCCAACTGACTGACAGCTTAATTTAGTCCTTCGAATGCTAAATGATACATTCAGAAGGCATAATGAATGCTTATTGAATGCTAGTAAGCATTCAATAAGGGTGATGAGGGTCCCCATCCAAATGCTAGTAGTGGTTTGCCAAATAGCCAGGTATATGTGGTAAAAAAGAGTTGAAAGGCAACTGCCTTCCTAACGTAAGGTAAGGCCCCATATAGGCCTGTAGGCTTTCAAGTACACACATCATAAATTTCCCCCCATGTGTGGAACATTGCTATAGTATAGAAAGCTAACTACGTCGTATATAGGCCTTCATCAGTTGCCTAAGAAGACCTGGATCTGCAGATTTTGGGCTCAGTCGCAGATCCAGGATTTTGAGAAAGAGGGGAATTAAGCCATCAACAAACCAGACACTGGGGCATCGGGGGTCACCTCCAATAAAAATTTGAATTCTGCTTATATGCTCATATACAATTTGACATAAATAATTACCAAATATTCAACAATTGGTTGTACCTGTATGCAATTGAAAACTGATGCAGATCTCCTTCCCCTCAATCACCGTGCACCACCCCACAACCCCCAACCTCACAAGGGAAATAAGAAATCTGCATTCTAAATTCAGTTCAAGCCAAAGTACTGTAGGGCTACAGTACTACCAGTAACCAGTTGGGCTACAGGAATCGATTTTCATGGTTGTCAGAATATCTGGGACAACAAAAATTCCAGATGGAACACCAATACATTAAGGGTTGGTTGTCCCATGGACAACCATTTTCCTCTCGGACTGAAAAAGTATACTGCTGATTGATAAATTCTTTTACCTTTTTCGATAATAGTTTCATAACCATATTTCAGACTTGGAGTGTTCCTAGCTGTCTCTCAAACATCACATCTAGTTTATTCTTCAAGACCAATAATGCATGAACATCAAGGGCGGATCCAGCCCCTAGCTGAAGGAGGGGCAGTTTGAAAAGGGGGCGCCAACATCATACAGGGGCCGCATGCATACTCTTGAATTTGACCGACCTCATTTCTCAGACCAACTCCCATTGCCACAGTTATATATAGCTATATACGGTTCGAAATTCTGGGGACCTTTATTTTTTTTTTTTTCCTTTTCGGGCAGTTTTAACTTTACTTAAAGACTCAGGGGGTGCATTTTTCTTGTATTGAGGGGTGCTAGAGTGGTTATAGGGGGGCAGTTGACCCTACTGGCTAAGTAGTACAGCTGTTGTACCTGTACATACAGTATGAAGTTGTTTTCCCCAAGATCTAGGCAGGACTGCATACAGTGTAAATGCTATTTCTGGGTTAGGTTTCCAACCAAGTAGTTCAAGTCAAGCTAGTCTTGACCTTTTTTTCTGTTTTGGTTCACAGGCTTGTTTTCCCTACTCCATTGCTTTTGCAAGCACAATGGCAGTACTGTAGGTTCCATTTTTAAAGTCTTCAGTGAGACCGGGCCCGGAATCTGTATGTTGAGTGTACATGGAATGCCAAATGCAATAAAAATTAATGCCTGAGCAAAATTTATGTCCTTGGTTATTGACAGTGGCATTACTAGTAGACTTTTTCATCGGGAGAGGGCAAGTGCTGAAGTGGTGGGGCAAACGAAAATGCTCCTACTGTCGCCTATCGAGTGCCACTATTGACCAGCACATTGCGTATAGAGAACACTTTGCCTGAAATGTGTTTCAGATTGCATAAAATGGTACTTCCCAGCTGTTGTTTTTACTACTAAAAAGTGCTGCTTTCAAGAGGTGTTTGTGAAGTTCTTACACATTTTGCCCAATATACTTTTTACATGAGGGGGGTATACAAGAGCCACTGCTCGATGCCACTGGTAATCGGTAGGTTGATTTAAAATTCCTTTAGACAGAATAGATTGCAATCCCCCTCCCCCTTTGTCCCTTTCTGTTTTAATGTGGACTAGTGTTCACATCATCATCAATCATCATTATTATGACTCTTATAACAACCAATTTTGACACCACCCATTAATCATTTAGGGACATGTGATTTGAAATCATGGCAGTCTGTAATATGCACTCTTCCCTAAGATAAAATACTGTTTCATATTGCAAATAGTCTTGATTTACTTTTCAGGTGTTCTTCAAAGTACTGTACATGCAGTGGGCCACATATACAGAGCCAAGTGAATGACCAACCCCTCAGTTGCTAGCTGTTACACCCATAGGTGAGTGAAAATAACTGCAAGATGTATTAAAACAAGTCTTTCAATTTCCAAAAGCAAGTTTTCCCAGCTACTGTAACTTCCAGGTAGTACTTCCATGGTTCACAACACTATAGCACAGAACAGTCTACCTTGTGCTGTGCAGAATTGCTCGTAACGTTTTCACGGCTTTAAGTAGTACCATGAGTGGTGGCTCTATGTTGGGGCAAGAGGGGGCATTTGCCCTCCATAGATTTTGTCCTTGGCCCCCCTCACTCCCCCTCCCTCTGCCCAAATGTTAGCTGGTCAGAAAGGAGTTGGGTTTGGGTTTACTGAAAAGAATTTAAATAACATATACCTCTCCAGAGACTACATTTTTCATTCAGAGATACAGTATGCTAAAACCTCAGAGCTTCCAGGGGAGAAGCCTGTTTGATCCTGCCTACTGTAAGAGGTGACGAAAGGGAAAACTAACTTGTACTTGAACTGTACTTGAATTAAATTAAATTTAAACTTTGAACTTTTTATTGAGTTGACTGACACAATACTGTACATGACATGTTCATGTTGGGTATAGTTAAATCTCATCTTTACTATCTAGAAACTTTATACAGTATCTATATTTACTAAAATATTGCACAGTTTATGAGCATTGTTAGGCCTTTATCCAATATCTTGTTTGATAATGATGCAGAGTTGCAGTATCAATTAGTTGTCCACAAAGCCTGAGTGAATATTATTTTCTCCCAATTGCACAATATACCCAGCACTATGGTAATGTTTTGCATGCTGTTTCGATTGCAGTAAAAAGTTGATTTTCTAACCTCAGTAATCTATTGTTCAACTGAGGTATATCAAGTTTCCAAACCTACTGCTAGAGGTCTATTGTTACCACTTCACCGAGCTCCTAGTCCACTTAGGTTGCAAAAAATATCACAGTTCTTGGGGCAGGATTGTAATCAAAACCCCCTCAATGTGCTCTGCATACTGTGGCTAGGGTTTCTTGACTTGGATTAAATGTCTTTGCATGGAGTATTGTCTGTCAATCATCAAATTGTGTAATTTCGCAAGGAGGAAAATCAAATGCAATTTTTTACCGCAACCATTACATCATGGACGTTGCCAACATTTTCAGAATTATAATTGTAATGTGCTTGATTAGTTTACCTTTACAAATTGGGCTAGTTGCTATATGATGTGCTCCCTTCCTTGAAGACAAGAGCATTCACCCCAGTATACAGTACAGTAGTGTACAGTAGTTAGACTGCCCTGTTTCATGATTGGCTATAGAGTCAAGTAGTACGTGACAATATTCTTTCCTGAAATGTGAAATTTACTTAATTGCTTGGTTTGCCTGAATATCATTATGAAATGAAAAGAAAATTGTGAGATACCTCGATCCTTAAAAACAAGCAATGAGAAGAAAATTGTGAGATACCTCCTTAAAAAAAAGCCATATATTATCAAATTTACAGTAGTTAGAAGTGTGGTTATAATAATTGAAAACCATGCATCCATACAGTTCATCATGTGCTGCAAACTTGCATCACCAGCTGTAAATATGATATTCCATTGAATTGCAGCATGATCTACTACTGTCAAGGGCCACTATGACATATATTAGAGCCAGTTTGTCCCTCATCAGCCAACTACAGGTAATTATGGAAGCCAAACACAGGGAGGATTGCAAATGGCATCAACTTTAAACCAATAGTTATTGCCCAAGACTAGCTGAACTTTCATCAAGTTCAGACAAACATCATAAAATGTCCTATATGCACGATTCCCTTATACAACATGACAGACGGTGTGTGTTTGGTCTAATGGTAGAGCATCCACCTCTCACACGGAAGGCTCACTTCCCAGGTCGAGTCATAACCAAGACTCTAAAAAGGAACCTACTGCCATTTTGCATGATCTCTGCTCTGTATAAGCAGTGGGGTAGGGAAAACAAGCCAGTGAGCCACAACTGGAAAAAAGGCAGTGGCTGGTTCGACTTGAACCAATAGGTTGGAAACTGGGCCATAAGACTCCATCTAACTACAACATGTATTACAGCCAGGGCTGGAAAAAATATTTATTTTCCAGGAAGGGAGTTGCATTATTTCCCAGGAAGAGAGTAAAAGTTCCCACAATTCTCCCTGCATTTTCATGAAAAGGGAAATTTTCCTCCAGATGTCCAAATTTTCTGGGAAGGAGCTTCTCAGCTTCACAACTCTTTTCACCCATGATTTTAGTATTGTAGTAGATGCTGTAAGAAGTCACATCATCCGGCATGGTGCCATGCAGTCTCTTTCCAAGGGAATGATGAAATCCTGCATAAGAGGCACAAGCAACCCAAATCTATGGCCAAACCCAGAAATTTGTCTGGGAATTATTTTGAATAAAATGTAATGAAAGAAAAGTTGAAAATTTGGATTTTAAATTCAATGTTCATTTGGGTTTGAAAATTAAATTTCAACTTTTGCGGTTTTTAAAGGACAATTGCATTTCCTTCAAGAATTAGAAGGAAGTACACAATTGGAATGTTACTTGTCACTTTCTGGACAATAAATAACATACCCATCTATGCTCCCTTGAAAAGAATGGAAATTGTTTCCTAAAATGTTTCCCATATACATTATACAGTGGGGACCATCCATCATAACTGGGAGATGAATCCCCTGTCGCACCTTGATCCCCTTAGCACCTCTCTGGCACTCCTGGTTTTACTGAACACTTATGGCAAAATAAATTGCCAAAACACAAAGGGTCATTCAAGATTTTAGTTGTTTTGCCCTATACCTAAACAAAAAGGGATGGCGGTATTGGATGCAGTCTTCCCTTGTCTTTCTGCAGTGGAAGTGTGATGTCTTTGTCACAGTGTGGGAGGAGGGTGAAATATTTACTGTATAATTGTCAAATTGAGTTCTAAAGCTTTGACTATTTTCATGACAGTAAGCATTTCTTCTGGAGTACAGTACCGTAGCTTGACTGTCAGACATGCATCTCTCTTCTACTCACAGTAGTTGTATTTCCTTTTATTTTTTAACCTAGCTAGGCTACTCTCATCATTTCAAAATGGATTTATGAAGTCAGAAGTCCTATGTTTTTTATTATAACTTACTTTATCTATTATTCCAACAACTTAATATACTACCCAATCTGTTTCTTTGGGTGTTAATTCTAAAAATTCAAGTTTTTTCTAGTGATAACTGGTTGACCATTTTCAAATGCAGTCACATGCTTGCAAAACATAATTACCTGCTTTCCAACGTGCTTTTGAAATGGCGGATATTAACATCAAAAAGCTGACCAGGAAAGAAAAAAATCCTTTGTTCAACAGAATTTGTTTTGTAATTTTTTAATGTGCTGTATAGGCTCAGTCCTGGCAGATCTGCAATTACAGGGTCTTCCCATTTTAACCATACTACTCCAAGGCACATGACTGCTTTTGTCATTTTTCCACATTGAAAGGCAAAAACAGTCATCCCAAACTTACTGTTTTTCAAAGCAAAGGCTAAAGCTCACAATTTTCTTTTCACTTCTTTTAATTTCTTAAAAGTATCTTTAATAATTTTTTAGGACTTCAATATTACATATTCTAGGAAAACCAAGCAGTGACTCCCCCAAAAATGGCACATGACCGTGAAGAGCCGATCATGAAACTGGGACGGTGTACTACACTACTTTTAGTTGGGGAGACTGCTCTTGCCCTTTAAGCTTTTCATTAATCATGCTTTGATATCAAAGGGCAGAAAGAAGGATCTGAGATTTCTCTAGATTGAAACAGTATCATTAAATTGCATGGTAGGAACATTTAGCATTTGCATTTGGCATGAACATATCCATGGACAAAAAATACCTTTCCACAAGTTACAAATTTTTTGCCATTTGTCAGTTTGTTAGTTTTTTTCTTCATTCATTTATCTTCAAAATATGATGTAAAAATGATGGAAAAATATCAAGTTTTTGTTACATCTTTTGAATTTCCATTGTGATCTGGATTCTGCTCAAAATATTCCCGGAATGGTAGTATGCCTATCCCCAGTTCCAAGACCTACTGACAGTAATACCAACCTCACATCTGAAGCTCAGGCCTTGTCCAGTTAATCAAGTTTTGGCACCACAAGTTTGAAAGAAATCTTTTATGAGTAGCTCTCTCTTCAAGAAAGTGAGAAATATGAGAACAATTTTCATCTTTTTGGAATTTGTGACAAGGAGAATAAAGAAAAAAATTATAAGTGTTTTTCGTAGTTCCAAAACAAGTTCCAGCTGAGCCTGGTTATTACATTTAATTTGAAGAAGTACCAATGCAGATTACTGAGCAATCCAGAAAAATTTCAAGTAAGCAAGGACAGAGCAAAAATATTTCTGTGGGCATTTCATATATTATTCTGTTTTTTATTTGGCACAGGAGGACCAGCCCAAGGATCCACCCAAAGTTGTCAAGTTCACCTCTGTATATGCTAGTCATTTATGGTGTCATGTTCAACTGGACTGAACATTCAAAATCTCAGCTACAATTGGGGTGTAAAAGGCACCTGGTTGATGCTTCCCAACCAGGATGGATTTATGCATGATCTTGAGTATCCTGGCAGAACCCAGAAAACCACATCAATACTGGAAGGATTGCTTGCCTTGCTTGCCATGTAATGGTTTACATCACATCAATTTTTATTGGCCAAATGTGTTTTGTCAACTTTTGTGTATGAAGTTTTGTGAATAGGAAGATGGTGTGATACCTGAACAGTATTGCCAACCAGCTTGTAACTGTATTGAAGCCTTTCATTTATATGTTATAACATCAGCTATACCTGAAACTTTAGGTCTGAATTTTATTCCAGTTTAATAAAAAGCATGAAAGAAATAATGGGACAATGGGACTATCATATCATGCACAATAAAGACAACAAGAATATAGGAACAATTTTTGGTGCACTCAGTGGAGCATGTGTCTTTTGTAAGCTTCAAATGAATCATAAGTTGAAGCAGGGTTCCTACATTTCTGGAAACTAATTTTTCACTTTTTCAGGACCAAATATTAAAAGAATTTGCACAACTTTTTTTTTTTTTTTTTTTTTGGAATTGGAAAACTTTACCAGGCCCTGGAAAATATTTTTTCAGTGATGGCAGGAATCCTTCTAAAGGTGTTTAAGTCATTTTTTTTAATAGAGACGTTGGTATGCCAAAGGAAGTGGAAGTTTGAAACTGCATGTTCAGGATATTCAGATTGATAATTATAGATTATTTATTTGTAGTAACTGTCAGTGTTGTAACAAGTCACGTCTCAAGTCACTTTCTCTCAAAATGATAGTGACTTGATAGAATTCAGGAGTAATATCCCCATTGAAATAGTACAGTGACTCGAGTCACATAAAAGTTTGAAAATTGGTGACTCGAGTCACTAATCTAGTGACTCGATTACAACACTGGTAACTGTACTGTGTAAGAAATACCCATGCATCATGCTGATATCAAATTCAAGAAGGCAGAGTGGCTCATATTCCGGCAGATAGTGCAGTCTGATTCAGCAGGGTTTTGTGTGCTCACTTTGATGATATACCCTTCAAACAGTAGACCAAGATTGTGTCTGCACAATGAAAAGTTTTAAACAGCTGTGGGTGGCTAGAATTAAAAAGGTTGGGAGAATGTATGAACTAGTGAGAGGACTTGGCCTAGCTTGAATATTCTACCTCCAGAAGTAGACCCTAATTCACATTTAAAAGATATCCTGTGAAAAAATGTTTCAAATAAATTTATGTTTAATACGTCAAAGTAGAATGTTGTGATAAAATTCTTAACTCAATTCTTCAGATGCTCAAAATATATGCAAGTAAAGTTATCAGATTTTAAATTCAATTTTTGTGAACTTAGAGCAAGCTTTTGTTTAATACATATCCTACACTTGCACTGATGATTGAAATATTTCTTTTCTTAGATTTGAATATGCCATGAGCAAGGGTGCCAGTGGAAAAACCAGCAAAATGGGAAGCTCCTTGCCAGGAATTGTTGAAAATTTGGAAGAATATTTTTTTTATAGACAAACATTACTTTCCAGTGTAAATTTTATTTGTGATGAAAATACACATTTCCTAGCTATCACCATGTTTGGAGCCCTCGCCATGGTTAGTGGGACACAGAAATTTTCCAATCTTGAAATTTTCTATTAATGGGTTAAACCAAATCCCTGTGTTTCATTTTGAATAAAAGCAATTGTAAAATCAGGACTTTATACTGTAAGCATTGCCCATCTGTGCTGAAACATTGACATCACTTCTTGAACAGTTCTTCCTTCAGGTGCAGTCATGACATGCTTTGGGTCTATGTTGCCACATTCATGTACCTTATTACCTTATGCCAACCTTATACCAACATTATGACTTGAATAAAACTTTTAATTACATTTAGTTCAAGCATTGAACAATCCATGAGAACTCTTTTATCAGCTCTCTTCCACTGATTTGGTTTAATCCTACACCTGATCCACAAGCTTGTTTATATGTGATATTGTGCAGTACTTTATGTGCCCCCACCTGAGTGCCATTTAGAAACCAGCCTGGTAGTAAAGGTGCATGCATGGTGCCTCTTAAATTGGAGACTGTGGCACTGCTTCGATGGGTCTCATATATGTCCTAGCATCATCATTGTTTGCTCTTAGTTATGGAGCAACTAGTACATTTAGACGTAGAATGATTTTGCTGTGATGCAGAATTATGTTGTTTTCATAAGCAGGAGAAAATATATTTGTGCAAATTGCATGCATACAGTATGTGCACTTGCTTACTGTAAAAACAGCACTGCTACACTTGAAGGGAATGTACTGAGCATATCCACAAAGATAGTTAGGAATAGCACTTTATACATGAAGATCAGTACCAATTAATTGGTTAAATTTTGATATGAATTGAAGCAATTACTCCACTCTTATTGATCAATGTTTTTTGGGTACTGGTAGTTGTGTACTCAATCAATGGCATAAAAAACCTTCTAGATGCACGGGGAAGCTAGACAGCAAGGGGGTGCCCAAATTCATTTTTCTTGAAAGCCTCTAGCTTCAATATTCATGGGTGGGGGTTGGGGGGTATGGGGTAGGAATGAAACCTTGCACACACAAGCTCTGAGGTGTTTGAATTCTCCATGGACCCCTGTACATTGTCCACCCAGTCCCCAATAAGAATGAAGTTGTATGTAATTGTAGACTTTTGAAACTCAATTCAGCTTTGCTGAACTTCTAGTGCTAAGGTGCACTAGGCTGGTGTTCTTGTTTAAATCGGAGAAAGTACTAGAGTGTGTAGAACACAGCTTTAAAAATAGGGCTTCGTTGTGATCCTTTTTGAAGTCTGAAAACTATGTAAAAACTTGCTGCCCTTCAGAAAAAAGTGGAATGTGATCTATTGAAAGTTTGACCATACATTTTCTAGGGATGGATTTGTAAACTTCAAAAAGGAAGTGGACTAGTTCTTTTCAGCCTTTCAACCTGCAGGACAGTGTGCATGGTAAGTATCACCTCCTCCTTTCTCCCCCTCCTCCTCCCCTCCCTCCCCCCCCCCCCCATTTTGGTCCAGAATGTTAATGAAATACACTAGGTGCATGCTTGATTATATATGAGAATGAACGGCTCTTTAATTGCAAACTCAAAATCATCAAAACAGCGTCTGTCATTCTCATTCAAAAGAAATAGTAGGTAGGCTATACATCTTTCTACAGGTCCTTGCTCTGGCCAGTGAATGCAATTTACAACACTACCATAACTGCTGTTAACCACTGGAAATAGATTTTTCTACATCCTGTAAATACCGTAATACATTTCTTGATCAACAAGCATGACAGTGGAAAGCTCTTATTTTTTTTATAATAGAAGACACTGTGATTAATTCCCAAACAAAACATAACTCTCCTATTTTGCATGTTGTTATGAATTTACTTCAAAAATGATACAAAAACTTGTGTTTTTCTTAAAAAAAAGTTTATATTTCAAGTAACATGAAAACTACTGCCATCTTTGTAAATGAAGTTTTTAAAATATAGGAATTCGAGGCTTTCATGCAACTTTCATGATATATCTTGCATGATAGTTTGGGTCTACAAGTACATTTTTTGTCACTGATATCATGATATGCAATTCCCATCTCAATGTACTTCTGGGTGGCCTTTCCACTCCTATACTTGCACTCCTGTCACTGTCGGCCTAACATGATGACAGCGGCCGTCTTCCCCAGTCTCGGAATATTGCATTGAGTAAGTATTGACAGTCATATGAAGCAAGTTTGAATAGTTGAATTCTCTAGGCAATCAGTTTGCAGTGGAGATGTAGTTCTCAAAGCCACCATACAGACCTGGCCTGCACTTCCTTCTTTAAAGATCCAGAAGACATTTTCCTTCCAGCCTTACAAGAAGATAATGGTTGGTTCCCATGCATGAGTTCTGCCATATAGTAGGTATTGTAGGTGTTTTTTTTTTCCAGAAAAGTTGATGCAGTTCCTGTAGTGCTAGTGCCTTCAAGGATACAAAGAAGAGCATAAAATAAATAAGTAATATGTCACATGTAGTAATTAAAACAACCTTTTAGTTTCAGTCAACTGTTGAAAATGTTGTACTCTTGAAGGTTAGTTTTCTCTGGTATGATATTTTAACTTACTTCATGAAGTAACTTCATGAAGTACATGAACTTCATGAAGTACATAAAGCCATGTTGAAGATTCTTATGACAGACAGAGGCTACTGAGCGCGCTGTTACATGAATGACACGTGGGCCTGGATTAATATGATGTTTATTTCATATGATGTTAATTAAAATGCAAAATAGTTAGCATATGAAACATGAGAGATGTACGCTAGCTTGTGAAGGGCATCATTTTCAAAAAATGTGGATACTCATGTCGATTAGTTATGAGAGAGTAACCTTTGTAATAAGTGACTGCTCTTCCATTGACCAATTCAGAAGATGCAGTAGGGAGCTAATGCTTTCATTACAACAGGTAGTTGCATGCACCGCAATTGTTCTGATTTATTAAACATGACAGCTACTTGACAGGGTTAGTCTCTTAGCAACAAAAGTTTGTGTGCTTTTTGAGGAGCTAAAGATGTTAGCCATTTTACCAGAACAGGTGGGAACCATCTGGATTCACCCTTTAAAGAAGCCTAGCAGTGGCAAACATTGTTTGACAAGAAACTTTGTCATGTGGGGTAGCTAGAACCTTTTTTTCTAATTTGGAGGGTAAGGGGGGGGGGGGGGCTTTAAATGATTGATAGATTTATATTCATTTACACTTCGGGTATCAGTGGAGAGAAGTTCTTATTGCCCCCCCCCCCCCATTACCTAGTTAACAGGGCTGCATGTGTATTCTGTTACATGTACAGCATTTCATTTGGCCATTTAACTGACGACATAGACCTGTTTGAGGGCTATTTAATACCCTGATGTTTTAAAATGAGGTTAGGTAATGGATTATAGCAAGCACCCTGAAAAGTCTTAAAATCTTTGGTCTAGTAAACTAAGTTCTCCTGAGGTCGAGTGTACTGTTTCAGACAACCATCATGGCCAGACTATCCCTAGATGCAACTTGCTGTCACATGTCAATTAAGCATTCAGTGGAAATTGTTGGCATTATTTCAACAGTACTGACCTGGTTGGATACTGCATTCTTATCCTTTGAACATGGTCATCCAATTTATTTCTAATCATACTGTATATAATGCTTTCATCAAGCAAACCCTTCCTAATCTTTTGTGCATCACACAACTATTCTTTTTTGATTTTGTCCTGATTTAGGGGGTGAAAAGCCAATTGTCGAGCTAGCTAGGCCATCGTATGTGATCAGAGTGTAGTCTGAAATCCGTCAATTCACACAAGTCTTTCTAATTGTGGGATATATTTTACTAAAACACTATGTAACTCAATTGTAGGACAAAGAGTGTTGTGCTTGAAGTAATTTCATACTGGCAATGACTAAAGTTCTGTCCCTTTCACAGCTGTTTAAGATATATCAGCCTTAATTTGAAGGTGTATCGCGGTAGAAACTACTGTAGCATTAATTACACACTCAATTAAATAACAATTAAGGATCCACATGCAACCTGATGGAAGTTGAATTTGTTTCTTGCTTTATTAAGTTGTATCGGACCTTGGGAATTTGTGCCCATAATCTGGGGAAAGTTTCTCCCTTTTTCAATTTTATATGGCATATACACGTACGTAATACTGCACATCGCCAAGCAAATGATTTTTCGCAGAATTACTGCCAATGTCTACTAATTGCCATCGTATTTGCTCGTATATCTTTCCTTACCTTCTCACAGCTTTAAACATCACAAATAACTCGTTAATTAAAGTTGATCAAGCGTTCCCTGGAAGCCGTGCCGTCAATCTCATGTTAATTTTAGGAAAAGTTGCCCTCGCCGACATCTCTTGTTATTGCCGACGATTGTTCGTTGTATGTGGTATTTGCAAATGTCTTGCAGAAATCCACATCACCCGAATGAGTACCGTCTAGTACTTCCATGCTTCAATATCCCTCCGTCGATTCCACGAACATTTTTCACGGCCAAGAAGGGTGATGGCGCTGTAACAGTTTTTGATGCGCGAAGGAGAAAAGAACAATTCTAAAAAAATGCTGCCGCCCCCGTTTCGCTCCACGATACAGTGTCTTTAAACTATTGTCTCTCTCGCTCTTGTGGCCGAATTTCCGGGTAGCTACTCGCAGTTTCGAGCTCCGCGTGAAACAGTAAAGATGTGTGACAGCCGAGCTCTCCGCATGGGTCCAAAAGGACCCAAACAACGGTAAAGGGTTAAACTAAGCCTGTGGAGTGTGTTTACTGCAAAGCTGATGCCACTGTCTCTGCGTGTGTGCACGTAAACCTTTAGCAGAGCAATGCAGATATTTTAGCTTAAGTTACAAATACTGTTATGTCTCACGTGTAAATAGAGCACCGAATCTTTGATATGAAAAAAAAAAAAAAAATCAACCGGCACTGTTTTCTTTTATTTTTTGTAAGTGTAAGGAAAGCTTTAATATGCTTGATTTAATGTTCTGCATTATTACAATGTAGGTACATTGAGTCATTTTCTCGTAATAAGTTTAGCCGTTAAAATGCTTTGAGCAAGTACATTGGAGCAGAGCTCATGGGTTTCATTGGAAAACAAAAACCAAAATTTGTGTGTCCCATTTTATCGTTCACACTTGAACCATGTTGTGTGCTTATGCCAAACTGAAAAATGTGTTGCAAACAATTCTGTGTTGTTCACGTTTAAATATTTTCCCGGGAACATTAAAATTGCATTTCCAAAAGTCACATAATTCTTGCTACTGATTTAGGTGTGCCAATGATAATGAAAAAAAGGACACGTATCCAATAATCTGCATGATATATTGTATAACATTCTAAAAATTGGCTTTGGTGTCCCGTTCACATGTGAAACACAATGTCACTTTAACCCAATATTTTTATTTTCGTAATGTAATTTGGCTTTACTGAAGATTTATATTATCTCTTAGCTCGCATATGACTTTTTTTGCCTTTCCTTTTAAATGCAGTACCCAATTTGAACCCAAATTGTCGTAAATTTGGTTCTTACTTAAGGGAGTACCCTTGTGTATTTGTAATAGGTGAGTGCTCGCGTTCGTGTGTGTGGATTGCTTCAAGGTAGTGTGACATGTCAGCAAAATAGCCTGATTTCACTTGACAAATAGAGAGTATAAACAGGCTAAGGAAAAGATGGATTTTGGTTGGAATGGTGGTATTTTCTTAGTTTTTAATGCTTTTAAAATAAAATATCCAATTTCGTCACTTTTATCTCACACTACCTCTAAGGGCGTGTTCGTGACATCTGAGGTTCCGGCTATTGAAAAATGTTTGCCCCCAATCCACAAAGTTCAAACCGTATCTGAATCCCCGGGGGTATAATTCTAATTATTTGGGGACCTTATAGATGATAATCGGTGAAATACTGTGAAACTCTTACACAGGCAGACAGGAAAATTACTGCAGAGTTTTCACATGTTCTCATCAGTCAGTGCTAATCTATAGTTTGATGGAACATGTTTATGAATTGTGTGTATGATCAAATGGTCCCATGCACGATACGGTATACATTATAGCAAGTGGTCACACTGAAACTCGCAATATTTTTTGAGTCGACACTGGTGTGCTCCTCGTATAATCACGTTTTGACCGTAACTCTGCTAGGACCATGTGAGATCCATTTCTACATGCAAGACCCTCATAAGCCGCTCCTTTAGGAAAAATAATCGGTGGCAATTCCCTACGTTGTTATCAAACAATCTCGCAATATCGCAGTCGGAAAAGTCATAGCTATTTCCACACATACCGGTACATCGATAAATTAAGCCAACATGTCAGTCTGTGGTCACATTTTTGAATAATAATTCAATGAAACTGAAATAGTGAATAAAGATTTGTCGGTAAGTGTTTTCTTATTGTTTTTCTTTGGTGAACAACACTCCCAAAATTAGGGTATGACTTTATAATACCTTTGTGATACCCCCATAGCCCTGATATGTGTTTCCTGTATTACATGCAGTCTAACAAGAGTTTGATATAATTACTGGAAGTTTTACTTTCGTCTTTTTAAATTTGGTTCCCCAAATTGTTTCCGTCATACCCTCGAGACTTTCCTGATTGTGAGAAATAAATACGTACATTCACTGGTGTAGCTTTTAGTTAATATGCTAGCATTTGTCTTTGAGGCATAAATAAATTAATCATGGCAGAGCTATCTTATGCGGCCGTAAAAATCCTTACGTTTTCTGTCGTCGCAAGCTGTATTGTCGCTGATATCGGAAAGCACTCAAATTTACTCAACGAATTTGCAGACCGTGAATGTTCTCTTTTAGGTAAATACCATGTTAATATATTGATCTACTTTAAGTAAATATTAATTTTCCATTTTCCGGAGAGTCGAAGTGACTTTGGAAATAAAATTATTGGTTTTAGCTCAAAATTTGTGAAGTGCAGTTTCTTCCTAGCCGTGAAGTAGTGTATCCTCCTACCACCCTAGATTTTAAATTTTAGATTTTAGTATAGTATAGTGTAGAAGTAGGTATAGAAATTGAGGTCTTACGGTCCAGATATTGGCTGGCAAGTAGCCAGAAAAGGCACCGAAGGAGGGCCAAAATCCTTCCCGGGAAACTTTGTTCGGGATGGAGGGGGGGGGGGACAAATATGCATCAAGTCAATGACAAACTTCATTCTCTAGGAGACACAAAAAATGACCGGGTTAGCCCGTGCTGCCCATTCAGCGCAGGCCTGCAGCGGGTGTTTGACGCGTTGAGGCTGAGAGTCCTTCGGGAAGTATCCTCTTTGGGGCCGTACTTTTTGGTTTCCCGAAAGGGAAAACTATGGAGCCGCTCTCGTTTCTCCCCAGGTAAAACCTTGCCCGGAACCGCGGATTCCAAAGTCGGAATGACGATCATGCTCATACCAAAATTGGTAGCCAATGACTGACTACAATGGTGTTATTGCCGTACATGCAACCGCGTTTATTTTTGTCCTAACACGTGTAACGATAGATTAGTTGTACATTGAAGCCGAAGACCATAATTTTTGGTTGTCTTTCTTGTGACGTCTCGAAGACCTATTAATTGTACTAGGGTATGTGGTACTTGGAATGTTAGCAGCATCCCCCCCCCCCCCAAATGAATCGAAGTTAAGAGTACTATACTAACAATTAGGTACTCAAAATATTAGTTATTTACTTCAACATCATTTTAAACATGCTTGGACATGTTACATTTTTGGACCGAATTTAGAATTGTCACATTACATTAAAAATACCTTACCTTATAGTCGAAGAACCCACAAGTGATGATTTGTGACATGTATTTTGTTGGTAGGGGGAGGAATTTCACTGCTAAAAAGAGACGTTCGCTAATTCTTTGCACTAAGACAACAAAGCAACCAAGTTTATAACATAAATATTAACACTATGTGAATCCAAATTGTGGACCCCAAATTTTCGAAACACCCTATAAATAACTTCCAGATATTTAAAATTTTATAACCACATTTCAAATTCAACCTGTGTGGAAATGTGGTATTCTGTCTTCCAAGGACTTTCACGCATAGCGTGGACTGCAGTAATGTATTCGTCGTAACTTTCCGGATACTTAGAGCCTCAGGCAGGGTTGCCAACTGGCATCCCTGGTTGCCAAATTTGACCAGATTTGGCATCCAAGGGACTGGCTTGGCAACTAAAATAAATGTTTGGCAACATATTCAAATTTTGGCATCCAAGGATGAAAAATTTGGCATCTTGAAAGCTTAACCAAGATTTTAGCAGTATTTTGAATAATTAATGGATCTTGTCCCAGATCCAGATCGTTTCGAATAAATTGGATTATTCCACAGAACATAACCAATGCCGGGAATTTTAACTACATCGCAATTTATGGCTTGTGCGGTGTTCTAAATATAGACGTTGGTTGGCTATGAAAATCTTGAGAGATTAAATAGAACATAACCAACGTCGGGAATTTTACAATAGTTATTCAAATTTTCAAAAATCAAATCTCTGTTATTAAGTTATTTCATGACATTATTGGTCAAACATTTTATAGTCATCAGTCCAGTACTTAAATAGCATTCTTTTCCAGTCCATCACCAATGGTTGAGGAATAGGGGACATGCAGCTTAAAACACGTGGGAAGTGCCGTTTCCGGCCATCTGGAGGGTTTGTAAAGCCCAAAATTTTCTTCCTTGCTCCACGCCAACTAATAGTGGCGTTCCGCTTAGATAGTCTTGCCCCACCTGACCCTCGGAGGTACCAGGCCACACACTTGTTCCGTTACCTACGTCTCCCTAAAGATTCCATCCTGGCTACGCCAATGTCATCAACTGTATTCAAAGTTCAGAGTCAAAGGGTAATGGTATTATTTTTGAACGCAGTATGCCCTTCTCTTCTCTAGCTGCTTTCAGTTCTTTTCACTCTAAAATCGATTTTTATTTCATCAACGCGTTTTTGAAGAATAAATTTAATTAACCAAAGTTCATTTTAATAAACACCGTTGGGTAAAACATAATAAATGTCAATCAAAACTTGAAATGATTCTCCTAAGTTTCCTTCCTTTTCTGTTTTATCTCAACTTTTGAACCATTTTGGTAGTAAATTTGGCATCCGACTGGGGCAATTTGGTAACTATGCGGCTATAATTTGGCAACCATGGGGATTTTGTATCTGGCAACCATGCTTAGAGGTTAGATTATCGTAACTTGAGGCACCTCTAATTAGTTTAATTTAGAGTTAGAAAGTTTGATTTCGAACATTTTAAAATATCTTTATTTTAAAATATTTTCTAAACTAACTCTACAAGTTTTGACTCATATTATTGTATTTGAGGCCTAGCGTAAAAGCGGTTAAAAACGTTAACGGATCATGGCCACTGATCAGTGCTTCAATTAGCCTATTTACAGTAGGCCTAGCCTAATTTAAACTTGGCTAAAGAAGCTTGCACTGAACAATTAGTTAGCATACTAGCCTAGGCCTAAATAGAAATATTGAACAGTTCGGCCAAACATAGTTAGCAGTTCGGCCAAACTTAGTTTCCTCTCTCTGATTTTCCTGTTGTTTTTTTCTTTGTTTTCTCTTTCCTTTTGTTAACTCTGTTTTTGTTTTTTTTTATTCGGAGGGCTCTTTCACAAGCTCTATGGAGCTTTTCTGAGTTTCCCCCTGAGTTTCTCTTTAGCTTTGTTTCGTTGTCTTATTTTTTGAATTGTGTTGTAAATCCAGAGAATGACTCAAATAAATGTTGTCGAACTCGAACTCTCTTTGCAGGCTAGCATAACTTAGGCCGAGTGGCGGAGGTGCCAAATGGTCAGGAGGGGGGGGGGGGCATCGCCATCCTAACGGACCAAAATCGTCTGTCAGCGCCCTTTTCAGCTTTTTAACATACTCTAATCTTTCATCATTACTAGTAAATACACAATTTAATATCATTGTTGTAAGGCCCAGATAACTAAATGCTCAAACAGCCACCAGTAATTGTACTATCTGCCTTTTATTCTGATGAAAAGGGTCATCTTCTGTAATATGGGGATAAGTTTTGTCGAAGCGTATCTTCATGCTTTGTACGCACTAATTAATTTTGTCGGTGTGCTTAATTGCTTCCACGCCAAGCGTGATTATATATGCTTACAAAATACAGAAAATATAATTAAATTTACCCTCCCGGCCAACGTTTCAAAGTGCACAACAACAATGGTAGCTCAAAAAGCCCTCTTGTTGTCGGGGATAATTGTCAACTCAGAAAATAAAAAGAGCTTGTAAAGATACCAAAATAGCTTCCACAATATTTTTCAAAATCATTTGAAGAAAACATTCGGGTGGTACATGAAATAAAACTGTTATCATAGTGGTAATGATTTAAGAGTTTTAATGAGCACTTTCCATTTTGCTTTTCTTCAAGTGACCATTCTCATGATAAATGGCTGTCACTGCACGATAATCCCAGGAAAAAAAACCTATTTCTGTACTTTCGTCGTCTCAAAAGCCAGAAAATTGCCCCTTATAAGCCTACTAGGTTTAGGCTATACTTCTATTTATCATGAATTCGGTGTCTAGAGAGCCAAGCAGACCTTTTGTCTTGGTTATTTCTTGCAATGTACTTAATTAATGGCTATTTCAGAGTGGTCACATTATGTAAATTACGTCAATTAATGTTTCTTCGTGTGCTCATCTTGATTTCCAGATGCCAAAAATGTACACCTAACGGTGATTAATTTCCCCCTGCTTGCTCTTAAGCTCTAGCAGGTTCAATCTTTATCTTCACAAAGTAGCCCATTGTTACAGTAAAATCTTAAATCGATACCTGACAATAACATGAAATATAGTGACCGCCTTCATACTAGAATGTGAAAGAGAGGGATAGAAACGTGGGCCTCCGCAAGTAGGGGCAAGGGGGGAACTTGCCCTCCCCTGGAAAATAAAAAACCTGAGAAAACGAATAAAGAAAACATAAAGAAAAAGACGAAGAAAAATTAACATAGGTATTTCTTAACAGTTCACTTAGTGTTTTTCTTATTTATGTGCGGTAAATAGGCTTTAGAAATGCATTTCCAGGGATCTGATAGGCATCTTGGGCCAAAATTTTCTTGCGCTAAGCGCCAACTCATAGTGGCGCGGAGCTTTTCCGCCTTAAAGAATTGTGCCCCCTCCCCCGAATTTTCTTCTGCGGAGGCCAATGGATAGAAAATTTAAACATGTTTTAATAGAAAAACTTGCTGAAGAGAAATGGCAAAGTAGTCTTCTACCATGTGCAGCAAATCAAGTGGAAAGTCTGAAAAGCTGTGGCTTCGATCGTGCTGGGGCTCATGAATTTACTTCTTTGAAGCGCCCCTGCAGACCATTTTCGCTCCCTCTAACCGGAATTCTCAGCTCCGCCACTGATCACACACAATCACAGTTGCATTCTCAACTAACATAGAGATCTGCTTCGTGGAGAATTGTCACAAAGAAAGATATTGCTTCAGAGTTGTTTGTCAGGTGTCGTAGAGAAAAGTTTCATGGAGATTTACACATGATTATTTTTCATAGACAGTTGTCTCAGGTGAAAAGTTTATGTTGTACTCGTGAGCAATAACCTGCTTTTTCTCAGTAGCTTCCCACCAAGAAAGCAACACTCAACTCAGTATTCTCCGCTTTCATAACTTCAAATATTTACCAAAACAAGCAGAAAAAACAGACACAACAGACATAATACCCTTTCGAGAAACAATTATTACTTTAGTTTGATTTAGACTTGCCCCAAGTCTCTCACGTAATCCTTCTATCCACCTTTCATTTTATTTCTGTTCCTATTCTTCACGGTGATTCCATCGCAAATATTGTGCTCCACTGCAACCATTCAAATTACTTCTCATTGCCCGATGCTGCAACTTCCACGAGCACTGCTGTAACACCTGTTCACAACTGTTCTCGAAGACTGTACATAGCTCACACACTCGAGTCTGCTGAGCGGCCAGATCAAACTTGCTGCTTGCCGTGAGAGACTTGTATCTTTTGCAACTGTTTACGTCATCATTTTTAACTTCTCTATTGTTTTATTCATCTTGGAAATCAGTTGAATGTTTTTCAAGATAGTTTACTGTATCGTCCAATCATGGGCGTCCGCAGAAAAAAAGTCGGGGGGGGGGGGGGCAAAACCTCCGAGTCACCATGAATTGACATGAAATGTGCGAAAATTTCAGCCCAAAATGCCTCCCAGATTGCACGGAAATGGCATTTCTAAAGCCTATTTTTGGCATAGAGACTCGGAAAACACGTTTTGTTCGGGTTTTTGCTTTGATTTTTATACGTTTTTTTCAAATTTTTGATTTTCCAATAAGTGCCCCCCTTGCCCTTACCTGCGGACGCTCATGCGTCCAATCGGCTTCGGCATTGTGGGACTTTTGCTAGATATTTACTAAGATCATCGTGTGATGAACGGTGCGTCGTTCTGTCTGTTCCATAAAGCAGGATATTATTCTGCTCTGTGGTTTGTTTACATATAGTAAGCTTTTCATTGGCTAAAGAGATTAGTGATTAAAAAACCCATATCTCCGCTTGTTGATATGTGCACAGCGTGTAAACAGGAATCTGCCACCAGGGGCGTAGCCAGGATTTTATTGTGGGGGGGGGGGGCCAAAGTCGACTCATTGTCCCCAATCCTGACCGACAGCACTATCTAAGCGGAGCGCCATCATCAGTTGGCGCGGAGCGTACAAGAAAATTTTTGGTTTTAGAAACCCCTCAGATGGCAGGAAACGGCACTTCCCGGATGTTTTATGCTGCATGTTCCCAGCCTGAAAATATGGATCTCATTTCTCTGAAATTCTCAATTAATGCAAAAAAAAAATCAGTCGATGAAAAATGTTAATACATGTTTCTAAGCGGAGCTCTACCATCGATTGGCGCGGAGCGTACCAGGAAATTTTTGGATTTACAAACCCCTCAGATGGCCGGAAACGGCACTTCCCTAGTGTTAGGTAACGGAACTGAGGAAGAGTGTGCAAAGCATACCGAACATTTGGGTTTTATCGCAGAAATAACTCTTTTGAAAGCCAAAATAACTAAACCGACCATTAAAAGGCGACAGATTATTCCCGACAGGCAGCGAGCCACGCCAGCGACCACAAGTTTCGACAGCCCGTACGTCGAGGGGGTAATGAGAAGGGAATATGAAGAAGCCTAACTATCCCATGTCATTGCAGCCTGGGGCACATTTTGCACAATATCACTTAATATTTTAAAAGCCGAGTTGCGCACTGATACTGTTCTTTGAGTCTGAATCGTGAAATTGCAAAGCGCGCGAAGCGCGCGAAAATTTTTGTAGGCTTACAAAAATAACATAGCCTATGTAATCATTAAGAACAAAAAGAAAAAATAGAAACTATAGGGGTTGTTGACCGTATTGGGGATAACATACATTGTGTCGAAACCACCTGGAATACCCGATAAAATAACCAAACTATGCTCTGCGAGTCGCTCAGCAACTGGCCTATCGCATGACACACACAAGAGTACAACAACTATAGGCTTTGTAATATGGGATGAAATTTACGACCTCTACATAACCTGTGTACTGTGCCTACCCGTTACTTGGTAAGGTTGACAGGACTCACACTCCCTAGATATGTGGAATGGTAGTATTGAAAAAACTGGAGTGAGTCCTATAACGCGCGTAGTGCGCCGAAAATTTGGGTTTCTTATTAAGGAAATTGTCCCTTGAGAGCAAAAAACAGGTAAACCATCGGGGAGACTAGTCGTCGTCGGGGACTGCATACTTTATCGTAACGACTAAGAGCCCCACCTCCGCCCCACCCCGAAAAATTGTAAAAAATATCCCCGATTCCCTCCCTTCTCTTG
Source organism: Holothuria scabra (assembly GCA_037179385.1). Classification (NCBI taxonomy): domain Eukaryota; kingdom Metazoa; phylum Echinodermata; class Holothuroidea; order Aspidochirotida; family Holothuriidae; genus Holothuria; species Holothuria scabra. The sequence continues at coordinate 36,907,930 of CM074186.1, forward strand.
CCATTTATTTTTCTTTTTTTTTTTGCTCTCCTTCATTTTTTTCAACATCGCCCATCGCGTCCCCAGAATTTCTGTGTGGGGGGGGGGGGGCACTCTGCCCCCTCCCCCCCCCCCCGCTGGCTACGCTAGTGTCTGCCACGCACGATTGTTACAATGGTTCAGTATCGAAACGTTCGAAGCGGTTAGTGTGAAAGCTTGTTAGCAGGCATCGACCTATTTCCAAATAGCAATTACAATGAATTGTGGGATAGAGTTTTGTGTGTACGTCAATATTCACAACAGTAAAATGCCATTGACAAAATGACAAACACCAAAACTCTATCCCACAATCCTTTGTAATTGCTATTTGGAAATAGGTCTATGCCACCACTGACCCCAGGATCGACATCTATGCTGGAGAACACATTGTAGCGGGACTTGAATGATTACTTGTGTACAGCACACTACAGTATGCATATTTCAGTGTTTTACCAAGTAATTCTGTTTCTCAAGTCAAGTCTCAAGTCAACTACCTTCAAACCCGGCAAATCAATTTTCAAATTATTTTCCTTCCAATCTATTTAAGTCAAAAGTTTTTCCCCATTAATTGTTTCTTTTTCCGTTTCCTTCTTCCTCTTTTTCCCTTTTCCTGTTGTTTCGGGTCTTCTTCGATTTTTAATATGGAGACAACGTCCCGTCCGGATACTCCTCTAAGCTCATTTATAGCATAGGCCTATTCTCCATGTGAAAGAAATTGATAGCAATTTTATTTTCTTAATTGCAACAGAAAAACAAGCTTGCGGATCAACTGGTGTGTGCAATTGCATTTCAAAAGGTATAACACTTGTAGTTGATTGTAATGACAAGACGCTGACATCCGTACCACGTGATATACCAAGAAAAGTCAACACATTGTAAGTAAAATCCTGCATTGAATACATTGTGCAATCACCTAATGATCCGCGGTGGATGTATATTAATTTAAAACATCTGGCCAGTCTAATCTGTCGCAACTGAAACCAGTATTCTTTCAGCCTGTGGTATTTAGAAACTTAAATTTGTTAAGGTCAAATTTTCATTTCCCATCACGCTGACAGTAGAATGTTTTCATCCTCAAACTCTCTCGTCTTCTATCCATGATGTTCCGTTCTCATGAATATGTAACCTCCTCCGCTGCATGAAAGTATTTTATCAAAGGCATTTTTCTTTGAATGCCTTTAATCATATTTGCTTTATGAACTACGCGAAATAACAACTTTTAAGCACTAACAAACTAACTACTGACTGAATAACTCATTGACTAACTGATTAACTAACTGACGAACTGACTAACTGACAAACTAACTAAGTCTTTTCATCTGCTGAATTAGTTTGATAATTGTCTTAAAAATGTGACGTTTTGGAAGGAATGTTTGGTAGTCCCTGTTTGCACAAAAATGTTTAGCTTTGCCACTGGGGGGGGGGGGGGGACAACTTGGTCAACGGTTTTCGCAAATTTTGTTGAACATGCTAAATCCATAACTAGAAACAGATACTTTGAACCTTCCACTTTAAAAAAAAACAATCTCTTCATTATCATCAGATCATTTTGGCATCAACTTTGAAGATATCGACATCTCTCTTAAAGCGGCTCATTGAGTTGGTTCATGAAAGTCAACAAATTTTACCATACCTGTTAAGTTTTCTTCACATACCAATGACAAACGGTCAACCTTAGACAATCCCAATATCCTACATACAGATAACTGTTTTTTGAGTGAGTACTTAACGGTTCAATTCAGTTTTCAAAATTTTGTGACCAGACACTTTTTCAAATTAGGCTGGGCTATGCACAAAACAGTTGCAAGTCAGGACACCATTAAATTCAAACTTTTAACTTTTTCAGTAATTATTGGATATGAAACTTGACTTATAATGCTAACTGTAAACAGTGTCATGTGGTAGTGACCCTTTAGCACTCTCATTTAGTTATCAATATCAACTCAATGAACCCCTTTAAGAGAGATAAAAAATTCCAGACCATGCATTTCCACTAAACCTTGTCGCATTACGACTTTCTTAACTCAAGTTATCTCACTTTGTTAAAGATAAGTCAATTTTTTTTAAAAATACCTCCACTTTCAAACAAAGATACAGAGAGAGTATGTAATTTGGTCACATTGCCTCAGATTTTAATCATTAAATGCCCCGTTTGTTCTTGAAATTTGATATTGTTGGAATGCTAGAGTAGCTTTTCTATAGACCTAGCATTGCCCTGTAGTGCGTGTTTTAGCTCTATGGGTTTAGAAGACAATGTTGCTAAATATTCTCAATAGTCGCATTAAAATTATATATAAATGGAATAGGATGGTTAAATTATTGTGCCGATAGATGTCACATAGTTCCCATAATTAACTTTATCTAAAGAAACAATTGCATTACTTTAAAAATTAGTATCTTCTGAACACTATATGACATTGAGAAGCAGTTCTCACCTCGTCAAAAAGAATTTTTTCTGGATATTTTTATGCCCGTGAATTTTGTTTCCAGAAAATCCCTTTAATGCAGTGTATTTAGTCAATACTTACATTTTCCTGGCAGTTACTTAGTGGTGGCAGGGTAAAGGTTACTTGAGGAAGGTTCAATTTACTTAAGCATCTACTCGAAAGTCACGAGTGTAAATAAGAGAGATAGATTTAAAATATTTTGCAAACTACAATTAAAAACCTAAAGGGGAACTGAAGTCACCCGATTCGAATTAATAGGTCCGTTTCCTAATTCGGGAATGGCTTCAACTGTTCAATCGTATGAAAATTAACTTTTACTTTCTGGTTAAATTTAAACAGAACAACTATTAGGCTCTACTTCGAATTCTGTGTTCATGAACATAAAAACAGATTCTTGTGATGCAAATAAGGAGAAGTTACAATTCTGTATGTGGTGTGAGCAGCTGATGACTTCAACATAAGTAGGCCTACAATAAGCCACATACGAGAGCTAATACAGTGATGCATGCATGCAGCTGGGCGTTCACACAATCCCATAACCTGCAGGGAGTGCTGTGACTCGCAAACAAAGATGGCGCCAGATTGACCGTCCCCGACGTTAACGGTTGCTTCGGACAATAGCCCAAAGCCCCCGATAAAGGCGACGAGGTGCCAAAAAGATGAGGAATGGGAAATTTTCGGCTTGTTTCGGATGTCAGTTCCTATGACCAAAATCATACATTGTCGTGCGACTGAAGGTTGTAATGCTTGCCCTATGCGAGTTATAGCTTCAGAAGAAATTGGTAATTTCATGCATGCACTCCTGCTCCCACCCCTTCCGGCCCTTCTGGCACCATCCCTATCACACCATTTCCACATTTCATTCCACTTCCACATTATCCACTGGTCAGCATAGAAAAGGGGTCAGGATGGGAAAACATTTTTGACATAAAACAAATGCGAAAAATATTCCAACATGCACTGAGAACAGGGGCACAGGCCCTTGGTTTTCGGAGGTATTTATACGAAATAATCGGCACACTAAAGAGGCACTGTAAATTAAGGCTCTTCCGATTACCTAACAATGTTAATGAATGTGCAACTAGAGATAGCAGAAGTTTCAGAAATCAGTGTGAGATATTACATTATCAGTTCTTACTTACGGAAGTTTCTTCTGCCGGATGCTGCGAGGAATTTTGTCTTGTGTGAGAGGAGAAGGAAAATGTTTGGAATTGCATGTGACTGAAATAGACTTGGGTCACCTCAGCCGTCTTACCGTCAAAATAATGTCCGAATGTGAAAGCCTAAAAATGAAGAAAAAAATCTCCTTTTGGAAAACGGTTTAACATCCTGCTTTGCTTCTTTGACAGAACCTTGCACAAGTTATCTATTCGAATTGAATTGTTTACTTTTTACATTTGTTATATATCGTTTTATAGACAGCAAGAATGGCTACGTACTAAAAAAAAGTACGATCGCTAGCAATTGTCCAGTTCGATGTTTGGAATACGAGGCTTCCGTAAGGAAGATTTTTTAATTAAGGTCTCACTACTCTATTAGAGTAGTGTTCTAGAGCGTGAAGTGCACACCCTCAAAGAAGTAGTCCTTTTAGCTCTGGTTTTGACCAAATTTTGTCAAGGTTACCTGCCAGCCGAGTGATGAAAGTCCATGAATATGAAAGAGTACTTGCCAGAGTGTGGATGTTGATAATTTGGGTAAGATTGATGGTGATTTTGAGTGTTTAAAAAATTGGTGTCAAATGGCGGAGATTTTCCGTTTTTGTGAAGAGGTTAGGGGTGGGTGTACCCTACAAAAACTTTAAGTCCTTCTAGCTCAAAATCTTAAAGGTCATGGTATGAAAATTTTGTAGTGCCATGATGGGCAAACTTGTCAGCTATCGAGTGATGGGTGTCTTGAAATAGCTGTGAACTTTGACACGGCTGCAGCGGCCTCGAAAGGGAGCTAATTTAGTGTGTTAGTCAGTGGGGGAAATTATTGGGGGGTGGGAGACCTTAAACAATGCTTGGGGCCATTTTGGAACCTAGGAATCATAAAAATAATTCACAGGCTTTGTGGTGTTTCTATAACGTCAGGGAATGTCAGGTCAGGAACATGTTAGGGGAAAACCCATAAGGTCAGTTTCAATTTAGAATCTCATTCCATAATGCCACTTGAAGGCGGTTTAAAAACGCAAATTATCGATTAGCGAGTTATTTCACTCCACCGAGAGTGAGTTTTCACTCCATTCCGAGTGAACTAATAGGAGTGGTTCCTCAGCACCTTCATTTAGGCATAAACTCATTTCCTTTACATTTAAAGTGTGAAAATGATAACGCTCCGTTAGAGGGTAAATCCCCAGGAGGCACCAAGGGTGGGAAATATGCCCCAAGTATAGAATCTCTGCTCCCACATAACCCTCCTCTGCTCATCCTGAACCCAATATACCTATCCTGAGATATAAGTGTCACCCAGAGATGTGCAAAAAATTTCCACAGATTTTTTGAGTTTCGTCTTTTAACCTCCCTCCCCACTCCAGGACTTTCCCTCTGGACCTCACCAGGAGGTAAGAAGGCGGGTCCCTAGACCCCACCCACAAAACTTGTGCTTTGTGCCTGGTGCACACGTGAAACTTTCTTGCCCCTAATATTTTTCTTCCCTCTCCTGCCCCCACTTTTGGAATCCTGGTGCTGCCATTGTAAATTCCCGACACTGTCTAGGATGACTTGCATTCAGTGGTTACTTCTTAATACCGAATTACCCACATTTTCTCCCACCTAGGAGCAAACATAAGTTTTAAGTTTATACGGCCTGCAATTAAGTTTATCTTTTTTTTCTTTCTCATGTTTTCGTCATGTTCGGTACTGATACCAACGCTTTATTCTCCATAAGACCTTTCCCCATTATAAGTCGAATATGATTCAATAGACTAAATCTAGAAAGGACAAATGCTCATCATTGTTTAAAATGTGTTACATGAGCTAATTCCCGTTTTTTAAAGTTTTCTTTCTTTTTTTTCTTTTTTCTTTTTTTCTTTTTCTTTTCTTTTGCTCAGAAATGTAAAAAAAAAATATTGAAGTAAACATCCAAAACCATATACGTAGGAATTGAATGAAAATTTCATGAACATTGTTTTCATTGACATTTGCTTACCAAACATTATTTCTTGTTTAGTTATTTCTTCATCTTCATCGTACTTACTATCGACGAAGTTATGCAATTAGGAAACAACAATCCAGGGAAATTGTCATTTTCCCGTTTTGGACTAGTGGGTGGGGTAAACATCCGATATCCCCAAACTGCGGCAAACAACCGTGAACTTCATGGAAAGATGGGGGAGAACTTGACCCGTGGTCCAAATAAGGATTTGACAAAATAACCTGTTGGTTCCGCTGGGGAGAACAAACCCCCCAAAAGGCACCGTAAACCCACATGGATCTTTAAGGCCCAATACTCTCACTCCAAACAGTATAACAATTCTCTTGACATTCTTACTTAAACTCCTTCTACAATTGTCTGAAATTCATCCTCATCCAGACACAATCTCAGTTTAAATTGCTTCAGGGTGAGTATAGAAAGTTCAATGTTTATAATCAGACAGTTGCAACTAGCAACTCCCCGGTATAATCAAAACACTCTCAGTACATTCAGGGAGTTGCTAGAGAACTCCCTGGTACAGTTCATGATGTGTAATATAAGGCTTGGTACTCTGCATTGTGTGAATTAGCAGTATATCAACTTGAAAAAGATGAACCAATTTCGAGTTTCTGTTACCCCTATACAAGAGGTGTAGTTTGGGGTGAGAGGATTGACCCTGAAATGTCCGGGTCATAACCTTTTGAGGACAATCATGCCTAACAATATTTCCTGAATGCCATTGAAAGCAAGTGACTGTGTCAGTGGCGGATCCAGAGGGGGATGGGGGGTATGCACACCCCCCACCGGGATGGTAAAAATTGAACAGATAGCCAGGCTAATTGTAGCCTAGGCCTAATTACATTTTAAAAATGCAGTGATATAGTTGTTACATTATTTGACTACCGTATTTTTGTGTCATATTCTTCAAAAAAAAAAAAAAAAAGAGGAAAAATGTACATTATAATGTTTCTATCTTCCGGATCATTTGGGAAATTCCCGTTTTATCTAGACATTGCGCAATGACAAATGCTTAATCTAGCTTTTTCCGACAACGGCCGTTGGTAACGCTGTTTGTGACATCGCATGTGTGTCTACGGAGATCGGAACACATGCAATCCCCTGTTTGGTTAAAAGTTGTGGCGCACCAAATTAAATAAATATTAAGAAATGTACTGATCTAAAAAATGACCAATGAGGAACCTTTAGAGCAGTGGTTCTCAAACTTTTTCAAAATACCGCCCCCATAGGCATCCATGACTGATCCAACGCCCCTCCCTCTCCCACCCAACATGCCATCATATTTATATAAGTCTTTGAGTTTGAGCTTTCGACTTTCAATATCCAGCACCAAAATGACCCAGATAAGTTTTATATTGGGTAAATTTTTGTCAGTAGTTGCTAAACCTTTCAGAGAAGAAAACCTGTGTCAACCACTTTGCAACCTCCTAGGTTCCTTTATTGCACGAATGTATGAGAACCTCCAGGGATCCCCTAGTCAATGCCAACGCCCCCCTATTGCTTGCAAACTCCTCAGCGCACCCTTGAAACTTTCAACGCCTTCAGGGGGCGGTAGGGACCACTTTGAGAACCATTGCTTTAGAGGGTGAAATTGGCCACACCTTGAAAATACGGGCTACAGTATAAAAGTGGAACTACGGCGAGGTGGTTTGTCACGTTCACCTGTAACAATTGACGGGAAACAGGAAGGGCCCTGGCAATCTAGAACAAAAGGAAGGGAATTTTGCCCTTAAACAATAAGATGGCATTCCTGTTAAAGGTCATGGAGGGTGCACTATACTACATGACACTACGTACAGTTTACACATGACATAGCCTAAAACCGCGTAACGGTAATAGAGTGCACCCGGATTTAAATTCACATTGACCGTGTAGTCCGTTGAAGTTATGACGACCAACATTTTCAAGACCATGTTTTGAGAGCGTGCGAGTTTCATAGTGGCTCAAAATATTGAAATATTTAGCACCATTTTGCATCTCGGCCCCCTTTTCATAGACACCCAGGAGGGGCAGGGGTTCTGAAAATGAAGAATTCGGAAATTTGCCAAGCGTTAAATCAGTCTACTGTGTGGTTTTGACAACTCATGAAATTTCGAAATTCCCAATAAATTTTTTTAATTAAATCTTTTTTAATAAAAGCTCCATATTCGTCATTATTTGATTCAAAAAAGCAAAATTTTCCGCGCGATTCGCGCGCCGCAAATTGCAATTCCTTAGCAAAAGTGCTCGCTCACACCTTCACTTTGGTAAACTTTTCCGAACTCTGGAAGTGACAAAATCGGAAATTAGCTACACCTGTGACTCCAGATCACCAAGTGACACTGTTAAATGTATACAGTTTTTTTTACAGTATTTTCATAAATTTTCTTTCATAAAATTCCATACTTTCTCCAATACAAGCTCAAAAAATTTCTTCGGAGAGCCTCATTAGGTAGGCGTTGGATAACATTGTGTAGCAACAACGATCTTTGGTGGCCGTCCAACCTCAGATTTGCCAATAGAAAATGTAAATTCTTCAGTTATCCCCCAACTTTTAAAATTTCCATGCAGGAGACCCAGCATCCAAATTTCTCTGCAATGCAAGCTTCATATTCGGAAAGGGCGAAAATTTCAGCGCGCTCCGCGCGCTGCAAATTGCGCCCCTAGTAGAGTGCTAATCACACTTAAAAATAGGGTAATATTTGGATGCCTGCCAACTACCCCCATTTCCCATTTCCTGAATTCTAATAGGCATCAGAGACTAAACAACAGCCATATATATGGTAGCGCTTCGCTCAGTGTACATTTGATGTCCCATCCAAATGCAGACCCCCCCCCCCCCCCCCCACTGCAAATTCCTGGATCCGCCACTGGACTGTGTAATAACCAGTTTGAATATACAGCGGCAAAGTATTAGGGTATCGTTTTCTCATACATACAAAAAATCTATTTCAATTTTTTTTTTCCAACAGAAACTTTAATAACAACCAAATAAGATGTGTACCTGAAAAATATATGCTGCAGTTCGACAGTTTATTGTTTCTGTAAGTATCAATAAAAACCATTTAACGGAAACAGCAAAGGAAAGTGATGAAGCTTC